>JAEMUL010000008.1:861398-1536106 GCA_034510155.1 Eucriotettix oculatus
GCTGAAATATACGAGAAACGATAAATCGCCAGGTATTGATAACATTCCAGTGGATTTGATGAGATCAATGGGCGATGAAGCAATATCATGGCTGTTCAGGATAGATTGTGAAATCTACGAAACAGGAAGATTTTAGTAGTAACAAAATTATACCCACACCGAAACGGATTGGGGCTCATAAATGCGAATAGCATAGGACAATTAGTTCAGTTTATCATGCATGCAAAATATTAACAAAAATAGTATATAGGAAGATAAAATGTCAAATAGAATTCGAGTAACGAGATCAGTTTTGTTTTTACAAGAATGTAGCGACAAGAGAAGCAATATTGACTTTCTGTCTAATTTTAGAAGACAGGATAAGAAAATACTGGTCTGCAATCATGGAATTTGTAGATTTAGAAAAATAGTTTGATAATGTGAACTGGAATGCACTATTAAGGATTTTGAAGAGGACAGGAATAAAATATCCAAAAAGAAGGCTTATCTATAACCTCCACAGAAGGAAGTCAGCAGTAAATAGAATTGAAGGTTATGAAAAGAAATCAGAAATAAAGAAAGGAGTAAGCAAGCATGCAGTCTGTCGCCAATGCTGTTTAATATATATATATATATATATATATATATATATATATATATATATATACAGGCGGTGAAGACAGTTAAAATGGTATATAAAATATGAATCATACTGCAAGGAGAAGAAATATAAACCCTTTGATTTGCCGATGATCTTGTAATATTAGGGGAGAGGGAAGAAGACTTGGAAACCATAATAAATGACATGAACGTGGTCCTGGAGTAAGAGTTCAATATGAAGAATAATAGAGGTAAAACCAAGGTAGTGGAGTGTAGTATGTGAAACAGTGGAATAACAAAGGGTGTTTCATTGGGAAGGGATATTTTGAAGGAAGTTAAGGATCATAATAATAACTGGGGATGTTAGAAGTAGAGTAGACAAAAAGAGTAGGATAGCACAGGCAAGGAAGGCTTTCGCGTAAAAGAGGAATTTACTTACGGGTAATATAAGTGTGAATATTAGGAAATCACTGCTAATATTGGTCGTATGGAGGATGTCGTTTCGTGCGAAATCATAGTAAAATAATATTAAGTATATTAACAGCAGTTCCTTCCGGATTTCGAACCTTATCTGGTTTAAAGGCAACAAGAAATAACGGACGAAATTTCAGATGTCTGTCGAACAAGTGAAGGTAAATAACTGCTACAAACTTGTCGGTCCTTGTATTGGTACAATTTCTATGTTCTAGCTACATTGTCAACCTATTGGTACGTAATCCATTAAATATATAAATCATACGGATATGAAATATCCTACCCAGCAAATCAACAATAGAAATTAGCATTTTCAGGTAACAATTGTTATATTATTGATCGTGAAGTTTATTCCAATTTCGAAATAAAAATTATTATTAATTGAAACATATCAGAAACAAATATTTTCTGCTAAATTTGAAATATAAAGTAATGTATAAAAAATAAAATAGTTTGAAATAATATGGAGTTTGATTAATTAATTATTATACTAATCAAATATAAATTTGACGACACCTTGCCCCCTTCCTTCGCAAGATAGCCACTGGATATGTAAATATTGTCTAACAATTAAATAGACTCGCTATTTCAGCGTTTAAACTACGGACAAAATTCTTGAAATCAAATTATAAGTTTAAAATCACAACGTTGTTGTTGTATTCTGTCCTTAGACTTGTCTTATCCAATCCTCCATGCCTACCTGTTCTGCGCAAGCCCATACAATTCTGCATAACTCCCTAATCTGTTTAGTGAACTCCATCCTTCTCCTTCCTCTTCTGTTCAGACCCCATACGCTTCCCTCTAATGCCATTTTTACAAGACCCTCATGCTTATTAATTATCCCTCCTCTTAGTCAAAATCCTCCTTATTTTTCTCAAATTAAGTTCGTTAAAATGTAAATGGTTAAAAAAAATTTAAAATTAATTTCGTTATAATATGTAAAATCTTACTTTCTCAGTGTGTACCAATAAATAAATTTGAAGTGTCTGTCCGTCTAAAAGTTATTCGAATGGGTTCGAAACTGTCTAATGGATCTCAATGAAAATTTTAGGGATTAAAACAGAAATTTTAACTTAAATTTTCGTGTATGATAAATTTTGATATCAAACAGGGTACTGAGGATATGAATATAAATATTGCCATCTAGCGGGTATCATGATCAACATGCCTACTGCACTAGAAAATACTCCGGGAATGGCAGCTTACTTTCATTTGAACCGTTCTGTGCTGCTGTCATATGAAGCTTTTATAGTCAGTGCCATCCTCAACTGTCGATTTAATTGACTAATAAACAATGTTAGGTTTTATTTATATTGAATTGTGTATTACTTTTGATTTATTGAAGTTTTGGTTTTGTAAATGGTGAATTCGTAGGTATAATTTCTTATAAGCTTTATTCGCTTCACATTTAATTATTCCGCTTCATGTAAAAATTTAGAAAACGTTAAACATCAATTAAAATTTATTTAAAATATTTATGTAATACCATTTTCTTAATACAAAACTAAGATACTATAATTTAAAACACGTTTTCTTTCGTATGTCTGTCAAAAATATGTTTTTGCATAAAAGTATTTTATCGTCGAATAGTTTTGTACGACCAAATATTTTATAACCAAATAGTAAATACTACATTCTCATAACGGTACAGATTTGAAATAATTTCTTATGATATAATTAATTAATGTCTCAAAACCTGACCAATTAATCTATCCGTTCTCTTGGTCAACGTCCCCCATATTGTTCTCTCTTCCCCTATTCTGTTAAAAACTTCCTCGTTAGTGATTTTCAGCATTCGCCTATATCACCACATTTCAAAGGCTTCTATTCTTTTCTTTTCCACAACTGCTATCGCCTACGTTTCGCACCCATATAAGGCCACGCTCCATACGAACCTTTTTAGCAACGATTTCCTAATATTCATACTCATACTACCCGTAATAAAATTTCTGTTTTTCGCGAAAGCCTTCCTTGCCTGTGCTCTTTATGTCTACTCTTTATGTCTACTCTACTTCTACCATCCCTAGTTATTACGCTTCCCAAGTAGCAGAATTCCTTAATTTCCGTCAAAATATCGCTTCCCAATCTAACATCCTTTGTTATTCCATTGTTTCCTTTACTACACTTTATTAACTTGATTTTCCCTCTATTAATATTTATTTTAAACTCTTCATGCCGTTTATTATGGCTTCCAAGTCTTATTATGACACCCCTAACACTACACGATCATCGGCAAAGCGTAGGGTTTTTATTTCTCCTCTTTGCAGTATGATTCCTTTGTTAAGAATTAATACATACTTATATAAATATCATCAGCGAAATTAAATATTCAAGTTTATATTTAAGTTAATTTTCCTTTTTAAACCCTCAAATTTTCATTGAAATCCGTTGAGCCATTTCGGAGCCTATTCAAGACAAAGATACAACAGATAGCAGACACTTCAATTTTATTTATTGGTATAGATTAGGATACTCCTAAGATGGTCTTAGCTAAAACATTATTGATTGGTTGATATATTTTCATTAGAAGGAGCATACCCCGGTGACAATGATTAAGATATATAAAATTAAGGAATACAGAAAATAAAATACAAATGTTATATATTAAGAAAGAGGTTAAAAATAAACAAATTAAAATGAACAAACATAACACTCTAAAACCATTTGAACTATGCCCTATTGTTTCCTGAACATTTCACTTCACTGAATGCTTAAAATATTCAATATAATACCTAAAAGGCCATACCCCTTTTAAAATATTACTTCCTTCTCCATTTCACTTCTTTCATTTTTGTTAATACTAACCTAATTCCTATAATATATTAACCTCTATCACGAATAGTTAATCTTGTTTGGAATTGTTTACACTCTTTGAGAGGCCTGTAGGTGGCATGATAGCAAGTAGATTATTCCAGTCCCTAATTGTTCTATTTAAAAACGAAACTTTTCCTTTATCAGATCTGTTTCCTTTACCTAGGCTTACACTAGTTATCCCTGTTAGAAAAGTAAGTGTGAATTAAAAGAAAACCGTTCATATTTCTCCATGTCTGTTCGTTGTGTGCTCCGAATAAAGCACAGAGTCTAGCCCGTTTCCTTCAAAGTCTCTACATCATTATCTCCAAGTTTACAAGATAATTTCAATGCTATATTCTGAATTTTGTCCAGTGCCTGAATGCTCCCAGTCCTATGCGGGTCCCAACATGTAGCCGCATACTCTAGAATACGTCTCACTAAAGTTCTATAAGCAACGGCCTTAGTACTTCTTGAGGTTTTCTTTAAAACCATTCGTACGACGTTTAGTTCTTTACATCTCTTATAGGCCATTGAATTTACATGTTTCCCCATGACAAGTCTTTGCCAAACGTTACATCCAAGTATTTGGAGCTGTTTTGTACTTCTAATCAATTCGCCCCTAGTTGGTAATTTACTCCTTCGCAATTTTTGGTTTTTGTAAACCTAATCGTCTTAATTTTCGATTTTCATATTATTTTACTATGAAAAGCTAAATAACTTGTTTTAATTTGATTGAAGAGCGTCAACGCTGTTTGAATGTTACATTTCTCTATAAATAATGCAATCAGCGAAGAGTTATATATTTGACTGTATACCGATGAACATTAAAGGCCCTATTATGCTTCCCTGGGGCGCCCCTGAAGATATTACAACCGGATCGGACAGTTCGTAATTTATTCTAACTTTAAGATTTCAAGATTTCTGTCCTCCAAAAAGTCTTGAATCCAATTTAGTATGCGAATATCAATTCCCGTAACGCTTAATTTCTCTATTAGACGCTGATGCGGAACGATGCTTTTGAAGAATTATGGCATCGATTCTGCTACCTTCGTCCAGTTTGTCGCTCAATTCTTGGCATACCGTCACTAATTGACTTCCGCAAAATTAACTGTTTGAGGTATGTTCACTGAGGTTCCCACTCTTTCATCAATCCTTCTTTCATATGTCCATCTACTTTTCTTCATCCTCTCTATATTTCAAAACCGTCTCAATATACTGTACCTTTCTCAATCCTTATCACTACATATTCTTTCTCTCAACAGTGTTCCTTAAAATTAACTTAATAAACTTCACTTAACATTATAAGTCCTATTTAAGCTAGTACGTTAACTAAAACTTGATATGATATTTAATAAGGCTATAATTAATTGATAAAATTTAATTGTAAGATATTCGTCAAATTAAACCGTGATTCGTCAATTAGGTACACAAAAATCAATCTCGGACTCCAGAGTCGCAATCCTTAATCATTTGCATTGAGACTTATAATATATATATTATATTTAATAACTTATACAAAAGTTTCATTATTTAAATCAAATGCTACTTAAATTTACTAATTGTATCACGGTTAACAGCAATTTCATGGTCCGTTTGACAGGCTACGAGAGGTCCTGTTGCAAGTTCTGTCTTTAGGGGAAGACTTCGTTGGGCCAAATTTCACGGCAATTGGATTAGTGATATAGAAACAAAAATTGGTAAATCCTATAACATGCAGTGTGTTTGAACAGAATCGGTTTATAATTTCAGCAGTGGAAACCTTTCATTGTGAGCAAAGATAGGAAACCTACAAGGGCTGACTTCCTCCTAATGGTTTACCTTCCCCATTCGAATCGTAAAAAGATTTAAATTTAAGTCTCCAACAAGAATGGTATGATGGTGTATGTTTGTTGGTGTCATAGACGTTGGCCATACGGTAGGAGTAGATCGCAGTTCCTATTGACCGGTGAACCAGCTGCCCTATAAATTTGGTGAAGGCATTGGATTTGATTTGTTGCATTCCCACAATAAATACTGTCTCCCGACATTGGAAGGGCCGAAGAAGTGCACCACCTACGTCAAGCAAGTCTCTCTAGACTTTTCCTTGTATCGCCTGTTGGTGAATCAGCGGTTAGGATCCTTAAACTACAGCCCTGGGGCCCTAGTCACTCCTTGGCTAACTTGATCCACTTTCCCTTTCTAGGCTGTTAGAGGAGAGAGCCACCAAAGCGCAGAAAAGTCACATAGACTATCTTTCTGAAACACATTGACTTTAATTTATATGTAAGAAAAAGATAGGAGATGAAATAATCTGTGGTTCTATTTCCTCAATTAAATTGCGGCTAGGTAAATTGTACTGTAATATGTTAAATTACATTGCGTAAAAATATGATATGCTAAAACTTTTCTCAGATGTATCTGCTTTCCTTTGTTATGTTTTACTTGTCTGTAACGCATTGACAAAATGGTGAAATGACAATCAGATATATATGTATACCGGTTAGGTTTCTTGATATGCATTATTTGTATAATTTCCTCTTTAAAAGTTTTGTTTAATATTAAAATCATGTTTTTTAGTATACCATTACTTTTTCCATCGGTTAACATCAGTGTGATCCTGAAACAGGCTAGTCCCCTTTAATATCATAGGAAGGGAATTTAAAATGGGGGATGCGAAATGTAGAGCAAGGTAGCCAAGGGTTATAGTTTAAGGATCCTAAAGCCTGCGTCACACTTGTGCGGGACGGGACTCAGCGGTTTTGATGTCACACTTCGGCGAGTGTGGGACGTATAATATCTGGATGATTCATAAAATTATTGGTTTATAACGCAATCAGAAACTGAGTTAAAATGTCAGAATACATCATAGTCAGCAGAAAGTGAATTTCACCAAGTTTCAGGAGATGTATTATTGACAATTCAAAATAAAGGCACAATTGCATGCATTTATAAAGGTCTGTTTTGAACAACGTAGATGATCACAACGTAAAAGGAAATTATATTTTTACAATCCCCCAGAACCAAGTAGTTCACTACAAAATAATACAAAGTTTAGGAACCAATAAAAAATATTTTGTAGAAACATACTCGCTTGGAATTCACCACGATGACCGAACGCACTGAACACGATAGTGTTGATTTGAAAATAATACAACAACACAGTTATGAATAATTTAGAAAATCGGTCCACTTGGCATGGGATGTGACTTTCAACTTTCTAAATTTTTTAAATGATACGTTTTGGTACTCATTTCTGCCTTAATCAAGTCGTAAGTCTTGAAACAATTGACATATTATTTAATAAATACTTCAAAATTTTGTAATAACCCACGTTTAAATTAATAAATCAGCATTATCAAATTGGAATTTTAAAGTGAACATGTTTAGTTTACCAATGATGGTAGCTTATTACTTGATTAAAATTATAAAATTGGTAATATTCCAATAGTAAGCCCTTCACTCATCCAATTATCGCCGGACGTGTTGCGTTACCCCGCAGCATGGTGCGGTTACTGCGGGACGGAAAAACGCCCCCGCCCCGCCCCCGCCCAAGTGTGACGTGTCACATTTAAATAAATGTTTTGTCTGACCCGCACTAGCAACCCGATCAAGTGTGACACTAGCCTAAAAGAGATGCAGGGACAAACCATTTCACACATATGTTTTATAATTAAAAACAGATGTTAAATTACCCACCTTTTCTTTATTTCATGTTTTGGATTATTTTGTTCCCATGTGTAACAAAGGACACAATCTCATATTATACACGAATAAAAACTTAATGATTTCAATTTTCTTTATAACACACTAAAGTTAGAAAAGCGAATTGGAGTTTTAAACGCATTGTATCACTTAAAAAATAATCATTGATTTTAAAGTGCTGTCGAGATGTGTATATTTTAAGGAACTTCATAACTTATGTGCAAGTTTTTTTGTGGCTTGTTATGCATGGTGTCAATTCACTTTCGGTGGCATACGTCAGTATCTATATTAGTTAATGAAGGCGAAAAATTTCGGCCAAAATTATTAAGAATTAAAATTATTTTTAATTAAATTATGTCACGACGTTTTGTTCCATTGTTTGGAACTCCTCAGGTGTGAAAAGATCTACAAGCATATTTAATTAATTAATTTAATTCATTTCATTTACTTCAATTATAATTATTTTTGTAGATTGTTTTCACCCCCGAGGAGGTTCCAAACAATGGAACGAAACGTCGTGATATAATTTAATTAATAAATAATTTTAATTCTGATTAATTTTGGCCGAATTTTTCGCCTTCATTATTCGAGGTACAGTCATAACAATTATAAAATTTGTTTTAACTTGATTAGTTAAACTTGTTTAGTGTTAGATAAGAAATGGCCGACTACGGCGTTGGTTTAAAGTTGTGAATGGACTGCGGATGCAAAAAAAAGATGACAATTTTACTCCGGAGTTCGAGTACGGACCTGTCTTCATTCACCGTTATCCCGTAAATTTCCAGAAACGGGTCAGTGACCACCCTACCACAAGCTCTGGACAAGGCAGACGGCTCAATTTTGAAGTCCATTCATTGCGCCCCGGCTCAACAAAGGATGAGACTCTGCGGCGCCAGTAGCCACCACTACCTGCGACAAATATTTCCTTAGCCCATTGTTCCCTTTGACACCTGTTTGCACCAAGTTTGCCGATATTTTACGCCGTGCCGCCCTTAAGCAGGTTACATGCCTTGCTTGACAAACCTTTTAACTACACTATTAGGCGGTGAATCACAGACTTTCCACGTAAAACTATTAACTCAAGTTTTCAGAAATTTCTTAAATTCCTTTCTACCCAATTGAATCAATAAGGGAAAACTTCAGCTTCCAGAAAGAATATTAAGTTTAAGGGTCATAAATCTCTCTAGAGAGCTATCAACACTTCAACACAAATATCTTAAACTACTGTGATGTTTGTTAACTGTCAGTTCTTTGACAGCATCATATTTAAAATACTTTTGTCATTCGGTTTATCATGAAAGCCAAAGGCAATCAACATCTTCAAACTGGTTATGGGATTTCTTTACTTACGAACATTATCATGAATTCTGCACTCACAATTTAATTCTAATTTACTGAGGAATATATTGACCCCCTTAGTGTTTGATGTCGGCTAAGGGACAGCGTGGTGTTGTTTTTCCATTTAAATATTTTATTAACTGGTAACTTTAAATTACAGCCATAACTAATAATTCTGGTCTATCCCATCAGATTCTCCTAATCATCCATGGAGGATCAAGTACATGGTATTCGCCTTTTCTGCATGCACACACTTTTCATCAAGAAATTATTATGTTTCTTAAATCCATTAACGAACATTAACGACAAGAAGAAATCCAAAGTTACACTTTTTCATTTTTGAGTTATAAAATTCACTAAATCGTCTTATAACTGTTTACCAATAATTATAAGGATTAGTTAGACCTGGGATCTCTGCGGCCCGCAGGGAAAATTCAATGATACTGCAGCCTGTAGACCAACGGTGGGTAACCCTCGGCCCGCGGGCCTCATCCGGTCTTCGTGAAAGATTTGTGCAACACATCACTAAATTTATTTTTTGCATATTAATCGGCCCGCCCGCAATGACGACATTTATACGGACATAATTACCCAAGTATAATTACTTTTATATGTAAAATGATGTACCTCTTCGGCAGTACTTATTACTAATTAAACGTATTAACTTGAAAAGTTTTTTCTTATGCATTGCAACAACACCACTTTTACCAAATATTAAACTTATTGCAACATAAATCCCAATTTACGCATTAGTTAGAGTTGTAACACTATTATTTTATTATAAGTAATACGAACACTGTGTATACATTTTATATATTTTTTAAAAATAAATACTACTACTGTTAATTGTTTTTGATTCGGTTCGTCGCCAAAGAAAGGTTGCCCATCCTTGTGGTAGACAATCTTTCACGTACATTTTATCTCAATGGGTCAATCCAAGCCAAGTGGTTCAGGAAAAAGAAAATTGATAGCCACACCATCTTGGGAAAAATTAATATTTCGTTTTTGCATTGCCTCATGTTTTGGCAATTCAGAACTAATTTTGGTTCATTTATATTGTGTCCGGTTAAAAAATGGCGGCCACTTTTGTTGTAGTGCGAACGCCATTTTTCGCGTTTGCAGGTATCTACGAATTTCTGAATTATCCACGACTGTGTTGACGTATAATTTTCAAATAAACTGCATCGTGTTCAGTACATTCAGAACTACAAGTTAAACTAATACGCGCAAACCTAATACTATTTTTACATGTACTCTATGTACCACGAAGTTGCCGATTCCAAATGAAGAAAATTCCTATTTCGTAAGTTGATTTTCACAAGAAGAAATAGTTTGCGAACTTCAATAATTTGCGTGCCTTTACACATAATGGTTTAGTTACTCTATATAAATTATCAATGGTAAGTGACGTTCCCGTTACAAATTACACCTATTTAAAAATGGGGTTTGTCAATGTCTGAGACCTTATTGGGCGCCCTGTTGGGCGTAAATCTGAAACTTGTTCGCATAATAGGTGTTTATAGAAGAAAACTACGATATATAAGATAGTATAAAAAATTTCTAAACGTAACAAGAAACTCTCGATTTCCAAGTGTAGTACAATCAAGTAAAACAATATAATGCTTCAAATATTTCTACATTTTAAACTAAGAAAGCTATTTTGAAAACAAAACATAATGTTATATATCAATTTGTATTATATATTATTTCACTTTTATGTAATATAAATTTCAAAATGGGATATGAAATACGAAAAATGTAAAATTACAATCAACTTCTTTAAAATAAATTAGCAGTTAATTAATAGTTATAAAATGCCTTTTAACCTACAATTAGTTTTTAGTCTGGATTTAACCGTTGTGATATTTTCTCATAATGTCTGCTTTTGTTATTAAAAGTGCGACCGGTCACCGTGATGAATGTCAGGCAACTCTTCAACGTGATTCTTTTCATTGTTCATTCATAATACAACTCTTGCAATTTGTTGTTGATGATGTATACTGGCATTTAAACACAGATTGTGATTGTGGTGTAAAACAATGAAATGATCTGGTTCCTTTAATTTTGAGACGAGAGTTGTAACATTCCTCTCATATCCTGCAACTGATTTCGTGGATATGCTGAGAACTCGTAAAGAAATACATAATTCCATTACGTTTAAGAATTTTACCGAGATTTGTTCGTTATGAGACTGCTGTAAACTCGCCCTTGTCACGTCTAATAGCATCGCTGGCAGGCACTTTCCCATCGCACGAACCAAAAATGTGCCATTCTATTTCAAGTCCAAAATCCCCTTTCTTGTGTGCACATATTTTTAAAATTATTTTATTTCTATATTATCTTACTGCACAATCAGATGAATATATTCATTTTCTCTAGGTTAAGAGAAAATTTGTTAGCAGTGAACCAAAGATTGAGACGGCACATCGCAGTATCAACTTTCTCGCATAAAGTTTGCGAGTCATTGGCTGTCCGTGATAACCAAATTTGTGTCGTCAGCATAGAGGACTGATTTTAAGGGATCTAAATAATTAGGTAAATCGTTAATGTAAATGATGAAAAGTAAAGGTCCCAAAATTGAGCCCCGAGGGACACCGCAGGTAATTGTTTCCCATTCTGATAGATACTCATTTCCATTCGTGTTTTGAATAGAAACTTTTTGGCGTCTGTTTTGCAAGTATGACGCCAATAAAGAATGGGGAACTCCTCTGATTCCGTAGAAGTCTAATTTTCTGAGTAGAATATTATGATATACTAAATCAAATGCTTTCGAGAGGTCAGCAAAAATGCCAGTCACTTTGAGTCTTTTCATCAAGTGCGTCGTGAATGCTTTGAACGAAGTCGTATGAAGCCGTGTTGGTAGATTTTCCACTCATAAAACCATGTTGCAATGTGGAAATAAGTTTGAATTTTGTAAGAAAATCTGTAATTCTCATAAGTAATGCTTACTCAAGAATTTTTGAGAATATTGGTAACAGGGAAATAGGGCGATAATTGGAGACGTCCGTTGTAGAACCCTTCTTGTGTAACGGGATAACTTTCGCGTCTTTTAGAGCATCTGGAAATATACCGGAGGAAAAGCACAAGTTAATTATGAACTGCATTGGAGTTACAATTTCATGACAGCAATGTTTAATGAGCTTACTGTTGATTCCGTATAAGTCACAAGCATTCGAAGTTTTCAGATTTTTTATTATATTAAAAATCTCATTTTTATTGACCGGGAGTAGAATGAATTATGTTATTTTCTAGATAATAACTAATGACACAAAAGCTGTGGCTGATAATCTCTCCTTATTTTTGTAATTACACAAAAAAGGATGAATTGTAGTGTGCGTGTTTTCCCAGTGATCTCCTCCTGCTTCGTCTTGTACAAGAAAGGAATAATCTCCTGAAAAGTCACCTAAAAATATATTTGTCAGGACAAGATTATTTTTTGCGTTTCATAAACTTTTCTTGGGATTTTGTAATAAAATGATTCAATTTTATATTTTCAATATTTGGAAATTAATATCTCAACCCAAACGTGGGTTAATAAATGCCATAATCTCAGTTCTGGTCACCCATTGCTTGAATTCTATATTGCCTGGCATCGAGTCTTCTTCAGTCTCTTCAAATATTTTAACCAAGGCATGTTATCTGGACATTTGGACATTTTCCCATCATACATCATAAATTATCTGTTGCGCATACCATAACTTCTAAGAGATCTTTATAATCTACTTTTAAAGATTAGCACCATTAATCATCAACTTTGCGTTCTGGTGGTATAAACACGCACATACATATGAGTACAAGATACTTCCGCAACGACACACCACTTTCTTTCAATTATAATATCAGGGTACTTATTTTTAAACTCAGAAAATAGTTTATTTAAATTACAAAGCACTAACCACTTTAGTTTTTGTACCTCAGTATCGTTTTCTTTCAATAGCACACACACACTATTTTTTTCCGGACATCCAACACGTATTTTCATCACTTTCAGGTAAATATAATAGTGAAAGAATCACAAATTGTTATATACCATTATGCGTTGTTCTCAAAATAGCTTTCTTAGTTTAAAATGTCGAAATATTTGAAGTATTATATTGATGTACCCACTTATACTACACTTGTAAATCGAGCATTTCTTGCTACGTTTAACAATTTTTATACTACCTTTGAGTTAAATCTCAATGTTAAAATTTATATTGTAGTTTGCTATCATAAAGATCTATTATCCGAACAAGTTTCAGATTTTTATCTATATGCCCAACAGAGATATAGGGTCTCACACATACAAATCCCATTTTTAAAGAGGTGTAATTTGTAATGGGAACGTCAGTTACCATTACTAATTTATATAGAGTAATTACACTATTATTTGTAAAGACACGAAAATTATTCAGGTTCACAAACTATTTCTTATTGGGGAAATTAGCCTAAGAAAATGGAATTCTCTTAATTTGGAATCGACATTTTCGTAATACACAGAGTACATGAAAAAATAATATTAGGTTAGCAAGTATGAGTTCAACTTGTAGGTCTGAATGTGATAAACACGATGCAGTTTATTTGAAAATTATACATCAACAATGTCGTGGATAATTTAGAAATTCGTAGATACCTGCAAACGCGAAAAACGGCGTGCGCGCTACAACAAAAGCAGCTGCCATTTTTGAACCGAATACAATATAAATGAAACAAAATTAGTTCTGAATTTCCAAAACATGAGGCAATGCACAAAGAAAACATTAATTTTTTCTGAGATTGTGTGGCAACCACCTCTGGATCGCTTAGTTTGGATTGACCCCAATGTACTGGATTTTGGCTGTTGCCAGGTAAAATTGTATGAATGTAGTTCCGCTAAATAATTACAGAATATTTAGTATGCGAGCTTTTCATCCCATTCAATATGAAACGTCATATGCTTTTTAGAGTGGGTACAGAGGATGTTAGGTTACGAATGGAAATTTTGAAGGAACTGAAGGAAGTCTACTACTTAGGAAGCGTAATAACTAGAGTAGGATAGCAAAGGCCAGTAAGGCGTTCGTAGAAAAGAGGAATTTAAATACTGGTAATATAAGTGAGACTATTCGGAAATATCTGGTAAAAATGTTCGTATGGAGTGTGGCATCATATGGGTGTGAAACATGGACGGAGGGAGTTGCAGAAATAAAAATAATAGAAGCCTTTGAAACGCGGTGCTTCTGAAGAATGCTGAAAATCAGATGGGTGGATAAGGTAAATAACAAGGTAGTTCTAAGCAGAACAGGGGATGAGCGAAGAATATGGAGGACGTTGACCAAGAGAAAGATTAATAGATTAATAGGCCACGTTTTGAGACATGAGAGACTTGTAGAATTAGCATAAAATAGAAGTGTGATGGGTAAGAACAGACGAGGGAGACAAAGAATGGAATATACTAATAAGATTAGGGAGTATGTAGTAGTTATGCGGAAATGTAAATGTTTTCGGAAGGTAGGTTAGCATGAAGGGTTGCATCAGACCAGTGTTATTTATGACTGTATACCACGCACGTTTTTTAACTGGTCCCCGATAGGTAGCTATCATAATTTTTGAAAGAGGAGTTATTGAAGGGTCGTTAAATAAAAATTCAAGACCGGTCACAGAGATGGCGCTGGCATTCATTAAAGCCAATTCATAGTGTAAGAATTATCGGTTACGAGCAATAATATGTACAATGTATCCATAGTATTTCTTCAATTTAACATTGTAGAAATCAAGAGAAGTAAAAGCGTACGTACTGTATGAAAAATAGATATAGTTAATTCCAATTCCCTCATTTTTGAAGAAGAAGAAGAAGAATGTGACTAAGAGAGAAGAAAAGAAGAAGAAGAATAAGAAGAAGAAGAAGAAGAAAGAAGAAGAAAGAAGAAGTGATAGAAGAAGATAGAAGAAGAAGGAATGAAGAAGAAGAAGGAAGAAGAAGAAGAAGTAATAAGAAGTAAGAAGAATGAAGAAGAAGAAGAAGAAGTACGTAAGAATGAAGAAGCAGAAAATAAGAGAATAAGTAAGACGAATGAAATGTAATGTGAATAAGAAAGACGCAATAATAATACTTACGAATAGATAAGAAGAAGAAATAGAAAAGAAAAGAGAGAAAGAAAGGAATGAAGTGAAGAAGAAGCAGGAATGACGAAGACAAAAATAAGGAAAGGAAGAAGAAGAATAAGGAATAAGAAGTAATAAGAAGAAGAATAAGAAGAATAAGAAAATGAGAGAAGAAAGAATGGAAGAATGAGAGAAGGAAGTAAGTAAAGAAGAAGAGAGAAGAATGAAGAAGAATAATGAGAAGAAGAATGTAAGAAGAAGAAGAAGTAAGAAGAAGAAGGAATGAAGTAAGTGAAGACTAGAAGAAGATATAATACTAAGAATTAAGTAAGAAATGAAGAATAAGAAAGAAGAAAGAAGATAGAAGAAGAAAGACGAAGAAGAAGACAGAAGAAGTAAGAAAGAAGTAAGAATAAGAGTGAGAAGAAGAAGACTTAGAGGAAGAAGAATAGAAGAAGAAGAAGAATGGAATTAAATGAGAGTAATAATAATAAGAAGAAGAAGAAGAGATAAGAATAAACGAAGAAGAAGAATAAGAATAATAAGAAGAAGAATAAAAGAAGATAGAAGAATAAAAGAAGGGAAGAAGAAGAAGAGAACGAAAGAAGAAGGAGATAAGGATTAAGAAGAAGAAGAATGAAGAAGAAAAGGAAGAATAAAAATAAAAAAAAAGAAGAAGAAGAAATACTTTCAAATGAAGACAATACATAGTATTCCTTCCTTGGGGTCCCTCGTCTTTTCTTTCCGCACACACTTCACTCTAATACTAATTTTAACAGACATCGTATCTCAAAAGGTGGCCTATTCATCTATCCTTTTTCTTTGTCAATGCCTTCCAAATTGTTCTCTCTTCACCTATTCTCATTTGAACTTTCAGTTTAGTTAGTTTATCCATCCACCTGATTTCCAGCATTCTTCTACAGAAGCACTTTTCCAAAGCTTCTATTCTTTTCCTTTATGTAATTCCTGCCTTCCATGTTTCGTACCCATATAACGCCACGCTCCATACGACATTTTCAGTAATTAATTATTAACATTATTACTTATATTGATCGTAAGTAAAGTCCTCTTTGTTGCAAACGTTTTTCTTGCCTGTGCTATCCTACTCTTTATGTCTACTATACTTCTATACTCCCTAGTTTTACTGCCCAAGTAGCACAATTTCTTAATTCCTTTTAAAATATCTCTTCCCAATCTAACACCCACACTACACTCCATCACCTTACTTTTCCCTATATTAATCCTCTTGATGTACTGTTCCTCTAGGGCCACTTTAATGCCATTTATTATTCTTTCCAAGTCCTATTGTAACTCCGCTATTTCTTCACCTTGCAGTATGATTACTCTTCTATATCATTTTTTAATTTTCTTCATCACCTGAACTATATATAAGATAAAAATCACGATGACAGACTGCATCATTGCCTTACTTTTTCCTTGATTTCCGATTTCTATCATTGCCTTCAGTTCTAAATTAAAGCTGACTGTCTTCTGTAGAGGTTATGGATAACACTTCTTTCTCGATATTTTATTCTTGTTCGTTTCAAAATATTTAGGTTACATTATCAAAGAATTTTCTAAGCATACAAATGCTTTGATTTTTTAAATGCCTGTTTTTTCTTATTCTTCCCTTAACTAGCATTCTATTTGACGTTTCATCCTCTTACATACTATTTTCGTTAATATTTTGCACGCAATGGTTACTGAATTGCCCCGTGCCGTTCGCATCTATCAGCGCCAGTGTTCTTTGGTACAGGTATAATTATTTTGTTACTAAAATCTTCTGGTATTCTTCTTGTTTCGCAGATTTCACAAACTATCCTGAACAGCCATGATATTGCTTCTTCGCCCGATGATCGCATCAATTCTGCTGGAATGTTATCAATTCCTAACACTTTACCATTTCTCAGATCTGTCAGCCATGGCCCTGTCAAACTCCAACCTTAAAATTTTGTCCCCCTTACTTTTCATTATCAACCTCCTCTTCATTTTCCATTACTAGTGGTTCTATATTTCCACCATCATACAACTCTTGTACATATTCCTTCCATCCTTGCGTCTTTTGTTCTTTATCTAGTATTGGCTTTTATCTCGTCTCCTGATGCTCTTGCTAATATTTTTCCTCCGTCCCATGTTACATTGATTTTTCTATAAGCTGCGTCTATTTTCCCTTTCACCATGAAATATTCACCACTTTCCAATTATCTTGGAGCCAATCGTATTTGGCTGATTTGTATTTCCTATCTATCTCATTCTTCAGGCGTCTACACTGCTTTTTAGCATTTTGCATCTTACGTTTGTATATTTACGCGTTTCATCAATCATTTTTATTAGCTGCTCCTGGGAAGGTTTTGCAACGAGCATTTGACTGATATATCTCTGTCTCACCATTCTGTAGAACAATTTGTATATGCCCGTGTTCCTGTTTCCTTTCACTTTCTTCAATATTTCATCAATTTCTTTGTAGTTTTTCCTCAATATCTACTTCCTCTGCGATTCCTGTGGGCATTTAAACTTGTTTTATTATCGTTGGCTGTCGTACGTTCCTTATCATTTTTTAAGAATATTCTCTTTATGGAATATTCCACGAAACGTATTCATTGTAATCGACTTCGAAGTGAGGCCAATCTTTCGGAGTACGAGCGTTTGTAAAGCACTTCATGTTACATAAACGTTTATAACCTCTAGCAGTTTGTGTTACTGTACCTCACGATACTTCAGAATGTGACAATGTATAGATTCATTCTCCGTTAGCATCCAACTCCAGAAACAGTATTCGTCACAGATTTATCAAAAGTAATTTCTAAAATGAACGTAGTCCTGGAGAAAGAGTTCAATATGAGGATTAATAGAAGTAAAAACAAGGTCATGGAGTGTGCTTTGGGAAACAGTGTTAGATTGGGAAGTGATATTTTGACGGAAGTTAAGGAATTCTGCTGCTTGGGAAGCGTAATAACTAGGGATGGTAGAAGTATAGTAGACATAAAGAGTAGGATAGCCCATGCAAGGAAGGCTTTCGCGAAAAAGAGGAATTTACTAATGGGTAATATAAGTGTGAATATTAGGAAATCGTTGCTAAAAATGTTCGTATGGAGCGTGGCGTTATATGGATGCGAAACGTGGACGATAGGAGTTGGGGAAATGAAAAGAATAGAAGCCTTTGTAATGTGGTGCTATAGGCGAATGCTGAAAATCAGATGGGGGGATAGAATCGCAAACGAGAAAGTTCTAAACAGAATAGGAGGAAATCGAACAATATGGAGGACGTTGACTAAAAGAAGGGATAGATTAATAGGCCACTTTTTAAGACACGACGGGATTGTAAAATTAGCATTAAAGGGATATATGTGTGCGGGAGGAATAGAAAACGGAGACAAAGGATGGAATTCGCTAAGCAGATTAGGTAGGATGTGGGTGGCGCTAGTTTTAAGGTAATGAAAAGGCTTGCGCAAGCTATGTTTGCATGGAGGGTTGCGACAGGCCAGTCCTACGACTGAATACCACAAAAACAATGAAAATTTTATTAATATATATTGAGAATAATATATAATTTTCTATGCAATCTTATTTTATACGGAAAACTTTAATATAAGCAAAATTTACAGGCAAGTTCTTGCAACCTAGAGTTAGAACAAGAAAGCTAGTAATAACGTGCCTCACTGGAACTCACCGGGAACTACGATAAGCGTTTGCGAATAATCGATTCATGTAGTACATATACGTTCGTAAACATTTGCAAGGGTTTTAAAACGTCGCGCGCGCTTAGTGTGGACAAGGATTTTAATACAGCAGGTGGATTATTGACTGACTAATGTGAAGCTAATTAATATTGCCATAAGACGGAGTGTAACCAACAAAGGATTAACGGCCCCACAAATTGATAGTTTCGATTCCAATGAAATTGTGTGTTCAACACGAGATTACTTCCAAATTAATTCATTATCAACACTCAAAAACTTTAAGTATGAAATGAATACCCGGTAACGCTCACACCATGCCAGTATATAATACAAAAAATATTATTTTATAAATTGTCATTCGTTATTATTTATGATAATAATGTTTACTGTCTGGGTGTAGCCCTCATCCGATTGATAATGTATGAATATTTACATGAATAAATTAATACGTTCTATTGAGGGTTTGAGAAATGAATGTGAGTTTCTGAAGTAAACAAAGCAAACCTGTTTGAAATTGTGATTCAGCGTACAAGTATGAAGTGGAATGTCCCCGGAAGACGAGGTCGTGACTCTGATCCCACAGACGCTCCGCCGCAAGGAACTTCAATGTCTTACGAGAACATATCTGTGAAAGATTAGTCGTTTCTGTATATCAAATACAAACAGGAAGTTTGTCTCAAATCCATCTGTTTTTACTGACTATATTGAAAACGTATGTTGTGTAAGCAAGGTAGTATAATATTTAAAAATTGTCAAAATTGTCAGGTTTTCCTTAATGTCTTTAACGGAGACTTCTAAATTTTAAATCCCATTATTTTCACGACTGAAACATAATTTTCTTAGAACTGAAAGTTAACATTATAAATATAAGATTGTAGAGATCACAGAATCTCAGAATGCTTTGCGAATCTTATTAATATTATGCACAGTAACAGGAAATTATTATTTACTAGTAATTCATTGGGTGATAATTTAATGCAACCCACATTAGTATGTAGACTTGTGAATAATGTAAACTTTTATCATTTTGATGCTCCAAGTAAGTGGAAACACACTAAGAGACTATCTTAATGTTGTAATAATGTACAGTTGTTATGCAGTGATATTACTGCGCTATTTGTCATTATTGGCTTTGGTTGATGACGGACATTGTAGGCTTATATTGTATGATTAATATTACTCTTGTTCAAAATAAATAAGTTGGTTTGAAACATCTGGACTCAATTGTCGAGTGGGGTCAGATAATCGTATATATTGACAAATACAAGCTTTGTTGCTAAAAAAACTATGTATTGCAAAATACATTACTAATTCGCAAAGTTAAATAAAAGCGACACGGAACGTTGTCAACGAGACTTTGGGTAGGCTTAAAAACCATAACGATATACAAATTATAAAGAATGAACACCCTATATGAAATAAAAAAGCAGCAAGTAAATTTAATTGGTATTTTATTAACGTTTCTCGTGATATGTTTGAAAAAGAAGTTATAGAGAAACTTAACACGTCCAAGTTGCGTGAAATACTGCGCAACTGCAGAAGAACGATTATTAACTCTTTCTATTTCAGGTCACTACTGTCTTGCGCAAGCCTTATTTTCCCATAACTAGCACAATCAACATCCTCTCTGACCTCACCTCCCTCTTCTGTTTTTACCCTAAACATTTATTGCTAATTTTACAAGACCCTCATATCTTAAAACGAGGCCTATTATTCTATTTCTTCTCTTGGTCAACGTCCACCACATTGTTCGCTCTTCACCTATTCAGTCTAGAACTTCCTTGTTAGTGATTCTATCCACCCGTCTCATTCTCCAATAGCACCACATTTCAAAGACTTTTATTCTTTTCCTTTCTGCAACTCCTATCGTCCACGTTCCACTCCCATATAACGCCACGCTCCATATGAACATTTTTAGCAACTATTTCCTAATATTTCACACTTATATTACCCGTAAGTAAATTTCTCTTATTAGCGAAAGCCTTCCTTGCCTGCGCTATCCTAAAAAAAACCTCTTTCCATTTAACACTATTTGTTATTCCACTGTTTCATATACTACACGGTGTTCCCCCATCAATCCTCATATTAAACTCTTTCTCCAGGACCACGTTCATGCCATTTATTATTGTTTGCAATACTACAATATCATCTCCAATTATCGCTCTTTTTTCCTCTTGCCAATATTTTCAAAAAGATGTTCATAAAGAAATACATATAAGAATTGCAGATTTTTATATAAAATTAAAAATTATTTTTACATTGCAGCATGGCTTGAACTTGGCTTCATACAACTTCGTTGAAAGTATGCACTCAACGAAGACTTAAAGTGACTGGAATTTTTGCTGACCTCTCCAAAGCATCGTGATATTCTACTCAGAAAATTAGGTTTCAGATTTCTGTGGAATCAGAGAAGTTCCTCTTTACTGACATCATACTTGCAAATTAATGGCAAAAATTTGCGATTGACAACTCCTCAGGGATCCTTAAATTCAGTCGGACACATTAACGATTTAGCGCATTGTTCAGATCTTTTAAAATCAGTCCTCTACCTTGACGACACAAATTTGGTAATCATGGACAGCCACTGACTCGGAAACATTGCATAAATAATTTATTGTTGAGATGTACCGTTTGAATCTTTGGTTCACTGTAAAAAAATTTCTCTTAAACTGAAGAAAAGTAAAATCATTAACTTCACAGCAAACACAAACAGTTTATCTGCTAATTCATTCGGATAACCGACATACCATGCATATCTTCATGTCGTCATGTTTTATTGCGTTCGCTTCACACGATTCAAATTTTTAAACAACAAAACCGGATCGAACGAATAATATTTGCAAGCCTGTGTTTCGTAAGCTTACAATTATATATTTGCCTTGTAAATGTATTGTAGAAATTTTAAACTTTTTCCCAGGATAAATTAATCTATATGCACTAAATGGTACATATATATCATTTATATACACTAGAACTCGCTTTTGAACTCCATATTTGAAAAACGTCTTTTTGAATTAAGTTATTCCTACATAAGTTTGGAATAGTCTTCCGGAGGAATTAAAAACTTTAACGATACGAAATATATTTATAAGGAGTTTTAAATCTTTGATAATGAATAGAGTGTATTTTTCGCTGAAATCGTAGATGGGAAGGACAGATTACATCTTCTTTATTAAAACAGTTTGCTGATATCTCACCAAATTCTTCCATTATCTGAAAATAGTAATCTACTAGAATTTAACTACCGATTTATTTTCTTTTTCATGTTCAACGCGAATCGACGCAAGATTTGCTGCTGCATACTCCGTCGATTGAAACTTGAAGGTTAATAATATTATTATTTCTCTAATTACTGTTATGTTAGCATCTTTATCGTTGTTTCAAATTCTATAACTATATTTTGTAACTTCACGAAACTGATCTCTCTGCGGTTCCAAACTACTTATTATATTTTGTCTTACAAAATTTATACTTATTTTTGTAAATCTGCAATTTTTTTATCTTTCAACTTTCTAATTATTTACAGAGCAGCAGGTGAAGAAAGTTAAAAATGAATATGGAAAGGGAATCAAAATGCAAGGAGACGATGCAGATGATCTTGTGGTAATAGGGTAGTCAGAAGAAGATTTTTAAAACATAATCAGTGGCATGAACGTGGTCCTGGAAGAAGACTTCAATATGAGGATTAACCAAGGTAATGGAGTGTAGTATGGGAAATAGTGGAATAACAGAAAGTATTGGATTGGGAAGGGATATTTTGAAGGAGGTAAAGAAATTCTACTACTAAGGCAGTATAATAACTAGGTATGGTAGAGGTATAGTAGACATAAAGGTAAAAAAAGCTTACATAACAAAGAGGAATTTACTTACAACTAATATAAGTATGAATATTACGAAATCATTACCAAAAATGTTCGTATAGAGTGTGGCGTTATATGGGTGCCAAATATGGTCGGTAGGAAAGGCAGAAAGGGAAAGAATAAATGTGGTGCTATCAGAATGAGATGGTGGATAGAGTAACTAAGCAGAATAGGGGCAGGGAGAACAATATGGAGAACTTTCACTAAGAGAAGTGATACATTATTAGGTCATTTTTTGATACGAGGTTCTGGTAAAATTAGCATTAGGGAGAGGTGTGTGAGGTAAGAACAGAAGATTTGGACAAATGATGAAATACGCTAAGCACATTAGGGAAGATTTGGTATGTGGTAGCTATGTAGAACTGAAAAGACTCTCGCAGGGTAGGTTAGCATGTAGGTTTGTATCATCCCAGTCTTAGGACAGATTACCACAATAACATATACTTGGTGGATGCCTATTCTTCCCCGGGTACTTTTTTTCCGGTGCAGTATTTTACTCGACACTTGTCTTCGTCAAGATGTGATTTAACCTTCAACGAGGGCGTCTGTTTATGAACGCCTACCTATCTCCACCTACCTGCCCGACGGAGTTGTTACTTTGTAACTAGCGTTTTGACTCACAGTACTTTAATGGAGTCAATAAAAGTCTGGTGCAATATAGAATAACATAATGTGATGTTACTTACTGATACTAAATTAGTAAAAAATAAAGGAGGTGAAATACATTCTTTACTTTAGAGAAATAATAAATTCTCTTGGTACCTTGATGGTCTCACAAATTATCCCAATACATATTCCTTTAATCAACCTACTGATGACTTATTGAGATAATTCCTTCTTGCGACGACAATGAAATCTATAATTCACGTTTTTTATTTCCGTATAATTGATAATATACTTGTTTCTACGAGTACATATATGTATATATGTGTGTGTGTAAGAGTATATGTTATTGTGGTAATCTGAAGGACACAAAATTTAGCATTGCATTCATTCATTTGAATCGCAAATTTTGAAACATTTTCCCGCAAAGTTTATTGATTCATGGTTCACAGTAAAAGGTTTAAAAATAACGAAATCCGCAACTGTTCAATAACAAATATTAATTGTGTGTAACGTTAAATATTTGAAATTTTAACGCAATATTATTTCGTTGGCCTTATCAATCATAAAAATTGAAAGTACACACATAACCTAACATTCTGAAGAAATCTTACTTAAACGTCAGTCTTTGTAATTGGAAACAATTAATCCAAAGTATAATTATTAAAATATCTTAACTAGAATTTGCTATTACCTTTTAATATTTCCTAAATTTCGTATTGGCCAACAGTCGAGTTTGAAAGCTCGTTGTTCCTTGAATATATCATCTTAAAAAAACGGAACTAAATAAACATGGGTATGTAAAAAAATCTTTCCTATTGTTTATCATCAACCTTACACGTTTTCGTTGTTTTCGATTTTTAATTGATCGAATGTGAGAGTAAGAATTAAATATGGCTATTTCCCTGGACTATGACGTGAAACGTACTTTCTCAGGCGGACACACTAGCATACTTCTTTAATTTATAATTCCTTTCACTTTGCGATATGGGCTCATTAATCCCCCCCCTTCTTCCCTCTTGCGTCTGTCGCTTTCCTTGAATTGTTAAAAATATTTATTCCACATTTTCTAAGGGTGTAAATCTGTATGTAGAATTTACAAACGCACGAACATTCGTCATTTTTATTATATATATACCATTAAAAATAATATACTATTTCTACACTTACACACACATATATATATACATATATGTACTCGTTTATACACACATATATGTAGAAACAACTATATTATTTTTAATGATAAAAATGCTTGAATATATTCAGCGTTAAATTACGTATTGTTGTTACTAAAGCCATTATATATAAATATACATATATTAGTTGTAATTATTATTTTGGAATAAAATCGAGCAATTTCGTTGTGATTTTAAGAAGATAAGAGACAATTGTCCGATAAGAAGGAAATCATTTGGTGTGGAAAGAAGAAAATTCAGAAGCCAGGAATGACATATTTGACACTTCAGAAGGAATGAGAGAGAATTTTTCAGAGAATACACAATTGGCAACAGATAGGGAAGATGACAGAATATGTGATATGATATTTTTGAAGAGAATAAATGATGAAAACAGTAAAAACAATTCATCTAATAAATAAAAGGTTTACCAGATTTATGCAACCATTTAAAGTGAAAAGGAAACATACTAAGGTATGAAATTATTATTTCTTTCAAAAAATTATGAATGAAATATTAATTCTCGCGGAGAATAAATATGGTTTCAAATTTTGTAGACATTACGAGTCATTATTATAATTTATTGTGGGTTTCTGCCGCTTCCAGAACGCCACCCAACTGATTGCTCAATATGTGTTACCTAATATTGATCTGAAGCCATTTTCTTGTCGCACGTGCTTAGCACGTATGAAGAATTTTGGTACAGCAAATATCAATGGTCAATGAAGCGAATAATTTTCTAGATATGAATTTATTTAAACATGGTGCTATCTATAAAGAATAAGCATAATATGACAAATATGAATAAAAATATAAATCACAGAAACACTGTCTTCCCTGGAAAACTTTACAGTTACGAAGAAATGTTTCAAAAAGTTCTGTGGTAAATTATTTCAATTCGATATAGACGTGTTTAAAATTTAATATTTTCAGAAATAGGTTTTAAGGTATCTCTGCCCAATCTAATGGAGTTTTATCATCTACCACATTATGTAGCTTTTACACACCTTGATGAAATATGATCCTATCTTATTTGCTTTAAGAAGATTCTTAGATGTGAAGTAGCATTATTTCATCCTGCCGTATAATAACACTAAGTACTTTCCTCTTGGTAAAAAAAACACTCAGTAATTTATTATTTTCTTCAAATATTGTGTAAAAAAATTAATCAATCTCACTTTTCATTTTTCTGTGTATACATATCGCCCGAAAAATTTGCAACCGAGAATTTATATTAAAAATTAAGTCAATTACATAATTAAATACGAAATTTGGATGTGAAAAACAAAAGGCAGTTGGATTACATAGATTCAAATAGAGCAATAAAACCATGGGAGTTTGGTGCTGGTCTACGATTTCTAAAAACGTTGAGACTCCGTGACACCTGGCTGTGCGAAGCGTGGTATTTTCCCCAAACATCTCAAATTCTGGAGAAAAATATTATTAAATAGAGAGGATTTTGTACCCGCCACCGACGGAAATGAAATATTGGAATGGGGAAAAGTTATTGAAAGAGGCAAAAATTCATTGTGAGGCAATTGACAAGGGTTTTATGTCGATATGGGTAGTGAGACTTGGAATGTGATTGACATATATATATATATATATATATATATATATATATTTATAGAGAGAGAGAGAGAGAGAGAGAGAGAGAGAGACTATTTCCATCTGTTGAGTGGTAGTGAATTGAGTGATGATAAGAATACAGTATTAAATAAACAATGTGGTCATTTTTCAACACGGAAGTTTAAAGGAATCTGAGGACACGCGACGAGTTGCAGACAAAGCAGAAGACGGTAACTACTTTGTTAGTAACCTTTCTTCTGATTTCCTTGAACTGCCAATTCCGAGTTATGGTTTGAGTTTTTAAATCTGTTTCTATGAGAAGGCCTTTAAATTCGACCGTAGCATAAATCTCATTGTTCTAAATGTAAATTTGTAAGTAATCAAATTTTGTAAATGTTGTATAGAGTATACTGTTATTATATCATATTAATTAATAAGTTTAAAATTAATACATTTTAATCCTAGGAATAACATTCTCTATTTAAACCAATTTATACCCCCATTCATACATCTCAACGTAATGATAAAAGAAATGTGAGAACAAATTATCAACAATTATAGGACAGAAGAAAGACGACGAAGGAAACAAAGTTACGGGACGCAATGGTGGAATAATGATCAACATCAACCATGACGTGAACGAAGTTTTATCAAACAAGATGATTTAGCAAATCTAAGTAAAGGAGAGGCTTATAAAGAAACATGATTTTTACAAAGCTCAGATATAAATTTAACGCTTTGTTCCTAAACTAAAAATAGTAAAGCAACTGTGTACATTAAAGCAATTACATGAATAACTCGCCATATAAAGTGAAATGTAAAAAGAAATGTGAATGTATAATAGAAATTTTAGCTCTTACCTTGTTATTATTAAGTTCAATACAATGTTATATAATTATGAAAGTGATATATATGTTATAATCTAAGTAAGAATTTTAAAATGTTCGTTTAGAGCGTAAGTATGGTTGCGAAACGTGGACGTTAGGAGGTGGAGAAACGAAATGTATAGAAGCTTTCTAAAATGAGGAAGAGAGAATAAGAGAAGAGAAGAGAAGAGAGAACAATATTGACGTATTTTACCTATAGAAGGAATAGATTAATAGGCAACCTTTTGAAAAATGAGGGTCCTGTAAAATTAGAATTAGAGTGAAGTTATTGGGGGATAAGAACAGAAAAGGGAGGCCAAGGAATATGTGCATATTAGGGAGGATGTGGTAGTTATGTGGAAATACAAAGGCTTGTACAAAATTGGTTAGCATGGAGGGTTGCAAGAGACAAGTCTAAGGACTAGAAACTGCACAGCTGTGTGCGTTACAAACAAATCACAAAATTAAAACAATAACAATGTTCGGTAATGGTTCATATTTATACGAATCCTTAGTCAGTGTATTTGTAATGACTGTAAACAAGTTTTCAGCTTAAAGCAATTGAAGTATTTTACTATTTTCATTTATGTTCACCTTCTTCTTTTTGAATAGCATTTCTCCTTCCTTATCTTTTTATTTTATTTTCGAACCAAATGTCAAACTCGAATTATGCTATCCCATGTTTAAGTCAATTTTGTTCATTATGGTATTTGATAATTTCGTGAAAAAGAGTACACATTCCCATGAAACGTGAACGGTTTACTTGACGTGATTTGAAGGCTCCCCAAAGGCCATGAGAATGGTTGCCAGATGAGAAGTGGAAGTCGAGTCCCTCCGAAGCACCGCGGCGCGGCGCGGCGCTGCTTGGCCCGGCCCGGCCGTGGCCTGCTTCAGCTTGCGCGAGAATGTTCAGCATTTCCGGAGCTGAAGTGGGTCAGCCTCGCCCTGGGACCGTCACTTCAAGCCAAGACAAGATAAAATGCTGTCCAAGACCCTCCTCTCATACAGGATTGGCGAGAGCTCTGTGTGAAAGCTGCCGCAACGACTGCTTTCATGCCGTTCAATTCCCTGCCAAATGCTCGTTACAATTAAAGAATTAAATTTGTGGTAAACAACAACGACTGACATAGGTGTAGATTTCATACCATTCCATTGGAACTGACAGCACCTAGATCAGAAATAAACACCAGCCATCAAATGATCAACTATCACATTCTTACGAGTGGCGTAATTCCCACCATGGAAAAAATAACGTTTCGTACTATGTGTTCATTTTTTTAAAGATTTTATTAATGGTAACGTTCAATAATTAACATATGCTTATCGGATAATTGTGATCTATCCTTGCTACGTAGCCATGTATTACCCTCGAGGATCTTTGCTGCGGGTTTCTAAAATGTCATGCTTATATTTTTTTCGTGAACCTCACATTGGAAGGAAAAGTTTTTCCGACAACGTTAACAAGAGCAAAGACCCTGCACTCTATAGCCTAAGATACTTCCCAAACTTAAATAGTCCCTCTGATTTTTGTAAAGTATTATATTGTAAAATATAGGGTTTTAAAATAAGGGCCGGTCGATGTTGTATTGGAATAAAACAATCTGTGTGTGAGGTATCAAATTTTTATTTATTTTAAAGACCTAAAAAAATTAAAGAATTTGGTTAATACCTCACACACAGCTTGTTTTATTGAATTTAAACTTCAACCCGCCCTTATTGAAAACCCCTGTACATAATAAATTGAATATATAAATTCTTTCACCACGAAAAATAAGAAATATTTTATACAAATTATTTGCTGTATATGATTTATTCGAATATATCACAGTTCATCATTTCATAAAATATTCAATTATATTACTATTATCCACATATCAGTTAACTTTTCCTTAGTTTCGTATGTGTCTTCGGCATCACCCACAGATAAATCAGCCTTACGGGCCTCATCCTCATCGTTATCAACAGCATACTCTACACTTGATTCTTTATTTTCATCTTCCTAACCTTCACCCTCTTCTTCACAAACATTATCTTCTTCAAAGCTACTCTATATTTTCACCAATTCTTTTGCAAGCATCAATTTTCTTGTTTACTTTATTCAACCTCTCGTACTCTTCATCTGCCATGCGTCCATACGCTCGTTAGATATTTATAGTTCTTTTTTTATGAGATGTCTATCGATTTCATGAAAACATTTGTTGGATCTGTATTTTTACATCCAATGCTCCTGTCATATTGCAAACAAAGCTCTTCTACTCTTCACATATTCCCCTTCTACTCCAATCTTCCTTGCTATTTCTTCAATTTACGTCTATAAATTATTAGTTGCCGTTTGCTAGTCTTCATATTCCCTTTTCATTTGTTTCGCTAATGCATCGATCTTATTCGCTTCACTAAGCGTCATTAATACTTTTACCTAAGATATCAAAATCTGCCGGCCCATTTATTAGTCTATTCTTCCACTCCTCACAGTCATCCTGTAAACAATTTCTTCCCAACAGTTTACCACATTTGACAAATATCAATCCACGGCCGACAATTTCTTGACTTATTCCACATTCATCTGCTCAAATTAAGTTTTTACTGATGCCTTTTATGCACTACAATTGTGAGCCAAATTTGTGGTGTTGTTTTTTAAACCTTTATCTTTCAGTTATTTTACATTTAAGTCAGCGTTTCTGTTTCCCCAGTATCTTCTGTGTGGTTGTTAAAATACCTAATTCAATATTTTTGTAGCCCGTAAGGCTAACAATTTTTTATCATATTAGCTATCATTCGCCACAAATAAAAAAAACAGATCTTATTCCTGTCAAATGCACAATATTTTAAAGTTCCAAACGTAACGTAAATTCTTCTCACATTAAATAACATTTTTATGATTATGATTTATTCCAATATCAATACTTTTAAAAAGAAATTCAACTGTGACTATGTACCCCTTTCATTGAAGTAATGTGAAAAGACTCAAATAATTCATACATCACGGCTATCGTCTGAAGATAAAAACAACCGTGAAGCCAGGAAACAGGTAAATAATCAAACAAATGAGATTATTTGAAATCATTTAGCTGTCAACCTTAATTTATTTTTCTGTATCCTTTTGTCAGTGATATTGAACCTTATAACATCTTGCCATGAATCCTGCATCTACAATGATGAAATAAAATTAAGCTTGACATTCCACTTGACATTCCAACCGGACATTTCATAATTAATTAATTTTAGAACTGAGTTTAGATTTAAAGTATTTATTATTTTCTTGATTACAAATGCTGCACCTTTGGCCAACTACTGCAATATTCATTCTTCTTTGAACCCCTAAGGGAAGGGTTATGATTTAATGCAACACTTGTTTATTAAATGAAATTAAAATTTTATATTACATTTATTAAAAAATATTTACAAAATAATTATTTAACTCCAAAACATAATTTTCCGGCTACTCAACATGATGCTCTTTCCGCCAAGGTTATCTTGTTTTATGCTGGAAACTCGAACAATAATAATGTCAACAAGACAAAAGTTAGAACTTATGACGGCAACACTCTAGGAACGAATCTTCCTGCGGCTTACCAGTAGGATACCTGCCAAAGGAATCGGAGCAACATCCAGATCTTTCTGTCACGTGGTCGTCTGCTTTTCTAGTCTTTTACGCCGACCCTTTCTACATCCAGTCAGAGCGAAGAATGAGCAAAGAATGACCTTTCTAACTTTTCTGAAAAATTGTTGCTAGTTCCTCTCCCTTTTTAATACAGCTTCCCTAATTGGTGGAAACCGCCCTCAGCATGCCCAGCCAAATCTACTAAACGTTTCCTAATTGGTGGAGGAAAAAAGTTGCTGGGTCTGCAGGGATGAAACAGTTTCTGGGAATTTGGCTTTATTTAAACGGAAGATTATTCCTAGAATTGTTTGCCTGATCCCGACCACGCTTGTATCAGCCGAACATTTAGCACCAATATTTTCGCTAGATAAAATTTAAAGTGATGTAATAATTAAAAACCTGGGGTGGCAACGTATTTCAGCCGGTACACTCTCAACATGGGTATATATATAACAAATAATATAAATAATTCTTTCCAACCCGGAATAGAATACTGTTAGATTAATAACAGACTAAAACTCCCCTGGACGGGGGTGGAGTGGCCTGATAATTGAAGTACTTTTTTTAATGAAAAACCTATATTTCTGAGCTGATATGGACGATAGTCAGGAGGTAAAGAGGAGGATAGATCTAGCAAGTAAAGCATGTTTTGTTTTATAACAGATTTTAAATTGCAAGAGATCTGCAGGATAACGAAAATTAAATTATTTAAGACTATGATTAGTCCAGTATTGTACCATGGCTGTAAGAAAGACGAAATATATATTTTGAAACGATGATTTTTAACGTATGTGGGTCCAGTCAAAGAAAAAGTAACCTGAAGACTCAGATAGAACGATTGAATTATATGCATTCTTTAAGGAAGTATCTCGCTAACAGTCAAGCTCAAAAGATTGCAACGGACCAGACATGTTCACCGTATGACGAATGAAGGATCCCGATAAAAATACTATACAATGAAGTTGGTGGGAAGAGATTAGTTTGAAGACCCAACAATTAGACGGATTAATCGATTGGATAAAGATGCGAAGGAATTATTAAGAGTGAGTAACCAGAGGAAATCAGTACTTTCCTTATCGATGAGGGTTAAAATACCGAAGAACCACTGAGCTGGTGTCAATTCCGGGGTTTTAAATGTCACTGAGATTAAATATGATATTTAACATTCTACTTAAGCTGTACTTCAACCCCGTAGTGAGGGATGGAAATGCAACCTGGACAAATCAATAACATGAAATTAAACAATATTGTTTTCTAATATGGAAGTCACTGAGTTTAATTATGAAATTCATAAATGAATCGTCTCTGCAATATTTTCCGATGCTTAGTAAATCACTTAAGTTACCTCCTGTTTAAAAGAAGATCATCTACTGTAATAAATTGTTTTCCCAAAAAAGAGGAAAACTCCATAACATTAATTAATTCCTCAGGAAAATATATTATTTTAACTTCCCTACAGCATGTGTTTCTTAATGGGCAATCTAAAACCAGTGCAACATACAGTAAACCGCACAAATAAAAATATTTTGTAAAGAAATAAGCCATATGAACAAAATTTATTATTAACAAGCTCTAAAGGTGGGAGGTGTAATTACTCCGATTCGTCAATAATGCAGTCTTACGTAAAGATAAATACCTTAAACAGGGTTGGGCGCCAATTATTTTTCACTAGCAGGGTATAATCAATATATAATAATTACACAATTTTTCATATTTATCAAGTAATTAAAAAGTATCATTACTTATTATTATGAAGTTATTATGCATAAAATAACATTTTATTATTTAAGTACTAGTACATTTTAATTGTTTTTCGCGAATAAGCAGATAAGTGACTTTAATTATAGTAAATTCGGGTTCCAGAATCGTAATTCAGGATCATATGCTAATGCGACTTATAAAACATTCGTATTATCATTAACTTATTAATAAGTATAATTACTTAAGTAAAATATTAGTTAAAGTTAAGCAATGTTTCAACTAAACGGCGATATAGATGTCTTTTTTGAAAATCTGCGTGAGGGCAAAATCTATCTATTTGCATAGTCATGTCTTTAGGGTAGGACTTTTTTTGGCCTAAAAGAATAAAGAAAGGAATCAAAATCTTCAACAGATCGACAGAAATCACCTTCATGTAGCCTGTGGGAGTTTTTTCTTGCAGGTATTTGTCTCAAGATTGAATGTGGGGCTTACCTTTGGGGATGTCTCGTACCTCCAATGTTTTCATATGCCGAGACACCTTAAATTCTTGAAGCAGGAATATGTACTTTGGGCGAAGACCTGTGACATGGAGTATTTCTAATGTTGTCCCTACATCTCTTTTAGGTGTAACAGCAGACAGGGCCGGGGACCCTAGTTAACCTTTCGCTTCCTTGCTCTACCTTCCACATCGCCCGTTTTCAATACTAAAGGGGAAGTGCCTTTTTTATGATCACACTCATGATGCCTGTTTTACCCTCCCCCACCCGTCTAATGAAACATACACATACATTACGTTTTATTATGTAGATATGTAACACAATGAATTTACATTCATTAGTATTAAAATGATTAAAGAAATTAGGGCATTCAAGTTGTGTAACGCAAGTAAATGCATTATTAAGAAAACATTTAAATTACCAAGAGCTCTTTGTCCAAAGGCATGGGTGGAATGTGGATTTTTTTTTCATTAGGAACATTTAAATTTAGCAGTAATAAGGAAGCCGCATAATTTGATATACCTATAAATGTGATTTAGTGAAATTATCATGGTTTCATATCAGTTTATCAATTTATTGCATTGTATACACACACACACACACACATATATATATATATATATATATATATATATTAAGTAATGGCAGAGCCATTATAGATTCGAACTGACCTGGGTTGAAACTCGCGAACGCTATCTTCAGTTTAAAATTATTTTGTATTCACCAAAGACTACTAACTTGTTCCAAAATAAAATAATAATAATTTAATTTTAAATAATTTAACTGGTCATTGCATTCTACATAATTGCTATTAATAGATCTTTGCCTTGTTATGTAATATTAAGATTATTCAGATGACTTGTAATATCTGTTAAAAACGCCAGATCTTTTACGAACAAAGCATCTTTTATAATTGATACATTTTTGCTTTTTGCATCTTTTATCTCAAGAAATGAAATTATTTATTCCAAAAGATAATATATTCTTTACAGCTTCGTGACAGAGCAACCATCGAACTTCTGTTTTATAAGGAAGGTCTTTGAATTCGAATTCTACATCATTAAGGAACGAAGTAAATTGTTGATGGTTGAGAGTTCTCAATACTATAAAGTTAACTGTATTTGTTACTGTTTTTAGTAAATTCTGCATTTTTAATATTATTAAACAGAGAACTTGTAGGTGAAGAAGGCAATGAATGATGGTTCATATATATGTACCTTCTAATTTTTGAATCAGTCTTGGCCCAAATCGTTTATTTTCATCCGTCAACGTTTTAGCACTGTCAGTTGTTACAGAAACGAGCCTATCAGGAGAAAGATTATAATTTCCTAAAATGTTCCATACAGTATGGAATTCGTTTTCACCCGTTGTAGTTCCATAATGTCATAATAACACAGTAAGTGTGTTAGAATGGTATAGGAACTCCTAATAGGGATTCTAACTCGCAGTTGATTTCACGCCGCCTTTCGCGTGGCAATTCAAAGGATTTATAAATATTTATATTAATATTTTATAGACTGATAGACACTTCAATTTTATTTTGACATGTCTAAATTTAGTCGTGTTAACTGCGATCTTATACTAGTTTTTATTTTTGTCATAAATTAAATGTTAACTGGCAGCAGTATTTTCAAAGCAGCAAAGCAGAGGACGTACATGTTCTCTTAGTCATGGATAATCCGCAGCATTTTTCCATATTTGTATAGGCAGGGCCGGGAACAAGGGGGTACAGAGGAAGGGGTCCCGGGTCTACGGGGAACCGACCCCAAAATATATTTAATTTAATAAATTTAAAATAAAGATTTGAATGATAATAAGAAGACAAACTTCAAGAAATAATGCTGTCAATACCCTCCATTCCCCCTTTTCCAAAACATACACTTTATAGTACATCAGAAGATAATTAATGTTAGTGCACATTTCTTCAGTAGATAAAGCTGGAAATCATGTAAGTCTTGGTTTTTAAATACCCTGTAAGTATTCATTTGTGGTGTAAAATAACCGCCACGGTTGGTGTGAACCGGAATTTGGGGACCCAGAATCTTCTTACCGGGCCTATCTTCCACCAACTCAAATACCTCCATTGGCAATTCAGTAGGAGTCGCGGATATATCTACTAAATGTGGATTAAATACCCGTTTCATACCGAGTGTGTGCTCATCAAAGTTTGAAAACCTTCAGTATATTCCTCTATTAAAAAATACAAGACAACTAAATAGTAATCAAATATTTTAATTTTTCATTTCTGCTCTTTCCAGTTCTAGGAAGTGTTACACTGATATATCCCAACGCCTTGCTTTTGACTTTTACGGCCATAGTCATTTGAAAAATTACTAAGGGCACAAACTTTAATCAACATATTTTTAACATCACAACCCACCTGCTGACAGTTTCCACCTGTAGCCGGCAAGTAACAGCACGTCTTAATATCGGCTACTTATATATCCTACTCCCCTATCCCATTTTTATAAATAGTCTTGTTACATACGAATTATCAAAACATTCATTAAAAATTTTGAGGGAAATTGAATCGGGGGATGCAGAAGGTAGAGCAAGATAGCCAAGGGTTGACTAGGGCCCCCGGGCTACAGTTTAAGGATCCTACCCGGTGTTTCACCTAAAGAGATGCAGGGAAAACCTTAGAAAACATGCATCAGGTTGGTCGGGCTATTGGGTAATATTCTCACGCCCTTCAAATTACGGTATATGAGTTTGCAGTGGGATCGCAACATTCTCTTCTCCGTGTCTCCACCAGTTTTAGGAGTGGATAGAGTGGTTTTATTTTGGTGTTGATTTTGGCTGCAAGATGTGTAAAGTTTTGAGTCTAGAACAAGTCCGGGGAAAATGATGGAGATTTTATTGGGATTTGGGAACCAAAAAGATAGAATGAATGAGTAAAGCGATGTTTGGTTTTGAGTGTGAATGGAACTATTGCATTTAGAGCTATTTGGACGGTGTGAACACCGGAGGTGAAGGAAGAGGTTTGGTGGAGGATAGTTATGTCATGGATGACGGGGAATGTCGTAAGAGTAAATGTTAAACAGGAAAGGGGCTAATACGCTACCTTGTGGGACGCCAGATGAGATGGGGAAGGTTTTGGAGATATGATTGTTAATTTTGACGAAGTACGAGCAGTTAGTAAGATAATTTGAGAGGATTCTGAAGAGTGTGTCGTTAAGTTCATTTTTTATTTTAGATAAGAGGGATGGATGATGGACTTTGTCGAAGGCTTTCTGTGCGTCAATAAATATTCCAATACATGAATTTCTATTATCGAAAGCATTATTGATGAAGTTGGTAGCAGAATATAGCTGGTGAATGCACGAATGTTTAGGCCTGAAGCCATATTGAGCACGTGGGATATGTGAGGATAATTGATTAGAATAGTTTCGAATAGTTTCGAAAGGGTTGGCTGGAGGCTGATGGGTCTGTAACTTTCGGGGAGCGATTTTGGTTTGTTAGGTTTGTTTATCATAATAATTTTGGTATGCTTCCCCTGCTGACAGAAAAGGGAGCAGCAATGCAGTTCTCAATTTATGTCCGACACGTAGGCATTTCACTTCCCTTACCCGAAAACAGAACTCAAATGCAAACCTGCTTTTCCTAAATATGTTGAAAAAATAACAGCATTGGGGAGCAGGTAGATTCATATAACTTCTCACCTACAGAAACCGGATTAGGTCAAAACTAAAATATGCATCTGTAATATACGCAACAGCAAATAAAGATCTTTTATGTCAGCTCAACACCGTACACAATAGCGACAGGCTGCTTCCATACGAGCCCAACAGGTAGCATCCTCATGAAAACTCAAGAACCCTCCGTTGGGTCACAGAAGGGACATCCAGGCATCATACCTGCATACAAATTATACGTTTGTGGCGAGACACTTTCCAAGTGAATCATAGTTAATGGCTAGTTCTGAAATTATTTCTGATCAAAATCTGGTCAATATTGTTATATAAATTTAAACGATTGGTTTAAGTTTAATACAACATATATTATAAGATGTTAGTTGAGTTGCTGGTAATGGTCCTCTAAAAAAATTCTCAGTTAATGGGCCTTAAAGTCGACACATCATACAGATCTGTTTGATAAGTAACTTTGTTATTTTTTCAGAGCATTCAAATTGTTGACATATGATTTATTTTAACTTACACGGAATTGTATCATCATACCGGTACAATTTTAAATAATAGTCTTGCTCCAGATGTAAGGAACTGTAATAATTTCGAGAGTTTCAGGGACTCGGTATAAGAATATTCTATTTAAAGAAACTCCAGCGGGTTTTCTGATTGTCGTCTTAATGGTTGGGAAAAATTGGCAAAAGTGTTTAAGGTGTTGTTTGGTTAAATATTCTATCTCATAAGTAACGTATCTTGTGTTTTATTATTTATGCTCCTTTCTTTGTTTGATATACGACCTGGAGCAAATGATTTTTTTAAAAATATTCTTTCATGTCTTTGTGTGAGCTGTGTATTATGTTATGCAATTTCATATTATTTTGTTCAGTGATTATTTTTGGTTATTAAGACATTATTTATTAAAATATTTGTAATTATCCTCTAATATTAAACTATAATATTATGTTTTCTTTCTTATATTGCAGAGTAAAAAATTTGTAAGAAAATTTATTTAAAGAAATTGTAAATCATTGTTAATGGACGAGGCGTATTATTCGCTGAAAGCGTTCGTAGATAGGAAGGACAGATTAGACTCACAGTTTTCTGGTAACCTATAAAATTTTTCTATTACTTTACAATTATACCTACTAGAAGTTTACTGCTTGGCTGGAAGATGTGGAGGAAAACTTAAGGACTGTCGGAGTCAGGAGGAAGCGTAGAACGGGACGACTGGAGATATTATTTTGGAGGCCAAGGTCCTTAATGTACCGTAGAGCCATGGAGTAAGTCAGTAAGAATTTTACTGCCGACCTATTTTCCTTTTTATGTTCGACGAGAATTTACGAAAATTTTCTGTCCACTGAAAATTGAAGCTTAATGTTATTATACTTGCTCAAAATACAATTATGTTAGCATCTCTAACGTTGCTTGAAATTCATAACAATTTATTGCAACTTCACGAAGCCGATCACTCTACAGGGTCGAATGGCTAATACTTATGTTAATTAATTACTATATTTAGACTTAAGAAATTTATACTTATGTTTTGTAAATTGCAAATTTTAGGTTTTCAACTTTCTAATCGTAAAATTTTATTAATTTCTTGTATCTTATATTTTATGGATCCTATTTACTCGACCGAGAACTAATGGATTGCATATTTAACATAAAATAATTTTTTTATTGTTGAAAGTATCATGATGGGCCAATTTCGAGAAGACCTGTAATCGAACCTAGGGCCTCCACACAACATACATGGTGCTTTTACGATGTAAAATACCCATGTAGACTCCATGTCAGCTGTGAGAGTTTTCCATCCATTTGACGATTTTGACCTTAGTTTACCATAAAATCTACTATAACGTATCGCATTATGCGGTGGAATATGAATGGAATTATCACGGGCACAATTATTTACCTGATATAAAAAAGTAAATGTTTGCAATCATAGTTTCACTCCGTGCTGTACTTTGATTGAAAGCTTTATTCTATTCTTATATATAGTTTACGATAGCTATTTTTAATTTCTAGTAATAAAATTTCCTATTTTCTCAACCGATTACCAATTGAAATAACAAAAATAAAGTCTAATTAAAGTATCGCACGACAAATTAAGGTTGTTATTCAACACTTTTCTATTCATTAAACTTCTTCCCGTCCATATTTTCAGTGTATTCTTTACTTAATAAATTCCTTATTTTTGGCTTCCATTTCCTTCACTTCTTATGTTTTCCTTTCTTAAAAATTATTTGTCTTTTGATTATAGAAGAATTTTCCTTGAAGCACTCTTGAGCATTATTCAAAATAAAATTTCACACTGAATTCATTCATAGAAAGTCTATTTAGTTCAAAGTACTTGTGAATTTTAAATAAATGTTTTGGAAGATATGAACTTTGTTTATTAGCTTCGCAAAAATAAAAACATAAATTACACTTGGATTTGTAAAGTGCGTATTCTTAAGGTGTCCTTGCTTTATCATTTAAACCTTTGACCGCCAATCAGTGTTGTGCCGGAAAACCCCGTAAGGGTGTTTCTCGACTATCTTCGGCCAGTTTAAAATTATATAACAGTATTTTAGCCCCCGATTTTCATCACTAATTTCGACGTTTTTAGTGACGGCGAAGGTGCAAAAAGGTGAGCCAGGCTGGGATAGGAACCAAAAAATGTAAATGTTTTAACAGGGTATATGTTACTCGCTAACGTAACAAATCGGTATCAAGTTCACTGCACTACGAGATTACTTAATACATCAAACTTATATCATTAGTAAAACATTCGACATAAAATAATTTACTAAATCAATATGGCAATTCACGACAAGTAATTATTGTCAACCAGGGCAGAAAATATTAAATAAAAATGCACGTTTCGCTTAAAACTAACACAAGCGTAAACATTAAATAAACGATCCTATTACAGTCTGAAATAAATAGGTTTAGACCAATTATGACAAACCTATTGACATTTTTTTTATTAATTTACCAATCTTTGATAATACTATTGTGATTTTACATTTGATTAACAAATGTTTTATATGGTTCTTTTTTTATATGTCATACATTTTCGGAGAAAGTTATATTTCATTTAATGAAACTCCTTGGTTCCTGCTCTTTGGTTTGCTCTTTGGTCACACAGATTGACAGAAACCACACTGTCAATAGTTCGAGCAGTGTACTTAAATTTTTGTTTAAATAACCGCTTACAGTGCCAGTAATCCTTTATAAATTATTATAATTATATTCAGAAAATAGAGAGTACTTAATGGTAACAAATATACAATTAAGAAAGGAGATGATAATGTATGCTTTGAACATGTGAATATTTTTACGCCTTGACGTAATTAGAATTATTCTCGCAGATGGATGTTGACCACAGCCTATCATTATTTATTTCAATGTTAAAGTTCTCACATGCCGAGACACCTTCACCTATTTTAGGAGGTATACGTACTGGGGTCGAAGACCTTGGGCATATGGCAAGAGTTGTCCGCTGATCCCATTGGATCAGTCGGCCAACTGCCTCCTGAAACTGGTGGAGACATGGAGAATGGAATGCTGCGGCCCCACAGCAAACTCGTCTCCCGGTCATTCGGAAGGGCGTGAGAATAGTACCCAATGCCCTACCAACCAGATGCAGGTTTTCCAGGGTTTTCTCTGCATCTATTTAGGCGAAACACCGGGTAGGATACTTGAACCACAGCCCGGGGGCCCTAGTCAACCCTTGGCTACCTTGCTCTACCTTTCGCATCGCCCTTTTCAATTCCCTTCCTATGCTATTAAAGGAGAGTTGCTTGTTTCAGGATCACCCTCATGTAACCTGTTAACCCAAAAAATGGGTTGAAATATCGGCATAGTTGAATTCTCTGTTAATCCTATTTCTTTTCTAATTTACATATATTGTTCGAGCTTTGGCATCAGGCGTAATGTGAACAAGTGAGTTGAATTTAAACGGATTCTTCGCGGCTGTACCGAGAGACAGTTTAGCTATCACGGACTCCGACATAATAAGAGAAAGCCAGAAGACGTCATCAAGGAATATTCTATGTTGATCACATCCATTTAAATGTCTTTGGCATAGAGTGCTCTGAAATAATATCCTCACATTCCTGTGAACGAAGATTGTTTCCGTATGTTTTTGAATATTTAACTGGCCGCAAGTGAACTGATAGTGAACATTAAAACATTATTTTGTGTGCTAATTTAATTTATTTATTGTTTACAAAAGTCTATTCTGGGTACTTCCTTTCTTAAAGGTTCCCCGAGTTAATGATTAAGTATCAAGACATTATGTAATCACTAAGCCGAGGTGGTTTGGGACGAAATATATATATATAAGTCGCACTCTTAGAACCCTATTTCTTTTTTAATGAACTTGTCAAATAAAATTTCGGACAATGCACGTTAATGGGCGTTCTTCGAAACCCTGAATCCACAACTTACTAGTATGATTTTCTCCTACATTATTTTCCTCACCGACACCTCGCCTATGCTCATTAATATAGAAACCAAAATTCATTCCTCTGAATCCACAAAACATATTGCCACATCTGAAGACCTGCAGTGATGGCAGAGCGGTAGCGAGCCGGACTGCAGACACGTAGACTCGGGTTCGAGTCCCAGCCGACGCAACCATTTTTATTTGTTTAATTTATTTACATTATTTGCCTTTAGTTTCTAGTATTTTCTGTTTCTAGAATGTTCTGCTTCTAGAATATTCTATGTATGTATAAATAGGATTGGATTTCAAATCAGAGTCAGTCTGAAGCAGTACGAACTTTGTACAGCACTTCGCCGTTGATTAAACGCTTATAACCTCTACGTGTGTGTGTTATTGAATCTCACGATCCCTAAGAAACGTGACAATATTTATATTGTTTCATTAACTTCTCCGATAGCCAAAACTTATTAAATATGTAGGCTAAACTGATTGAATCTTCGTGACAATAATCTAATACTTTATGTGCCTTTCAAAAATGGTAATAATTTAATACTAGACAACTATTCGCTCGGAGAAATGTTCATAATCATGGTCAGAGACGTTTCCTGGCCAGTGACATTTAATATTCCGCAAGAATAACAAATTTAATCTCATAAGCAAATTGTTGAATATTTCACTATTATACATACATAAATATTCTTTTTATTAAAAAGACTATATGGGTGCTCGTATATAAAGATATTTTTTATGTTAACAGGGTACAAAATTTAATTCTACTGTAATATATTTGTCAACACGCGATTAAACTGGCATCATGAGCCTCATATTTTTTTAAATTTACGTTATCACTCCGCTCATATCCTAAGAAAGCTAACGGAATGTTTATACCATCATAGCAAGCTTGATGATTAACGTTATAACTGTGCTTGTGCCTTACATAAGCACAGTAACTTTAAAAAGTCTTAAAATTGTACTATTAATTCTCCGAGGCCCAAATACGACCGGGGCAACTAATAGAGTCAAACACACTCCCGCTATATCGAGGGCGAGAAAGATTCCCATTTCCTTAAAAGAATCAAAAGTACGAATATGGGATGTTTTAAGATGACTATTCTGTAACAGCCTCTCAACCCCTTCCTCCCCCTTCCCCCACCGGCACTTTTATTGTCAATTACGACAGAAGTTGCATGTAGAATTTTGTTTGCAAGAACTAAACCCAGGAATATCCGTAATAACGGTATAGACAGCAATCTGGTGTATTCGCAATATTTTATATAGCAACCATTTATCTCCTTCTCAACCCGCTGTACATACTGGTTCTAAAATGTTTAATGTCATAATTGAGTCCACTGACATCTATAATTATGTTTTCGATTTTATGTTTTGTTTATATAACGTCCCTCCACCATTCCTCCTAAGTGCGTCTTCTCCCTCACCAAAACAAGGGTTCAAATTATACACAAAAATCATAGAATCAAAAGCTATCACACCCCATCGACTCTGAAAGATTGTTATTTTTTTGTAGTCATTAACCCTAAGACTGGTCTCAAGCAACCCTCCATGCTATTCTATCCTGCGCAAGTCTTTTCATTTCTACATAGCTACCACATACTACATTCTCTCTAATCTGCTTAGCGCATTTCATCCTTATCGTCCTGTTCTTACCCCACACACTTCTATCTAATGCTAAATTTACAAGACTCCCATGTCTCAAAACGTAGCCTATTAATATGTCTCTTCCCTTAGCCAAAGTCGTCCAAATTGTTTTCTCTTCCTCTTTTATTCTGCTTAGAACTTCCTTGTTAGCGATTGTATCCACCCATATGATTTTCAGCATTCTCCTATAGCACAACATTTCGAAAGCTTCTATTCTTCTTCTGTCTTCAACTCCTATCGTCCACGTTTTGCACCCATAGAACGCCACGCTCCACACGAACATATTTATTAATTATTTCCAATATTCATACTTATATTAGTCATAAGTAAATTCTGCTTTTCTGCGAAATCCTTCTTAGCATGTGTGGTACTTCCCAAGTAGCAGAATTCCTTAACTTCCTTCAAAATATCACTTCCCAATCTATTACTCTTTGTTATTCCACTATTTCCCGTACTACACTTCATCACCTTGGTTTTACCTCTATTAAACCTCATGTTGTTCAGGATCAAATTCATGCCATTTTTTATGGATTCCAAGTCTTCGTCTGACTCCCCTAATACCAGAATATCATCCTCAAACCTTAGGGTTTTATAAAAAAATTATCGGATGCTCATTTGGTACATTTAACATGTTTTGAATATACCATCCCTAACCATTATCATATTGTAGGGAACCTAATTGTTTTTTATCCAATTTTTTCCGGGCCGTGAAGAACAAAATGTCAACGAAATTGCTCTACCCGTTTAGCTGAAACGTGGGACTTTATTTTACAATTTTATCTCCGCTTAAGGATTGAACTGCAACTTAGCTGGCATGTTGAATTCCATAAATAAATTCAATGACTGCCGCAACTTCGAATTCGACAGTAAAATTAGCATCCACCCCTATGAATGAGGTAGTAATTGTGAGATAAAAAATGTCACTCATTGACCCGAAATGTAGTTATTCTACTCCAATGCAGTTGTTAACGTTTGTTTCACAATTTCCGCCTCTTTCACACCCGTCCCCTTATTATAGTAGGGTCTAAACTTCGATGCGTTCATACACACATGCAAACATACTGAACATACACACAGTCAATATTGTTTAGAACAATCATCTCGTCAGGATATTGAGCGTGAAACAATTTTAAACACTTAATTTAAATAAAAATACTTTCTAAGTAGTTAAAAAAACTACAAACAGGATTTTCATTTTCATGAACAGGAATAATTTGTAACTTATTGAAAATTGAAGGTATTACATATTGGAATAATAATAACAATCGGTCGGAATTAGGAACAATTTAAGCAATAAATAAGTCAATTTTAAGGTGCATGTACGTTATTGAAATACCAATTTGTATAATATAATTATATATGTATATATAAACAGTTAATAAGGACAGAAAAGAGAGATGGAAAGCATGTGAGTTAACATAGGTTCACAGATGGCTTGCACCAGTGAAAGTTGGAAGGTTACATGAGTATGTATTTTACTGAAGCAAATAAACATAATACAAACGACATGTTTCTATATTTTCTGTTTGGAAAGCCTAGCCTCTGTTATGAAGAATTGCAATATAATATTTTGCTACGTATCCACATCATGAATATTGTGAGCGTTGTATAATAACATAAAAATAAATTAAAATTTAAGGCGTTTCATTAATCAAAGATTTTTACGTAAATCCTTGTATTAATTGAGAAAACAATAGTCTAATTACCTCTTCTCTTGCATTTTTCTTTGGCGGTTTACTGTAAATAGTGAGGAGGTGGTTTACTAATTACGTTCTATCAACACAAAGGAAAATTAGTAGTTTGAATATTCTAAAAGGGAAACTATTTCTCAATGTGTTATACATATTCCTTCCTTCACTATTGCTGTCGTAACTCCGTCCCAATAAATAACAGTCACGAAAGATAAGTAGCCTCCTACTTGCGGACATTTGACTCCACCCTGCATTATGTATTACTCACCAAGTTTCGAACACAATATAGACACCGCATTGCTATAGTGAAAACTAAAAAAATAAGGTATACTGAAAGGGAGGTTAAACTTTTATTTAAAAAATGAAAACTGAATTTATTGTTGTTGTTGTGGTATTCTCCCTAATATTTCCACTTAATTACCGCACTCCACATCCTCCCTAATCTTCTTAGCATGTTCCATACTTCACCTTCATATTCTGTTCTTACCCCACACACTTCCCTATAATACTAATTTTACAAATACGTGGCCTATGAATCTATACCTTCTATTGGTTAACGTCCTCTATATTGTTCGTTCTTCCCCTATTATGCTTAGAACTTCCCCGTTAATAAATATATCCACCCATCTGATTTTCATCATTCCCTTGTAGCACCACATTTCAAAGCCTTCTATTCGCTTCCTTCCTGTAACTCCTATTGTCCACGTTTCGCACCCATATAACGCCACACTCCATACGAACATTTATAGAAATGATTTCATAATGTTCACACTTATATTACTCGTCATTAAATATATAATTTGATTTTATAAATATAACAGATTATTTTTAGTAGAGAAATTGTTATTTTTTTAAGACACTTTTATTTTTTAACTTTTTTCTTACAGAACTTATCACATTCGGGAATCGAGGATTGCCAAATTCTGTGTCACAATGGAGACTTATTGAAGAAAATAAATAGCTCTATAGTTGCTTCTCCTTAAAGTATTGCAAAAACCTAAAATTGTCAGTCTCTTTTCCATTTGTAGCATACAATTGAAAATTTTCATCGTAAAATAAAACATTATTAACCAAGTTTCCAGCACGATATTTTATTACAATAGCTCAACATTATGAAAACATGTGTATTTTTAGTGTATTGGTATTATTTTTTCATGTTGTATACAGTTGATCCACTTTTTTGTAATATATTTATCATCGGCCAAAGTTTCAAGAGTTAACAGCTAACCTGAAAATGTAAATAATTTAATTATTCCGAAAGGATGTTTACGGCGGGAGGAAAAGTGAAAGACCACGCTTTGTTGAAGTGATGAAAATTATTAAGAAAAGAATAACAAAAATAAAATGGGAATGTTCTGTTCTGTTACACAATCAATACGTTTGAGTGATTTTGTAACTTCAACCATAAAAGAAAACTTTGAAAGGAGATAAGTTGATAAGATATTTCAACTATTGTGTAAATATGCTACAAAGGATATTTCTACGCAGTTACCTGGCTTTCAACTATTCCAATTAAATTGCGTTATGAATATATGATCTACTAAAACTGAAAAACATTATAGCAGACGTCTTGAAATAGTAAATTACGCGACGTTTATGAAGATTTTTGTACTTTCACCAGGATATTTAAGTTGTGTTACTATGACAAAATAATATATTGCAAATATCACCTTCAAAATACTCAAAGAGATTTTTTCCTTTACTCATTATAAATAACACGATAATTTAGCTTAATAAAACTAATAATGCATCTCAAAATTCCATGAGATGACGGGAACAATGCAACATTTTAAGTAAAAAATTCATTCAAAAATTAAATACAACCGAAAGAAAAATAATGTCTTTAATGTGTGCTCTCCCGGTGTACTGATTTTCTATCAACTATGTCAATGAATTCTTAACACACACGATTCGTCGAAATTCATCTCCGCCGTCGTAAGGCGCAAGTCATCGTATTCTAATTATGTCATAGCCTTATAATGTATTATCTAATGCCGGATTTCCCAAACTGAGTTCCGCGGGGCCTACATAAGTGTTCCGCAAACATTTGGAGGAATTTCCTGTATACTACGGATTATAATATCATGTTATAATACCACTTAATTAGTTCGTTTGCGCCGAACGGGAGAAAATCGATTCACAACGTTGCGATTCAAAGAAATCATATTCCTTGTTTCCAGCTATAATAGGAATCTTGAGTTACAATAAAAAAGTGTGGACATGTTCAGTCAGGCAGAATCCTGCACGAGTAAAATATAGATTGCCATAGCCCACAATTATACAGTTAATATTTTATTTAACTTGACAATTACTAGCTATGACCAGCTTTGGTCAATTTTATACACCTTCGTTTGTGGAATTTAATTCAATAGTAGATAATTGCAGTGCGTTAGAATCATCTAGTGCAGCGGTTGTAAATCGGAGATCCGCAGGAAAATTTGAGTGGTAACTTCAATCTAAATTATTTCAAATTTTATGGGATAATATGACTAGAGAATACAAAACACATTTATTACAGATTGAAGTGAGATGACTATCCAAAGAAAAAACACTATTAAGACTTTTTGAACTTCAAAATGGGTTGTTAGTCTTCTTGAAGGCACAAAATAATTCCGGAAAACGTTTTGTTGAAGTTTTACAAAATTCTCCATGGTTGATTTAACTCGCATATCTGGCCGATACTTTTACAAAGTGCAATAAACTTATTAGTATAAGGAGAAAGTATTATAAATTTTAATATAAGATATAAAATTGGATCTTTAATTAAAAAATATACAATATTCGATTTCATGAGTTGAATCTAACGATCTTAATTGGTTTTGTGTCATTCATGAATGTTTGAATGAATTAAAGTTTAAAGTAGATGATGAAGTTTCCAAAATGTTATTAGAACATCTACATTAATTCAAAAAGCTCTTTTGCAATATTTTCCGAAAACTAGTAAGGACGATTCCTGGTTTTCTGCGACAGCTAAACTTGTAGGTTTAGTTGCAAGTGAATAGGCAAATTCAATTGATTTACGTATGTATGTATTTATTTATCAAATCTGCAAATGGGCAGATGCTCGGTGGCAGATACATAGAACAATAATTAATCATCTTGTCGTAAGGACCATATTTAACCTATAATTAAATGTATAATAATAGTCAATATAAATAAATGTAGGTGGAATAATATTATTACAAGATGAATTTATAAAAAGGAATAATGTTGTTTTACCTGAAAAAAACCCTGGAAATATATTTCACTGTAATATATTTTTAGAGATTTCGGAGCACTGATCACTTCACTACACTAAACTAAACTTAGATTAAGTCTTAATTATCTTTCTGCAGGAAGATTGTTCCAGTCATTTATTGTCCTATTTAGGAATGAATATTTTCCAATGTCTGTTTTTTGGTGCCTTGCTTGTAATTTAAAATGGTGATCACTCCTCCCCTCCCTTTCCGAGTCGATTATTTCATTCTATCTCGGTTTTCCTGCCAAGGTTTTTGACCTGCAAAAGCTCTGTAGAAAATGTATAGCCTAGCTCTTTCTCTTCTTGTCTGTAGCGTATCCCACCCTAGCCGCTTTACTTTTTCGTTCCCATGCCCAGGTCCTATTTTTACGAATTTTGCGGCCCTTTTTGCACCCTTTCTAAGGGATTCTATATGATTTTTCCTGTACGAATTCCAGCATTCTGCACCATATTCCATTAGTGGGCGTACCAATAACGAATATGCCATGTCATCAGATTTCGCATTCCCCTTGTTGAGTGTTCTCATGACAAAGTGCAAGATGTTCCACGCTTTCCTTGTAGCATATTTTACCTGCCCCAGCTTACTGTTAAAATAAATTCCTAGGTATTTACAGTTTGCTTCCTCGATCACTGTTTCCCCATCTATTTTACATATCAAGGCATATTGAACGCGCATTTTAGTAAAACTAATCGCCTTACTTTTACTATTGTTGATTTTGAGTTTATTTCGCTTTGCCCATGTACTTAGAGTATCTAAGTCAGTTTGGAGAGCAGCTGCGTCTTGTTCCCCAGTTATTTACCTGTAAATTACTCAGTCATCTGCAAAAAGTCGGACCTTAGAATTTATATTATTAGGCAAATCATTAATAAATATAAAATCCCTGGGGGACTCCCGATGTTACAGATCCGAGTTCTGAGGTTTCTTACCCAACTTTCACTTTTTGTAGCCTATTTTTAAGAATTCTTGCAGCCAGAGAACTACTGTTTTGTCAATACCTGACCCATCTAACTTCTGGATCAAGATGTGAGGAACTACATCGAAAGGCTTTGCAAAAACAATAACAATGGCGTCTATTCTACCACCACGACCTTGAAACAAATTGATTATCTGACTTTCACACGAAAAACTCGTAAAGAATAATACAATGATAAGGCTATGATTTCTGGGCGTGTTTGTCAGAAGAGTAGCCCAATATTTCAAAACATGCTATTATTGTTTTATTTCCGTTTCCTACAACCTATTTATGCGAAGCTTGATTTTATTCTTCTTCTGCAATGATGTAAAAGTGCAGACACAGGCCCCACCAGATATTAGAATTCAATTTACAAACACTGTGTCTGATATCAATAAGATATGCAATTCAAGGTCCCAAAATAATCAAAGTCAATAAATACTTTATTTATTTTATATTACAGGTCTATATTTAAAAATAATTACTAAATTAAATCTTGTTTTACTTTTTACGACTAGGAATACCCCATCTGTTCCATTGAAGAAAAGGTTTGGGAGACTGAGCTAATGATATGAATTTTTAAATTTATTCATACATTCTGGGGCGTACTTTGTTCTATATGCGGAAGAGCATTACGTGGAACAAAGATTGTTTTTCAACAGATACGCTTGCTGTAACTAGTTTGTTTTTAATGTGGCCAACAATAATAAGTTTATTTAATTTGCTGAAGTCTTGAGCTGTTGGTAGAAGAAAAGATATCGCACGGTTTATATAAGAGGCGGGACGGAACAAGTGTTTGTTCCTCCTCCATAGATGACATCATAGCCGAGGATCGGTTCGCGGGATTCTCTGCTGTATTCGCAGGAAGAGAACTTGCGTTCGGAGAAGCCTACGGGTCTGGAAGGTCGACGGAAACGATCACATTGCTTACAAAGATAACTGCTTCAATTGACTTTGGAATCGAATAAAATACGCAAGACAGAATAAAATCGATCAATTCTACCGATCGCTTTCGAAGGTTAAGTTTATAAAACGGCCACGTTAAACTTGAATGCCGATGAATTAACAGTAATGATAGATGGTGCTAAAGTTCGGAACAAATCGTGTGAAAAGTGAAGGATTCGTGTTTCTATAACGACGTCTGTAGGTTAAAAATTGTATTACGGTTATGTTTTTATTATTATTTTATTACGTAATTACTTACAGGAAATCGTGCACTGAAAGAAAGTGCGAGTCCAAGAATATAACAGTTATTGCAGCGGCTGAGATGTGAGTTTGAAATGCATTGTTTCTTTTGGATTATGATATGTTGAACGAAGAGGCCTCCGCTAATTAAACTAAATTAATATCCATGCCCACTGAGGCGTCTTCCGCTACGAAATGTTCCTCCCCTCACTTCATTGCTAGTCGACGCGTGTCTAAACGTATAGGAAGTCGCGCGTTCTGCATGTTGAACGAAGAATTCGCATCTGTCGCTATATCCCACGACTAGAATTTTGTCTCCTTTGTTAGTTACGTGGTCCACTTAGACGTTGGTGATTATTCATTACTTTATGCTTTCTCGCCCGTGACGAGGCTCGGGCGTCTCAGGTGGGAGTCGAACCCTGCAACCTTGGCGACCCAATGTGAATGAACGAGAGACAACGACAGCGAGAGAAGGTAAATATTAGCGCTTGACTTTCCTGCCGCGACACCCTCTGTATCAACATCACCCCTTTGACGTCATTTCCGACAGTGACAGGGGTGACCACTCAAGAATTTCGAAACCTCTTGCACAGATTTCATGTATTGACTTTACGGTACGCAATTATAGATTTAATGGCATCCATCGTGTTTTAAACACCTTTAGTACGAATTGGCCGTTGAATATAATATACTTGCAAACAGACGCATTCAACACAATACGTTGAGAAAACAATTTATGCAAGAGAATTGTGGATGGTGTTCTATAGAACGAAAAAGAGAAAGAGACAGACAGAGAAGCTAACTTACATAATTATTACGTCTAGGTTTCAGAGGTCTACCTAACGATCACCCCAATTAGATACAGAATAACACGTAATCGTAACAATGCGACATTACACAACATTTATTCTGCGACGGTTTAGATCCTTCAGTATCAAACTTAGCAGATCTCGGAAAAAGAGTTATGCAAGACAATTTAATTTTCCGTAATAATTTTTGAGTGATGTGCATAACACCTTATCATTAACACAATTTCGACGAACAATATCAGGCTCGAGCAGCAACTATTTACTTGATAGTTGAATCTTAGCAATCAATTGACACAATAATTTACGTCTGCTCTATAATTTATTAAAGTTCGAAATAAAGTGGCCTGAATATAAACAGACAACAAATAATGCTTATCTGAAAATACACAACGTTTCTTCTACCAATTAGTAGACCTTATCAAGTGCATGCTACGAATGAAATTGACAATTTATTTCGCATTACGCACTTTATAGGGTAAAGGAACCTCTGTGCTTAGTAATTAATCTTAAATACAAAAATAGATATTCTTTTCTTTTCCGACTTCGTTTAAGAAAACGTTTTTAGATTATACATGAAAAATATTATATTCAAAATAAAACCTTCTTATTACATGAATAAATTCATGATATTGATGCATGTAAGTATTTATTTAATATGCAAATGGGCAGATGTCTAGTGGCAGATACATAGGATTTAAAATGAATTCACAGTAATTAATAATCTGGTCGTAATGACAATAAAAAGTTAATATAATTATATTACTTGAATATCAATCATATATAGACTTAGTAAATAAATATGCATGGATTGATATTATTAGAAGATAAATTTTGAAAAAGGAATAATATTATTTTTGCCTGATAAAAACACAAGAAAAATAACCGAAAGCAGGGAAACTATTTTACTATTTCACTTTAGTATATTTTTTTGTGATTTTGGAGCACCGATCTTTTCAATTCACTGTATTAAAATATACTAAAATATATTCACTACAGAGTTAAGAGTAAGTCTAAAATTTCTTCTGTTAGAGGATTTTCACCAAACCCTTCTGCAGGAAGATAGTTCCAACCATTAATTGTCCTATTCAGGAATGAGTATTTTCCAACATCTGTTTTTGCTGTCTCGGATATAATTGGAACAAGTGACCACTCCTCCCGTATCGGGTCGATTCTTTCATTATATCTCGGATTCCCTACCAAGGTTTTTGACCTGCAAAGGATCGGTACATAATTTGTAGTTAAGCTCTTTCTCTTCTTGTCTGTCTTCTCTAGTAGCTTTACCTTTTCGTTCCCATGCCCAGGTCCCATTTGTACGAATTTTGCGGCCCTTTTTTGCAACATTTCTAAGGATTCTATTTGATTTTTCCTGTACGATTCCCAGCTTGCTTCACCATGTTCCTTAACTGGGCTTACTAATGACAAATATGCCATTTCCTTGGATTTCGCATTACCCTTCTCATTACGAAGTGCAAATTATTCCATACTTTCCTTGTACAATAGTTTAACTGCTCCAGCTTACTGTTGAAATAAATCCCTAGGTATTTACAGTTTGTATCTTGTCACTGTTTCCCCATCTATTTTATAATTCCGATGCATATTGAAGGCGCATTTAAGAAAAAACTGATAGCCTTACTTTTGCTATTGTTGATTTTGAGTTTATTTCGCTTAGCCCATGTAGTAATGAAGTATTGTAACAGTTTTCTGACTTAAAAATTTACAATAAATAATCCTATCAGTACAATTTAAACAGACGTGTTCAAACAGTACTTACCCGTTTAAGAATTGGTCATTCTAGACTCTCTCATAGATATTTAATGACCAAATCCAACCCAATCATCTGCGACAATTGTAACTCTTCATACACCACCCGACATCTAATAAATGAATGCGCGGACTGCTGCAAAAAAGAAGAGAATATGCAAGGAATACCTCAATGACCCAAGAGTTATAAACCCCATATTAAATTATTTAAAAGACTTGAACCTATACAATAATATACTATGCATCTCTACTGTTTTGTTTTGTACTCCTCATTATTATAAATTATTGTATTGTATCATTATAAAGACAGGAGTAATTGTAAAGTCACTAATAATCTCGTCGGTTGATGTGACAATAAAAAAAGACGGCTAATATAAATTTATCACTTTTTTCATATATACATAAAATAAAAAATTGAAACATAAAACCCATATTTAATTTTTTATAATATTATATTTGTAGTACACCTTAGGAAGTCTTTTTATTCATCGCAATGAAGGATAATGAAAGACAACTTAGCAGACGTTCTATTGTTAAGTGGTCTTTCAACATGTCTTATTGATAGGTGAGTACTATCAAAATTATTTATTGTAATAATTACAACTTTTGAGATCTACGAAAGAGAAAAGTAACTGCTTTGTTTTCAAACCTGGTAAAATAATCTGTACTCTCCAATTTCAATATTAAAATATTATTTACGATAGTCCCGTTAACGTTGCTTCTGAAGTCTCGATAAACGTATTTAACTCGAAAATTAAAAGTAAAGAAATATCTTGATCATTAAAGAACGGTTTGTGTGTCGATAACTGGGATCTTGAGGTTGCCATCGCATCCCCGTAAAACGAACAGTTGATCGTCTTTTTCCAGACTTAATCGGTATTAAGATTTTCAGCTTTGAATGCAGGCATAAATCAATAATGTGTATACTGCTGAATATCTCAGAAATAGAACCGTGCGAATACTGCATATGGATTTTCAAACCCACTTAATGATTGGATATTTTCTTTTCGTATGTTTCACTCAAGTCAGCGGAATTGAATTAGACACTTTTCGTCATTTCATTCTAATAAATGAAGCTAGGTTTTTGTAACAGTCAGAAAATCCTTCATTTCTTTACAGTAGTTATAATTGTGTTTTCGATTTATTTCCAATGGAATTCATAATTTATAAAATAATTTTCTTATGAATTTATCCGGATCTTATGGCATACATTTCCACAATCATCTATACGTCACACATATATATTCACAAAGAACCGTGTATACATACTAAATTAAATCAGCATATTACTTTATTACTGTTTAATAATATAAATACGACGTTTCGTTTCCCTTTTCAGGCTTCATCAGGTATTTAGTCTGAAACCGTCGCGGTTACCTCTCATGTAAATACTTCAATACATTTAAAAATCTTTTTGTCCGAGGGAGTCAAGGAGCGAAGGACATGAATTACTAAATTTTATGCCCGACGAAGTCTCAAAGGTGAGACGAAACGTCGTATTTATAATAATTATATTGTATTAAAAATTTTTGCTGTGTAAAAGTGCCGTCTTTTTATTTATTGTAAAGTAAAGGTCAAACAATATGTTAATACATACAAAATTATTCGACACACGGTTGTATTATGATCATTGTTACGTACGAAATTTTGCTAAAAGTTTAAATTCTTCGGAACGTAACATTTTCTGACATGTTTTAAATTAAGGATTAAATGGATGTTATTAACAAATCTGATTATAAATATTGTTATGAAAACTATATAAATACACAAGTACTAACATCAGTACACTAAAATATAATAATAATGTCAAAATATTACTAAACCTGAACACCTTTTGTCGCTGTACCACTAAATTTATATAGATAACGAAAAGTTTAAAATCTTTAATAAAATCGTTGGAGTGAATTTATACTTTTAAAACGATTAAGGTATGAAATAAATGAAGGAAAATGCAGAAATAACGAAGTATTACGTAAAAGTCTTAAAATAGTAGTAAGACTCGAGTTCAAGCATTATATAATTTGCATTACTTTAACTGACGATAAATATGATAATTTAAAGTCTACGAATACGTAATTGATGGACACGTCTATTACAACTTATTTAGATGTAAGGAGTGTCAATCTATCTACGTAATGGAAGTTAAAATTATTTTCTTTAAATGACAAACTTCTGACACAAAAGCGGAAGAAGATTGGAGTTACGTCTAGACCAGGGGTGCTCAAATTACCGATATTCACAGATTTTGTTTTCGTTGATCCTGAATTATGTCAGAATAATCCCCAAATCACTTCCTTCTATCGTAATGAACCCCTACTAGCGACGAAAGGTGACTTTATCAGAGAAACGCACGGTACTTGTACGTTTTTGATTCCCAACGATTTTTCTATAAACTTGGGGTGGAGTTTTTGGCGGCACGCTTACAAAAAACAAAACAAATAAAACATTAGTTAGTTAGGTACTTGTGAACATTCGAGACCTCGTCCGCGCCGATATAAAGGTTGCACCTGTGGGAGTAGGAGTCAGTTTTGTGACATTGTGTGAAGCTAATGACGATTTCCCTTCGTTTTTCTCATTCCATTGCATTATCCATCAACAATTTTTGTGTTCAAAAGTTCTAAACATGGAGGAGATTGTGGGAATTGCAATAAAAATGTGAATTCCATCCGTGCCCGTGGCTTGAAACGAAGGCTTTTCACATTGCAGAAGGAAGATAGTGAATCTGCTGAACACACTGATTTAGTTCTTCACGCGGACGTCAGGTACTTGAGTCACGGCAAATTACTAGAAAGGTTTCAAGAATTATTGCCTGAAATAATAGCTTTTCTGGACGAAAGAAGTGATGACACTCAGATGTTCAAAAACGGAAAATGGCTGACTGATTTAGCATTTTTGGCAGAAATCACCAAGTATTTAAACACCATTAACTAGGAGCTTCAAGGTATAAGAAAATCCATTATTGAGATTATTAGCGCAATAAACGCTTTCAAAACTAAATTCCAATTTATGATAGATCAACTGAAAAGAAAGGATCTGAAACATTTTCCATCTTTGAAAGCAAGGAATCCTTAGTTAAATTTTGATATTTATGAGGGAAAATTATTAAATATTTTGGGTGAATTCGAATGACGTTTTGTATGATTTCAGTAAATTGGCAAATATCACAACTTTTATGAGTTATCCTTTTTTACGTAAAACATTGAGGAATGTGCTATTGAAATAGCAAGTCAGTTTAACGTGGACTCATCTGTTGAAAATGAGGTAGTGCAGATTATATCAGATATACATCTCAAAGCCACAGCATCTGGTCTTTTATATCTGAAGATAAATATCCGAATCGCTTTCAGTTGACGGCAATGTTTGAGTCAATTTAATTGTGCGAGTCTGCATTTTCTGAAATGAAGATAATTAAGTCAAATATCGCAGTCGACTAACTGACGAAAATATTGAACGTAGATTTTCCCGACGAAGATGCTGGATGAAGAGTTCTCGGGATTCCAGTCGGGTGATGTCGTTTGTGGAAAGAGTGCGTCCCACTCCTACCACCTAAGGACTAGACTAGGGAACACCTGATTGGGCAGGACCATCTGATGGGGACCATGTAAACTACCAATTTTTGACTCGTAAGCACTTCACCTGAAGAAGATGGCGGTGTCAGCCATAGAAACGTTGTGGACTACAAACGACATCATCCGGCTGGAATCCCGAGAACTCTTCATCCTGACGAAAATATGTCATCCTGCTTGAGATTAGCACTTGGTAATTACGTACCATCTGATGAAAAGTATTCTCTTTAGTTAAGAAACTAAAACTCGTTTGTTTTGTAAGAACCAATAAACTCGCAATTTTGAATAAGTACGAGTTTTTTCATTAAATTTTTGGTTAGAGCCTACCTTGACAAAAAATGTATATTCCTGAAAACTAATTTCTTTCGTTCCTACTAATTCTACATGAATTCATGGCCATGAAATTCTGCAACGTCCCTCTATATAATATACTTAAATCTGCGCCACGATCGACCGGAGTCTAAAAATGTTGATCTCCAGCAGTTCAAGTTTGAGCATCCCTGCTCTAGACCATAGTTCTCATTTACGTACACGATTCTTCTGGAATCAACTATACCGAAATTTTAATCATTTTCATAGGAAAAATTGTTTTCTTCGGCAAAATGGAAAGTGTGTATATAGTTATCAAATTGCATAGGAAAAATATGTCATAAATGATTTTATGCATATAGTTGCGTAAAATTAAATTGTGTTGAACTATATGGTTTTTTGCATAGAGGTTTATGGAAATATAAAACAAAGTCTCCGAGAAAAGTATAACTTGCATAATTTTGGAATTATGAAACAGTTTTCGTTTACAAATTGTGAAAATGATGAGGAAACACAATTAAATACACACATTGAGAAATCCGTCCGAAAAATTCACAAGACAATAAATAGCACCACAAAATTGCCTCTCACTCGCCAGAATTTTTTTATATCACAATTTTTTTAGCAATTAGAATACAATTTTACAAGACACCTACTAAAAATAACATTTACACTTGGATATTTCAAATATCCATGACTAGTTTAACTTAAAATAGTTGACTAGACCACACCTCTTTTAGTCTTTTATTTATCACTGGTTCAAGGAGTATGTCTAGCAGTCGGTTTGTATGACTGTCCAATACTGCGTGATATTTGGCTTTCTTATGGATGACTTCTTGTACCGTTGGAACATTTAAATCAACATGCAGTATGCGAGGATCTTGGATTGTTGTTGTTGTGGTATTCAGTCGCAAGACAGGTCTGATGCAACCCTCCATGCTAACCTATCTTGCTCAAGCCGTTTCATTTTCTTATAATTAGCACAACGTACATCCTACCTAATCTATTTAGTGTATTCCATACTTGGTCTCACTCTTCTGTTCTTACCCCACAAACTTTCCTGTAATGCTAACTTTACAAGACCCTCGTGTCTTAAAACGTGGCCTATCAATCTATTCCTTCTCTTAGTCATCGTCCTCCATATTGTTCGCTCTTCCCCTATTCTGCTTTGAACTTCCTCGTTAGTGAATCTATCCACCCATCTGATTTTCAGAATTCGCCTATAGCACCATATTTCAAAGGCTTCTATTCTTTTCATTTCCCCAACTCCTATCGTCCACGTTTCCATACGAACATTTTTGGCAACGATTTCCTAATCTTCACACTTATATTACCCGTAATTAAATTCCTCTTTTTCACGAAAGCCTTCCTTGCCTGTGCTATCCTAATGTCTAATACCATCCCTAGTTATTACGCTTCCCAAGTAGCAAAATTCCTTAACTTTCGTCAAAATATCCTTTCCCAATCTAACAACATTTGTTATTCCATTGTTTCCCAAACTACACTCCATTACCATGGTTTTCCCTCTATTAAACATCATATTGAAATCTTTATCCAGGACCAAGTTCGTCATTTATTATGGTTTACAAGTCTTCTTCTGACTCCCCTAATACTACAATATCGTCGGCAAAGCGTAAGGTTTTTATTTCTTCTCCTTGCAGTATGATTCATTTTACATATTCTGTTTTAACTTTCTTCATCGCTTGTTCTATATAAATTAAACAGCATGGATGATAGACTGCATCCTTGTCTTACTCCTTTCTTGATTACGGCTTTCTTTTCTTGGTCTTCTGTTCTAATTACTTGTGGCTGTCTTCTGTAGAGGATATTTTATTCCAGTGCTCTTGAAACTCCTTAATAGTGTGTTCCAGTTCACATTATCAAACGTTTTTTCTAAATCTACAAATGCTAAGGACGTAGGCCGGTCTTTTGTATCCTATTTTATAAAATTAATTGTTAATATTGTTTCTCTTGTCCGTATATTCTTCGTAAAATTATGCCGATATTCTCCTAACTCGCATTCTATTCCATTATCCATTCATTATCCATTATCCATTATTTCCATTATCATATATTCTATTTTCATTAATAATTTGTATGCAAAGGATATTAGATCTTGGATTAACATCTTTGAATTTTTTTTATATATTTTCCATTTTTCCAGCCATTGTTGTACATTGGTTAGATAGCGATGTGTAATACTTGATGCAGGAGAGAATGGTTGTATCATCGGCGAATGTTCCTATTGTTATATCTTGTGCCTGTGGTTTCATCAGAAAAAGTTAGATTTATCTCCGTTTGCTGTGGTTTGGAATTTTCTGTTCAAACATGATTTTAGACGGCTTAGGTATGCTGGTGGAAAGATATTCTTGATTTTATAAATGAATCCCAATCTTAGAATTTCATTGTATATGTCAAATAAAATTACTATTCCTTTTTTAGGTAATTATTTCATAATTTTGTCAGTGACAATATTAATTCCAGGCACCTTCCATGGGTTTAGACGTTTAATTTCTTCTGCGATTTCTTTTTGAGTTAATACTCAGATGGATTCATGTATTTTAGGTGGGTTGTGGCAATTTGTTCAATTTCTTGGTCAGGTAAATTGTCTATCGGATGAAATACTGAAGTTAAGTGTTCTCCAAATAGATTAGCTTTCTCAGCGACATTTTGCCCACGATTCATCGATATTATTCTTATAATAATTATTAATTTCCCTAAGTTTAAATTAGGCTAAAAACAAAAAAAAATAGTGAAACGTAACAAACTGTAATTTAAAATCAACTTCATGTTTCTGTCGTGATCTGTGCCCTCGTCAGGTTGAACTAAATAACAATGCGCAAAAATTGTTACTTTCCAAAGATATTACAGTATAGCCAACAAATACCGTAATTAAAGGACCAAAAGACAAAATTTAAAAACCCAATTCTTTTTGGCGGAGAAGAAGTTTTAGCTTTTCTGCAATTCTTAATTGGCTTCTAAATAGAGTCATCAATTCTGCTTAGTGTAGATATATATTGATAAAACTCTTGATTTCGTACTTCTTTTGGCTTGTTTCTTAATCTTTCCGTAAATAAATTATGTCTGCCTGTCAGCAGCAGCAGGTGCGTGAGTTCTTTGCCATTTCGATCTGGCACGTATTTTTCTGACACAGCTTCTTTTTTTCTGATTAGTTTCCTTGGTTGAATTATTGGTGTAGACTGTTGAGCAGCTTGTTGTACTTGACTTATAATGTTTCTGTAGCTATCTCCAACTTATCTGGATCCTTGAGTCTGAGGTTTAATTCTATGCATTCATTTAATATATTGCGATAAGTCTCCCAGTTTGTTTCTATATTGTGTAGTCTAGTCGGGGGTTTCTTATATATTTGGAAGTTCCAACTCTTGTTTTGACTGGATTGTGGTCAGATGATAAATCATAGCTGGGTATAATAGTAGTATATGTCGAGTTGATATCATTTATTACAGTGGTTTAAACTCCATTTAACCAGGGTGGAAACCCAAGAATTGTTTATTCAGAATATACACCAGGAAAACCTTCGATCTTTGATATTACAAAAAAGTGTAATAAATGAGGGACTTTGTGTGGATCGGTGGGCCAGTAAGCAGGTGTGCCTGTGGTAGAATTAAAGGTATGGCACGCCTCCTTTGCGCTTGACGTCACGCCGGACGCAAGCCCAAGCCTTTCACTCTGGAAACTGCGAAATTTCCATTTAATTTTCAGACGTGACGCTATCATTTCTTTCATAGCACAAATATTCCCTGTCTTATCTTGTCCCTTGGCATGTGATTGCCCTGTTCTTTTATTTTTAGTGCTTTATCAGTACAAATTTTATTTGATAAATATATTTCATCGAATGATTGAACTGTCAGTCTCGCCAATTCTGTTCCTTTATGTTTCATTAACTACAGCACATCTTGTAAAATGCCAGGATTAATATGAAGACTTCTGGCCCAATCTCTCAATGTTCAAATAGCAGGTAAAGGTAAATTATTTTGTTTTTCAAAATCCTATAGCATTTTGGAGAGATACATGTTTATAATATCGCTATTATTACAAAAATGGTACAAGTTTACATTTTTGTAATATTACGTATTATTGAGACGGTCAGCATTAAACGCCTTTTCAGGGAACATGTTTCAATAATTCTCTCCCGTCATCCGAGTACAATTACAGCACGACATAAATTGCTGACATTATTAAAGATTGGGAAAATGTAAATTATTAATTTCATAGAACATGAATATCATAAATAAATATAGCAATATTTAATCAAAAAATGAATGTTTTTTGAAATATTTTAATTATAAATTTTGATACTCAATTCGGGAATCTGTAATAATGTCAATTCCATAACTTTGTACTATTTGTTTCCATCTTTATAACTTTCCTTTAACTTTTTTAATTGCTAATGCTTCTTTCTCCTAAATAACTCCCAATATTTTATTTTCCAAACATTTATTTCATCTTTTAATTGTTTTATTGTTAGTTTTGCATCGTCAAGGATTGCTGTCAAATCGGATAGCCCCCATAGAAGTTGATTCCTCCGACACAGTTTCTGTAGCATATTTACATTAGTTCGCCCACTAATTTGTGTCTGTTTCTTGCAATTAGTCTAACTGATCGACCTGCATGTTTCTTTACACAACTTCCAGGCAGCTTCTCGGTAGGGACTGCTTCTGGTTTCAAATTTCTACAATTCTTTGGTGTGTAATTCAGTAGTTTTTGACCCAATGGTATTTCAAAACTATCCTCAGAAAATACGCGAATTGTGAATATAGTTAATAATAATGATACAAGTATATTTCTACATGATTGTAGTTTTGTTTACCGTTCTTTACATTAATTACGTATTTTCTAAGGTAAGTAATGATCCATGTTCCACACAAAATCACATCTTTAGTTTTTCTGTTACAATTTGTGCAACCAAAAACAGTGCACGACGGCATTATCCGTCTTCTTTAAATACAAGTGCACATTGTATTCAACGTAAAACAACAGACTAGTAATACAACCAAAAATCCCAAAGGAAAATTTTCAGCGCATTCGACGCAGTGACAATCCGGAGCAGCTTGTCTCCCGTCTGACGTCACGTCATACGCAGAAGACAACCAAATTACGTTCGACATCTGTCTCACCTGTATACTTATACCATGGGTGTGCTAGTTGATAGAAAAGAATATCCGTTATCTTCTAGTGTTTTGAACAGTAGTCTGCCTCTGGTTGTTAATAGGCCCCGTACACATGGTTGCACGACAGCAGCGCGGCAGCCAGTCGCGCGACTCGAAATTTCTGGGCTGTCAGTAGCGGGGATGCCTCCTTGCTGTCACTAGCGCGACTCCAAGTTCATTCTAGGCTGTCAGTAGCGGGGATGCCTCCCTGCTGTCACTAGCGCGACTTTTACATTGTTTCTTATGGAGCTGTATACTTGTGTCGAGCGTTTTACCTCAGACGACAATGTTAAACGACGAAATACAAAACAGCCCAGCTGTATCATGTGTACTTTTCATTTATAATATCTACATTGATCTGAGATAATTTATACAATAATATTTAAAATTAATAGCCAAACGATTCTGACGAAGTAATTAAATGAATAACTATATTACATAAAGTATATTACATGTATGTCGTTTCTGTCACTATCGATGGTCATCTTTGAGTATTTTGATGGTATTATAGTAACAATGATGTTGCGGACAAAATTGAATATAAACAAATCAACAACTTCTCATTAATAAATTTTGTAATGTGATTCCCTGACGTGCCTAAAGATGTGGTTAGAGCTGGCTAGACTCTTTTACAAGTTTTGCAGGATTGGATTTGCGGTCCCGTTAGGTTTTGGGATTTAGATTTGCAGGAGTTTACTGGATTATTATCTGGATGTCATGGGCATCAGCCCGAAACTTAAATTTTTAAATGAGGTACGCCCTCACCCGAAAACAGCATTAATAAATGTTGTAATATGTGAATTCCACTAAGAAAATCCAAGGAAGTGTGACAATACTGTTGTAGTGATTATTTTCGTGTTTCAATTTCTTTATATGCTTATTAAACTAAATTGTTTTATAATTTTAGAAATTTATTTAACAACATAAAAAGAATACAAATTTAATTGAAACAAAAGAAATCTTTCTCTTGGAGAGATATGGGCAAATATTAGAGTGTAATTATGCGTAAAAGTTTCTGTGATAATTGTTTGTAAAGAAAATTAATGCTTTTCTTTATCCAGCATTTATTCCTCCTTCATGCGAACGTTTTCTTCAAAATTTCATTTTCCTATCAAATAAATCACTGTGCACTTGATTTTGAATTCACTACACTTTCACTTCACATATTCTATCGTTGTACTTCCAGCATAGAGTTCTATCACGACGTGTATCAATCGACGGCTGCTTGCAAGTATCTATAGGTTCAATTTCTCTCCAAGGAGTTACGCAGAATTAACATGTTTTATTTTACTAAAATATTGTTACCTCGCTTGCTAATCCAAAGACATTTTATTTCTTCTAATTCCATGTTTAAGTGAAATATTATTAATACTGGAAATCCAGCAGTCAGCCTTGTTCCGACAGTCAACAATGACCCAAGTCGCTTCCCATGTGTACGCTGCTGCCGCCGGCTGCCGCGCTACTGTCGCGCGACCATGTGTACCAGGCCTAAGGCCAGTATTAACAAGATTTCACTTCATTTCAAACATGGTACTAGAAGAAAATAAATGTATTTCGATTCTCTTTCGTCGTTAGAAACGGCAAAAACAAACACGAATATTTTAAGTGTCAGGTTATCTCATTGTATTTTAGCATCACTTCACTCAAAATTGTACTATTGAGACACGAATTTTTAAACTAAACAATATTATTTACATTTAGAAATTATTGTTGCGTATAGATCTTTTGCTGCTGCGTTATTGGCCTCAAAATGAAGTCGAAATTTGCAGCGACAAATTTTTGTGGCTTCTTTGGCTTGAACAGATATCAGAACGACCAGCTGCAATACTATATTGATCATACCACTACATTCTGGGTTAGAAGTTGTGTCGATAAGCCAAATTATACACTTATCTGGTCGCTAAAACTGATTTCACAAGGGTTAAAAGTTGACCCTTGCAGCGGCGCGTACGAGTTATCGAGGAGATAGCCTGGCCATTGAAAATGATCTAACTTCTGAACCAGTGTACCATGAGATTTAATATTTTTCACACATTCAGTTGGAGTCTGGGTTTACTTCCTTACGAAACTTATGAGATTTAGAGAGAGTGCGAGTTATAAGTTGTTTTTGATACAGTTTACTTCATCTCATTTACTAGTGCAATTCACTATTATTTCGTGCTGGAGGATAAAGTACAGTGACAAAATAGAATTGTATAAATTCTGCAAATGGTGCGTTCATTCATCAATATTATTCTTTCGAATAAAAAAATATGACATTTTAAAACTAAGAATAAATAATTAACGTAGACTTCTTTTCGTTTGAGTAGAAATTTTCTAAAAACTTTCGATCATTTATTCCCAGGAGTAAATCTCTGTTCCTGTAGTCCAAAATTTGCATGTTTAATATAGCTGGCCGTTTTTATATTTTATCGATTAACAAATCGATATCAATGTGTGACAGAAACGCGCACTTGAATAATATGATACATTGGTAAAAAAAACGAAACAATTTCACCACTGTACGTTCAAAATTAATAAATTACAACATACAGGAGCTTGCAATCTCTAGTCAGATGATACTAATCAATTCTGCGAATTAAAATCTGAGTACCGTCATACGTCCGTTATACTGGCTAACTTTATAAAGGTGGATTTATAATGTATAACTGGTGTATGACGGAATTCGGAATGAGTAGGAATAGATTTTAATCCAGAGAATCAATTAATATAATCTGAGTAGTGTTCGAAATCTCCGCTCTGTTCAAAGTTTAGAAGTAATTGGGATTCTACAAATGTTAACGTATTTTTTGTTTTACAAAATATTCTCTGTCCTCGATAAATATAAGCAGACAGTGCTGTCAGGATTCCCTATATTTTCCTAGCGGAATTCACATGTTACGACATTGATTATTAATCAGAAGAATTGATAAGTATATATTTAATTTTGTCCACCACATCATTGTCACTATAATATACTGAAAATACCCCAAGAGGACCGCCGATAGTGATAGAAGCATCGTATATTTAATTATGCTTTATGTAATATACTTATTCACTTAATTACTTTTCAGAATCAATTTGCTATTAATTTTAAATGTCATTTTATAAATTAAGTTATAGCAGTATAGATACTATAAATGAAAAGTCCACATGATACAGCTGGGCTGTTTGGTATTTCGTCGTTTTAAGGTATATAGTTCTTGTTCTTAACAGTCACTTTACTGGTCCGTCATTTGCCTATATATCACTCCTCCAAATATATATTGTAAACACTTCTTATATATGATCGTTTAGTTCGGTCTGTAGAGCATTTCTGGATTCGAGGTTCTTGCTATGGGAGGAGCCTTGATCTTAGGGAAGGCGTATAAGGAATACAACAGGCATACGTTAGACAACATTTAATAAGCGGAATATAAACATAAAATGACAAATTTAAAGACTATGCAATTTACTAAGGATGTATATGATTACTGAACCAAAAGAAGGACAATACATAAAACAATATATTTTTCTATTAATTTATACAAAATCACCTTAATTTCCCTAGATTAAACACATTTGTGGCTAAAGTCTACACTCTGGATCCGCTCACTCATTCGTGGCATATAAGACAAAAATTCACTAATTTGAATATTCTGATATAACTTTAATCCACATAATATATATTATCAATAATTATCATAATTATCAATAAATTATCAATAAAACATCAAAAATTTCCTTTCGTTTTGCCACTTTTTCAAACACGTATTTAAGAGTCACTATATTTACATTAAAAAGCAAGTTCTCAATTAACCGCGCTTAACATATGTGCGAACATACCATTAAAATATAGTTGTATTAAGAGCGCCTTTGTTATGCAATTTTAAGTATGTGCTAAACTTGACTTTAGTACAATTACAGCAATGAATTACACTTTGATTTCACACTGATTTAGTGTGTAATTAATGACATATCATGGACACGACTTCACCTTATTTAAGCCGGTGTGTCGTTGAAGTCTCTTAGAACGGTCGTTGGCTGTTCCGAGACACCACAAGCGTAGCGCAGCGTAGCGGCGGGAGACTCGCGAGTTTCACCACGGCTTTTGCCAGCAGATACGTCGAACCAAGAATGGCCCCGCAAACGCCGCTGCAGTTGCCGGTCACACTCAACGGAATTGACGGATGCACATTCAGACACAAGTTAAGGCTCGCAAGTCCCAATTTATCCGGAACACCACGATGTGCGTCTTTCCACCTCTAATTGCACGATCGAAGTCATCGAACTTCATTTTTATAATGAGCTCTACTAAAGAATCAAGGGAAGGGATAAGCGTTGCCAAATGCCCGATAGTGCTGCGCTCTACATGGGAGTAAATAAAAATGCTTATTTTTAACGGTAGAAAATGTATGTGGATAAATAGAGTTGGCTGTCGTCTATAAAAGTGAAACTCAAAATTAATTATGAGTATTGAATAATAGCTCTTGATAGTCACTAAAACCAATACTAAATTCACAATGACGGCTTACTTTCATCTTACGCCTTCAAAATGGTGTGTCGATGAGGAAGAGTTACTCATTAAATGTTATTAAATGGTTATTTCTGGACTTCTTTAAGGTCCCGTACGCATCACTCATTCTCTTAATACATTGAATTTCTGAAGGTAAGAAAAGGTTTTTCGTCTCCTGTAACGCCCTACGTTATCGGGATCATTCTCAAATTTCGTAACACACTGTTACCATTCATGATTTCATTAAATTACAAGTGCAATGTTGAATCTCTTAATGTACAGACTTATTTCTCAAAGCACTAGGAGTATTTTTACTTATTTTGTGTACTCACAGCTTAACACTCAAATAATATGTTTATGATCAGACGTGCATGGACGTATGTGATTCAAGAGATTTCCGTGGAAGTTTCTCTTTCAGGTATTCCTCCTCAGATTGATTGCGGGGCAGAAATTTGGGGATGCCTCAACGTTTTCTGGTTATTTCTCGGTTCTTCAATGCCGAGACAATTTCATCTATTTTAGGATGTGTATGTACTAGGGCCGAAGACCTTGGGAACACGGAAATAATTGTCTCATTTGATCAGATGGCCAAGTACCTCCTAAAACGGGTGGAGACACGGAGAAGGGAATGCTGTGACCCCGCAGCAAATTCTTTTCCCCTTTTTCGTAAAGGCGTGAGAATAGTACCCAATAGCCCGACCTAGCTGATGCAGGTTTTCTAGGGTTTTCCCTGCATCTTTTTAAGGTGGAACACCTTAAACTATAGCCCGAGGGCCATAGTTAACTCTTGGCTAACTTCCATATCCACCTTATCAATTCCCTTCCTAAGCTAATAAAGGGGAGTTGCCTGTTTATGATCACCCCAAAAACAAAAAGATTAACTTCCAAATAATTTAAAAACGTTTATTAATTTAATATTAAATAATCAACTAGTACATCAAACGTATTGCGTATTATTTTACGGTCGTATAATCACTGGAGTTTCATTTTGTATTGTGTATAAGATAGTAGCTTTTACATTACGTGCTTCCAATACGTAAACCGATCAATTCAGGCCTTACTAAACACCCTAACAAATGTCAATGAATTCTCCTCTATTACTAGAAGTTTTACGTCTTTTAAATAAAAGGAAATAATGAGAGAACCTGTAACTGACAGATTTTTTTTATTGTTGCATAAGCCTACGTTTTGGTACCTCTTTGTACCCTCTTCAAGGTAATAACTCTGTGAAACATTATTCTACATGAGACCATAGAACCCAAAAAATTATATAATAATAATATAATAAATTGTAAATATAAGGAAAAACATGTAATCTTTTAAACAGGACAAGAAAACAATTAACGTAAAACAGGGCTTAACTAATAGCACTGGCTATTTCTTCCGAGGCACAGGGATATACATAGACACTTAACAACTGTTTAGTATCATGTAAACTCCGAAACCTTTATGTTGTCGTCATCCCTTTCTGGGTATTTATGACCCGTTGACCTTGAACACGTACGGGTTTATTTTGTTTATTATTATTATATAAGTACTGAATTGTGACTTAGAATAGAAATCGACATGCTATAATTTTTCAATTGTATATATATTTTATTTCACTACTTCTGCTTGGTATACCATTTTAAGTTTAAGTATATTGTCTTTTTCTGGATTCTTATCTGTTCAGAAAACCATTGGCGAATGAAAAGTCACACGCTTGCATAGATATTTACGAGAGAAAGTTTTCAATAGTTTCCCGTAAAATATTCTCGGTATCGGTGTTAGGAGCTTCCAGCGCGTCTTCAGATAGCCAAATCATTGGCATGGCAGTACCTTCGATCAAGGCATATCTGTGGATCAAAACTATGTGGACTCATCTCGGCATCGGGTACCATAAGTATAAATACACATACCGTCTTGTCACGTTCAAGCAGTACGTTTTAAAATTCTCAGTGTAAGTGGCATGCAGGATGCCTTTTCTCTTCGCCGTAAACTCATATTTCCTCAAAATTTGTCTCGTGAAGGACAAATCGTCAGAAAAGCGCCTAGCAGAATTACTATCTTTTGTTGTTCCCAATCCCTGTGTGGAAACCGAAATTGCGTTTGAAATAGTTTAGAATTTTCATATAGCGTGCCGCAACACGCTACTTGTGGTCCTGAGACCGAGCCTGCCCGTCATTCTTCCTTTGTTTCATCAATGCCGTTATTGTGTGATAAATGTATAAACCACTACATAAACTTATCCAGGCAAGGATTGAAGTTGCTAAGTGTGTAAGTTTTGTGACGTCGATCTCCTTTTTCTTAAGTGAATCAATGTCATTAAATTGGTTGTGTGTCCTGTGTAACACCTATGTTTCATTTCAATGTATTAAATTACGACGAAAAACGACAAAGAATTTATGCACATTTTACAGCTGGTAGCATTCAATGAAAAAAATTGTTAATAGCAGTGGTTTTTTTTTCTGCTCAGTCCGAAAGCTAATGCTTAGCCGAGCGGATAAAGCTAATCCTTAAAACCATGTCGCTGAACAAACAACCATCTTAGTACTCAGCGGATTAGACATGCGGAAGGCACAAAAGGAGAAAATTTTTCTTATTTATAAGAGATGGAAATGAAGAAGGTGGAATGGGTTTTGTGTATTGCACCACATGGATTTAAGGAGAATAACAACTGACAAGATTTGGTCAGGTGATTAATTTTACCTGACGAATGACAACACTGCAGACGTCCACTTTGGGGAAGGACGAGTCGCATGAAGGCAGTTAAGAACCTGCACCCGAAGAGAGAAGAAGTTCTGATACGACGTCCAGAGAGAAGGATCAAGGCCCGCGCTGGTAGAAATGTAGTTTCTTCCAAAAGACTAAAGTAACTACAGAGCTGATACAGTTAAAAGGTATCAGAGCATTTACGACGCATTCTGGTTCTTTGTAACAGAAAGCCAGATTGACATTGTGTCAACAGCAACAGCAAACACTCTAGAGTAAAAGTAGTAGAAGTGATAGATAAAAAAAATTCAGTAATTTATGCGTTTCAACGGAGATGTCTGCAACGCAAGTCGCACATCTGTATTACTGTTTTCCTCGTTGACAAAAGTTTGTTTGAATACTTAACTGGTTGATACGTTACATCCCCATTTTCAAATGAACGTATAATTACCGATAAAATCGGAATCTATTGCTTTAATTTTGTTTGAGTGAAATATGGACACACGGACTAACGGCGGTCCTTATTAGTCACATCTCGTATCATGAGATGTGAGATAGTGACATTCAAAGCTAAGTTGGGAGATATTTTGTTTAGGGCATCTATATACGCCTTCTCGCTCCGGAGAATTTTTTGGAAATGCTTTCAATAAATCTGAAGGGAACCATTCGCAAGAAGACAACTGAGCTGTGCTGATCAAATGATCTGAGTTCTTGCGTCCTGCAAAAAGCATCGTTTGTCTGCCAGTATCGTTAAATTAAGCATTGCAGCACGGTAGGATTATTACCATTTTCCAAAAAGGCGTAATTATTCGCAAGGTATAAAATAACAGATGTTTTTCGTGGCCGACGTAACTTCAGTATTTGACATCGGTTTTTGGGCTGTTAGGCCTTGCCAAACATTTAGTCTCATCGTCTATTAAGTTTACAGGAAATCCTGGAGAACACCCTTGTATTTTCTTCTACCGCACGGAGAACCATTTATTTCTTCACCCGATTCCTGAATCAAAAAATTTGCAGGTTATATACAATTTCATAGAAGGAAATTCTCGTAACTGGCACGATACTCTAGGCTCATTGCCTTGGACCTCGGCGGGCAATGAAAAGCCAAGATAGATATTGGCACTCGGACATGCAAATTGAATCCATATTGTCAATTTTGTCACGTTATTGGTCGATATATTTATATTGATGACACGTCACTTCACCCTACCAACTCAAAATCTTTTAAAAAATGTTTCTCTTGTAACCGCCCGTTCCATATTTGGAAATAATTCTGTATTTATTTCTTGATTTCCATATCCCTAATAATTATTGTATGTTCCATTTACTTTCCAGTCAGTTGAAATAAATCACATTTTTAATTAAATAAGAATCTAAGCATACGATATAATAATAATCAGGAAATAATATTCTTAAAAATTATTAAAAAATTACTTTAAAGTTATTACCATATTAATGCCATTTCTAAATAAACTAAAACAAACCATAATCATTGGTCTAAATAAACAATTTAGCATTTTAAAGAGAATTTTTAATTAGTTATTCATTATTACATATAAATTGAAACTTAAAACGAATGTAATTTTTGGATAAAGCATAATATTTAAACTTTATCTACGGGGGATTCAGATGGTTTTGTATAAATTAATGGATAAAGAAGATTGATTTATGTATTGTCCTTCTTTTGGTTCAGTAATCACATACTTCCTTAGTAAATTGTATATTCTTAAAATTTGTCATTTCATTGTTACATTTCGCTTATTAAATATTGTCCAACTTTTGCCTGTTGTATTCCTTATATTGCCCGCCCTACGATCAAGGTTCATTCCATAGCAATATTCGACCGCAAGAACCCCGAATCCAGAAATGCTCTACCGACCGAACTAAACGGCCAAATGAAAAAGCGGTTAAAATATCGATTATGTCCAGCTGTGTTTCATCAGCGGTGCCAATCTATCTCAAAGCTGGGAATTAATAAATTAAATCATAACAGAATTACGCAAATAAAAACGTAAATAAATTCAGGAATTACTTTTACAGACGACAGCCATCTGCAATTTTTCACACACCTTTTCTACTATTAAAAATAAGTATTTTTTCTTACGCCATTATAGATCGCAGCACTGTTGTATATTTGACAACATTTACCCTTCCCTGTATCCGTTTAAGGAGCTCATTAGAAAGACAAAATTCGGGGACTTCGTTCGAGTGACTCTTGGTGTTCAGCGAAACTACACTGAAACATCGACATTTTGTCCCAAATTCTTTTACATGACAACGGAACGACAGCTGGTGATTTTTTCTTGCCGCGACAGTACGTCTGCAGGGCCATCCCATGATTTGGACCTGGCCAGCTGCTCTACCGAGGAATCACGGTTAACATCGCGATCTCGTGACACTACGCTGCGCTTCTGACATCGCAAACCAGAGTTGCAGTCTCGCCGACTTTGGACACACGTGCATAAACAAGGTGAAAATATGTCAATATTATTGTATCATTATTTAGACACTAGAATACTGTGAAATCAAATTGTAAATCATTGTTCTAATTGAACTGAATTCGATTCTAAATCATACCCAAAATGGCAAAGTAAAGACACATGATAAAACAATATTTTGTTTGTATGTGCGTCCGTATTTTAAGTGCGGTTTATGTTGAACTATTTGGAGACCATAGTTAATGTAAATATATATTAATTGTAAATACGTGTTTATACAAAGTGGTAAAACAGAAGATTTATGATATATTACTAATAACTTTTCTGTGAATTAAACTCAAACTTTTTGTCTTACATACAACGGATGAGAAAGCGGTCCTAGAGTGGAGACCCTATCCGCCTATGTATTTAATCCTTTGAGAATTTGGTGAATTTGTTAAAAGTAATGGACAAAGAAATTTTATTTATGTATTATTAGTAAAATCTTTCGTAAATTGTATATTCATATACTTGTAATGTTTGTGTTTGAATTACGCTTAGTAAATATTGTTTAATTGATGATTATTATATTCCTTATATTGCCTTTCCTAAGATCGAAGCTCCTTCCATAGCGATATTCGACCACAAGAACTTCGAAACCAGTTCTCTACCGATTGAACGAACGAAAAAGTTACACTCTATTATCCAAACAAAAATTTTTTGTATTACTTGGGAATTATGACCAAACTTTCAAGGTAGCAGTCAGTCAGGTTAAGATCAATGCAATGTTTTATGATCACGATCGACAGTATGATTCACAAAATGAAATAATACACTTTATAAGAGAGCGAGAGGGAGACGTAATAAACATAATAGTGGGGAAAGAGATATGAATACACCGCGCAATAATGTTTGGTCTAATCTAAATTCTTTGTACCATTTTAATGTAACCATAATCAATATTCATGTACATAATAATTTGATTGTAAGATACTTAAAAAAATAAACTAAAAACCGTTTCTGAAAAATTAAAGACAGTTATTTTCAATTAAAAGATACATACCTTCCAAAATTATAAATATTATTATATGAATTACTGGTGTAATACTGTAACATACTCTCTTTTCTCGCCTAAAAAACTCAGTATTGGAAGAAATATTTCATCATAACACAAAATACAATACCATAAAAATCCACTATCGAGGCAGTTGTGGGCACATAATTATTCCCACTCGTCATTTTTTTAAATTGACGCTTGTTATTTCATAGATTGTGGATTTTATCCCACGTCATGTGATTTAGCTGCCTCCATACATTGCGTGTTCTGTTAATCGAGCAGTTCCAGGTACTAGTGCAGCAGGAACGGTAACACCCACAATCATTTACATTCTAGGAACAACCCTTTATCGTTTGTTCCGAAAGGAAGGAGAACATCCGTCTTCATGGACGACATTTAGTGAAATGTGGGATTATTCCAAAATAAAATGATCGATTTTATATACTAAATAACGTACTAAGTAGTAGAAACCATATCATTAGCCTATTATATTTAACGTATTAAATGATTAAAGATATCATCACCTTAACTTTTAAAAAAATTAATTCTTATTTTGGTGGATTTCATTTTAATAATTATACATTTAATCATTTAATATAAAACTTGTTTTACTTAGAAATATCATTTGGTACTGAGTTATATAAGAATTGGATCTCATTAGAATTTGTACGTGATAATAATCGAACCTGTTTCACGAATATGCAAATATTATATTATATTGTAATAAATCAACATTACGATATACTTTAATTTTATTTTTTGTTTGAAAGACTTTGAAATTCGAAGATATACAGCTTATTTCCCCTTCTTCAGTCTCACGTCAATCAATTTAAAGACATAATACTGGGAAAAATTGTTCGTGAATGAAATTTTATTATATCAAACTGAATAAACAATTTATTTTCAATAATTACAAAATAGAATGTTATTCATTAGCAACACACTGTACATATGTTATATTGTAACAATTAAAACGGACACGCCAATGCTTTTGTAGTACGATTGTTTAGCAATCATATTCTAACTCTGTATTGTCTTATATCATTATTATTTGGGTGATTCCTCAGCAAAAGAAATAGTATTTGTAATCCAGAAATAATATGTCAGGTCAACTAAAGAACATCTTTTCGAGAACTTTTCAAAACATTAGGCATACTTACGCTCTTTGTGATTAAATATAAAAATTTATATACAACTAATTCAGATTTGCACAAAATTGACACCAAAAATAAAAACAAACTTGATATTGAATGTAAGAGACCGTCAATAACACAGAAATATGTACATTATAAGGGAACAACACTGTTCAATAAGATTCCACACATTAAACACCTTCGAAATGAAGCAAACAATTTTAAAATTGAACGAGCCACTATTATATTAACCACTCTTTTTACTTTGTAAAGGTATTTGTAGAACTATGTAAGAATTGATTACACTAATAACAGAAATATAAAAAGTCAACATGTAATACTAGATATAGGATTATCGTATTAATAACCTAATAAATTTATGTAAACCGATTTGACTCATTACATATCCTTGAAGTATTGCTTCATTGAATGATCCACTGAATATGACTATTATCTTATGTCACTAAATAGTATTATTTATCGTCTGTAGTCGGGCAAGCACTTTTCGTGATGGTCATGCGTAAGTAAAATGGGCAGATTATTGCAACCAACAACCAAGATTTGATTTTGTGGAAACTAGATGGTAGATGCATTTCCACGATGAATTTACTCTACATGTCACATTATTGTACATTGATATATTGAGTGGAAAGTCCGGCTATCGGTGTCAGGGGTTGCGATGTTGTTCTATTTTCACACAGGCGATGGGATAACAGTTTCTCTTCAGATTGGCAAATCCTCTAAGCAACAAAAAGCTACAGATTTTGTAAATCAGCCACTGGAACTTGATATGAGAATTATTTAAGAAATTAAAACATGGATATTTCGTAAGTACAGTGGTCCACAGTCTAGTTATTCCTTTCACGTATTAAAAGGTTATGAACTCTTCTGTGAGTCAATTACACGCCAACATTGGCATTTCCGATTGTTATATTGTAGTCTGGGCAGCAGAACAATGAGTCTAATTTGGACTAGAAAAAAAATAAGCTTTTACTTGCACCAAAAGTAATTAATTGACGATAAATGAAACAAAATTAACCCTATAAAATTTCAGTACAATACAATATTTTGTCTTACGGATACATGATAATTATTCATATATATATATGTATATTAGCATTTCAAAGTTTTGTATACATTTGTAAGCAGTTAAACAAAATTTGACGTTTTCTGGTTTCATTTACTTTGAAATCATGTTTCAGAAGTCTATCTGCATTAAAAATACACACTATCAATTGGATATAAAGAGTAAATGAACTTCCAAAATGATTCATTGAATGAATTTAAAATTCAGGTTTCCTGCGCAACTATGCTACAGCTTGCAAGTGCTGTGCGAATTTCAGGTCCGAAATAGAACGTTACGTGCTTCCGGATTGTAATCACTTTCGTAACCTTTAAAGGAAGCTAATGAAATGGTCCATGATGTCCCTGTAACGTCAGTGGCCAATAAATCTCTTCCAACGAAGCAAAGCAATTAGCTGGTTTTGTCACAGAGCCCAGCCCTAAATCGCTCGATTACTACGCTACTTGTATGATACGAAACGCCTATTCCGGGCAAGCAGATATGACCCACTCCTAAATTCGGCAAGCTCTGATTAACTCATTTGCATTGTCACTACTGAATGTGTCAAATTTTTTAATCAAAATTCCGCGACCGAACACGTCATTAATGAATATGTGGCGTAGTACGTCTCAAGAGTGGAATTCTATGACGACGCAGAAGTGATGCAAAATTTAATAGCGAAATACTTCATGGACTATATTACGCCAGCAATCTCCTTTGTGACGTCCACGATGGTTGCGAGGAAGTAAACATACTTCTCCTTCCATCACTATCAATGAATTCATAATGTAACCGATATAAACGTTTAGGACATCATGATACAACATACTTCTAAACAAAAATTATATGAAAAGTAATCACTAAATGTGAAATTGAAGGCGTATTTCCTTTTCAATTGCTACGTTACAGATATCTGAGGTAATTCAGACACGGAGAAGGGAATGCTGCTACCCCACAGCAAACTCATCTTTCGTCTTTGGGAAAGGCGTGAGAATAGTACCCAAACGCCCAACCTGGGGGCCCTAGTCAACCTTACGCATCCCCCTTTTAAATAACCTTGTTATGCTATTACAGGAGAGTTGAGTGTTTCAGGATCACCCCGACATAGCCTGTTACCACATTATCCCCCCCCCCCTCAAAAAAAGAATTTGTGATTTTGCTGCATTTCATCTCAGTGGAGTGACGCAAGTCATCTTTGTGATTGTCCATAAATACGTTTAACCCCATATAGTGGGGATGTGGTATGGTGTATCTCGCGGACAAGTTAGACTTGTCTAGAAGAACCAATCTTGTCCCTAGAAAATTATACCTCTGTATACTTTCTTGTTTAGTCTTCGTCTAACCGTTCTGTGAAACACATGCATGTATGTTTTTCTGAAAATAACAATTAATTGATCCAGTGATATCTTTTACCGCTGACAGTAGTTTCGTATTTCTTCAACCGTTAATTTTATGAACAACACGTTGAAGTGCGTAAAATGTAGAATACCGTATTAATTTGCACTGCATGTAGTTTAGATTATCGGATATTTATGTTTTGTCTTCGAGTTCCGGTATTTTACAAAGTACTCTTTGTAGAGTATTCGGTTTATAGGATAGCTGTTTTATTATTATTAGCACTGTATTTAGTTTACATTATCGTATATTTAAGTATTTTCCTTCCTCAATGAGGGTCGACGATGACTGATTTGAAGAATTTATAAACGCAAAAATGCAAGATTCAGACAAAAATGGTGAAACAACGAATGCCGAAGATTATAGTGTAGATGATTCAGATTTTTTGGAGGAGTCCAATTATAATAATAATATAATAATAATAATAATCATATTCCGTAGATCCTGTAAAGAAGCTAAGCTTCAAGGATGTGGAATGGGTCAGGGTGTACATTTATTACATTATTTTATTGTATAAAAGAAAAATATACTTATAACAAATTTTTGTATTATAAACTATTATAAATTACTCTTCTCCGATTCTTCTATATATTCCTGTATTGAATGGAAGGAGTGGCTAAGCAAAAATGAGCATAATTCAGTCTTAAATTTACCTTGATTATCGGACAACTGTTTAATTCTGTGCGGCAGTCTGTTGAAGATGGATATCCCTGAATAATGCACACCTTTCTGTGCAATTGACAATGTTTTACATTTTTTATACAGATTATTTTTGTTCCTTGTATTGAAGGGATGAATATCAGAATTATTCAAAAATAAGTGCCTATTTGTAATTAAAAATAACATCAATGAATAAATGTAATGGCACGTCAAAGTGAAAATACCTAACTTTTTGAACAGAGTTCTGCAAGAAGTTCGTGAGGAAACCTGACATATTGCGCTAATAACACGTTTTTGACTAATAAAAATCTTATCTACGCCTACTGAGTTGCCCCAAAATATAATACCATATGATAAAATAGAATGAAAATATGCAAAGTATACTAATTTTCTTGTTTTTAAATCACTGAAGGTGTACATTGCTCTGACAGCATATGTAGCTGAGCTGAGTTTCTTAAGTAATTGATTAATCTCATCAGTCCAATTTAATTTATTATTTACTAAGAGACCTAAGAATTTAACAGAGGAAGTTTCATTTACATTTTTGCTGTCGTATTTAAGTGTTATAGATTGTAAAGTTGTGTTGAGTGTGTGAAATTGCATGAAATGTGTTTTGTCACAGTTATTTGTTAGTCTGTTCGCATTAAACCATGTTAGCACGGATCAATCAGATGCCGAAGAGGAGAATATAAAGGATGAAACGAAACTGTTATTTGAAAGTACTTTCATGGCAAAAATAATTTTTTGTGTACGGAACCTCTGCCTTCGAATGTGAGAACTATGAGAGACTTTATGGTGATGTCGTCAGAGACCAAGATGCCTAAAATGTGCTAAAAATATATGCAATGGCTTTGCAAAAGTCATGAAAGACTGAGAACTGTAAACTGTATAGCTATATTAGTTTGTAAATGACCTAGACTAATTTTTAGTTCAAATGAAAGCAGTCAAGGCATATAAAATAAAAATATACAAGTGAATTAAAATATATATACTTAATTTTTAAAGCTTACTGCCGAATAAAAATGATTTCACTACCAGCGGTATCACATTCCCCCAACACCAGTTAATAGGGCGAAACCGCTAACGACAACTAAAGGTTAACGACCTCTTCTATCTGCCACGAGAAGAAAATTAATAACTTGAATAATAAATGTAAGAAAATCAAACACTTCCAGCAATAAAAAGTCCTGGTTATTATTGGCAGTTTCTTAATAAAGCATAGTCATAATTATGAAACCAATAAGCTTAAGGCATCTGAAAAAGAGAATTACATTAATTAAACCCCACATTTACGCTTTTCAATCCTTACCTGCTGACACTTTCAACCGTAGCCGACAACTAATAGGCATGTCGTAAGAGATGTTACTTTTAAATGGCACTCACCTCTCCCATATAAATTGTGAAAACATTAATTAAAAATATTGATGTTTGAAAGAATACCTTAATTTTAATTTTCATTAAATATAATACATCATATTTTATAAATTACAGTTTTCTTTAACATATTAGCATAAACTTTCCCTGCAATGCCTACTTCATTTCTTTTATTCATTGCTTTCTCTAAACCTATAAATATGTTCATTCCTTCTAATAAATTTCTTTTAAATAAAAGTTTTTCTTGTATGGGAACTGGGGGAAAAGTTAATTTTTGAATTAAATAAGGACAAAATGTTTGAGTTAATATTAAAACTAATTATTTTATTAAAACAAATATACATGGAAATACAAATTTGGGGACTATTATAATGGCGCAACTAGCTTAGTAAGATACTCAATCTAATACACGGTTATGAATGTGGAGAATTTTGCGCATTTTGATGTATAAATTGGCATTCACACACCTGGTTTCCGTGTTTTTCTGTTTCTGAGGACGGCTGCTTCATTCGTTTGCTCTGGCACGGTTACCTGGCTCTTCTCCCAAGAATTCTGGTTCCGCGATTACGTTGAAGGGCGAAGCTACGCCAGCAATATTAGTAGTTGCATTCTCTTTGTTCCTACTGCAAGACTCACTTGTTGCGTCTCATCTACTGTATTCAAAATGCCACTCCGAATTGACTAATTATCGATACCTTAATAGCGTAGTAAGAGAATGGAAAAAGGGGATGCGGAAGGTAGAGCAAGGTAGCTAAGGGCCCCCAAGCTGTGGTTTAAGGATCCTACCCGGTGTTTCACCTAAAGATATACAGGGAAAAACCTAGAAAACCTGCATCAGATAGGTAGGGCAATGGGTACTATTCTCACGCCCTTCAGAATTACTGGAGACGAGTTTGCTATGGGGTCACAGCATTCCTTTCTCCGTGTCTTCACCATTTATAGGAGGAAGTTGGCCGACTCATCCAATGGGATCAGCGGACAACTCTTGCCTGATGCCCAAGGTTTTCGACCGCAGTGCATATACCTCCCAAAATAGGTGCAGGTGTCACGGCATGTGAGAACTATGATAAAAACTCAGAGAGTACGAGGCATTCCCGACATAATCAGGTGAGCCTCTCAGTCACTCTGGGGGGAAATGCCTGCGAGAGAAAATTCCCACAAGCACCTCTTGCCTCGATACCTTTTTTTTTGGTTAACAGGCTACATGAGGGTGATACTGAAACAGGCAACTCCCCTTTAATAGTATAGGAAGGGAATTGAAAAGGGCGGATGCGGAAGGTAGAGCAAGGTAGCCAAGGATTAACTAGGGCCCCCGGACTATTGTTTAAGGATCCTACCCGGTGTTTCACCTAAAAAAATAGAGGGAAAAACCTAGAAAACGTGCATCAGGTAGGTCGAGCATTGGGTACTATTCTCACGCCCTTCCGAATGATGGGAGACGAGTTTGCTACCTTTTTTTGGTTAACAGGCTACATGAGGGTGATCCTGAAACAGGCAACTCCCCTTTAATAGCATAGGAAGGGAATTGAAAAGGGGGATGCGGAAGGTAGAGCAAGGTAGCCAAGGGTTGTCTCTTCTTCACCTTCTAACTTAAGATTACCATTCCTGACTTGCGACTGAAATTCACTTTTCCGTCTCCACTGACTTCTTTCTTCTTCCATATTTATTTCTCCATGGTTTTCTTCATATTTCGTGGAGGGAGAAGCGGACTTCAAAATTCCCTGTAGTTTCGATGCCCTGGGCAATGAAACGTCCCTTAATCCTCTAAGGATTTCACTATCTTTGGGTCTCTACTCGCCGCCAAATGGGTGCCTGCTGCATGTTACTGCCGCCTGATTGACGCCAATACGGAATTTATCAACCAGAGCCTCTGATTAAATAAAATCTCAATCGCCACCTTAATAAATTATGAAGTAATACCTCGATATTGTCTCAATCCACATTGTGGTTCCTATCTTTAACATGCAAGATAGGGCAGTGTTAGTCTTCCTGTCTGTGTATTATTTTATTTCGATGGTGGTACATTTAATACTCAATTTTCATGCTTGTTAGTCCAATATAACATTCAAAGTTGATCTTATAAACTACGTACTTACAATCGGATAATTTTCTTTTATCTTTCACGTTATCAATTTTATTACCACTTTTCAGCTAAGTTATCTTATTTATACCATTTTCTACACAAATTTTAATACCCCTATAATCTACTATCTCATTTACGTAATTATTCCCGCAGGTTATATCGACACTGTCGTCCTCGTTATCTTTTTTTGCTGGAGGATTGCTGTTCTAATACATATAACCTGATGAATTTATATAGAAGGAAATCTTAAATTTACTGCTTTGGATATACGACCATAGCAATAAAATAGGTCTAATACACAAACGAAAACAATATAAAATGTTATAAGATATTCTCATGTAAGAAAAATAGCTCGTCGCAAGAATTTTCCCTGAAATTCACTTGTAATAGTCTGTTACAAAATTTATCTTTTTGGGTAACAGGTCATATGAGGGTGATTCTGAAATAGGCAACTTCCTTTTATTAGAATAGGAAAGGAACTGAAAAGAGATGATGTGGAAGGTAGCCAAGGGTTGACTAGGTCCCCTGGGCTATACTTGAAAAAATATCTACGGGTGACTAGGGACGTAAGAATCTTACCCGAAGATTCATCGAAAAGAGACGCAGGGAAACACTAGAAAACTGACATCAGGCACCTTTGGCTAGGGTACTTGCCTATGCCCCTCCAAATTACGAATATGGTCATAATATTACTCTCTCCGTGTTTCGACCAGTTCAGGATGCAGCTGGTAGACTGGTCCAATAGGACCAGTGGGAAACCCTTACCATATGTCCAAGGTCTGCGACACCTAAATGAGATCTAGGTGCCTCTATAGGTGAGAACCTTGGAAAACCGAAGAGCGAACGAAGGTAATATCCATTCCCAGTCTGGAAAGAAAGACCTTCTAGAGCTAGCTGCGTCACGTTTCGACTGAATATTTAATTCATCACCCGACTAAACTATTAGCGAGAGCGTCAGTTCTATTAAATTTTACCTTCTCACGCCCCTTACTTCATGAGAGATGACGAAATGCTAATTCATCATAACCATCACTATGACTCTCAGTCACCTAAGCATAATAATTCAACAAATTCTGAAAAAATATAAAATTATATCTTCAGTACGTTAAAATGTTGAGAGCCAAATATACTCCTGGAAAGAACCTTAATAAAGTCAAAAATATTTCCGGCACAATCTCGAAGTTTCAACATTACTTTTATATTACACATCTTCACCCCATTCTCTCCCACCCACATTCATGGTCAAACTACGACAGATACTCCATGTAGAATTTCAGATTTTATCTCAGGAACTTCCACAACACAATGATCCATTATTCTTCAGTTATTTTTATGTATCAAGATTTTGTTGGGATGGAAACTTAATTATATTGTGAGACAGCGTTGGTAACCACTACACGATAGTATTTTCTCTGATACCAGAGTATTTCCTTCAATAAAAAAGGATGTGCTGATGGCCAGTTGGGAGTTGCCATTTCACAGCCTGGTTGCGGGAACCAGATAAACAGAAACGGAGGGTGAGGTAAAATCTGCAGATAATCACTTGGTTTCTTCTGGGGGCGTCCATTAGATGCTTCATTGTAATAGGCCATTGTTTCTATATATCTCCTGCTTTCATGTTATTTTGATTCCAATTGGTTGGATATTTGTTGAATTAGATCTCTTTCAGTGCTTATAGGGAGGGCGACCTGGGTAACTTGACAGACTGTATGAGCATCTAAAGCAAGCGCTTTATCGTTTTCTTTGATGTCAGAGTGAATTGGAATCTTTTCCAGAAGGATTTCCTGTTAGATTTCGTGTTGTTATGTAAGATTAATTAAGCAGATGCTCCCGTTTCTGATCTTAGGTTTCTGAGTGTCGTTGATGATGATCTAGTTGTAACAGCTTGATTCAATGCAGAATTATTTTCCCGTGATATTTATAATAATTTCAGACGTATTGATAGATGCCAAATTGTTCTTAACAAGGGATTGACTATGGTTCGTTGAAATAATCGAGCAGCCAACCTCTACTTCCGATTTAGAATATTCGTGTGTACTGGTAGCTGGTTATAACATGCTGGCATACTGGGATCACGAATTATTCTTGAGGAGACATTGTAGAGAAGAATCAAGAGGTAAGTTACAAGCTTCCAGGAACGGATTGTAGGAACTGTGTTCAAATTGGCGGAGAGAAAAATCCATTCCGTGAAGGAGCCTAGATGTTTGATGGAAAAGTGTGGTGGGGGTGGGCTGAATTGAGGAGAGAATTGCGTAAGGGATCTGATATTGAATAGTTGGGGTTACGTGGTCTCAACGTCATCTTTGAATTCTTATACAAATCTTTCGGCCCCAGACTTCCCCATGAGTCGCGATGCAGTGTTCGCGTTCTAAAGTTTTGAACAAGCCTTAACTCGACTTAGAATTATGATATATATTAGCAATAATCCCACTTAATTTCTTAACGAGATCTGATTATAAGTGACTTGGCATCAGAAATATAATTTCATACGACCTTTTTTGACTGATCCAAAGTAATCAATATATTTAATTTGTTTATATTTTTTGCGATCTCTGTTTTGACAACACATCCATACCTCTCGCTACACTAATTGCATGGTTACTTCCTTTTTCGCCAGAGTCGATGACCATTTTCAGTAATACTATTTCCGCTTGTATTTCTCATACTTTTGAATAATTTTTTAAAAATCCATTCTTTTCTTTGCCTTCTTTTGGCTTTGTAAATGTTATTTGCTTTCTAGATAATCTAAAAGTAATGGCCTAGCTTCTTGTTTGTAAATCACGTACCGTAAGTATAGTTTAAAACTGAAAATCGAAAAATAAACTCATTTTACCAAACATTAAATAAACAGTTTTGAATTTCTTACACAAAATTCACTGCAATCAGTAAAAAGCATTGAGCAAGAACTTCTTTAACTAAGCTGGGTCACAAAATGAGAATAAAATGTGGCAAGAAAACAAAAATAAGTATGACAATGGCTCGGAAGTAGCCGGCAAAAATCCAAGACAACTTTAATCACCAAAACTTCTAGGAAAACCGAAATAACGATAAAGAAAGTCAACGAAAATCGATTATATTACATTTTTTCTAAATATGGTAAAACAATAAAGCCCAAATATTTTGTAAATGTAAATATTTACTTGAGAACAATGGCAGGTACACCATCGAAACGTCGTGGCTTAAACTCCATTTAACCCGGGAGGAAACCCAAGAATTGTTTATTTTGATATAAATTAATTAATTAATTTCCCAATTTAAGGTGTTTATGTAATAATTAGGTCTTTTAACAAATTAAATTTTGTGAAAAATTGTAAATATTGCACAAATAATTTTGATAAACACAAAGTAGTGTATAAAATTCAGTGTTTGGACTGTAAAGTTTGTTATATTGGCCAGACTAAGCTGATTCTTCAACCAATAATTTAAGATCATTTCACTGACTTAAAACTACCAATAGATATACAATTTGTGTCAACTAAACATGTATATTTATTAAACTACAGGATCGACTGTAATAATGCTAAAATTTTATATGTAGAAAGCAAAATGATCCACATAAATTAAAATGTTAATTCTTGAAATGTAAAAATGGATACGAAAAATTTTAATTCAATATGTGACTCATTATTATTCTGATTTACATGTGAATTTTGGAATCGTCGAAATGTAAATCTTGTAGTTTAAAAATATTCGATCTATATCTTTGCCATTGCTTTTCCTCATTTCTATCCCGGGCAATGCACAGCAATTTGAAATTTTTAAATTTTAAGTACCAACAGCATACCCAGTTTATTCATTTATTTGGAAACTAAGGTATATTTAATTTTATGATTTTTTTGTATAACTGAGGAGGTCACGAAAGTGGGTGATGAAACTTTTTCAAATTAAATTTTTCCATTTCTGACTTTTGGTCATTCTTTGTAATTTAAGTCAGATTAATTTAATTATTTTAAATTTATCATTTACTTAATGTAAATAAACGTATCGTAACAATCATTAAATTTAAACTGTACACGTGCATAAAGTAACAATATTAAATTTGATTCTTCATTGAATATGATAAGTAATTAATCATCTTATCCTGAATAAGAAAAATTATTTTTTATATAAAGCAAAATTTGTTTATTTCTTTACAGAATATTAAAATTTTTTATTCAACATAATAAACTGATTAATTTGTTGCATCCTACAATTGATTATAGACGCATTCCAAATTATTTACAGTTGTGTGCTTGTTTTCGTTGGCCATCTTAACGCAGACAGACAAGTAATGTACGAGAGCTGTTATATGATTGCAAAATCGTCCACACTTAACGACGATATTCTTTGTAATCTGTATCCTTTGTGGGAACATCAATCAGTAAATGAAGGGCGAGTGTTCACTTTACAGAAAAGTGGAAGAATTTTTAAATTTGGTAACGTTACAGCAATAACTTCTGAATCGCTGTATAAATTTCTGCATTTACAGGTAAATTTGGTGTCTTGTGTTTGGTTGTGGATATGATTAATTTAATGGGAATTGCATATACGATGTTGGATGCTTCGTCTCTCCATTTTGAGCTTAATAAGTACCATCGATGATGTAGTTTATATAAGTTGTACATGTAGCACCCCGGCGTTTACACTTTATTCCAGGTGAAAACTTTTGTAACGACTAATTTTCCTCGAAAGAATTATCTGCACTTATATGAAACACAAATTTTGCACTTTCAGCACTTTGGTGTGACTCATCTGATTTACGTTCGGGGAATTACAGTGTTTACACGCACCGTTGTAAACTTTCAAACAGAACGAGAGCTTTCGAATGACTGTCCACAATCTTACCAACAGATTAATTATATAAGTTAATAAATTATTCATTCTAAGCCTCAAAGCCCAAGGACTCGATGCAAAACGAGGATTCTAATTGAAAATAAGTGTAGTAGCTAGTAGAATGGGCGCCGAATGGTTCCATCCCGGGATTAAACGCCTACACCACTATAGTACAGGAAGTGGAATTTCAGTTTAAAACAAACCATTCATCTTATCGGGTACGAATATTTTAAAATATTTTTCTAATTGAAGAGCGAAATTTGTATATGTTCTCTGCGTGCCTGTATATTTGCAAATCGCGATTTTAAAGACTTCCTTTAAATTTATCAAAGGATACTGTATATTTTTATTTAATTTCTTCCCTTATATCCAATATTTTCTTATATACATTTTACATAATACGTAATTTTTTTATCTATCTACAGTAAATTCAAAAACATTTTTTATAAATAAATTACTGTATAAATATGAAACGTTTTGTTCCTAATTTTTGTGTGCATTCGTCCCTCACCTCCCCTAACTTACAAAAGTGATTAATATTCAACGTTGTGAATTGAAGCTGATGGTACTTGCAGAGCCGATGAATCGTTTAAAAGAATCGACTCATAGCAATGAGACAATCGACACAGAATGACTCAACAAAAAGAGTCGATCTGATCCCCGCTGAATGTAGATACATAACATATCTATGAAAAATTAAATTTCGTGTGTGCGTATCTGGTCCGCATATAATCAAACTACACTGTGACCTATAAAACATTAGCTTATAAACTAATTTAAAAGTAGTATTAGTCATGATTATGTAGCTTTTAAGCATTAAATAACGTTTTATGTTAGTAATGGTACATTTTAATACTTTTCCGCGAATGTTACGCGGGATAAAAGACTTTTAATTACAGAAAGATCCGTCTTGGGTGCCATAGTTGCAGTTTTTAATGATTAGCAATGCGACGTACATAAAAAATGGGGGGAGGGGGCGAAGGGGCTACATGAGCTTGATACTGACGCAGGCAACTTCCCTTCAATAGCATAGGAAAAAGGGGGATGTGGAATGTAGAGGCAGGTAGCCAAGGGTTGACTAGGGTATTATTTTTTAACTAATTCAAAGCATCATTACTTAAATTATTATTTAAATCATAATGTTTCACGATAATCAGAAATTTAATTGTCTCGCTTGATAGGATACATGTCTATTTGAAAGTTCCATATGTCTTTAGTGTAGGACTTTTGTGGCCTGAAAAGTGTCAAGGAAGGAACAAAATTCATCAGAAGATCAACACAAAACTTCTCTTGGCAGAACACTAAAATACACATTTCATGGCAATATGTGTGGACGAACATGATGTCTTAGGGCAGACGATTGACGGGGAACCTTAGGCCTGAAAAACGGAACGAAGCAACCTAAATTTTTAAAATATCGATATAAACCTACTTTGGGGTGATCAACGCTGAAGAAAAAAAATCACTGCAATCGGATGAATGGTATTGAAACGCTTAAGGGTAAACCTTAAAACTTGCTGTCTTATTGTACTGGCTCGGTATGTAAACTCAACATTGGAATGTTATATATAAATATACGATTATTGATTTAATTTTTAATTTCAGTTCTTAATGACTAAAATGTCAATCTTGCTACTCCATAATATGCAGTCGATGGGAAATAAAATAGGGGAAATTTTCTGTGGGGTTCTTTGAGCCGCGTGTGCAAAACAATTAGAAACGTCAACGGAGATGCGCTGTCGTGTCTACCAGTCAAAATGATCCTGGTAAATGGTTATGAGATTTAAGGATAAAAATAAGGAGCGTCATATATCATAAGACAATACAAGTGATATCATATCCATTGTGGCAAGAGCCCAGGAATTACTTAAAGAAGCGGCGAAGTCATGCATGAATAAGGCACAAACGTAGGGAATCGAAGTGTGGAAGTAATTAAAATGCTAACAAACACTATAACTTTCACAATAAACTATAAAAAATATGAAATAATCGAGGAATTTAAATATATAGAACCATAATAACGGGAAACATTTATATAATAACAGAGATAAAACGAAGTATATGGATGCCAATTAACTAAAGTTACGGCTTGATAAAACAACTGAAATCAAGAAATGCAATGACATACAAACTTTCATCTGTATACCTATGATAAGACTAGTATTGACTCACTGGAGATAAAATTGTCCACTGGTACAAATAAACGAATAAAATTTACACGTCTTGGGAGTCAGAATAATGAGAAGGATTATTTGGTCTATGTAGAGAACAAGACATAAGCATGAATTATACTAACTATATACAGAACCTAACGCTTTGCCGGCGATATTGTAATATTAGAGGAAGACTTGGAGACCATAATAAATAATATGAACGTGGTCCTGGAGAAAGTGTTAAATATGAGGATTAATAGATATAAAACTAAACAGTAGAATAACAATAGATAACAGTAGATTAGCAAGGGATATTTTGACGGAAGTTAAGGGATTCTGCAACTTGATTCCGCCCAGACTTACCCTAAACAAAATATCATAACTGAATTAAATGTAACATGTTAACCTTCAATTTTGACTACTTTCAATATTATTTATCCCTGGTATTGCCAAAGTTTTTATAAATTATTTTAATTGAAGTTAATAATTGTAAATGTCTGGATATAATTGAAGAAATTATTAAAGTATACTTATTTATTAAATACAGTCAGTAGGGTAAATATTTCAGTCTTTAAATTCTCCTTGATTATTTTTAAAATTAAAGACCAAAGGAATGTAATTTAAAGGTGAAACCAAGGAATATTTAAAATATCAATATTTCAATTACAAATTTTAAATATTTCACTTTTGCTATACCGTGCATTACGTTTGAGTTATAAATGAGTAGTGATTATATCGAGTATAAAGAATATTCAAAAGTAACAGGTAACGCCGGGTACACAGCTAGTATTACATTAATATTACCTCATTGAAACGTTATATATTTTTGGCACTGAAAGCTTATATTCGCTATAGATCATATTATTAGGCCCCTGTCTAGCTTTTTGTGAATTGAATGAGTAATCTCAGACAATGTTTTTTTAAGTTGCCTATGGAACCATTGTTTGAAAAGCTGAATACCGTTATTTTAAGGTTTCTTCCTAAATTGGGACGGAAGTATCCATGTTTTGTTTACAAGAAGTTACTTCTTCCGCATTCCAGAACGATTTATAGCCAACCCTGACCAGAGTTAATAAGGAAGTTCCTCAGTACACAAACTTTGTTTATGGACTGAAATGAACAAATATTTGAAATTTACTTTGTATTTTTTTAGAATGAAAGCAGTCTAAGCATCTTTAAGTTAATTTTTTCGGTACTCAGAGGTATCTTTACATTAGGGGCAAGAAACCCAAAATTGTAATATTATTTGTTTGGTGTTAAGTTCAGTTGTCTGCATTGTCAGTATTACTTATGTAAGCGATCCGATTTCACAAATTTCATGTTATCAAAGCATCGTATTGTAAAAGGAAGCATTTACCATACGATCTATATTAAGTGTTTAAATTTAACCTAACACACTTATTCTTTGTTTTCCGCAGCATAGTGTACACTATTCAATTCAAATAAACTTATTCCGAAATAACACGACTCCACAAGGTGAAATGTCCAAAATAGTATATTCATTGTTATCTTTTAATCAAGAATAAAAGATGCACGTAGCTCGAACTAAATTAAATAATTATATCGCTCCCAGCTATTAACAAACGTTTTTCGTTTGACTAGCATCCCACTGTTATGATACGGTTTTAAACTATTGACGTCTGCAGCAACTGTCTACTATACATTTCCTTTATCAAGCATGTTCCCATGGCTTTTGCCTATCTACTTTGGCCTGAAAGTACATAGCCATGTTCATCTATGTACTGTCACGTAATATTGTCAATTGACATTCTGGATTTTTCTGTAATAAAGTCTTATTCTTTATTTATATTACACTACTACTAGAACATATTGCACTACTAATCAATATTTCTCTTGTATACTTCTTTCACACCTTTCAATTTGAGTAACTTACAATTTTATCTCCTAATTTTCTGAATTTCACAGTAAAGAGAAGGAGGAAAATTGATATCATGATATACATGTGGGTATAATTACATTAGTATTAAATACCATATTGTCACGTTTCGTAGGGATCGTGAGATTCAATAACACACACACGTAGAGGTTATAGGCGTTTAATCAACGGCGAAGTGCTGTACAAAGCTCGTACTGCTACAGACTGACTCCGATTTGGAATCCAGTCCTATTTATACATACATGGAATATTCGAGAAACAGAACATTCTAGAAACAGAAAATGCTAGAAACTAAAGGCAAACAATGTAAATAAATTAATCAAATAAAAATGGTTGCGTCGACTGGGACTCGAACCCGAGTCCACGAATCTGCAGTCCGGCTCGCTACCGCTCTGCCATTACTGCAGGTCTTCAGATGTGGCATTGCTCCCTCCTTTGAAAAAACAGCGTCTCGCTGTTAGTTCTGAGCTGCCTTGAGACTTCTGGATCTCGTCGTTGGCCCGACGTAAGTAGGTCCAGTCCTTCCTGTTCTTGGGCTGGCAGTCGTCATTCCTACGTCTTCGTCCGCGTCGTCGTCGGGTCGTGTTTGGTCTTCAACCTCCCTTTGAGCGTCGGGTTCATGGTATGGCTTCATCCTCAGTACGTGGACGGTGTCGCGACTCTTTCTGCGTCTCGAATTAGGATCATAATCCTCGACCTCATATGTGACGTCGGATAAACGTTTTAGCACACGGTACGGACCAAAGTACCGTTTGAGGAGCTTTTCTGAGAGGCCGACTTTGCGAATGGGAGTAAAGATCCAGACTAGATCCCCTGGCTGGTACAAAACTGGACGATGTCTTGCGTCGTATCGTAGTCGGTCCTTCTCTTGAGCTTGGAGCGTACGTATTCGGGCTAGTTGTCGGGATTCTTCTGCTCTCGTTACTAAGTGACCAATGTAAGGGTCATTCACATCGTCGGGATTGAAAGGTAATATCGTGTCCATTGTCGTTTCTGCCTCGCGACCGTGAACCAGGAAAAATGGTGTGAATCCCGTTGTTTCTTGCTTAGCGGTGTTGTAGGCGAACGTCACGAATGGAAGTACGGCGTCCCAGTTCTTCTGATTGACGTCGGTGTACATGGACAACATGTCGGCCAATGTTTTGTTTAACCTCTCGGTAAGCCCGTTTGTTTGAGGATGGTAAGCAGTCGTCATTCGGTGCGTTATTTCACACAGTCTATTGACCTCATGTATTAGTCTAGACTGAAATACCGTCCCCCGGTCCGTGATTATGGTTCTTGGAGCTCCATGCCTAAGTATTATTTCTTCGACGACGAAGGTGGCGATCTCGGAAGCTTCCGCCGATGCTACGGCTTTTGTGACGGCAAACCGAGTTAAGTAATCGGTGCAGACAATAATCCACTTGTTTCCCCGGGATGATGTTGGAAATCTTCCGAGCAGGTCAATTCCGATGCGCTGAAATGGTGCGTCGGCCGGAGGAATAGGCAGTAGTCGACCAGGTGGTCGTTGGGGAATCGTTTTTCTTCTCTGACACTCTCTGCAGTGGCTTACATAGTGTCTGACGTCCTTAAGTTGTCGCGGCCAATAAAATCGCCGACGGATTCTGTCATACGTCCTGACGACCCCTAGATGACCAGCGGTGGGTGCGTCGTGGAAGTCCCGCAGAATTTCTAAGCGCAGTTGCTTGGGGATGACTACCAACCATCTTCTTCCCAAGGAGTCGTAATTCTTCTTGTGTAGTACGTCATTAATTATTTCGTAGTCCCCTTTCACGCCTTGGGAAGAGTTCAAAGCTTGTATAATCTCAATCAGCTTCGGATCCTTTCTCTGTTCCACCGAAATATTAGTCAAAGAGTTAAGACAATCCAGGATCTCACTCTTCGGTTCTTCGTCGTCGACAGGGTTTCGGGAGAGACAGTCTGCATCCTGATGCTTTCGTCCACTCTTGTACTTTATCGTGACGTCGTATTCCTGAAGTCGTAAAGCCCACCTAGCGAGTCGTCCAGAAGGATCCTTGAGTCCGGTTAGCCAGCAGAGGGAATGGTGGTCCGTCACAACCGTGAACGGTTTGCCAAAGAGATCCGGCCGGAATTTATTTATGGCCCAAACAACAGCAAGGCATTCTCTCTCTGTCGTCGAATAATTCCTCTCTGCTTTGCTAAGTGTTCTCGACGCATAGGCTATGACCTTCTCTTTCTTGCCGAATATCTGAACGAGTACAGCACCAAGTCCGTGGCCGCTTGCGTCAGTATGCAATTCAGTCGGTGCATTTTGGTCGAACAACCCCAGAACGGGGTCGGAAACAAGGGCTCGTCGCAGCGTGTCGAAGGACTCCTGTTGTTCTCTGCTCCAGATAAATTTGGCGTCTCCTTGCAACAATTTGTGTAGTGGCCGTGCCTTTCCACTAAAGTCTCGGACAAAACGCCTATAATAAGAGCAGAGCCCAAGAAAACTCTTAACGTCGTGTAGATTTCTTGGCCGGGGAAAGTTTGTTATTGACCTGACTTTCTCCGGGTCTGGTCGTACGCCTTCCCGTGAGACTAGATGGCCAAGGATCTTTATTTCCTTTGCACCGAATAGGCACTTCTTTGGATTCAGTCTCAGCCCTGCTGTACTCAGACACTCGAGAACAGTTCGCAGTCTATGCAGATGTTCGCTGAACGTTTCCGAGAAAACTATTATGTCGTCCAAATAGCAGAGGCACATAGTCCATTTCAAGTGGCGCAGCAAGTTGTCCATCATTCGTTCGAATGTTGCTGGTGCATTACACAACCCAAACGGCATAACTTTGAATTCGTAGAGTCCGTCTGGTGTAATGAAAGCGGTTTTCTCTCGGTCGGCTTCGTCCACTTCTATCTGCCAGTACCCTGAGTGCAAGTCCATGATGGAGAAAAACTTTGCCCCATTTAGACAATCCAGAGTATCGTCAATTCTTGGTAGTGGATAAACGTCCTTCTTCGTGATCTTGTTAAGTCTCCTATAATCGACGCAGAATCGCCAGGTTCCATCCTTCTTTGTGACTAGTACGACGGGTGATGACCACGGGCTCTGTGATGGTTGGACGATTCCTCGGCCAAGCATCTTATCCACTTCTTCCTTAATAATGCGTCGTTCTGCTGGTGATACTCTGTATGCCCTCTGACTGATAGGTGAGTAGCTTCCTGTGTTAATCTTATGTTTCACCTTCACAGACGTTGATTTTTCCCTGATTACTACGTCGAAGCACGCAGAATATTTCTGAAGCAATTCAAGAAATTTCGTCTGCTGATCGATGGTTAACTGCGGCGCCAGTAACTTATGAAGCTCGAATTCGTTGTTTTTCGTCACTGTAGGAATTCTGCGGCTGGGTGGATTTTCTTCCATAACTGTCAGATGTTGTTGTGTTATTAGCTCAGCCCTTGCTAAGCACATATGTCTCGGAAGAAACTGAGGTTCGTTCTGCCCATTAACTACCCATAAATCTCCAGTGCCATTCTTGAAAGATATGACCGAAGCAGGAATAATGACTGGTGATAATTTCTTCTTCGCTTCAATTATAAGATCTACGCGGCCATTTAACTTAGGGCACGTGACTGTAACCTTGGTAGCGCTCGACGCAGGAATGGTAACATCGTCGAGAACAAATAACCGCCACGAATCCTTATTTCCTATTTCTTCGGTAGCTTGTAATTCGTCTAACAGAATTTCGGAACGTCCACAGTCAATTACGGCTTGCGAGCTCTTCAAAAAGTCCCATCCGAGGATAACGTCGTGGCTACATTGCGGCAGGACGATGAATTCGAACGGCTGAATTCTATTATTAATTTTCAGCCTGATGGTGCATCTTCCGGCTGGTTGCACATATTTGCCATCCGCGACCCTTAAAATAGTATTCCTGTTATCAGCGATCTTGGTCTTCTTCAGCTGTCGTCGAAACGTCTCGGAGATAACAGAGAAAGATGCGCCGGAATCTATTAGGGCTCGTACCGACTTGTGGTCCAACATTACGTCTATATAATTTCCAGACATCTTGGCGACGGTCGTCGACGGAGGATTTTCTTCTTCCGCGGCCTCACCTCCAGGGAAGGTCGCGTCATCTAGTTTTCCAGGTTACGTCGGCTAGGGGAGCGACCGAATGGCGACGGAGATCGGGAGCGACGTGACGGAGAGCGTCCTCTTCTTGCGGCAGGATGCGGCGACGACGACCTGTATCTTCCTCGAAACAACTCTGTTTGTTCGGCATCGTCATATTGGCGTCCATGGTCATATGCGTCCTGTTCTCGCCTAGTTCTTGCTTCAGCGAATACACGTCTCCTGTCCTTGCAGTATCTAACCACATGTCCAGGGCGGCCACAATGGAAACACACAGGTCGATTATCCCGTGTCCTCCAGACGTCTGTCTTCCTTGGGGCGTAGGTTGCCTCTTCCTCCCGTGCAACTACTTTCGCATAGGTCGGCTTCCGCTTCGGAACGACCTTTCGCCAGGAGGACGTCGGGGTGGAAATTGGCGCCAAAACGCTTTCCACTTCCTCCCGGATGGTCTCTTGGATGGCCTCTGGTTCTGCGACGTCATTTCTAAGGGATAGAGCACGCTGAATCTCTTCCCTTACTATCTGTCGAACGAGAGACGACAAATCATTCGCCTCTCCTACTGAGGCAATCGGCACAACGTTGGGAAGCCTCTCGAACCTTCGTCGAATTCGTTTCTGGTTCATCTCCTCGATGAACTGGCAGTGCTTAACGAACTCGTCCGTCGATTTTACGTCCTTTAGTAGGAGGGCCTGATATAAGTCCTCCGCGACACCTTTCATCAGATGTGCCAGCTTTTCATCTTCTCCCATGTTCGGGTTTACCGTTCGGCACAATGCGAGAACGTTCTGTATGTAAGACTGGGCGTTCTCGCTATTTTAACTCTTCGGTGGCCTGCCGAACATGACGCTCAGAATCGCCGAATGCATTTTGTATCTCGGCCTTGAAAGTTTCCCAGCTGGTCAACTTTTCTTCGACATTTTCGAACCACTGTCTTGCGGTTCCGTCCAAATAAAAGTATGCATTTGCTAGGCAAATCGTGTCGTCCCACTTATTGAATTTGGCGACCCTTTGGTAGCCCTTGAGCCATCTGCCTGGGTCTTGTCCGGCGTCTCCCGTGAAGATGGCAGGGTTCCTTATCTGCTGCTGAACAGCAGCATAGGCTGGTGAGCTCCTTTCTTGGCGATCCATCACAGTGCTTGTTGGTTTCGTGTATGGTACGTACTCCGGATTCAAGCCTTGGAGTCTCCTGCTTTGTCGAGGTCTAATGGGAGCCACTGTGTGTTACGTTTAGATGTACCCGGCGCCTCCACCAAAAATGTCACGTTTCGTAGGGATCGTGAGATTCAATAACACACACACGTAGAGGTTATAGGCGTTTAATCAACGGCGAAGTGCTGTACAAAGCTCGTACTGCTACAGACTGACTCCGATTTGGAATCCAGTCCTATTTATACATACATGGAATATTCGAGAAACAGAAAATGCTAGAAACTAAAGGCAAACAATGTAAATAAATTAATCAAATAAAAATGGTTGCGTCGACTGGGACTCGAACCCGAGTCCACGAATCTGCAGTCCGGCTCGCTACCGCTCTGCCATTACTGCAGGTCTTCAGATGTGGCAATATATAAATATATCATCGCTGTTCTGAATAGTTTGCAAAATTTACGAAACAGCAAAATCTTAGCAAAAACATAATTACACCCATACCGAAGAAAACTAGGGCTGATAGATGCAGGACAATTAATTTAGTATCCCACGCATGCAAAACATTAACGAAAATAGTATTAAGAGGATGGAACGACAAATAGAATACAAGATAGAATAACATCAGTTTGGTTTTGGGAAGAATGTAATGATAAGAGAAGAAATATTTACTTTGCATCGAATATTAGAAGACAGAAAAACAAAAAAAAAACCTACCTTCATGACATTTGTAGATTTAAAAAAAACCTTTGATAATGAGAACTGGAACACACTATTAAGTACTTTGGAGAGGATAAGAATAAAACATTGATTAACAAGAGTTATTCATTACCTCTACAGAAGGCAGGCAGCTGTAATTAGAACTGAATATCAATAAAATAAAGCAGAAATCAAGATAGCTGTAAGAGATGGATGCAATCTGTCATTCATAATGTTTAACTTATGTTTAAAGCAGGTCGATGAAAACGTTATATGGAAAAGAAGGCATACTGCAAGGAGAAGAAAAAATCCATACGGTTTTCATGTGATATTATTGTATTAGGGGAGTCAGAACAAGACTTGGAAACCATAATAAATAGCTTGACGGTGGTCCTCGAGAAGGATTCAATATGAGGAAAACCAATGTAATGGAGTGTAGTATGGGAAACAGTTAAGTAACAAAGGGCGTTAGATTGGGAAGGAATACTGAGGGAAGTTAATGAGTTCTGCTACTTGGGAAGCGTAATAACTAGGGATGGTAGACGTATAGTAGACATAAAGAGTAGTGGGCACCAGCAAGGTAGTCTTTCGTTAAAAAGGAGGAATTTACTCACGTCTAATACGAGTGTAAGTATTAGGCAATAATTGCTAAACATGTTCGTATGAAGTGTGGCGTTATATGGACGTGAAATGTGGAAGATAGGAATTGCAGAAAGAAAAATAATAGAAAATTATATAATTTGGTGCTATAGAAGAAAGCTGAAAATTAGATGGGTGGAAGAAGTTACTAACCAGGCAGTTCTAAGCAGGATAAGAGGTAAGAGAACAATATGGAGAATGCTGACGGAGAAAAGGAGTAGATTAAGAGGCCACGTCTGAGACATGTAAGCCTTGTAAAATTACCATTACAGGTAAGTGTTAGTGGTAGGAACAGAAGAAGGAGGTTAGGATAGAAAACGATAAGCAGATTGGGGAGGATGTGATAGGTTTGAACAAGATAGTTTGGCTTTGAAAGTTGCATTGGACCAATCGAAGGAATGAATACAACAACAACATTTTTCGTATGTCCGCCGTATTGATTGTTCTACTAACTACGTGTTCATCCAACTTAATTAAGGCAGTTCCATAAATTCGTTGAATATCGACTTTGATTTCTAGGACACAAATGTTATCCCTAAATTTTCGATTACGGCCCTATTTATTGAAATAATTCCTGGTAAAGTATATCAATCGAGCCAAAATTTCCGAAACACTTCCTGCTAAGAACTGTTGTTTTTATTTCTATAAAGTCGCATATCTGATACAATTACCAACTCTGAATTTATTTCTGCAAGTGTCTTAATTCTACAATTTGGATTTAGTGTTTTACTCTTAACTGGTTTAATTTTTGTTTCTTGTAATAGGATTTATCATATACCAGTAGGCAGCTCAAAACGAAGCATAAATAACTGTAATTAAAAGCACAATTTTGTATTTAGAAATAGAAAAGAAAGGATAAATGGTAAATAAAAATACAATTTCTTTATTAATAATATTAATATTTATTGATAATACCCTCCCTAAAATTCATAAATCCAATTTATCAGTTAGTGTTATTGTAACTTCAACGAGTAACCCCTAAAAATAATTAATTTTAATTTCTTAAGATAAGTTTATATAGTAAAAACTATTTTTCTGTTAAAAACTCATTTCAATTATTAGATAACTTAGAAAGTATCACTATACCCTGTGACTACCTTTTAGATCCTTTAGATGTTATTTAAGTCGTTAAGAATTGATTCACTCGTAGAAAGTTTTACAGAAATAAAAATAAATTTTTCAGGTCTAAATGATTTTTTTTTCTAAAATGCTTGTTTCATTCAATTTAGTTTTGAACTCAACCCATTTTACATGTAATGATTCTCATTATCACCAAGTAAGAAGATGTCCATGTGTCATGCAAGATGACAGTCCGCAGTCAACTCGATAGGCCCAGGTCCTCAATGGGCTGTAGGGCCATGGAGGGGAAAAAAAGGTGTCCAATAGAAAACCTTTTATCCACTTATTTTGCAGAGATTTTGAAGACTTATGTATCTCATTTTAGATTTTAGATGTTAATGGAGCTTCTTACATAAGTCCAAAAAAATACATAATTTATTCAAAATTTTCAAAAATTTTTACCCTCATTTATATTTTTTACTTATGAAATTGAATTTAATCACTCGTTTAACTTTCTATATCATATAGTAACTGTTTCAAATAAAATTATTACCAATATTTGTTAAAAATTAGCACATTGTTACTGCGAAAGCCCTTTATTTTTAATTAGAAAACTGTATATTTAATTAATATATAAATTATTTAATTAAAAAAATTAAATCATATAAACGCTTCTTCTTCTTTCTTGGATCTATAGCATATTCAGATTAAGAATAGCGACGGACCCAAAATGGAACGTTGAGAAATCTCAGTCTCTATTTATCTCCAGTCTGAATGAAACATTTGTCCAGAAGCTGTAAGCGGAGAATCAAGTACAGGAAATTCAAGTTATTCCATAATACACCTTTTTTTAAATAAAATTACTATTTACATATTATTATACAATTATATACACATTATTTACTATGGTGAATTTACATAATAAAATACTGGTAACATCCATTTTTCTGCTCGTTACCACTAATTGTTTATCTTCTTTATATTTGATTTTTAGATTTTAACAAAAGAGAATACACAATACAATACATTTAAATTAAATCAAAAATATTAGTGTCCTTACAAAATTTAATAATGTATTTTTGGTATTCATGGGAATTTAAAACAGATTTGTAGTTTTTGCCCTGTTGGTGGTATTTGCGGCATTGATTGATGATATGGTCTATATTTAAGGCAGAATTACACAAATCATAAGACTGAAGGTGGGATGGATCTATCCACTAGATGAGTGTGGCAGTGTCCAGTTCTTATTGTTCCTTCCTTCCAATATCTGTGTTGTTACTTAGATTATAGAAGTCTCTGACGTTTTTATGGAGATCACTGGATTTTAAAGTTCTTCCATATAATGTATTTTCTTTATCATCTTGTTGCAGGTATATTTCAACATATCGTTCAGGGTACGAAATCTATTAGCGCAGAGTTGTAGAAATATCTGCAATAGTCTATTAATTATAGTGCCATTAGTGTTGTGCTCTATACTTCTTATGATATGCTATATGATAAATCAGTCTGAATATCCGGAATTATCTATGGAGCGTGTTTGATGGTTCTTCTTTTTTCTATTTCCGTATGTTTGATATTTAGCTCCTCGAGCATTCTCTTGACTATAGCATATATGGATATGTAGCGCTGGTGGTCGATATTAACTGGATATTTAGGGTATATATCACAGTAAATAATAGGATTATTTGATGTAGCTGCTTTGAGAGCATATTTCATAATTTGGATCTCCCTGCGATGTTGTAATGTGGGTTCTTTAGCTTCAATAAGAATGTTACCTATGGGACTGGTGTGAAAGCACACTTTAGCACTTCTGAGACCTTGGTTATGCACCACATTTTGTTTAATTAGATGTTATTATCTATGCAATCAACTGCTCTGAATAGGTCATAGAAAATAACTAAAAGGAAGTGTTTTTTTAGTTGTTCTAAGATTTCAAGAGTGAGGGTGAAAATAGCTATGTCAGTTGAATACTTTTCCCTGAATATAAATTGTGAGTTTATGAGCCAATTATATTTATTTAAGTGATCAACTACTCTATTATAAACTTATTTTTCGAATACTTTAGAGAATACTGGTAGAAATGATATTGGTCGGTAATTACCAAAATAAGATTAGGGAGGATGTGGTAGTCATATGGAAATGAAAAGCCTTGCTCATAAAAGGTTAGCTTGGAGAGTTGTATCAGACCAGTATAAGGACTGGATAATTGTAAGCACGGGCCTAAATACCGTCGAAGGCACACATGTTCGTCATATTCGCCTGGGTCTCAGAGTCTCAACTCAATAAGTGATCCTTACGAGCCGTAACAATGGAAAACTAACACTTCCTAAATTTTTCCTATAATCTTATTCTCTTTCACGTAAAATTTTAAACAATTCATTCTTCCAAACTCATGTATTTCTTTCCGATGCAGCTCTTAGAAAGTGCGCTAACCCACTGGTGTTACTGTGTTATTGAAAATTCAAACACCAAAATTGAGACGAATGAATTTATGAAACGGAATAACTTTATTCAAATTTACATATTTACTCCTTAATAATCATCTCAGCTATGCACTAAAACAAATTCAAACCTGAGTTATCCTTTAGAATTATAATTACTTCTTCAAGTGGCACCTTATATTACATATTTTTACAACACATGTTTGTCCCAATTTTTAAAGATTATCAAAATATGCATCATTTACAGATCAAATAATATTCTTTCTTCATTGATAAAAATAACTACAATGAAGCACCTGATTACTTACTGCATATAGCAAAATCTCTGATAGCAATTCTTGCAGCGTTGTCTTATACGCTTTAAAAGACCACAACGACAAACATACAAGAGTCTCCAAACTAATCATCAATTTGGAACATACAAATTGCAAAATTTTACTTGTGGACATAGATGTTCTTCCAAACTTTTATCCAAAATACTTCCCATTGAATGCAACATTTATATAATTAACGTATAGACTGATATTTTGAAACTCAAAAATACCTATCATCCCTTATTGTTAGGCTAACGTATCAATATTTGTTCAATAAAAACGTTTAAACATATTCTGTTCGTTATCGGGATCATTCAATGTGCGTTCTTGCAGGTCTTTCGTTTTTCAAAATCTTGGCGAAAGCAGAATACTGTATGGTATTTTTTCATCAAATTTTGTATTTTGGCAACATCTTTTTTGTAATTTTTAGACTATAGGATTTTCATAAACATTATTTCAGAAATTATTCTTTTACAGTAATGGGCTTCCATGTTTGATTTTAAGAAGGTTTCAAAACTAAAATTTTGATTATGTGATTATACTAAATGTAAAAAAGTTGAATCGACAATTTTTTGTTTTGGTTTGATTTTTATTTTACCTTTTCATTACATCTTTTACTAATAAATTTTATATAATTTCTTGTATATATTTTTTTCGATTTTCATACCCGTTATTTATAGAATTTTTGTAATGCACGTTTTTATAGGTAAATTAGACTGATCCTGTTTACTCAGAAAACGACTATATTTAGTAAATTAATTAAATTTATTCTCCACTATTAACTTTCGAACTGTGTCTTTATCTCCTTCTACTTCCAATTAATTTCATTGTTGTCAGACTTAGAAGTCATCCTTTCTTTTATCACGTCGCACCTATTGCATTCTTGTTATTCGTTTGCTTCATGATAATTATTTTGCTATTATCCATTCATAATGTACATAGCCCCTTCAGTTTTCATTTTCCTTATTTGTACAGTATATTCTTCGAAGCATTCTTTATCCAAAAGTGTCCAGTAGGAATTCATGTTTCTTGATATTTTTTGAGCTCTACGAGTCATAGATTTTAGCTGGTTTTCTTAATGTTTTATTATAACTGTAGTTCAGTTTTCACGGAGAGTAATTTTACTCTTAATTCAACCATAACTTATTTCTACTACAACAAGATTTATGAATTTAAATTTGTACCTTTTCTAAACATACTGACATGGTATCACGTACCATATACTATTAAATTACATAAGTTGGATTCACAGGTCAAGATGCAAAATCAATTTTGTTTCTTTGTACCATCCATTTCGAAAATTTTCTTTACTTCGGCCTTGTGATAATATTTTTGATTGGATTCTGGCATTTTATAGCATTTAGACAAATATAGAGGTACCATTCTAGGGGGAAAAACAATAATATAAAACTACTAGTCATGTAAAATGTAGCAAAACCTAATATTCTAATAATAAGAAACCTTTCGAAGAGACGATACTGAATGAAGTTAGGTAATACACACGTGACAAAATCCATGTCGTCATGTTATAGGGTCAGTTACGGATGCGGAAAGTCACTGAAAGTAGGTTTCGTGGCCCGGTTAGGCTACTTTTCCTGGTAGAGAAGCGAATTTCCTCCTCTGTTAAGGTCATAGCCATGTTTGTGTTAGTGTATAGCAAACCATGATGCAAATAAATACACACGACGAACCTGAATGAATTTTTCAACCAACGATATTATTACAGGTGTTAAAAAATACGCATGTATAATCGTTTGAATTATTATAAGAACAATAAATGTATAAAATTGGAAATTTTCAGATTACTTAAGAAATTGAAGTAGTCTATTGCTAATTGTAATTGGGAAGTAAATGTGTATGAATGACTAATACTGTCATTTATATGACTATAGTAACACAACAAATAAATAAAATAGCATAAGAGACAAAAATTATTATTAATTAAAAATGTGATTAATGCAATTACCACTTTCCATCCCTAATTTGTGTCGTCATTAGATGAAATAAAAATGTGATCAGACATTATTTAGTTATAGATATTGTTATCTAAAACTGCTTATACATATTCATTTAATCGAATATGTTTATACCGTTATACAATGGTCCAAAGTTCTTTATAAATAAGTTTTAAAAGTACGATATATTTTCAAGACCAGGTTTTACCAGTATTAAGAGCTCAGCTTCCTTTTACGATTAATCAGATCAAGTATCAAATTTGGGGGAAACGTTAATTGATATAATATTATATTTAGAAAATTCTTATAACTATATCACGAGTAAAGAATTGGAGAATAATTATTAGTCTTTAATAGAAGAAGCCATAAGTAAAAAGGGGATTATTCGTTTTATAGTAATTTATATTGACTACAATACCCACTCTTCTGAAGTAACATATCATTAGCAAAGTTACAGGTGATAATTTAGTGTGACAGATTTATAATTTTGATACTGGATCCACATTATTTTTCAATCAGTCTGAACTGTATTCAAAACTTCATTAAATTTTTTTATTATTAATTTTTACAAATGAGCCGTAGCGAATAATTTTGATGCTATAACCAAAGAAGAACCCTCCCCAATTTAATTCGTCTTTAAGGAAGTATTAATTCTGAGACAGGGGAGCAGCAGCGGAAATCCCAAGTTTATGAGGCACCAGCCAGTCACTAATATTCGTGCCTGTGAGCTAGGTGCGGGGATTAAGGATCCTTGGCCACCAAAGGACGATGGCCAATGAATTTTTCCTCTGAAAGTGTGGATCCCGTAGTAATCGAAAATTAATTATAATTAGCGAAGATACTTCACTTGAGTGGCGTTTTTCCATAGAGCAGGAAAAATGAGAGATTTTGAGTGATGTGACAAAATGGTGAAAAAGTCAGTGTACATTAGTACATGGAAGAAAGTGGAAATCGAAAGAGGAAAAAAGCAGTCAGAGTACGTTTGAAGTTGAAAGGAAGAACAAGTAGGAAGAGGAAAAAATGCAGGCAGTGTTTTTGAAGTTGGAAGGAAGTTCAAGTCGGAAAAAGCGGAAAGTAAGATTATTGGTTGAAATATTTAAGGAAAAATTATTTATGAAGAGAAAAGAAGACGCTTTGAATAATTTTTCTAAAACTACACAAATCTGTTCAAAAGATTATGCTATATCATTCAATATCTCTCTCCTGAGATATGAATATCTTCACCGAGACTGAAGACTGCTTTCTCTACTTCCTAAGTGATCGCCACAACTTGCTTCCTGGAATCGTAGGAATCCACACAAAATTCCCGGAAGTCGTCCGTGTTACTTGGACGAGAGGTTTCTGAAACAAGAGAAGAGCACAAGAAAGTTTCTATTTCCAGCAGAATCATCATAAGTGATATATATGCCACACGATGTTGCCTCCCCTTCACCAAAAGTAATTAACCCTGAAAAGTCTCGTATTCAAAATTATCCTAAGCTAAGGAGTTGCCATGTCGAGATTTAATTTCCCCTACATTCCACATAGTTATTATATAGTACAGAACCCAAGTAAGGATTTGTGTTTAATAAATGTCATTAAAACATATAAAAGTTCCAATTAAATTATGGTCTGACTAAAAATATTTTGAATACCCCCTTTATAACCTTTTCTGCAGGAATACCATTTGATAGGACGATTTATGATTGTGTTGACAAGTCAGGGAATTAAGTATGCAACGGCATAGATACCTGGGGAGGTCTTTTCTGTTAAAAATATAGGGAGTAATTTTTACTACCCGTATTCTTGACTGGTGTATGGGAAATATTTTTACCTTCATTAAACTATCAGATTTATTTTTCCTCCTCCAAACCCCGGGATATTTTTGACCATTTTATGATTGCGTACTTAATTAATGTACCTATAATATTTAGTAACTTGATTAAATTTCTGTGAGTCATCATGCCGGTTACGATAAAATAAAGATTCCGTTAAGATAGATTGCTGTGAAAAGGTAAATGTTCATAAAATTTATGCGCTCTAAGCGGGTTAAATCACACGTTGACTAAGAAATTTGTGGCGAATTATATACTGCACCGTTCTTATATTAAGTTTTTTTTAATTCGCGGGTCGATAGTAAATTTTGAAATGGAATAAAACACGTCTGTAAGGCACTGTTATGAATACTCTTTCAAATAAAAAACTAACTTCGTTAATACCTCATACGGCTTCTTTTATTCCATTTCAAAATTTTGACATTGACCAGCTCCTTATTAAAAACCCCTAAACAAATACGTATCCAGGCAACGCTGAGCAACCAGCTAGTAGAATAAAAATAAATAAGCTCACTGAGGTTTCAACATAATACGTTTAATGATTACAGTGAGCATTTATGAGCTATATACATTATTTATGAGTTTCCATTATTGGTTAAAATTGGATAGTTATATGAAACCGAACATTACTATTGCTGCACTTATACGTCAAACATATTTCATATTCCATTAAAAAGTAATATAAAGCTAAAAAATTGAAAATCCTTCAAATAAACCAACTCGGTCAACAAATACATTTATTATATATATATTATATCAATAAAATACAATAGCTTTAGGTATTTCTTTTGCCATAATCATCTGCAAATAAAATAAAAGACGATACATCACAATATGTAAATACAACCACTTCATTTTCATTACAACCTTCAAATTTATTTTTAAATTATATTTACCTTCAGTAAAATTAATCTAATGTAATAAAGTTAACATTGAATCCCAGACATAATAGTAATATATTAGCTACTGAATGAGGAAGTACAGTCAAGTGCAAACACATTAAATGCATTAAAGATCGAATTCTTTCCAGGTTTAGTGAATAAAGAAACATTTCTTGGGTTTTCAACCGGTTAAACTCCACACAATAACATTTCGATAGATTGCAACTTCATCACCTTCCACGCTGCAGTCGGTGTGAAACGGCTTCTTTATTTACATTTAAAGAATTATAAAACTGTTGATTATACTAGTACTAAGAGCAAGGTATTGAGGGGATTAGACTTTGTTAAGATAGTGGCAGTTTTAATATAAAGGTGACTATTATAGGCGAGTATGTGGTATCCCAACGGGTAGAAATTTAAGTTGTTATGTTGCGGGCATTGTAATGACTTTGATAGTAGATAAGTTTATAAATGTAGGGGGTTTCATACCTGTGATAAATGTTGATGACATTTTTAGTAAGGTGCAAGTTAATGAGATTGAAAAAAATGTTAGAATATTTCAATAATACACCTAAAAAATAAGGTTCACTTGAGAAATTCAATAAAAGAAAATTGTGTATAAATTTTTTATATGTATCAGTAGTAAGGGTTAGCAATAAATTAACAATTTAGTGGTATAAGATAGAGATAAACGATAATGTAACGGTAAATTATTAGTCACAGCATCCATTCAGATACAAAAATAATGTGGTTGAACGTTTTGTCAATAAAATGTATAAAGTTTACAGATAAATTTTCCATTGGTGAAATAAAAATAAATGTGTTGAATCTTTAACCGAAAATTGTTAACCTGTAAATAATATATGGAGTTAAAGTATTAAATTAAACAATAAAAGTGAGATTTTAAATGCAGTTTAGAACGTAGTTTAAAAAACTGATATCGATGTAAACAATTTCATGAAAAAGGTTGAAATTATTTTGATGTTAAGGCTAACAATGAATATTATGTAGTATTGAATATGGTCAAAGGAGATGAGTGTAAAAGTTTAGTTGACGAGAAAGCATGTAAGCATTTAAAGATTAATTATAACAAGATGACATAAATTAGGAGTTTGTGAGAGAGAATAGGAAAAGTTTTCAAAGATAATGGATTTTGTTAAGTTGATACACACGCACCGGCAAGTTGAAAACACAAGGCAAGAATAACAGGAAAGCGGAAAAGAAGCCATTTCTAGATAAAGAAGAAAAGTCGAAAAGATCGAATGCATATCTCACGGTGGAAATCTAGATCAATCAGTAATACAAAAAGAAGAGGTGGCTAATGATGAAATGTTGGGGCACAAAATTTTAAGGTCGGAGTTATACAGGGCGCTGATACACCTGAGCAATTGTAAAGCGCCAGGAATAGATAACATTCCAGAGGAGTTGATCAGATCATCGGACGAAGAATCAATATCATAGCTGTTCAGGCATTTTGTGAAATCTTCGAAACAGAAAGAATACCACAAGATTTTAGGAACAACAATTCTTCCCACACCGAGGAAGCCTGGCGTTAATAGAGGCGAGCAGCAAAGAACAATAGGTCTAGTATCTCATGCGTGAAAAATATTAACGAAAATTGTATATAGCAGGGGTGTTTAACAAGTCGAGACCAATTGTGGTCGATCGTCGATCGCTTGCAATGTCTGGTGTGGAATTCCGTGTGCTATGGATTTTGAAGCGATTGTAGAAGACAGAACTTTCCAGCAATAGTTTAATGCATTCTGGGAATTTGCCAAGGTTATATATTCCTAGAATTTTGAAAGCTTGACAGTGCGATCTCCACTCACCCAATACAATACATTTTGACTTACTACACTCGTCACAGACGCATCGCGTGAACGCATCAGGTACGATTCAACTAATCGAAGAACTCAGTGAGCTTGAATATTTGGTAGTATCATACGGTAGCTTTTTATTTTGTATTAACAGTATTATAGTAATCAATATTATTTATCCTCGGTGACCACGTTGAGTTTCACTTTTTCTTGTTTAAAATGTAAGTACTTTTTCTTTGTTTTAAATTAAATTTCTTTTCTTACCTATCTATTTACTTGCTAATTGAGCATTCTCGGTAACTGATCTCTAAACAGCGGTTCATTACACTGACAGAAAAATAAGGGACAGTATTACAAATACATTAGGAATAACAATAATTATATTTAAATTGAGAAGTCAGTACTTTAAACCGCAATAAATATATTGTAACTGTAACATACTTTTTGTAAATTTGAATATATTTATATTAGATATTAATATACTTGTATTGTTGTCCCCGATCGTAATATGCAGTATTGTTATTATTTCTCTCAATGTAACGGAGATAATTGCCGCGGTTCATGAGTTTTTGAATTTTCTAGGAAAAAATATTTAATTCAAAATTTATTCTTTATATTGTCAATTTTCTTTTCATTCCAGTATACCCATTAACATGAGTAGTAAACCGAAAAAATCAAAAAAGGAACACTTCAATGAAGAATGGGATGTCGATTACGTGTTTACAATGGTGAATGATAAATGTTGTTTAATATGAAAAATATCCCAGTATCACCAAATTTAGCGATATATCTATTGTTGTTTCGGATCTACATAGCTATGCGAATCGGCATTTTCATACTTGAAGATAACAAAGACTAAACACTGTTCTGTCCTGACTGATTCGTATACTGAAGAGTCGTTTCTATTATCTTTGTCATGAGATACACCTAATTATGATTCCTTGGTTAGAGACAAGCAAACTCAGTCTTCCCATTAATGTTAAGGCAACAAAGTAAATTCTAAATCTGTCTTTATCTGTAGCTACTTTGAATTAATAAATATTGTTAATAATTATCCAATCTTTTTTAATTTCGCTGGACGTGAGTTTTTTGACCCTTTAAATAATAATTGTTGTTGTTTTTTACGTAGTTAGATAAGCCGTATATCTCTAGCTGAGTACAATGTGTACTCAGCGAGCTATTGATAGATTTGCAAAAAGTAAGTCCATGTACAGAATACTGCTATCAAAAGTTGGCACTTGAAATTTATTTTCTTCATGAGCCTATATCTGAAAAACTTAATAAGTGATTTAAAAAATTAAAAAATAGTTTTGAACATATATTTTAATTATATTGAAACAAAGTGTATAAACATATTTCACACCCTTCTTCCCCCTTAGACTACGCCTATGACAACAAGTCGATTGCCACACACTTTTAAGATAAAAGTAGATTTTATATACAGAAACATTGGCCACCCCTGGCATACAGAACAATGGAACGTCAAATAGAATACGAGTTGGGAGAATATCAATTTGTAGGGACAATAGAAGCAATATTAACTTGGAGTCAAATATCAGAAGTAAGGATAAGAAAAAACAGGTATTTGTATATTTAGAAAAAACCTATGATAATGTAAACTGGGACACCACAGTAATAAGGATTATGAAAAGACAGGTAGAAAAAATCGAAGAATGAGTCTTCCCTAATCTCTACAGATGGCAGTCAGAAGTAATTGAAGGACAAGGAAAGAAAGCAGAAATCAAGAAAGGAGTAAGAAAAGGATGCTGTCGGTCACCCATGATGTTTAACTTATATACATAACAGGGATGAAGAAAGTTAAAAATGAATATGGAAAGGGGAAAAAAATACAAGGAGAAGAAATAAAAACAGTAAGGTGTGCCGATAATATTGTGGTATTAGGGGCATTAATATTATCCCGGAGGAAGAGTACAACATGAGGATTAACAGAGGGAAAACCAAGTTGATGGACTGATGTCTGCGAAATGGTGGAATAGCAAAGGTTGTTAAATTTGGTAGTGAATTTTGAAGGAAGTAATTGTGTTAGTTGGGAAGCATAATAACAAGGGATGGTAGATGCATGGTAGACATAAAGAGTATGATGGCACGGGCAAGGAAGGGTTTCGTAAAAAAGAGGAATTTACTTACGACTAATATAAGGATGAATATTAGGAAATAATTATAAAAATTGCTGGTATAGTGTGTGGGAAACGTGGACCAAAAGAAACTGAGAATGCTGAAAATAAGATGGGTGGATAGGGAAACTAACCCGGAAGGTATGAGGAGAATAGGGGAAGGAGAACAATTTGGAGGACTTTAATCAAGAGAAGAGATTGATTAAAAGGTCACGTTTTGAGACATAAGGATCTTGTAAAATTAGCATAGGAGGGAAATGTATGGCGTAAGAACAGAAGGAGAGACAAAAGATGGATAAGTAGATTGAGGAGACTTTGTAATGTGGTAGCTATGTAGAAATGAAAAGGTTGGTGCAGGATAGTTTAATTTACTTTTATATATTAGAATTTTTTTAAATAACTTTTTATAGTTGATTAATATTGTTAAGATTTGATGTATGAAAGTATAGTCTCGTGTTGTATTACCAGGATTACAACTTATATTTAAATAATACATTTGTTATTTATTATTAATACCTTAATTTAAAATGAATAATGAATTGGAAACTAATGTCAACCTTCCTTTTTACAATTGCTAGTTTTATTTTTTTCAATTTAACAAATTGTATTAAGTTTGTGAGGTATAGTTGCAAGTTAATTAATAAACGAAATGTTAATTTTTACACAGTTGCTGTAGAAATTTTTATTAAAATTTAAATAATAATAATTAAAACATAAATTCATAATTTGAGTAATAAATATAGATTGTAATGCATTACTGACTGCAATAGTAACACTTGATTTATCACGTAGTTCATGCATTAAAATGTGTTTGCACTTGGCTGTATTTCCTCATTCGGTGACGAGTAATTGAATAGTACGGTGCGGAATGTTATGGATTCAATGTTAACTTTGTTACATTTGATTAATGTTTCTACTTGTAAATCATTTGTGAAGATTGTAATAGAAATGAAATGTTCATATTTAGATAACGTGATTTATTTTACTGTCAGATGATTATGGAAAAAGGAATGCCGAAAGCTACTGTATTTTATTTATAACTGTGAAATAAAAATTTAATTAACTGAGTTGGTTTAGTTGAAGTATTTTAGATGAAAACGAGAAGAGTTATAATAATCCGTTATTAGTAAAAAATTTCTGATGCCTGTCTCTTGATATTTAATGAAAATATTCCATCCATGAGTCTTGCTGTAGTGCATAGTTTCAGCCTTACACTCCCAATCGTTGAAATGACGGTGATAATTCTTGTACGAAACTCTTCCGTGTCGATTTGAGGGTCAAAGTACTCGTTACGAACATTACTGTTAGCATGGGTTCTCATAGCATCATGGCATTTGCGAGGAATGAGTCAAGAAGAATGCATTTATCATTTGAGTTGACATTCCAGAAGATGCTACGTGAGCAGCAACTGTGTAGAAATCATTTTAAGCGGCAGTAAGCAAAGCGTGAGATACAGTTGAAAATCCTCAACGAAGTGAGCAGCTCGTAAACATAGTGAGCAAGCTACCGACTTAACCAACACAGTCATGGTGGTGGGAATGTGCCGACGTAACTCTGATATTTGCGTACCTCGCAAGTGAATGGGAACGTGCAAGTGTCGCTGAGCCACCAACTACGGGACGGGAAATACTCGTAGTCTGGCCGCTTTCGGAAATTACAAAAACTTTCATGCCAAGATCGACAAAAAATATCAATATTCTTTATTAGATCTAACAGATAAAAGTATTTTTAAATAACGGGGTAAGTGAGGTTACGTTTTCATCATTTAAGCAGGAACAGTAACAAAGTTCTTTTTGTGAACCAATATTTTCAACACCTGATTTTAATCTCAAAGAATTTATTTAACTTTTATTATTTCATTAATATAACAGATCGTTGAAAGGACCAGAGTAGTTTGCGTCACTCAACCAGTAGAGTAATTCCTGTTTCTTAATTATGTGAAAATTTTTGAAGATTTCTTTAAACTTACATTATTTAGAATGCATGAATTCAATACATAATATCTTCATTTAAATCTCTTTTTACAAAATTCAAATATATAATGAATGACCAGTTTTAGAGACAACCGAAAAGTTTATTCTATTTCGACGTTTCGTCCACATACGTGGGACTTCGTCGTGTGAAAAACGAATTAATTCAGTTTTTAATTTTATGTGTTCAATTATACATAAATATTAATAAATATAGAGTTTTGCTTCATACTCTCCAAACACTGAAAGTTACAAAGTTTAATATTTGAAGTTCTTATTTTCATCTGATTTCTGCATAACTACAAACCTTCCCAACTTTTAAGAAATTTACTTGTATAAACTTTGTACCTCATGAAAACCTAAAATTTTAGATGACAAGATGTAGTTGAATATGAAATTAAAATGTACTGTAAGGATAATCATTTAATTTTATTTCTATAGGGGTTTTCAGTAGGACCGAAGTAGGGACGAAGCTGAAATGTAATGAAAAAAGTTTGTTTTATTTGAAAGACCTATGTATGCCCTTTCAAATAAAAAAGTGTTTCGTTAATACCTCACACACAGCTTGTTTCATTACATTTCAACTTTGACTCACCCTTACTGAAAACCCTATATAATAAGTATTCAATGTAAATAGTTAAGTCTATTTAATAGAATGATTGTGGTCGTGCCTTATATACATTGATATTTAAGAATTCTTCTCTTATATGTCAGTGGTAATTAATAATATGTCGAAATACATTAAAAATTTTGTTAATGTGTGAGTTTTCTTTCTTTTCTTTAGTTTTTGAAACAAACATTTGCTAATTTTTTGATTTGATTATTTAAGGTGGCATCAATACGGGGCGTGTTATTAGCGACTAATTTTATAGAGGATAGATGTTACATATTCAGATTATCATCTCTTTTATAAAATTGCCTGTGTGTGTGTGTCTGTACGTAAGTTTCTCATAAAGATCTAAACAAGACGACCAATTTCAACCAAATTTAGTGCAAGTGTTCTTTGTGACCCGGAAATCAGCACTATGGGTGAGACTCGGCAACCACCCCTTGGGGTGGGGATGATGAGGGTGTCAAATTTTAAATGACCAAAAAATCCAATATTTCCATCAGATAAATACATTTTTGGATAAATTAATTTTTATAGTATGTCCTTCGATTTTGCTAACGTATAATTTCAACCCCATACATAATCGGTGGAGCGACATCACATAAAAAAAACAGAAAACAACAGACGATAATGTGACTCTCTTAATTTAATTTTGACATTAAAATGCAATTTAAGTTTTATTTCATCCCTTATGAGTACATGGAAGAGGATAAATCAATATTTTTTAACAGATGGAAAATTTTCGACCAGAAACACATGTTTCTGGCGATCGACTGTTTCAGTGAGACACGGCTACCACAGTTTGAAAGGGGTGAAGGAGGCAGAAATTTTTAATTATCCATAAAGCTGTTATTTCTTTCTAATATTATTTTTCATGGATGAATTTATTTGATACCTTTTTCGTTTAGTTTGTTTGCGTATAATTTTAACCCCATTCAGCGTCATAGTGGAATATTCATTTGGGCAGGGCTGTAGCGGTCAAATTTGGTATCGAAGTCGGTGCTATGCGAGTCTTTGAGTTTGATTCCGACATTAGGTATGCGATTTAAATTGCAGGTCATCCCCTAACAGGGAGGTGGAGGGGGTGAAACATGTTTATGCGTTTAATTTTAGTGATTATCAGGGGGTGGGGTAAATTATTTCTGTTACCATTGGAGCTATTTCAATCTAACTTAGTTCATATATCACTTTGGTTCAGTTTGAACTCTTGATGGGTAGAATAACCCCTAGCCCCTGTAAGGGTGTCGCTCGGGCGCATATATTGCTGTCTAGTTGTACCGAAGCTAATTATTATAATCTTAAAATACCGGATGTAATTTTGCCAGTTAGTGTTTTTTTACTCTATTCGGTTATTGGAAATACTTTTACCAGGAATGTTTAAAGTTTACTGAAAATATTCTTAGCTCTCTATGTACCAGAAATAATATTTACTCTTGCCAAATATTGGTAAAATATTTTAGGCTTATATTGCAACGCTTTCAATGCCCATTTAATGATATATTGACCAAGAACTAAATAATGTACCGTGATAATATAAATTAATACCCGGGCAACACCGGGTCCCCAGATATTTTGAAATAGAATTGTGTATTTCAGCTTTCGTTGTGAATATTAAGATGTTGGATATTACCTTGGTATTGTCTTGAGAGTGGAGCAATGGTTTCAGCTTTGATCTTGGCGAGGATGTTGCACTGTAAGATGATGTTTTGAATCGCTAGAGGTGTATTGCAGTGCGTGCATGCTAGTTGAGAAGATCTGAAAAAAAAATAGAGTGGGTAAGGTTAGTGTGTACGGTTCTAATTCTGGTTAGGTCACATGCTATCTTGTTGTGAGGTCGGGAGGATGTTCCTTGTGCAAGGTGCCAGGGAGAGTTTGTAATGGTACGAAGGATTTTGGCTGAATGTATTTTGGCTGTTGTTCCCCATAAGGACGAGGCATAGGACCAGGTGGGTTGTATTATGGAGAGGTGTATGAGGCGTTTGTGCTGATTCTAACAGAGGCTATAGTGGATATAGGGTTCTGAATTCAAGGTTGATTTTGGAGAGGAGAGGTTTTCACGGGAGTTTTGAATCAAATATAATTCCAAGGTAGGCGGTTTCTGTTTTTGTAGGGATTAATGAATTGTCTAGATAGAGGTGGATTTGGGGAGGAGGGTTTTTTGTTAGTGTGAATGGGACGGTTATTGATACTGATTCACAATTGCTTGGACCATTATTCTAGGTTGTTGAGCGCTGATTGTAGTGGTTGGAAATTACAGATGAGGGAGGAGATGGCTATTTCGTTGGGATGTTGTGGGGTATCGTGGAAGAAGATGTTGTATAGGAAGGGGGCGATGACACTTCCTTGGGGGACGCCCGCAGAGATTGAGTGTGGTTGGGAGAGGTATTTATTTTTTATGACAGAGAAGGTTGCGCTATAAAGGTTTTTAGGAGTGTTCTGTAGTGGGTGTCATTTAGGAAGTCTTTAATTTTTGATAGAAGGAAAGGGTGTATGATTTTATCGATGTCAATAAAGGCGGTGTCGAGAGATTTGCGTTGTTCAAAGGAGTTGTTTATGAGATTGGAGAGACAGTATATTTGATGGGCTCAGGAGTGTTTTGGGCGCAAACCATATTGTGTGTCTGGAATCAAGAAGGGGTGTCGATTGATTAGGTGTGGGAGTAGTAGTTTTTCGAACAATTAGGATAATGTAGGAAGGAGACTTATTGGACTGTAATTTTCAGGGTGGGATTTTGGTTTGTCTGGTTTAAGTACCATTATAATTGTGGCGTGTTTCCATTTGGTTGGAAAATAGGTAGTTCTAAGGATGGCGTTGAATATCTAGGTGATTAAGATTATTGTTTTGTAAGGAAGATGTTTTAGGAGGCGGTTGGTGATGAGGTCGTGACGTTGGGAGGCTTTTTAGGTTTCTTTTATTTCGGTTGGTATTTGAGGAGAGGTAAAGAGTTTTGGGAGAGGTGATAATTGTAGGGGTTGTTGGAATTTTGCTGCTGTGGCCTAGTTGTGATTGTTGTAGAAACAGCAGTTCGGGGAGAATTGCTTGGTTAATAATAGGCGAATATTTTCGTTTTTTGGGAGGGTAAACCATTGATTGTCTTTTTTGACTGGAGTTTTTTTACTTAAGTATTTTCTTTATAGTGAAAATGATTTGTCGATTGCGTTAAATTGCTGAAGATAACTGTAATGTGTCCAACGTTTATAGGTATTTGTTTCTTAAGTCTTTGGTGATACACACGGGGATTGTCATCATGCGTGTCTGTTGTAGCGCCACCTGCTTAGCTAAGGCATCCACCCAATGGTTTCCTTTGACTCCACATCGTGGAAGTATCCATGCTATACGTTGTTGTACAGTGCTTTTATTATTACACAATGGTCCATTTCTAGCAGCTGTTTCTCATCGATGTAGAGTTTAATACTTAAGTTGAGTTCAGTGTGATGGTGTCCTACGGATATTCTTATATTTCACTCGTTTTTTGATAACATATAATTTACGTATTAGTTACTAATTTTACCATGAAACTTACAATTCTGTTAGCAAAAACTCAAATGAAATTTAAAATGATAGGGTAACGTTTTTACAAAACCAAACATGTTCATAATCTGGACCGAGGTTACACGTGTTCTTGCTGAAAGTTCAAATCCCTCATGTGACACGACGATTTTAACGGAACATATTTTACGTGTCACTTTTAATACAGAAATAAACAATGTGAATAAAAAACAACTTTTGCTGGGAGAAGCGAGAGGGAACACGAGGAGGACAGCATTTTAAACATATGTGGAAATGGCCTGCATTGGTGTCCAGTAAACAATTCACGCGGTCGGCAGATTCACTCCATGATTTTAGTGTCTAGTCTCAACCCCAAACGTTACCGTGAATCATCTAGGGGTAGATGTGGGAGGGGTGAGAAAATAATATGATTAGACCAAAATTGTTGACTAAAGTTTAAATATGACATTCCGACACGGTTAAGTTGAATTACAACCCAAATAGGACGGGGTTAAAGGGAGTGATAAACAGTTACATTCTACTAATGGTTGCGGCTAGACTGTCAGGGTCGCAGGTAGAATAGAGACCATATGTCCCAGAAGACCATATTCACGTCACATTACTTACATACTACACTTCCGTTTACCAAACTATGATTTATTTACTTTCATATTTTATATTAAATTATTTAAATATATTAACGTTACAGGGAAAATCACACCAAGTAATATACAATTTAATGCATTGGAGGCTAGGATATCATCTATGGTTTCCTACGAAATGTGTTCTGGATGAGGCATAGATCAATCAGAGATGGACAATTATTCGGTAAAATGCAGCTTGGCGTCGGCTCTAGGAAAAGGAAAACACCTCATAATTTGTCATGTATTGTGTGTATTTTACAAAGCAAAATCATTTCAATTCTCACAGAAACGTATTCAACATATGTAATGTCAAAAATAATATTTAGAAGACCGTGCATTGGGATGTGAAACGCATAATATTTTGTAATATAAAAATTATATTTTGACAGAATAGCAATATAAAAGAACATTTTTTATTGGAACTGACAGTATATAAGGTAACTTAATCTCTGCTTACATACATATTCAAATTAATTTGCTATTTACAGCCTAAGTAGCTATCAGACGAATTTACTGTCCTGTCGTCAGTAGTATTAGGATTTTCATCTCTTTTACTATTTAAGTTTCATGATATAGGAATATCTGTTCGTCTTTAATAAGATATTACTTCTGCATATAATTTAATTTTACTTTAGACGGGCAGTCTTCTAAATATAATTATGTATGCAGTATCTATATAATTATTAATGAAACACTTTACTTTGTATTGCAAGATGAAAGGCACAGACTACTATCACTTACACTTTTCTTACCAAACTCGTTTCTTTCTTTTTCTAAATAAGAGTTTCGGTGTCTGACAGATGAAGATGACAAACAATTATTCCATTATCTCGGGTTATTAGTTTAAAACGGACAACAAATAGGTTACTATCGCAGGTGTATTTACTGGGAAATGTTTGTTTAAAAGTGTTTTGTCGCAAGATACTATAGCATCCCTATTTACAAGTTAAAACAAAATCTCTTACTGTAAAACTTTCCATCACGCTGCTTTGCGACAGACGAAGCCTGTCTGTGGTATGATCTAATGCCAACTGTAGCACTGTAGGGGAACAATCATTATAACATCCTGTCCTAATTGTACGTCTTTTAAAACGCCATTCTCATCAATAAAGTATACTTAAATTTTGTGACCTTAGCTTCGATAAATAGCGATAAATATGGTTTCTTACTCAGGACTGATATATTTGTTACAATTATTTACCCTCTCGTTGGTGTTGTTTGATTACCGCCTGTAAAAGAATTTGCCGTTATCTTTCCACGAGCACTATGGAACTGTTATCAACAGAAGACAAATGTTCAAATATAAAACTTCCCCAAGGTGACTGTTCTGTCTTTAGTGCGAAGAGAAAAATAAAATCCCTATTTTTGCCCTCGTCTTGTTTTTTTTCTATTCTTTAGCGAAGCAGGTAACTTGAAATCTTGTTTTATCCATTCACCACTTATGATTTCTTAGAAAGATTTCGCGTTTACTTTCACATTCAATATTTTTGTTGAGATCCGGGGTTCGATTCCTGGCAAGTGTTTTCTGTGCATAAATCGAGAAAATAGAAGGTAAATGGTAAAGTAGTCGCTACTGATCTCAGCTGTTGATGCGACTTAAAATATACTAAAAAGTAAATAATAAAATATCTGACATAATACTTATATAATCGAATACTTTCGTTCTATAATGAGTTCACATTCACACGTCTTCAGGTAGGTGCTACTTCAGAAACGAGATGGCTGCATATTTGTAATTTAATGGAAATGTATATTTGTTAAGCAGTGTAATACTTGGTATATTACCAAAGAGGTTGAGTAATATTTCCCCTAGATTAAAAATTCAGAAGATCGGTGGAAGAAATTTGTGAATCACATTGAGAAATTATGGATAATCACTTGAAAGCAGAAGGACCAGACCATGCTTTTGCACAGCAAATTATGCTCCAGAGAAATCGAAGAGACTTCTGTATCACTCTTCCTTAATGTACAGAACAAACACATACTAATTTACCATCCCTAGTTATTAAGCTTCCCAAGTAGCAAAATTCTTTAACTTCCGTCAAAATATCATTTCACAATCTAACACCGTTTCTCAAAGTACACTCCATGACCTTGATTTTACTTCTCATCCTCATATTGAACCCTTGCTCCAGGACTACGTTAATGCAATTTATTGTTTTCCAAGTCTTCTTCTGACTCCACGAACACTATAATATCATCCTGAAAGCAATATTCCATTTCCATATTCCATTTTGACTTTCTTCTTCGTCTGTTCAATATTTACGTTAAACACCATGGGAGACGAACTGCATCCTCGTCTTGCTCCTTTCTTAATTTCTGCTTTCTGTTTTTGATCTTCAAGCTGACTGCCTTCTGTAGAGGTAATGTATCAGCCTCCTTTCTCCTGTGTCCTTCAAATCGCTAATAAAATGTTCCAGTTCACATTACAAACGCTTTTTCCAAATCTATAAATGCCGTGAAGGTTGGTCGGTTTTTTCTTATCCTGTCTTCTAAAATTAGATGAAAAATCAATATTGTTTCTAATGTACATTATTCCTAAAGCCAAAATGATCATATCCTTCCTTGCATTCTATTTGACTTCCATCCCCCTATATACTATTTTCGTTAATATTTTGCATGCATGGGATACTAAACTAATTGTCGTGTGCTATTCGCATCATTCATCCTCGGTATGGATGTAAATATGTTTTGCCAAAATTGCTGGTATTCTTCCTGTTTCGTAGATTTCATAAACTATCCTGAACAGCCATGATATCGCTCGATTATCTCATCAAATTCTCTGGAATGTTATCAATTCTTGACCCTAAAATTTATCTTCATTATCCACCTCTTCTTCTTCTATTACTCAATGATCTACATTTCCATCGTGATACAGCTCTTGTAGATATTCCTTCCACATTTCTGCTTTTTCTTCTTTTTCCGTAATTGGCTTCCCATCCGCATTCCTAATGTTATTGATAATATTTTTCCTCTCACCGAATGTTTATTTGATTTTCCTATAAGCTGCGTCTATTTTCCCTTTCACCGTGAATTCTTCAACTGCTTTGCATTTCTCTTGTAGCCAAACCTTCTTGGTTACTTTAAACTCATTATCTATCTCATTCTTTTAGCCTCTGTACTGCTCTTTATCAGTTTCATCTCTTACGCTTTTCGTCAGTAATATTTATTTTTTATTGTGTTATCTATGCTTTCCCATTGCTCTGGGCTATTCTTCACATTTTTCTTCGGCTGCTCTAGTCATTTGTTTCTTCAAGAGTACCCATTTCTCTTCTATATTAGTTATTTCTTCTTTCTCTATTGAGCTACTCAAGATATCTTCTTTGATAATCTGAAGCAACTACTGTTGTTTCCGTTTTTCCAATCCCCATATTTTTGTTTTAATTCCATTATTCAGTTTTTTTAGTATTAGCCTGCCTTTCATAATGAGCACATTATGGGAGGAGTTTATATCTGCCCCTGGGTATGCTTTGCAGTCGAGCACCTGATTACTATACCTCTGTCTAACCATTATGTAATCTAATTGGTACATCCCCGTGTCCTCCGGTTTCTGCCATATGTATAGTCTTCCTAAACCACGTATTCGTCAAGACTAATCAGTGCTTAATGCAAAATTCTACTAGTCTGACTCCGCTTTTATTACTTTCACCAAGTCCATAGTCTCCAATTACATCACTTTCTGTTCCCTTTCCTATTACTGAGTCCCAATCACCCATTACCATCAAATTACATTTCAAATTATTACAGTTCGTTTGCTATCAATCGCGTCAGTTATGATTACTCGAGGCTCGTTATATTCTAAAATTTATTTTAATTATCATTGCTAATTATGTTTGCTTATATGTATAACCAAACTGTAACCATATTTGCACTACAAATACCTGTTGTTCCGAAGATCTCTGTTGTTGTGGTATTCAGTCCTAAGACTGGTCTGATGCAACCCTCCAAGCTAACCTATCTTGCGCAAGCCTTTTCATTTCTTCATGACGTTACTAATCCACAGAGCTCCTGCACAACCTCATGAATCGGAAGGTGAATAAACTGTAAAAAACATGTTTCGGACGATACACAATATCCAGGACTCCTTACTTCCAGGCAAGTTAACTTGCAATTCTACTCCATTCCATGCGAATGAGGTTCCACGTACATATGTCAAACAACGATACCGCAGGAAGAAAGCTTTAAGGAATCTATTTTTAAGCCACCCTTCAAAATCAGCGGTAGCAGAACACGCCATCAACACGGGACATCGAATTAAAATTCCTAAAACAGGGGGTTTCATAAATAGTTCCAATACTGGACATCAGAGGGTGCCACAGTGCCTGAGAAATGTCTTATAAATAGTGTCTAAAAGTGTGCTTCTTGAACATTACAATGGTTTTCATCTGGCCACCGTACATGCCAGTAACATTACGCAACTGAAGGGTAAAGTTGGAAGTCGCTATTGAAACGGATGCAGATGCTTCAATGATGAATTGCTCAAGCTGTTCCACTGTTTCAGCAGTAAAAATTGTCTTTCAGAAGGAAACGTCACACGGACTAACGTCAGGGGAATATGGATACCAATTCATTACCAATGTCTTTCAGTCGGGAATAATTTAGAACAATGACTCGTTCACTGGCGTATTTCTTAAAGAACTCACATATTTCTGTTAACCAGTATACAAGAAATTCTGTATCCCGGTGTATGAAGTTCACAAGGTTTCCTCGGGCTTCACCTGAAGATGATAGCAAAGATAGCTGACAAAACATTCTGTAATCACTGCGTTTTCACCCGGTTGGAAGCCAGAAAAAACCTTTGAATTCTAGATGTCTGTCTAACATGCCACTTATTTTATCTGTCAGTGTTTCAATATTTCACAGCTATATCATTTCAAAGTTTTTCAATTACTCTTAACGAAAGTTTTAAACAACCCCATGGATACTGGTGAAACGTCATTCTTGAAACTCTACATACATAAAAAAAACCTCAGAATTAATACAGACACTGTCTATCAGCTTAGCTGCGCATCGGACCTTCTTGTTCTGGAGTTCAAGACCGGCGCAGAGTAATCCCAGGCGTAGAATAGATACGTTTTTAGGACTTATTCCAATTTAAATAAGGAAACAACGATAATATCAATATTATGCCTACCAAATTGTGTATAACGTCGCCCTTTAATAGAAACATCACAGCTTCTTTCAAACTTTCAGCAGTATCCTCTTCTGTTATTCTAGATGAAATGTGAAAATAATTTTTCTCTCGGAATAAATATCTTTCTTTCTTTAATTTTCCTAACCCTGTCCTGTTATACCTTATGGGATCGAGGTTTCGGCAGTGAGATCGCTATTATTTTAATTAATTTGAGTTTCAAGTGTGCTGGCCAACAGCTTTCAAAGCCGTACACAAACACCCAAGCCCTTACCAGGACCTCTGCGGAACGAGGCAGTGACGCTAGCCTCTAGACTACAGAGGCCATAATAAATATCGAAGAAAAATATTATTCTTTAGGAAATCTCAACCTGAACCGGAATCAAACCTAGGACCACCGCTTGCTACGTGGCAGATATTTGGCTGTGATATTTATATCCTGATCCAGTTTCCTCAAATATATGGCTGAGCTTTGTTTGTATAACAAATGTGTATAACCTAGTAAATCATAATACTTACTAATTTATGTACACCAACGTAAGGAAGAAATACTAACAACAGAATAATATTTGTAGAACGTAAACCGTATATTTGTACGTACAAGAATTTAACTTAAGTTGAATTTGTTGTTGGAGATACTGAGTAACCAGTACCACGAGTAATTATAATAGCAGCTCTTATCCGTTCAGAAATGGAGCTAAGCAGGTATTAAATGAGAAGTGAGTGTACAACAATCTATATAGACGCATGCCACAGTCATTCACCGTACTGGCTGGCGTACCTGAGTCTTGGAAACCATTGATTTACCAGTTGTTTTGAACAGGCGAGAGATAAGAAGAACGTTCAGACCAGGTATGACTTGAATATTTTAAGTATGATGGAAAGTCATGACAGTACGGGCAACATGCAGTCGTGCACAGTCCACCTGAACCTCAGCGTTAAGCAAATCTTCTAGATAGAGTAGAATAATGGGTTGTAATAGGTCATAAATATGCCGGCTGCTGTTTGTAGTGCCTGAAACGCGAATAATAGGTGATTGAGACGTGTATACAATGTTATCCCATACAATCACTCCAGTTGGATGATCAATATGACGATGTTGAATGTACATTCTCGTCAATTCCCTCAAACATGGATGCTACTATCATTATGATGTACACAGAACCTATATTTTTATGAAATGTCAAAGTGAGGCCATTCCTGCGTCCATTTTGCCGAGTGTCGTTGAACTGTCCGCGCAGACAACTCATTTTGCTAACGACCCATTTCTTGACTCAGGTTTCGTGACGTGAATGTTCTATTCTTTAGGGCCATGCGGCTGCACTGCATTCCATCCTGAACCAACTCGTCCAACAGAAGTAAGAATACTGCTGCAGGCCAACTATAATCCCGGTAGGCTGCAATTCTTCATCGATCTTCATCCAACTCATGCTGTTATACGAATTTCTCCTTACTGCACAAGGCACAACAATTAACTCATAGTCAAAAATAACCCTATAATGAAATTCCTACAGTTGCTCTAAAATCTCTTCCTTTTGCACATTGAAGGTTTCGATACGCAAGAATATGTTAAAACTTTATTATTTACGTATCACACGTATGTGTAATATTTTCATGCAAATTTCACGTTTGTGGCCTGTCAGCATACAATCACTCCAGTTGGATGATCAATATGACGATGTTGAATGTACATTCTTGTCAATTCCCTCAAACATGGATGCTACTATCATTATGATGTACACAGAACCTATATTTTTATGAAATGTCAAAGTGAGGCCATTCCTGCGTCCATTTTGCCGAGTGTCGTTGAACTGTCCGCGCAGACAACTCATTTTGCTAACGACCCATTTCTTGACTCAGGTTTCGTGACGTGAATGTTCTATTCTTTAGGGCCATGCGGCTGCACTGCATTCCATCCTGAACCAACTCGTCCAACAGAAGTAAGAATACTGCTGCAGGCCAACTATAATCCCGGTAGGCTGCAATTCTTCATCGATCTTCATCCAACTCATGCTGTTATACGAATTTCTCCTTACTGCACAAGGCACAACAATTAACTCATAGTCAAAAATAACCCTATAATGAAATTCCTACAGTTGCTCTAAAATCTCTTCCTTTTGCACATTGAAGGTTTCGATACGCAAGAATATGTTAAAACTTTATTATTTACGTATCACACGTATGTGTAATATTTTCATGCAAATTTCACGTTTGTGGCCTGTCAGCTTCCTAGTAAAACTGTAAAGCCAGAGGTGTATATTATATTGCTCTTCAGATGTCCTGTGTGATCATAGCTATTTACCTTAATATTAGCTGCTTCTCGGCGTCTCCCGGGTACTTAATTGCATAAGCACGGTACAGTATATAATTTGAAACCAATCTTTTCGTAAATATGTGATTTAACCAGCATGGATCGTTCTTTTTTCAAAACGATTTATCTTTTCACGCTTACCTACTGACGGAATGTTTATTTCACCATTACCATAATCTGATGGTTATGAAATGTAGGGTGAAAATGAAGAAACTCAAGAAAGGAATTAGAACAAAAAGACTGCAACAACAGGACGTGATTCAGAGTTTCAAAAAATTATGAAGAGTAGATTTATAAAGGAGAAATAAACAATATATAAAGGAAAAAACGATGAAAACAACGAAAATAGGAAGAATAGCTCAGACCAATAGGAAAACACGGATAACACAAGAAACAATGAAAATGTTTGATAAAAGGCGTAAATATAAAAACGCGAGAGATGAAAATAGTAAAGAGCAGTACAGAAGCTTGAAGAATGAGATAGACAGGAAGTGCAAATCAGTCAAAGAGGCTTGAGGATTTCATGGTGAAAGGGAAAATAGACGCAGCTTATAGGAATCAAAGAATCATTCTGCGAGAGGAAAAATATTAGCAAGAACATCAGGAGAGCGGATGAGAAGCCAATTATGAATAAAAAAGTAAAAGCAGAAAGGTGGAACGAATATCTAGAAGTGCTGTATCATGGTGGGAGTCTAGATCATTCAGTAATAGAAGAAGAAGGAGAGGTGGATGATGAAGAGTTGGGGAACCAAATTATAAGGTCAGAGTTTGATAGGGCCATGGCTGAAGAGCCTGAGTTATGGTAAAGCGCCAGAAATTGATAACATTCCAGTAGAGTTGATAATAGCATCGGGCGAAGAATCAATATCGTGGCTGTTCAGGATAGTTTGCGAAATATAACGAAAAAGGAAAAATCCCAGAAGATTTTAGTAAAAACATAATTATACCCATACTGAAGAAGGCTGGGGCTGATAGATACGAACAGCACAGAACAATTAGTTTAGTATCCCATGCATGCAAAATATTAACGAAAATAGTATGTAGGAGGATGGAACGTCAAATAGAATGCAAGTTAGGAGAAGATCAATTTGGTTTTACTTATAATATAGGGACTAGAGAAGCTATATTGATTTTGCGATTAATTGCAGGAGACAGGATACGAAAAAACCGGCCTACGTTCATGGCATTAGTAGATTTATAAAAAGCGTTTGATAATGTGAGCTGGAACACACTATTAATTATCTTGATAATTAAATGATGAGTATTTACTGTAACCTCTACAGAAGGCAGGCAGCAGTAATTAGACCAAGAAAAGAAAGCCATAATCGGGAAGGAAGTAAGACAAGGATGCAGTCTGTCACCCACGCTGTTAAACTTATATGTAGAACAGACGATGAAGAAAGTTAAAACGGAATATGGAAAAGGAATCATACTGCAAGGAGAAAAAATAAACCCTCTACGCTTTGCGGATTATATTGTAGTATTAGGAGAATCACAAGAAGACTTGGAAACCTTAATAAATTGCATGAAGGTAGTCCTGGAGAAAGAGTTCAATATGAGGATTAATAGAAGTAAAACCAAGGTCATGGAGTGTACTTTGGGAAACAGTGTTAGATTGGGAAATGATATTTTGACGGAAGTTAAGGAATTCTGCTAATTTGGAAGCGTAATAACTAGGGATGGTAGAAGTATAGTAGACATAAAGAGTAGGATAGCACAGCTAAGGAAGGCTTTCGCGAAGAAGCGGAATTTACTTACGGGCAATATAAGTGTGAATATTCGGAAATCGTTGCTAAAAATGTTTGTATGGAGCGTGGCGTTATATGGGTGCGAAACGTGGACGATAGGAGTTGGTGAAACGAAAAGAGTAGAAGCGCTTGTAAAGTGGTACTATAGGCGAATGCTGAACATCACAAACGAGGAATTTGTAAACAGAATAGGGAAAAAGCGAACAATATGGAGGACGTTGACTAAGAGAAGGGATAGATTAATAGGCCACGTTTTAAGACACGATGGTGTTGTAAAATTAGCATTAGAGGGAAGTGTGTGGTGTAAGAAGAAAAGGAGGAAGACAAGGATGGAATACGCTAATAGATTAGGGAGGATATGGGTTATGCTAGTTATAAGGAAATGAAAATGCTTGCGCAAGATAGCATGGAGGCATGCATCAGACCAGTCTTAGGACTGAATACCACATCAACAAGCATAATGACACAGTAAAGGAATCTCCTGGGTACTCTAAATCAGCATGTTACGTAAAAGGAGTCTAAAAAGTCCTGCTACAATCAGACAAAGAAATACAGCCGGTAATTAAATATCCTAGTAAATTATCTTGATAATAAAATGATGAGTATTTACTGTAATTTATAATCCCTGTTTCTTAAGGAGGGAAAATTTCTCTCGGTACCTTAATGGAGTCTTAATACTCGTGGTAACTATCTTACTTCAATTATTGAACCACCAATTTAAAATGTCTTTCAAAAGAGCTTACCGTACCAAGATTTATTTAAAAGGCGTGAACTCCAAAACATCACAGATCTGCGCGCGAAACATCAACTATAAGTAGGGTTTTAAATAAGGACGGTGTGTGTTATTATTTTTCATTTTAATTTTCAAATTGAAATAATTTTTCATTAATACCTCACACAGCTTATAATATACCATTTCTACATTGACCCGCGTTTATTGAAATACCGTATATTATGGTTTACCGTAAAAATGCAAGAAAATCATCTGACGCTTCGGTAGGAAGAATTTAATTTTGTGTAAAGTCGTTAATTGTTTCAAACTGTCAATTGTCATTATTTTGTTAGATTTTGCATTTATATAAGATTGAAATTAAAAAGATACACAAAATCAAATTTTATAAATAGTGCACGGTTAAATTAGAACATCAGCCTTTTGAATATACAATTAATTTTTTAAGTTACAATAATTAAAAGATCCTACCTGTGTTTTATTTTTAACTTTCCAAAGTTTACATTTTATTATTATTTATCATCCAACTTCAGTCCTTACGCATTTTGTAGATGAAATTAATCAAATCAGACATCAAAGACGCTAAACAAGGTGAAATTTTATAGTGTATTCGGCCTGCCTTAATGAGTCAGAGATTTCTCCGTTCTTACTTATTTGAATTTTTAAAAAATATAATTACTTCCACTGTAATGTGTAAAGATTCCCCTCAACCTCACCCAAAAGTTTTAAAAACATATGAACCAAATTGCTTTTCAATTTACGAGCGCGTTTAAATATGTATAAGGAATATACATAATTTTACTTAGATAGACTGAGATGCGTCATAGCGTTAAGCTTCCAAATTTCTGTTCTTGTTGCGGTAATCAGGCCTAAAACTGGTCTGATGTAACTATCAATGCGCAAGCATTTTCATTTCTAAATAACTATCACATACCAGACCCTCCCAAACCTGCTTAGCGTATTCAATCCTATTCTTATCACACCCATATGTCTCAAAACGTGAACTATTAATCTATCCCTTCTCTCTTCCCCTATTATGCTTAGAACTTCTTGGTTCCCGACTCTATCCACACGTATGATTTTCAGCATTCATCTTTAGCACCTCATTTTGAAAGCATATATTCTTTTCCTTTCTTATATTCCTGTCGTCCATGTTTCGCACCCATATAACGCCACACTCTACACAAACATTTTTAATAACGATTTCCTAATATTCATACTTATATTAGCCGTACGTAATCTCCCCTTTTTTGTGAAAGGTTTTATTTCCTGTGCTATCCTACACTTAAGTCATTTACTACACTGCCCAAGTAGCAGAATTACTTAACTTCTTAAAAATATCTCATCCCAATCGAACACCCTTTGTTATTCCTCTATTTTCCATACTACACTCTATTACTTTGGATTTCCCTCTTCGTACTCTTTCTACAACGCCACGTTCATGTCATTTATCATGTTTTACACGTCTTCTTGTGACTCCCCTTAAAATAGAGTGTGATCAGCAAACCTTAGGGTTTTTATTTCTTTTCTTGATGTATGATTCCTCTTCCATATAATTTTTTTAATTTCGTCATCGGCTGTTCTATATATAATTAAAAGAGTATGGGCGGCTTTCTGCTTTCTTTTCTTGTCCTTCAATTCTAATTATTTCTGACAGCTATATGCAGAAGTTACGGATAACTCATCTTTCTCGATATTTTAATCCTGACATCTAGAAAATCCGTAATAGTTTATTCCAGTTAATATTATCAATTCATTTTTTTAAAATTGATAAATGTCATGAACGTAGACCTATTTTTTGTGTTCCTGTCTTCTAAGATTAGACGCAGAGTCAATATTACTTCTCTTGTTGATATATTATTCCTAAAATAAAACTAATCTCCTCCTAACTTGCATTCAATTTGTCGTTCTATCCTCCTATATACTATTTTCGTTTATATTTTGCATGCATGAGTTACTAATGTAATTGTCTTCTACTCTTCGAATCCATAAGCTCCAGTTTTATTCAGTATGGGGATACTGTTGTTCCTAAAATCTTTTGGTTTCGTAAATTTCGGAAACTATTCTGGACATCAATAATATTACTTATTCGCCTGGTGATCTTATAAACTCCGCTGGAATGTTATTAATTCATAGCGCTTTATCGTTGCTCAAATCTGTCAGCTCCCTGTCAAACTCAGTCCTTAAAATTTTGTCCCCCAACTCTTTATCATCAACCTCCTCTTCTTCTATCACTAACTGATCTAGATTTCCACCGCGCTGCAGCACTTCTTGATATTCCTTCCATTTTTCCACCTTTTTTTAATGCATAATAGGGTTACCATCTGCTTGCTTGATGTTCTTGATTGTATTTTTCTTCTCTCCGAATGTTTCGTTTTTTCCTATCAGCTGCGTCTATTTTCCCTTTCACCATGAAATCTTCAAGCCTCTTTGACTGATTTTCACTTCATATCTGTCTCATTCTTCAAGCGTGTGTACTGCTCTATACCATTTTCATCTCTTGCGTTTTTGTATTTACGCCTTTCGTCAATAATTTTTATTATTTCTTGTTTTGTGCATGCTTTGCTATTGGTCTGAAGTATTATTTTCATTTTGTCGTCGGCTTCTCTAATCATTTCTTCTTTCAAGTGTGCCCATTTCTCTTCTTTATTGTTTCTTTCCCCTTTTTCGTTTATCTATTCTTCATTTCTTCTTTAAAACTTTGAAGCACTTCTTGTTATATTAGTTTTTTCTAACTCCCATCTCTTTGTTTTTATACTTTTCTAGAGTTTCTTTATTTTCAGCTTGCATTTCGTAATCAACAGATTATGGTCTGAGTTCACATCTGCTCCTCGGCAGGTTTTGCTGTCCAGCTCCTTGTTTCCTATGACTGTGTGAAACCATTATATAGTCCAATTAATACCTGCCCGTGTCCCCCGGGTTTTTTCAGATTCTTGAACAAGGTTTTTGTCGTCAGAATTATTTAAAAGTTATTTCTAAATTTTTATTTCTAAGTAAATCTTTAGTTTATTTTGAGGTATAAAGCGTCTGGCTGGCAAATTGTGAAATACATTTTATTGTACTGTGCCATTAGTTGACTGGCAACGGTAATTCGTTCTGTAGTCTTCGCATAACATTTTATTAGTGGTGGATAAGGAAACAGTAATATGTTTAAGATTATAATTTTAGCTCTTACTTTCACCTTACGTAGTTATTCGATTATTCTTTACTATTTTCGTGTGATGTAAGGTCGTGTGCTACCATTGCACGAGTATTTTAGATGGTTGTTGAATACGCTGTGCTGAGATACTTTCAATTCGCGTCATCGCTGTTCAAGAACGAACTTCCCTGGTATAATAAATCTGTAAATGACTAGACTTCTTCTGTTCATTTGCATACATATTACACAAGCAATCAATTTGATGGCTGTTTTAGTTGCTTACTGAATACACTAATTGAATAAATTAAGGTTTACATACAGGCGATGGTTTTTGTGGCTGAAAATGAAGTGCAAGTCTAAGCACCTGGAGCCATTAAAAGCGAGTCACGACGAAACTGGCCAACAAACACACACACACTTACCCAAAAAGGATCTTCGTACACATTAGCGTAACCAAATAAAAAATTCAAATATAGTAGTTTTCATTAAGGGCGGGTCAATGTTGAAATGGAATAAAACAAGGTGTGTTTAGGTATTAACAAATATGTATGCCCTTTCAAATAAAAAAGAATTTCGTTATCGTGTTCCACGCAGCTTCTTTTATTTCATTTGAACATCGACCCACCCTTATTGCATACCCATATATTTGAATTTTTTATTTGGTTAATTAAGATCTAATATTAAACTGTCACAAGACAAATTATCCATTATTTCAAAACACATTTCAGATTCGAACCAGTCTATAGACTGGGACAATTTCCAAATTTTAGACCAAGAAAGTAACTACAAATCCCGATTATTTTATAAATGCTTCAAATAAAACACAACTTTAATATTATTAATGCATAAACTGGCACTTCTCAGTGGAATATATTTATGAAATGCAATTTTCTAATGTATTATTATTATCTTTATTTTTTTTAAATATTTTGTCTTTGGTTTTTTATTTTCCGTATTCTGTGTCTCTACTGCTTAATCTTTAGGATGTTATAATTTATTGCTTTGTAATTTAGTTCAACCTGAAGGGGTCCATATTAGGACTGAAACATGTAGTTGTTTTTTAACTATATTTTATGTTTCACAATTTTTTGTCTGTTTTGGCCTTTTTAAACTTATATTAAACGTACAGACATTAATAACTATTTTATATTTGTTTTTGTATTGTAGTATTCATCATTGTTAGATGAGGATTTTAAAGAAAGAGAAATGTAATTAGTAAATATTGGTATTTCAAAGCTGACACTGAGAGAGACGAAAATATTTTTCCTGATCTGAAAATGCTTTGAGTATTTTTAATGGTATGACACTAAGGCGTGGCGCGACACAAAATTTGAGTTCTCGTGGGAATTCAAGTCTAGTAACGTAATTTGTCTGCGTGGTATGAGGGGATAAAAGAAGAACAGAACGTACTGGGGACGCGTTTGACAATAGCAGTCTATTAGAAGTTTAATGTGGCATGGTCCAGAATGGATATGTATTTCTAATGAGAATTGCTTCTGTAAGTTTTGGTATTAGAGAATTGAAGGAGTTATGTTGAGTAGTTGCTTCGGCATTTTGGTTGGGAAAGGTCTTCCAATTCTTATGTACTTGCCAGATAGTAATATTCTGCAATAATAACACGGCGAAATATGCTCGTGTTGTGTCCAGACCAAATTATCTGGAGGATTTTATTTGTGAAGCCGCGTTGTTCTACGCCTGTCGTGGTCGAATACACCCCACAGGATTATGGTAAATTCCTGAAACTAGTGTAGTGTTTCGGCAATTAAGGGAAAAGTGTATGATTTTGTGGGAAATATAACACTCAACTGCGAAATAAATGTTAACGTGTAGTGATGAAGGTTTTACAGAATTTTGTTTTGTATATAAATTGAAAAGAACACAAATTTATATCTAGATCCGTAATGTTATTTATGATATATTGTCAATTAAGGCCTACTTTTGCCGTTGTTCTATTAGATAATATATTTTAATTATATGTCCAATTAATGTTAATTTCAAAATTATACGCAACTACTTCGAGTCGACCCTGTTTAACGACGAAGCATATAATAGCTGAGAGCAATTGTTTGTAAATAGATGTATTGTGTCTCTATTTCATGAATCTCCCATTCATGTACTGTATTAAATGTACTAAATATCACTGATATTAATAATTATTAATGATGCAAATAAACCACCACTAATAAACTAATTGTAAAAATAATTTGAAAGAAACTGTTGAAATTCTAAATAAATTTGAAGTTCATAAAGTTTTCTTTATTAAATTCAACGACTCAACGATAATTGTAATTATGAAATTCGGATTACAGTGTATTTGTATGCATATAATTGAAAAAAGTGGATGAGATCTAATACTATCGACGTGTGATTATTCCGACCGGAGTATTATTAATACAAATTTTTAACATCAATACTCATTATAAATAGTTGTTTAAAATGTGGAAGCTCACTCGATCATTATGATCCGCAAGCCTAATAAACCAAGACAGTTAGAGCCAGTCTTGAGAAGCAAGATCTGTATATCAGGTCGGGACACAATGCCTCCATCTTGGGTTGTAATCGTGTCGTTTGCTATGTAGTATCATATGGGCTTACTAAGACAACATTGAACTTTTCTAGGATAGGATCGATTTATTCTGTATTATCGATTACACGAACTTTGGATACTATTTTAGAAAGTTTTACGAGTAACTGAAACACGACAAGCCATCGAACTAAGCCTCCTAACAGTTGCTTTTCGCTGTGCTGCAGTCGCCGACGTCTGACATGTAAACAAATGTGTTAGCAGTGCTCCAGTCGCTGACGTCGGCCAAATTAAAATTATGTAACCTACCCGAATTGCTTCGTAAAGGGCTAATTTATGAACACTGACAATTTCAGACCTTGTAATGTCATTGTAAAACAACGTTTTGTAATTTATTCCCACTACAAATATTTTGCTGTGATTCACATGCCATTGCAAGATAAATATAAATTTCAGAAGGAATAATTTTTTTAAATACAAGTCAAATGGTAAGTATAAGTTGCTTGAAAACAATTTTAAATCACAGATTTTGTAAATATACTTTCTATACCCTCACTCAGTAATAATTGGAAAGTCTCACTAAGAATGACTGTAATAATAACTGGATCATACATCAATTGCTAACTTTATGATATTAATCCTGAATTTTGAAAACATTTGGCACTATGATTTGAATTTAAGAATAAATTATGCACCTGCAAATGACATACTGAACTACTTTATTGATTCAAAGAAAATAAAGTTTTGCATGAATAATAAATTATTATTACTTTAAAGGAGTCAACAAATATTAAAATCAAACATTTGACTTTGATGGTATATAAATAAAAATGAGTTAAAAACAAATCTATTTAATAACTTTATTAAACTCCATGAATAGTGCTAAGGTTCACAGAAATAATCATGTTAGCAATGTTTTGTGTATGTGGCTTTAGGCACATTTAAACTGTTCAGCAATACACATTTCACAGAGTCAATAACATTTTCAACCTTTAACAATATTTTACTGTTTCTATTAAAAGTAATTTCAGTCTGATTAATTATATCACAAGGAACACAGAACTTTCTTCTCAACGTGTGCAAGTTTGTGGAGAACCCATCCACCTAAATAACATAAACCTGCCATTAGGACAGAATTGAATGATTTTGTATTCCTTGCACAAAATTTCAGGATTCTACTATTATGTTTAGTGGTCTTAGTGATACTCCACACTCCCCAAATACTTGTCCCGGTCGTTTTATAAGAAAGACACTGTCTTGTTGGTCCACGAATATGGGTTGATAGTTAGTGCCAGATTTCTGCAAATAAAGAAGCCGACTGTCCAAGACCTGCTGAAATCTACTTTCCATTGCATGTAGTTAATCTTTAAGTTTCTTAACCTACAAATAAATGTAAAATTATGAATATCTGAGCCGTAGGGTGTTTATAATATACAGACTTTATGAATCTAATAGTTTATCTTCATTAATTAGCTCAGATTTCACCTTTAAATTCGATGACTGGAGTTCCTACATTGTATTATTCTGAGCAACGTTCTCTGTGACAAATTCTTAGACATGTATTCAATTGAACAATCTTGAAACATACAAATTCTATTACAGCTTTATACAATATAAAACTTATCACTTCATAAACTACATATTAATATAACTATCTAGTGGGAAACAAGAGGTTGTTATACCTTTCACAGGAAATTGTCTTTCCTATGGAGGTTTGTTGCCAGAAGTAAATAATTTAGGAGGGTTGGATCCCACATAAACAATTTTCTGCGGTCTGCTCTTTTCAATTGGAAATACGACTCTTCGAAATGCAACTGAAATAACTTAAAGCATAATTATGAAAAGTGGTACTTGGTATCATGCAAAATCAAATGAAAAGTGCAATAAATAAATATCACCGTATATCCAAAAAAGAGGAAACGTACTTGCTACAACTTGGAATGCTGTGAGCTGATATTTATCACGTCAGCTTTTCTGAACCCACTTTTCTATTCTATTTTACAGTCTTGGGAATATAAATAACTAAATTTCTGTACAGGAATGATTCTTACAACTCGGTGCAACACAATAACCAAGATCTCAAACAGTATAAAGATCACAGAACACACGCAGTATATAGACAGAAACCCCAATATGTTCCGTCTAGATGGTTCGGGTTTTTCGTAGGTATTAGTCTACGGATTAGATTCTCCCTACCTTTCCAGAAAAAAACAACATATATTAAAAATAATTTAAGATACACTACTGCTGGATACACAACATGACTTTCGCAAAGTATTGTCATTAATTATACACAGCAGTGAGTGAATTATTGATACATACGAGAGATCTATAAATATTTATAGGAAGAATGCAGTTTTAGTATAGAGAAGCAAACACGGAATGAGGGAGGAGCAAGGGAAGAAAATGGTGGTTGATCTGAGTTAGGAGAAATAAGTTACGTCGAAAATAATATGATAGTGAATAATTATTTTAGGATAATGTCGTATAAATTTTAAATAATGCAAAAACGTAGAGAAGAGAATGGAGGTAATTCAAGAATAAATGTTGGGTAACACTTCTTATGTGAATAAAGCTTAGTTAATTTGAAGAAACCAGGAAGAGCATGCATCTGAGATGAGAAATACGAATAATAGATTCGATAAACGAATCGGGGAACTGAAGAAGCAAATAAAGACTCGGTTGTAGAAGAAGGAGGTCGAGATGAATATGTTGGAAAAGTGATTGTACGAGTTGGAGAGAAAAATGATGACAGAAGGAAATTACAGTAGGATATATTGGATGAAGATAGATACAATTTCAAGGAAAGGCGGCGATTCATAAAAGGTATAAAAATATGAATTTAAGAATGTAATAAAAATATTGCATAGTAAACCGGAAGAATGGTAAAAACAGGCGCTGTCGGAAAGAATAAGTGAGTCCAGAAAAATGGAAGAACATATTTGAAAACGAGGATACTTATTTTTTTACAAACTAGGGAACTAGGGATATAACAATATGACAAAAAAATAAAGACGTGAAAATTCAGGAGATACGAGTGAGGTATTTGGGGATTTTTCTAAAAAATGGAAATTAGAAGTAAAGAAAAGGGGAATGATAAAAGGATCCTTTCATATTTAGATTAAAGAATATATGAAATTATTTCGAATGAAACGTAGATAGAACAAAAAGGAGAAAAGTCGAGAAAACAGATAAATAAGAATAAATTTTATACACCGGAAGATATAATTCAGGTCTAATGGACAGAGAAGACAGAAATTAACGAGCTCTCAGAAAAAACTGTACAAACAGAATAATAATTAAATGTGTCTGATATAGCCTCAGCTACGATTTTCAGTAGGGAAAACAAGAAGAAATTAGCAGTAATTAACTGGAAAAATTAATTTGGAAAATATTTGACAAAGAGATAGAGAACTTAATCCACTTTGAAAAGTAGTGGTAATAGTTTTCCTAAAATTATAGTCTAAAAGTTAATACCACTGTTGATAATTATTTCACGATTGTAGAACTATTTGGAAAGTGTGGGACATCAGGCAAGTGAAGAAAGAAAAAGTGGAATTAGATTTTTCAATTTCGCTCAAATGGATACGAAAAATTTAAAATAAGTCCAGCCAAGTTGAAAGACGGGAGGAATAATGGAATAATTTTTCAAAGACAAAGAGTATGAAGAAGAATACAGACACGGGTATCGGGATAGCAATGTGTGCGACGAGTTAGACTTTGGTATTGGCGTTTGTTGAAGTGTTGAAGCAAATGGTAAAGAAATAATTTATTGGCTAAAAGAGATGCTTTTTTCTTAACAGACTGCATGAGGATGATCCTGAAACAGGCAACTCCCCTTTAATAACATAGGAAGGGAATTGAAAAGGGGAATGTGGATGGTTAAGCAAAGTAGCCAAGGGTTAAGTAGGACCCCCGGGTTATAGTTCAAGGATCCTATCCGGCGTTTCGCCTAAAGAGATGATGCAGGGAAAAGACTAGAAAACGTGCAATAGGTAGGTCTGGCATTGAGTACTATTCTCACGCCCTTCCGAATGACGGGCGACGAGTTTGCTGCGGGGTCGCAGCATTCCCTTCTCCGTGTCGCCAGCAGTTTTAAGAGGCAGTCGACCGACTGATCCAATGGAATCAGTGGAGAACTCTTGCCTTATGGCCAAGGTCTTCGACCCAAGTACAAATACCTCCTAAAATAGGTGAAAGTGTCTCGGCATGTGAGAACTTTGAGAGAAACCATAGCGAGTACGAGGCATCCCCGACGGAGTGCAGTTACTCTGGGGAAGAAATGTCTGCGAGAGATAATTCCCACAGACACAGGCACTGTAGCGTGTTTCTTCATGCAGAGCCACCGGGATATAACAGATGCATATACGATTTTACTATGTGACGTGGAGCTAAATAATTAATTATACTAAAAAGTAAATGATCACTCGTTGGATTTCCCGGTGACAACTGAAGTAAATATGTTCTATTTTACCGACGACGTGGTAACGGTTCACACGATGAAACTGCCTCAAAAATACAGAAGTGTGTGGATCATGTCGAAAGACAGTGATTTTATATATTATCTCAACCAACTGGGTTTCTAACAACACGTCCGTGGTTAAAGCACTTGAAATTTATTTCAGCAGGAAATTCTGTTACTATCAAATTGAAGAGACGCGTCGATAACTTCAATATGGTTATGTCGTGTTTGCATTTGGGTTCTGTGGCTCCATCACCAAAGAAATGAATCCATTCAAAATAAGAAACCTAATAATTATTCACTTATGCACCGTGGTAAGTAAGAAACATCATCATCCCCAAAGATGTTTAATCCCTTCGAACCTTGAATGCATAGACCCAACAACACGTCCACAGTGTCAACAGGTTACAGTACCACACGTTATTACGAAAAATGACAAATAAGATAAACTGTCATGTCTTGATGTATTTCAAGTGTAATAATCGTTGTAAACATTATTTGTACAAATATAAGTTCTGTAATAAAATCTTCATGGCAAAGGACCTACTAACGTTTGCTCGTCTCGTGTGTAAAGTCAATGTAAATTATCAGTGCAACTCAACACAACTATAATGCACAAACTTACAAAAAACTTTATACCGAATAATTTAAAGAAAACAATATTTCATTTGTCCGCGAAAGTCTGAATTTGTTTCCCATGTAATATGAATGAATTTATAATATTTTAAAATAAATACTTTATAACTTAAGTTACAGAATCGTCTAAAATTAGTAGTGTGTAAACCGTTTTAATTATTCTTCTAGGAAGGGGACTGGGTCACAAAGAATGCTTTATATGGTGAAAGATCGCCTTGGACGCTGTGATGTAACGCTCAAATTAGCGATCCGAACTGATGTAATACCGTATCAATGCATCTCAATTGGTAAGGATTATGTCAGAGTCGCTGGGTCAAATATTAATGACGTATATATTGAACAAATAATTCGCTTCCTTTGATGAATCCTAACAACGTCGTCAATCAAACAGATAATGAATGATAAATACTTATTGCTTTGTATTTTATTTATGAATATTTACTTATTTAATAACAGAATGAGTAGTAATTGAATTTATTATTACATCGAGTTTAAGTTCCCAGCTTTGATTATGAACTGTAATACCCTGTAGTGGAATATGAAAATATGGGGCACGTGACAAGTGACCACGATGTCATAATATTTGGGAAATTAATTCGCTATATCCATGAAATATTAGATTGTTAACTTAACCGTCTGACTGGACGCAGTTATCTCCAATAGTAAGTTTGCCTGCATATGTGAGTGAGTGTGTGTGTATATATGCTCTGCAGATCTAAACGAGTGGACCTATTTCGACCCAATTTGGTAACGTTTTCTCTGCGATACGAAAAGACTCGGCTACCACCTCTAGTGGCTAGTGGCGGGAGAAAAGGGGATGGAAAATTTTAAAGAAGCTGACATGACCAATATTTTCATAATTTAAATACATTATCTTCTTCTTCGGATTTCCCCCTTTACAGGTTTGCCGTCTTCAATTTCCATTTCTGTCTGTCGTTCCAATCTCCCTCACTAAATTCCTATCTTCCACTATGGTTTTCACGTGGGTTTTCCACTTTAATCTGGGTCTGCCCCGTTTATTTTTTCCGGGAGATGACTATTGATATATTTCTTTTGTCCATCTTTTGTTTTCCATTCTTTGTACATGATCATACCATTTAAGGGTTTGATTTTCAATCTTTTTAACAACGGACGTAGTTATGTTCATTTCTTTCCAAAGGAGCTCATTTCTAATTTTATCTTGTCTTGTTTTTTGAAGACTTCTCAGATATTCGAATTCTACTGTTCAATTTTTTTTGTAATTCTGTAAGGGGCCACGTTTCACTTCCATAACATAGAATGCTCTTATAGATTTTGATTTTTGTTTCCATTGTTAAAGTTTTGTTCCAAATTATTCCGTGTAGAGTCCTGGTAGCACTCTTTGACATTGCAATTTTAGTTTGTACATCTCTCTCACATGCTCCTAAATTTGTAATTATTGACCCCAAGTATTTAAAACATTCACATTTTTTTATTTTTCCTGTTTAGAGTGTTATGCTATCCCCGCCTTTTCCTAGACACATGTATTTGGTCTTCTGCAAATTTATATTGAGTCCCCATTTTTTATCTTCATCCATGAGCCTATTTATCATGTGTGTCATGTCCTCTTCATCTCCTGCAAATATTACCTGATCGTCGGCGAACAACAATGTATGTAGTGTCTAATCTCCTATAGGAATACCCATTACAGAGCATTTGTTATACCATAATTTAAGTTCCTGATCCAAATAAATATTAAAACTGTCGGTGATGAACTGCATTCCTGCTTGAGGCCCTTATCCGCACAAAATTCTTCTGTTAGTTTATTCTGTATTTTAACTTTGGCTTTTGTATTATTGTAGGTTCTCCTAACAATATTAATCCATTTATAGTGTATATTCATATTTCTCATTGCCGACCATTATAAATGTCGAGGGATACTATCATAAGCCTTCTCTAAAGCAATAAAAGTCATATGTAGCTCTTGATGTTTAGTTAGCACCTTCACTGATACTTGTCTAATACAGAATATATTATCAATGCATGATCTTCCACTCCGGAAACCACTTTCTTCCTCTATTATTGTCTCATTAATTTAAAAATTTATAATTTTCCTAAACATTCTCGCTGATGAAGCTAAAACACTTATTCCCCTATAGTTAGAACACATTTTTATCACCTTTTTAAAAATAGGGGGTTATATATGATATATTCTAATCATCTGGAATATTGTCTCCAGTTTCAATTATATTAAAAACTTTCGTTAAAAAGGTTACTAACATTCCCCCTCCGTATTTCAGAAGTTCTGTTTAGATATTTCCTGATCCTGGTGCTCTCCCAATTTTTGTCTATTTCATAGCATTTTTGCATCTTCTTCTGTTATTTCTGGAGTGTCGGTCTTATAATCTACATTCAACTCTTAAAATTTAAACTTATTTCTATTTTCCTGAAGTATATCTGTATAATGTTGAATCCATTCTGATGGTCTTATTAGCGGAATATTAATTTCTTTCTTTCTGTTTCCTAACATTTTTAATACTCTCCAAGCTTCTGTAGATTTAGCTTAACCAATAGAATGGTCTATATTCGCGCTTCTTTTATCCCAGTATTCATTTTTTTCTCTTCTTACTTCTGACTTTCTCTTACGTTTCAAAACATTGTATTCAGTGTGTGATTCTATTGAGTGATTTGACAACCATTTCATTCTCGCTTTCTTTTTCTCGTCTACTTATTTTCTGATATCTTGGTAAAACCGTTCTTTATTCTATATTCTTCCATATTCCGAATTTTCGGTTCCGAATGCTTCTAATGCTCCCATATGTATGCTTTCTTTTAATTGATCATACATTTCTGGTGCTGTATTATTTAAGTGTACATAAAATTTTTGCCTTAATCTTGTTTGAAAAAGATTTTGTACTGCCATCATATAGTAAACTTACTTTATACCTTGTTTCATTTATGGAGGTTGTTTTTATTGTATCTTAATTTATCTTAATACGTTGTTTCTTTTTATGCTTGTAAAATAATTTTTCCTAAAAGCAAATAGTGATCACTTCCACAATCTGGTTTTCTGCATACTCTGGCATCTTTAATTAATATATATCGTTTTTGTTTAACAATTATATAATCAATTATTGATTTTCTTTTGGTGTTCCCATGTGCATTTATGTATTTCTCGGTGTGGAAAAAACTATTCATTATCATATACCCATGTTGTTTACATTTGTCATTTGTCACTGTTTCTCCAAAGGGTCCTATCACTTCGTCTACAGTTATTATTACTTCTTGATGAGTCCTAATTTTCTCCAATATTTCGGACAATTTATCAAAAAGGTAATTATTTTGTAATTGATGCATCCTCATTCATTGCATATATTCCTATTATTATAAGATCTATTCCAAAAAATTTGAGATTTAGTTTAATTTGTCTTTCATCAATTTATTCCCAGGATATTATATTTTTTACCCACTTCTTTTTATCAGAATGGATACTCATTTTTTTGCTTTACTACGTTTTTGTGCTCCACCCCAAATATGTGTATAATCTCCTAATTTTTCCTGTCCCTTCCCTTTAATTTTTGTTTCAGTTAGCACAGTTATATCTCCGTTCATTGTTGTAATTTCGTCTATTACTTCCTGTTCTTTAGCATTCAGGCCCTAAACATTCCATGACCATATAGAAAGAGTCCGTTTCTGTAGCTTAGGTCTGTAATATTTAAATCCATCCGGCTTTGTATTATTGAAGAACGTAGCAATTGGTGATTTTATAGGAGCAAGTCGACAGCCTGTCGCCCAACCCCCAGACATGGAGGACCTGGGTTTTCTTTCAGGGTTTGCTCCCTTAGCCGACAAGTCTCAGTTTAAAAGAAAGCCGAGAACTCGCCTTCCTCCCTGTCCTGTTAGCTACAGTCTATTACGACTACAGTCAGGGAACACGACTAGTACTTGTTGCCAGCGCAGCTTAAAGATCGCAGTGGCATTTCCCGAGATTTATAAGATATACATAGTCGGCATCTGTATTCTCCTCGGGGCCATACAAACCCTTTGCTCCCCTAAATACATTATTGGATCAATTTATTTGATAGTGCTAGCGTATAATTTCAACCCTATCCGCAATCGAAGGAGAGTATTCTTTGGGGAGGGGACATTGTATTTAAATAACAAGAAAACTATCGCGATTGGGAACTAAACCGGTGAAATGTAAACCGACGAGTTTAATTCTGACATAAAAAATGAAATTCAAGTAACAGTTCATCCTCTAAGAGGTGTTGGAAGGGGTAATACAGAATTCCAGATACTATCTTTAACGGATGGAACAATTTAGACCTAATATTGAGGTGTTCTTGGCGGACTAAACACAACACAATTAGGCTAATACACGGATATCAGCACCCTTATTTCCTTCATATATATATATATATATATATATTTGTGTGTCAATTAATTTGATAGCGTTTTCGGTGAATTCGTTTGATTTCAATCTGATTCATTGTGGGGATGTAGGGGTCGACATATGAAAATAAAAGTCAAGTTTCCTATCGAAATCAGTGCTATGGGAGTCTTTGACTATGAATCCGAATGCGATCTGAATTGCAGTTCATCCTGAAATAAGGCGATTGGGCTGGGTAAAACATACTCCTGAGTAATGCATTTAAAGTACTGAACTATTTTGATAAAATTTTGTTTCCATATTCTTTGCTAACCAAAATCAAACAGTTTGGAGATAAGACACGGCTACCACGCCTAGGGGGTAGGGGTGGAATAAGTTGAATTTTTGTACGTAATTAAGGCCCATATTTGAGGCGAAAAAATTCCTTAAGGTCAATTAATTTTAATGCGTTTTCCGGGCAATATTTGTGTATAGTTTCAACCACTTCCGGCATGTGAGAGGTGGGGGAGGAAAGGAGTCACATGAAAATAACAAGGAAACTATCGAATTTGGTCTCAAAACCGGTGTAATTCCTGTAGCTGTGTTACAATTTGACATCTTACATGAGAATTGAGTAAATATTCATAACTTAACATGGGGAGAATTTTAATTCTGTTAGAGTACATAAAAGTGTTTAGCCCTGCTTTTGTACCCGGAGATCCTGGTAGTATATTTGACGCTCATATTGCGACGTTGTCGATGCTAATTTAATTATGTGCAGACCATGAATTAAATATTGTACTGGGATAAAATAAATAAATATCCGGGTAGTCTTAAATAAAATAGTGCTCATGAGAAATGAGTATAAACACAGTCCGACTAAAATGTGTTTTTATTCTTTCTCCTTAAAGCACAAATGGATATAACGTTACATGTATCTGATGAATACAAAAAGAGGCATATGTATTAACGACGTTATTGACTTAAATTAATTCTTATTTGAAACATTTTACCTCCAACAACAGTTTGTAATAAAATAAAATAAAAAAGTAATAGGGGTAATGTGCCTAACACGTACCCGTTTTTAAAATTTAATATATGTGTTATTTTTCAACTTAATTGATTACATTCACGTGATTCTACAAAGTTTATTAGTGCTGTTTCATACCTAAAAAGTCAATATAATACCTTACAGAATAAACTGAAACCATAAAATGTTTTCCTAACATCGCACTAGGGGTGTTCCTCATATCACCCTATGCGATATTATGAATACTATTTCCAATAACCATAAAAATAATGTGGCAGGAAACATAACTTAAGGACAGCCATTTATTATTATATTTAACAGCAAATTCAATTCTGTGTCATTGTGATATTACAAAGAAGAGAGTTTATACTGTATATTACCAATAGGAATTAGCTGTTCAAACAGAAATCATAAATAATTGATCATGACACCAAATGCGACATTCCGAACTAATTATCAATTTTTCTTCACGTTTGTCCGTTGAGTAAAGCTGGTTGCAGAAATGACACCCTTAATTTTATTGTTAATTGTCGCATCATTCCATGTGGTTATTAGTGACCACGTTCACTTTACAATTACTCCTGTAGTTATAATAATAATAATAATAATAATATATACAATATAATAATAAAGAGGGGTACATTAGATATACATTATATATTATTGAATAGGTTCAAGTCTTTTAAATATTTTAATACGGGGTTTGTAAATCTAGGTTGATTGAGGCATTTGTCGCTGATGATTGGGTTGGATTTTGTAATTAAATGTCCATGAGAGAATCTAGAACCAATTCGTAGGTGGGTGAATACTGTTTGAACACGTCTGTTTGAATTGTATTGGTAGGATTGTATTTCGTAGATACTGTTCCTTATTTCTTGGAATTTAGTCTGTTTATTTGTTCATTCATTGTTCCAATTATCTTAGATTTGGCTTATAAATTTTTTATTACGATATAGTGGGACACTGGTAGGTTAGTTGGGTTTATGCTGGATAATGCAGATATGGAAGCGATACGAACGTGGGAATGGATCCATACATACGTCCCATACGTTTCCTTGAGGATAAAATTTTTTGGAGTTTAAAGATATGATAACTCTTGTGATGGGTTAATTGCTGTACTTATTACGGATTGATGCGATAACACTTCTTGAATCAGAGAAGTGGGCGAACTTGCAGTTGTTTGACTTCTGGATATCATTTAGAGCTGCTTTAATTGCATATGACTCGCAGTGGAAGATCGAAGCCATGTCACGAAGTTCAAAATATGGTTGCACATGCAGCACATCAGGTGTTGTACACATGTATGCAGTCATTGTATATTGTGAGTTTGGTATATTTGAAGGCTATTGCAATTATGGGATATTGGGTGAGAGATCAATAGTTGTGGTTTTTAGTATGTCAGGGGGTTCATCAAAAGAATAACCTCTACGTGTGTGTGTTATTGAATCTCACGACCCCTAAGAAACGTGACATTTTTGGTGGAGGGACCGGGTAACATCTAAACTTAACACTGACGCCGCAGCTAACCTTGGATCAGCAGACGAAATTTCTTGAATTGCTTCAGAAATATTCTGCGTGCTTCGACGCAGTGATTAGGGAAAAATCAATCAGCGGAACGACGCATTATTCAAGAAGAAGTGGATAAGATGCTTGGCCGAGGAACTGTCCAACCATCACAGAGCCCGTGGTCATCACCCGTCGTACTTGTCCCAAAGAAGGATGGAACCTGGCGATTCTGCGTTGATTATAGGAAACTTAAAAAGATCACGAAGAAGGACGTCTATCCACTACGAAGAATTGATGATACTCTGGATTGTCTAAAGGGGGCAAAGTTTTTCTCCATTATGGACTTGCACTCAGAGTACTGGCAGATAGAAGTGGACGAAGCCGACCGAGAGAAAACCGCTTTCATTACACCAGACGGACTCTACGAATTCAAAGTTATGCCGTTTGGGTTGTGTAATGCACCAGCAACATTCGAACGAATGATGGACAACTTGCTGCACCACTTGAAATGGACTATGTGCCTCTGCTATTTGGACGACATAATAGTTTTCTCGGAAACGTTCAGCGAACATCTACATAGACTGCGAACTGTTCTCGAGTATCTGAGTACAGCAGGGCTGATACTGAATCCAAAGAAGTGCCTATTCGATGCAAAGGAAATAAAGATCCTTGGCCATCTAGTCTCACGGGAAGGCGTACGACCAGACCCGGAGAAAGTCAGGTCGATAACAAACTTTCCCCGGTCAAGAAATCTACACGACGTCAAGAGTTTTCTTGGGCTCTGCTCTTATTATAGGCGTTTTGTCCGAGACTTTAGTGGAAAGTCACGGCCACTACACAAACTGTTGCAAGGAGACGCCAAATTTATCTGGAGCAGAGAACAACAGGAGTCTTTCGACACGCTGCGACGAGCCCTTGTTTCCGACCCCGTTCTGGGGTTGTTCGACCAAAATGCACCGACTGAATTGCATACTGACGCCAGCGGCCACGGACTTGGGGCTGTACTCGTTCAGATGTTCGGCAAAAAAGAGATCATAGCCTACGCGTCGAGAACACTTAGCAAAGCAGAGAGGAATTATTCGACGACAGAATGCCTTGCTGTTGTTTGGGCCATAAATAAATTCCGGCCGTATCTCTTTGGCAAACCGTTCACGGTTGTGACGGACTACCATTCCCTCTGCTGGCTGACCGGACTCAAGGATCCTTCTGGACGACTCGCTAGGTGGGCTTAACGACTTCAGGAATACGACGTCACGATAAAGTACAAGAGTGGACGAAAACATCAGGATGCAGACTGTCTCTCCCGAAACCCTGTCAACGACGAAGAACCGAAGAGTGAAATCCTGGATTGTCTTAACTCTTTCACTAATATTTCTGTGGAACAGAGAAAGGATCCGAAGCTGAATGAGATTATACAAGCTTTGAACTCTTCCCAAAGTGTGAAAGGGGACTACGAAATAATTAATGACGCACTACACAAGAAGAATTACGACTCATTGGGAAGAAGATGGTTGGTAGTCATCCCCAAGCAACTGCGTCTAGAAATTCTGCTGGAGTTCCACGACGCACCCACCGCTGGTCATCTAGGAGTCGTCAGAACGTATGACAGAATCCGTCGGCGATTTTATTGGCCGCGACAACTAAAGGACGTCAGACACAATGTAAGCCACTGCAGAGAGTGTCAGAGAAGAAAGACGATTCCCCAACGACCACCTGGGCGACTACTGCCTATTCCTCCGGCCGACGCACCTTTTCAACGCACTGGAATTGACCTGCTCGGAAGATTTCCAACATCATACCGGGGAAACAAGTGGATTATTGTCTGCACTGATTACTTATCTCGATTTGCCGTCACAAAAGCCGTAGCATCGGCGGAAGCTTCCGAAATCGTCACCTTCGTCTTCGAAGAAATAATACTTAGGCATGGAGCTCCAAGAACCATAATCACAGACCGGGGGACGGTATTTCAGTCTAGACTAATACTTAAGGTCAATAGACTGTGTGAAATAACGCACCGAATGACGACTGCTTACCATCCTCAAACAAACGGGCTTACCGAGAGGTTAAACAAAACATTGGCCGACATGTTGTCCATGTACACCGACGTCGATCAGAAGAACTGGGACGCCGTACTTCCATTCGTGACGTCCGCCTACAACACCGCTAAGCAAGAAACAACGGAATTCACACCTTTTTTCCTGGTTCACGGTCGCGAGGCAGAAACGACAATGGACACGATATTACCTTTCAATCCCGACGATGTGAATGACCCTTACATTGGTCACTTAGTAACGAGGGCCGAAGAATCCCGACAACTAGCCCGAATACGTATGTTCCAAACTCAAGAGAAGGACCGACTACGATACGACGCAAGACATCATCCAGTTTTGTACCAGCCAGGGGATCTAGTCTGGATCTTTACTCTCATTCGCAAAGTCGGCCTCTCAGAAAAGCTCCTCAAACGGTACTTTGGTCCGTACCGTGTGCTAAAACGTTTATCCGACGTCACATATGAGGTCGAGGATTATGATCCTAATTCGAGACGCAGAAAGAGCCGCGACACCGTCCACGTACTGAGGATGAAGCCATACCATGAACCCGACGCTCAAAGGGAGGTTGAAGACCAAACACGACCCGACGACGACGCGGAATTTTACGGGGACGAAGACGTAGGAATGACGACTGCCAGCCCAAGAACAAGAAGAACTGGACCTACTTACTTCGGGCCAACGACGAGATCCAGAGGACTCAGGACAACTCAGAACTAATTTAGACGCTTAATTCTAAAGGAGGGAGCAATGCCACATCTCAAGATCTGCAGTGATGGCAGAGGGATAGAGAGTCGGACTGCAGAAACGCAGACTGGGGTTCGAGTCCCAGCCGAAGCAACCATTTTTATTTGTTTAATTTATTTACATTGTTTGTCTTTAGTTTCTGGTATTTTCTGTTTCTAGAATGTTCTGCTTCTAGAATATTCCATGTATGTATAAATAGGACTGGATTCCAAATCGGAGTCAGTCTTAAGTAGTACGAGCTTTGTACAGCACTTCGCCGTTGATAAACGCCTATAATCTCTATGTGTGTGTGTTGTTGATCTCACGATCCCTAAGAAACGTGACAATATTTACACTAATAAGTAAGTAGAAAGTGTCTTCACTTAATAAAATCCAGTATTAATTTCGCCTTCAATAAATGTAACTATTTATCTATTAAAAATAACAGCAACACTGCAACAATAATATAAGTCATTTGACTTATATTGTATGCTTTCATATTGTCAGTTAAACTTAAACCGACATTTCTCGAATGTTAAAAATAATACCATTCCGTATATAAAAATATCAGTTTACGTTTAACGACATTCTTTCTTTCTTTACGTCAATCTAATACACTTTTCGTTTTGATGATCATTTCGGGAGACTAATTTAATTCAAAATTTTTATTTTATTACTTGATTTAAGTAGTAATTGTTCATAATTGAATGTAATTGTTATAATGATAAATACGACTAAAAATACACTAAATAGAGAACATTACTAGAACAATACAAACAGGCCGAACTTTCGACGGTAGCTCAGGATCATTCTCCAAAGTGTGTAACATGCAGACATGTTTGAATAACGGAAGATCAGATATGAAACAGTAAAGTTCAATAAACTGAAATTAATCTTTTTGAATGTTCGGTTGTCTGTCAAAACAGTACTGCTTCCAATGCGAATTTTCGGGTTATTATATACAACCACCATTAAATTGAATAAATGAAATTGGTTGATGTAGTAATGAGACTAGTTTGATGAAACCCTCCATTCTAACCTATCCTGCGGAACTCGACATAGCTACGACATCCCACATCCTTCCTAATCTGGTTAGCGTATTCCATCCATGGCCTCCCTCTTCTGTTCTTAATCACACACTTCCCTCGAATGGCAACACAAGGTCTCAAAATATGCCTATTAATCTATCCCCTACTCTGTTTAGAACTTACTGGCGACTCCAACTACTTGATTTTCAGCATTCTCTTATAGGACCACATTTACATACATTTTCTGTCTGCAACTCCTATCATCCACGTTTCGCACCCATATAACCCCAATCCCCCTTCCGAATATTTGTAATAATGATTTCCTAATATTCATACTTCAATTAGCCGTAAGTAAATTTATTAACTTTTTGCGATAGCCTTCTTTACCCGTGCGTTCCTACTCTATACATCTACCATCCCTAGAAGCAGAATTCCCTAACTTCCTTCAAAATTTCCTTCCAAATCTACCCCCAACTTTACTATTTTCCATGCTACTCTCCATTACCTTCGATTTCCCTCTATAAATACTCATGTTGCACGACTACGTTCATGCCATTTATGATACTGTCCAAGTCTTCTTCTGACTCCCCTAATACCAAAATATCTTCAGAAAACCTTAATGTTTTTATTTCTGCTCCTTCAATTCTCATTGCGTTTCCATATTATTTTTTATTTTCTTCATTACCTGACCACATATAAGTCAAAGACAATGGGCATCCTTGTCTAACTCCTTTCTTCATTTCTGCTTTCTTTTCTTGCCCTTCATTTCTAATTATCATCTGTTAAGGTTATAGATAACTCTTCTATCTGGATATTTTAATCCTGTCATCTTCCAATTTCTTAATAGTTCGTCAGAGTTAATATTATGAACGGCTATTCCTAAATATAAAAATGCCATGAACGTAGGACTGTTTTTTCTTAACCCGTCCTTACATTCTTCCTAAAGTCAAACTAATCTTCTCCTAACTCCCATTCTATTTGACGTTGCATCCTCCTTTATATGTTTTATTTAATAGGGGTTTCCTAGAGGGATCAGGAGGTGCCTGTGGGAGTTTTCTCTCGCATCCCCCCCTCCCGAATGATCTGCCGGAACTATGTCGGGAATGTCTCGTACTCTCTCTGTTTTTTTTTCTAAGTTCTCATATGCCGACACACAACCTTAACATTTTGGGATATTTATGTACTGGGGTCGAAAACCTTGGACATAAGGCAAGAGTTATCCGCTGAGTTCATTAAATCAGTCGGCCAATTTGCATAGACACGGAGAAGGGAATGCTGCGACCCCACAGCAACCTCGTCTCCCGTCATTCGGAGGGCGTGAGAATATAACCAATGCCAGGCCTACCTGATGCGGGTTTCTAGGGTTTACCCTCCATCTCTTTAGGTGAAACTCCGGGTAAGATCCTTAAACTATAACCCGGGGGCCCTAGTCAACCCTTGCCTACCTTGCTCTACCTACCACATCCCCCCTCTTCAATTCCCTTCCTAGTATAAGTATAAAATCATATTCCATAAATCCTATAGAGAAGCACAAGCTTCAAGGATGTGGAACGAGTCAGAGATTTTACATAGGTTGCTTTATTAATATTAAAATATACTGTAACTATTCATTAATTTTTAACTTATAAAAAGATTTTCTTAAGTTCTATACAGAAAACATACAATGCTATTAAAGGTTACCTGTTTCCGGATCACCCTCATGTAGTCTGTAACCAAAAAAAATGCACGCATGGAATAAGATAAACTAACTGTCCTGTGCTGTTCGCATCTATCAGCCTCATTCCTCTTCGGTATAGGGATAATTATGTTTTTCCTAAAATCGTGTTATATTTTTTTTGTTTTGTAGATTTCACAAACTATCCTGAACAGTCATGATATCAGCTTGACAACAATATAAATGTAATATTTGTTTCGCAAAATGGATTATAACTTCTCTGTTTCTATTTTATTCACGTCTCCATAACATTACATTTTTACACAAGGATTTGGTGTATTTAATTGGTTTTGAAAGCTTAGACGATTCTACCTTTCCATAGCTATGATTAATGATTAGCATGGTCAGCGTTCTAGTGTTAAATGAAGGAAGATATTTGTGGACTCAAAGAAGAATAAGGTATGAGTCATGTGAGATATGTTCGTTCAAAAGATTCGTTTAACGACGGATTTTGGGATAGGTACATATTAAATCGTTATTTTATTACATGGTTTTCATTCAGATATGAAGTAGTGTATTTTTAGTTGAAATGTGCTTCATTTTAGCATGCAGCCGAATACGATAATGAGTGTCGAAATTTGATTTTCAACGTTTTTAGTTAAATCAAACCCGAGAATTTAAATGTTTTATTTTGTAGCATATTAATTTTAATTTCTATCGAGTCATTGTGACCAAATTAGAATAATATATTAAACTGTATTATTAATGCATAAAATAAAACCATAAAATACTAGTGATATAAAAATAGCACTCATTAAAAAATAGAATACCAAAAACAATTTAGGTGCGCAAACAATTGCTACACTTTTACAAATGTAAAAAAACAAAAAGTTAAGATAAAAATTTATATTGATTCAACATTGACTCTACAACTTTATAAAAATTAATTTAAAAATTAAATAAAATTTATTTCTTGAAATAATATTTAATAATTTACAGATATATTTTTAAATTTCTTTTCCGAATTGTTGGAGATAAAATGTTGAAGGCTTGAATAAACGATTTTAAATTACACAAAAATTAATAAAAACAAACGTGTTCCTAAGCAAAATAGTGGCGATTTTAGAATGCAAACTATTATTTAAATGAATAAAGTGCTTAGTTATTTGGCTTTATAAACAGGTATTTGTATTTTAAATTACAATTATGTTAATTAATAATTGTTTTTAAATTAATTTTATTTGGTCCGTGTAACAGAAGCCACAGTTTTAATTTATTTTTGAGGTACTCAGTCCTAAAATTAGTCCATTGTACATCTTTCTTTTACTGCTTCAAATGTTAATATTACAAGAGCGTCATGTTTAAAAACGTGGCCTATTTATCTAATCCTTCTCTTGGTCAAAGCCCTCAAATTGCCCTCTCTTTCCCTATTCTGCTTAGAAATTCTTGGTTAGTTACCCTATCCATCCATCCGATTTTCAGCATTCACTTACAGCATCACATTTTGAAAGTTTCTCTTCTTTTTCTGTCTGTAACTCCCACCGTCCACTTTTCATTTAACGCCACACGCCATACTAACACTTTTAATAATGATTTCTTAATAGTCATACTTATATTACCCGTAAGTAAATTCCTCTTTTCTTGCGAAAGCATACTTTTCCTATGTTGTCCTACTCTTTACGTCTACTACGCTTCTACCTTCCCCAGTTATTATGCTGCCCAAGTAACAGAATTCTGCAACTTACTTCAAAATATCTAACACCCTTTATTATTCCACTATTTCCCATACTACACTCCATTACCTTGCTTTCTCTTCATTAATTTTCATGTTGTATTCTTCCTAAAGGAATATTTATTCTCGTATCCAAACTTCTTCTGGCTTCCTTAAACCACCATATCATCAGAAAATCTTACTGTTTTCATTTCTTCTCTTTGCAGTTTGAAAGTTAAAAATGAATATGGAAAAGGAAAAGGCAATCACTGGTTTAATATAAAAATAAAATAAACTGCCTATATAAATTTTCCTCGTCACCAAATTCGCCTTTCAATTTCAAACAAGGAAAATACTGTTTATAAAATGTATTTAAATAAAATTAAGGAATTGCAGGAGAGGAAGAAATTGAATCAAAAGCATTTGAATGCTCAAAGTCCTCCAAATAGTTCTCTCTTCCCCTATTTTGCTTAGATTAGAACATCTTGGGTAGTAACTGTATCCACCCACCTAATTTTCAGCATTCTTCCGTAGCACCTCATTTCGCAAGCTTCTTTCTTTTCCTTTCTGCAACCCTTATCATTCACGTTTCACACCCACATAATGCCACATTCCATACTAACATTTTTAGTAATTATTTCATAATATTAATACTTTTGTTAACCGTAAGTAATCTCCCTTCTTTGCAAAAGACTTTACTATCTTAAACTTCAATTGTACTTTATTTCTATCATCGCCCAAGTAGCAGAATTATTTATTTTCCTTCAAAATATTCATTGCCAACTTAACACCCTTTATTATTCCACTATTTTCCGTATTACAATTCATTACTTTGAATTCGCCTGTTGTACTATTTCTCCTGGACCACATTCATGTCATGTATTATGTTTAACAACTCTTCTTCTGACTAATAATACAATATCATCAGCAAACCTTAGGGTCATCATTTCTTCTCCTTAAAGTATGATTCCTCTTCCATATAGATTTTTTACTTTCTTCACGTTAAATAACCTGGACAACAGACCGCATTCTTTTCTGACTCCTTTCTTGAATTCCGTTTTATTTCCCTGCCCTTTATTTATAATTAATGCCGATTACCTTCTGTAGAGGTTATGGATAACTCATCTTTACCGACATTTTATTCCTGTCATCTTCTAAATCCTTAATAGATTCAGAAAAAACACTATACTGTTTCATCGCCTCGAATTTGTTATTAATGACTAAAGTCACACAATATGGTAAATGGTGATTAGAATTAGTGGGGCATGTATTGATCATTATATTGCCAAACATCAGAGCAATTATTTGAACTTAAAGGAAAGCACGCAGTCCGATGAGGCAATAATTAAAATAGGTCTTTTGTTTTTCATCATTCGATGCAATGGGGAAACATTCAAGATTTAGATTTTTATGCAGAACATACACACACAAATCCACATTCAACACTCAATTTTTTCTTAATCTTGCTGGGTAACCTGCGCTGTCTGGATATATATTTATATTAACCCGGTATATTCAATTTCACTAACATATTCCCGGTATATTATAGAGTATTAAATTCTCTGAGCAATATATGAGACACTATAAAACATACCAGTACATTCTGAAAATAAAATTAACTTCCTGTACCTTAAGACACATAAATATTCCCTGCTGTCTAATGGATTCGGGGACACTGGCGGTTTCTTAAGAAAAGTAAACTTTCTTTCGGCATTGTCAGAGTAATACTCGAAAACAGAGGGAGAGAGATAGGACTCTGTATGTCCTAATGGCGTTCCACACACCCAGTGTTCGAAAGTGACTTGTAATTGAACTTGCACAATAAAATATAGGAGATAAGAATTTAGGAAAAGGTTATTAGGATTTTTTTAGGTTATCTTAACACAATAAAATGATTTACTTATTTATTACTGTAATAGTGATTTGATAGGACTGAAGTAGTGTGGTTCTGTTGTGAAGCATGACTTTTGCGGAGATTTTAATATCAGCATTAACTGTTCGCAGGTAAGTAAAAGTGACGTTCATTAGAAAATTAATTACGGGAAAGAATACATAGAATATTTATCTGGAGAAGGAGTTTTAAGAAAGCAGTGTAATATTTTTTTCAATTTTCGGCGTGCTAACATAATATTTGATAATTCAATTTTATAATTTTCAGTTTTCTGTATTTTCTACGCAATTGGATATTTATTCTGTGGAGCTGGAGTTGCTTAAGTCTGTTTAACCCTCGAGCACACTGCGTGAAAACAAAACCATAAATTTCTATTGGACTGTTGAAATTACAACTTTCATTTCAACTACTTTTGGTTTCGTAGAGTGTAAAACATAGTTTGCTTTCACCGGATGTTATATACGGAACATGCGTAAAATTTTATAATAAAAATATCTGTTGTGAGATTGACTGTTCGACTCAAATATAATTAATTCATTATATTATACTGCAGAGTGAAGGATTTCAATATTAATATGAAGAGCAGCTCTACAGTGAGTCAGAGTTTTGTTTTACAGTAGGGAATATTTATTCCTTGTTTGCACAAGTTGCATAATCTCGTTTTATCCGATGGAGCTAAGCCCTGTATGACGTCACGAGGAAATTGACCATTGACGGGTGCTTTTCCTCCTTGTATCTTCAATGCAACTATGTGCAATTAACAGAAACTGTCATTATGCTTTTCCTGCATACATCCCTTCATGATAATAGTTTCTGGATTAAAATCACAATCACCATTATTCAGAAATTTCCTCCATGATCTTCATTTTCCTTCTGAGTTAGACACGTCTCAGAAACCGAGAATTTCATAAACAAAAAGAATGTTTTCAGCTGTTCGCAAAGTGTGATTAATGGGTGCTGTCAGTCTAGTTCCACTTTATATAATAGTTTGGGTTTTTCTCACTTGGAAATTGTGCAAAGCTGCCTGACATTCAGTGGTCGTTGTGAAGAATTCCTGACATCACTATTAGGTTCAGAACAACGAAGGGAATTGTTGTCAGAAGTTTAAATTATCTCTATACATAAAATACACTTGTACGTGTGTTCTTAATACTGAACGATTTTACTGATTTGTTTTAGTTTTTGTTGTTGAATTTATGGTGTCACCTGGACTTTTCTTAGCTATAGTTGGACCAGGAAGGTAACATTTTTGACGAGTAATTAAATTACATTTTTATTTCTTCGGTCAGTTTAAATTTTTTTTGCATTACAAAAATTAAAAAAACACTTAATCTCATATTTTCAGCCTGACGGTTTGAATTACTGTGGTATTTGATTCACGAGTCGTTACATGCACAAGTTAATTTCGTCGTGCTTGGCATTGTTTTCATATTTAGTTTCCGGATTGTAATTTCTTACATACGGAGAGAATTATTTATCAATTAAATCAACATGGAACAATTGATGTGAATTAGAAAAAATATTTTGTGAAATATAAAATGTGCATTGCTTTAATTACGACTTACACAAAATTTTATTTGGAGGTATTACATATAACTACATAAATGAAACATTCTATTTCAGCGTTCATTTCGATGATAGGGGGCATGAAAAGGTAAATTGAAAAAAAAAGTGATCTTTCTGATGGTTTAATCACGAAACAACTAATAGATTAGTTACGAATTAAATACTGCAGCGGGTTAATCAAGAACGCAGGGCCCCAAGCTAGTAGGTTTATGCGATATTATAGCGGAAAATATTTTAAGAATTATGTTTTGAAAATAAGCTATTATTAATAAACCATACAACAACAAGGCTATTTTTAAATACCTGAAATGAAAACTTTATCATGTTTGATTTAACTTTGGTAATAGCTCCACCTATAATTTTGTATAAATAGTCTATAGACCCTTACATTTGAACATAAGAAATAGTGATTTAAAAAAAACGGATGATCTACTTACTTCAATTTTACTAGTATTCCTAACTGGGTAAATAAAAATTAAGAAAATTTTAATTATTCTAAAGGTACTGCAAAATTTTATTTCATCCCTACAATACATTTATATTCATTATTAAAAATGTAAATATTTAAATATTAGTAGAGGAAATTACCCAAAGCAATCACATATTTAAGTTTATATATAGAAGAAATAATTTTTTCTTAATTATGCAACATTTACTACATAACATTAAACATAATTTCCATTTAACTTTTATAAAATGCAATTAAAACTCTCTGTAAGAAAATAAATGCGATCCCTTATAGTTTCAAACAAGTATAATAAAGGGTTTTTCAATAAGAGTGGGTCGTTGTATAAATGGAATAAAGCAAGCTGTGTGTGAGGAATGAACGAAATTATTTATTATCATCTATGCATATATAACAACGTTTAAATTTCCACCACGGGTTCCCAGGGTGACCCGGATCAGTGTGGTCCAATATTCAATGACTGTCGCATAGATCTGGCTAAATTTGAACGATGGCCTGGTTTATATATAATATAAATTATCTGCGAATATCTAGGAATAAAAATAATAGCAGTTTAACTTTACGTTATAGGTTCCTGTCGAAACACGTCATGGTGGACTGATAGTTCAAACTGATGACGTGAATTCCCCACTATCGAATGGTTATTTTAGAGATGAAGAGAAAACAGCCAGATGACAAGGAGTCAGCTTTAGGGAAAGATGTCAAGTTTCGGTCAATTTCCTCTACTATGCACTTTTAATGAGTACATCAGCACTGCCACTTTTCCTCTTCCAACATCACCTCCCCTTTTCCTAATCTTTTTCCGTACAAAATAAATTACTTTAAATGCACTTCCTTCCGGGATCTTACGTTATTTGCTTTCTGCTCTGCTTCCCTTATTTATTTTAGACTTCATATTTAATGCAGCTTTCGCAATATCTATTGTCTTTTCATCAGCAATACTTGCTGTATTGATTTCATTATTTTAAATTTAATTTAGCTGTGAATGATGAAACCTAGTACTTACCTAGTTCAAATATGATTGTTACTGGCTTTAAAAACCCCTACATCAAAGAGTTTCAGAAGAGCATAATTGGTAGGTTTCATTACTTTAAGCATCAAGTGTATTTTTTAAAATCATGACGATAGTTTGTATGCGTTTTAATTATGGGTTTGCTTCAAATAAGTATGCAGTAGTTTTTGATTAATAAATTATATGCAGGTACTATTAGTTGATAAATACTAACTCGTTCAGTATAAGTATTGAAAGTATTAAGTAAAATGTTCTTAGAACTTAGATAAAACGTTGTAGCAGCAGTCTGAACATTTTTACCTAAAAGGCTGATATACTTTCCATATCTCTATTGAAGACACCTTACTTTTATAATATTCATAATGCAAGAACATACTAAATTTCTAACTATTTTACCAACAGCCTTGAAGCGAAACGGTAATTAAGAATTAATACATTTCCTGAAATACTCCATTAAAAATAATATCAATCAAACTTTATATTTTTTGCGATGACAAAACTTTTTTAAATAAATTTAAAAAGGTTCAGAATGATTTAACATAATACATCAATGGTGATATGTAATTTAGTGGAAATGTTCACAGTGACAGAGGCATGCTTCACAGAAGTTTTAAGTCTGATTTATTTTTATAGTATTATATTTTACAGCATAAAAGCACAGGAAAATAATATAGATACATTGAGGAATAACAAACTGACGAATTATTCTAAAACTGTTGTGCTTTTATAATTTCAGTGAGCGTTTGCAATGAATTATTCTACAATAAAACACAATTTTTATAGTTTAACACTTTAATAGCGGAGTAGCCTATTATTTAATTGGAAAACAGAAAATTACCATATACACATCTTAAGGAAGGCGGGAATAATTGTACATTTGTCTCAAGCAAAAGAGAACTGCAAAAGTTCAGACACATTGCCGTTTGAGAAACGGTATCGAATCCACGATCTCAATCAAACTGTATCATCTACTAAAGTTGACTTATTAATTGCATTCTAACCTGTTCAACAAAGTAAATTTCAGTGAGCCTCATAATTAAGTATTTATTATTTAGAGTTGTTAAAATACATAATGGAGGAAAGTATTCATTATTAATAAGTTTAATTAAATATATTAATTATTAATGAAATTTATGAAGGAAAGAAATTGATAATTGTTTATGTATTTTAATTTTAAGTTACTTTTAAAATAATAGTACTAACGAACTGCATTGAAAGTACAAGATGGCATTTAACAGCTAGCCTCATACAACAGATGTTTTCAAAAGACAACTTGCAGTAAATTAAATCTTACAGCAATAGTAATAATTCATTTGAGGGAAATATTTATCGTAGTCTTCATTCCAAACGATCAATTCTAGCAAGAAAGTTTTATTGGTTCTAGTAGTAAACGGGTAACCAGAATTATATAATATAATAATTTCACCGTGTTCTCATATTTTTGAGGACCAAATGGCGCACTCAAATTTATATCCGTGTTGTAAAATTGAATTCGAATTGATTCTGGTAAATATGTACGTTTATTTATTGCAAATACTTTTTTGTATTTTTAAACACTTATTTTATTCCAGTTGAAATTTCATTATATTATTATAGGTTTTATGGTACCATTGCCCATAAACATATTCACGTCTAACTTGAAAATTAATAAAAAACTTATATTCAAAAGTATATTCAAATCATCTGTTTGAATGTAAACAGTAACGTATTAAGATCTCACATCTCGAGATTTTAAAACTCACAATATCCTCTTAATAGTGAATTGATAAACTTTCAAACAAGATATAACTCAAATCAAATATTTAAAATTTGCAAAATTATTATTTTTTATGGACTTCAAAGGTAATGTAGTTTTTGGATTAAATATTTCAAATTTTACTAAGGAAATAACTTGTATTTTGTTTCAGTACTCATCATTGAGCAAAACAAAATAAAATCATTATGTGCACTCGTTTTATACTAATGGAATATATACATATATATAATTCTGAGTGCTGATGGCCTTAAAAATACCCTATCGTTAAATATGCTTGATAGTACCTTCTGCGTTTGCCAAATCACAAGGAACAGCGTTGAATTATTGGTGTACTAACATATAATAAGATTTAATGTGTTTATGTCAGATCTTCGTAAAAACTATCATCCACAATAATTATTACTCGAACTTCTTCCAGATAATAATTTACAATCAGTTTTTTTATTAGGTTTTACCATTAATTTTACGTACGAATGGCCGTGGTTATTATTTGTATCACATACAAAGTTTAAGGAGTGTTTTGAGGAATACTTGTGATAGTTCAACTGATTGCTTGAAACGTGACAAATTTGAGATCCCTTCAGAAGAACTGCTTATTGATAACAATATTACAGTCACAAAAATCTAAGAAAAGACTTTTTCTTAGAATCATAATTTAATTACGATTTACTGAAATATTGTTACGATGGTATTTTTTGAAGAAAACATATATTCGTATGCATAATAATAATATATTCTTCAAATGGGCAAATGTTTGTAGGAAAATAAAAATTAAGGAATATAGGGTTTGAACAAAACTCAAAATTTCTAATAATTTGACTATTATTATAAATATATTTATCACAGTCTAATGTCAATATAAATTACCATTTTCTAGTTCTTTTGAACTTATGAAAAGCTAATAAACAAAAAATGCATTTAAATTGTAACAATAATCATTACACGCTCACCGAATTAAATATCATACATCACAAAACTCTATTATATCTTATATACAAAGTTTTATAGAAATAAATAAATAAAAAAGCTATAGTATCTGTTCCTAAATCAATAATGATTTTGTAACAGATTAGCTTTCAAAACAAATACTTCGGATTGAAAATTAATATAAAATTTACAGAACATTCAAGCAACCTGTTTGACTATAAAACATATTTACAATGTATTCTATACTATTTGCGAATTATTAGGCTTTTACATAGTTTATAATTCAATGCGCTCACAATTGAAACGGATTTATTTATTAATATAGTCACATGTTTCAGTTTTTAATTTAAATAGTTGCCTTTTTTGTTGTGGGCGCTTGAAATATAAACTATGTAAAACATAATAACTCTTAATAATTAAATATTTAAAAGAAGCTCAATTATGTGGTTTTAAAGAAAGTTTTCAGACTAAAATTTTACGTATTGATTCTATAATGTAAAAGTCACCAAATAATGTGAAGAACATGTTTTAACATCCAGGTCCTTCCTACTCGTCACTAATCCGTGATGCAGTGAAATGCAAATAAATAAAATATAACAAAAGTTGTTCATCACTGCCTCACATCAGAGAGGTCCCGGGACATGGATGTTGCGTGTTTCAATACTGACAAATGCCTACTGTTAACTAATTATTACCGCGAAAAATAAGAAGTCGCTAAAGACCCAAGCAGTTGATGCGACTAATAAATAAATTTAAAAGAATAAATTAAGGTGAGAGCTACATATAAGGAGTTTAAAAAGTCCAAACTTCAGAAGTATCTCAATTTTTTAATAAGTCGGACGCCTGTTCTCTCATTGATTCTACTCCTGCAGAACAGACATCAAGGTGCCTTGATAATGATGAATACACGACAACACAAATCAGGAACCATACGACACATGAAATGTGATAGTCTTAAGCTTTTTAGATTTTGACTAGGAGGTAGACAGCCTGATCATCGCCACACACCAATTACAGCAGGCTGACGGTTCTTCGCTACTTGTCACTTGCGCGACGTGTCGCGTGAACTATGGCACTAAAACATTTTGTCGTGAATATTCCCACACACACACTTCAAATAAACTAAATGTACATGAATAGCGAGTCATCGGTGTTTGCTCACGGATCAACATTCTTTATTGTATCACTCAAATGACGGAAACTGATTGTCTAAAACACCGAATCTTCGAGACGAGTAATGTCACGACGCCTTCATCTTGTCGTGGAGGTGCGCAAAGACGACGGACAGGTACTCGAGAGCGTTCACGTAGTCCCTGAAGATGAGCCAGTCGCGCACGGAACGTTGCGTGGCGTTGGTCAGGGCGCGGAACTCCATGCCCATGATGTCTCGGTGCACTTCCTTAGGTAGGGGTATGTTCTTATACTGCATCATCGTGTGGATCTCACAGAGGATCTGAAATCATGACAATTAAAACTCTTTCCTATACACGGTGAAAATTCGTATCAAAAGTAAATAAATATCATTTTTCATTCGTATATCAATAGTTATACAGCTTCAAGAAACTATTAGAGACTAACAGAGATGGGTCGGACGGATTATGAATGTAATCTGTACATAATTTTTAATTTTAATAATTCATTTATTAACTCGAATACACATAACACTTACCAAACGAAGGTATCCAACAGTATGAGTGAATCTATCTTTGAATTCTCCTCCTTCCTGTTTCTGATCCCAATGAATTTGTTCTAAGCCCACTGCATACTTCTGGAGATACTCGTATGTGTTACGAAGGACTGTCTCCAACTGAAAAAGAATACTTATTAACACAATTCATCGAAAATTTAATTACTTAGTCTAGATGAGATATTATGGAAAACATAATACGAAATTTTATAATTTACAAGTATAATTAATTAGATTGATAATGATATAATTTATTAAATAACTTATTCTTGAGTTGAAATAAGAACTCACCTCTAAGGATTCCAAGTACTTCTCAGGAAGAGGTTTCCCAAACTGCTTCGGGATGTCGGTTTTAGACGGCAGCCACTCGTATTTAAGATTTTCATACTCTGGTGAGTCGAAATCATTCCCCACGGCCATACTCTGCAATAAAAAGTCTTAAATAAGTACAAATCGACACCACTACTGTCAGCAAAGAAACATCACTAGGGCCAACTGTCTACCTGCCAACACTTCTTCGAAACTGCTCAAAAGGTTGGCCGAGTAAGACACGGGAATTCCACAACTTAAGTGACGAGTATGTAACCCAGCCTTCTAAATTAAGGGACTACTTGAAAAAACTAGAAACGTCAAACTTGTGGTAGTGATCCCAACTGTGTAAATTTCCGGATTATTTCAGGAGGAAACCGAGTGTGTGTCAGTTTTAAGATGTGCAAGGCAAGAAGTACAACTTACGAAAGGACACGGAAGGAATGCCTGTATTTTACAAACTAGGAAAAAGACAAAAAATCCTGGTTAGTGATTAGCCAGTGTTCATGTTTCAACCTGACAAGAACTTTGATGCCTTTAACAAATTCAACATATCCTTTACATACTCAAATTCATTACAACTGATCTTTGATTACCATATGTTGATATTGAGGTCTCAATTTATAGTGTTTTTTTATTAGGATTGTTGAAGTTTTCGAGAATTTCCACGGTCTTCTTTGTATCAGAAAGCTACGTATATGAATAAAAATATTTTTATAATTTGCAGAATTATAATAATCACTATCCAATAGGAGTAGTGTGAAACGCAACATGCATATTCTTAAAATTACAAGTTTTGAGTCAAGGACTTTATAGCTTGACATTCGTTAATCTGTATTATATAACTGTGTCATCTTAAATATTAGTTAAAAATCGATCGTAAAAAGGAATTTTAATTTCGAAAAAACTGACAACAATTAATTGGTAATTAAACATTTAATAACTTAAATAATTGTTTTTAAAATATATTATTATAATTTTATATCTTAAATTTATTATTGTTAATACATTAAATTAATTTGGATTTGATGGCAATTATGAAAACTGTGGGTTTATAATTCAATATAAACGCCATTTTGTGTCGAAATTATGTTTGATTGCTGTTACTACTAAAGAGTACAAGAAGGTATGAAAAATGTAATGTTGGATACTGAGTAAATATATTCAGCTTTAATTAAAAAAGTCAGTTTCGTTTAAAAACGTAAAAAGAAATTGTAATTGCGTTCGTTCGAATTAGTTTTTCCACGTTTGAATTTATTTTAGCCGGTTACTAATGACGCTACTGAGAGGACTGATCTTACGTGGATCATAATGAGAATTACGTTTCCTAGAGTCGCATAATGTCAGGTTATAGGCTGCATAGCCGCGTCTTCCATACTTAAGGTTTTACATTTTAAACTTTGTTGTATGAAATTTTATAGAACAGCTCATCAGGATTAGTTAACGATTTAGATAAATGTAATGTCTTGGTAAACTTGTTGTGAGGTAGAAAATTCAATGTTAAGTCAGGTACATTAGACGATGCGAGGGAGAACAATGAAACGGCCTCCAAGTCTGACACGTAATCGTCTATATATATGCCCCACCTTCGAGGAGCAAAGTGCAGCCGGGAGGCGAATAATATGTAAATTGAATTCTGCGTAAAGCGCGAGGGATTCGTAGAATGGCAAGTCTCCTTAGCAGAATCTGGGCAAAGTGTCGCGACGCGTCGGAGGAAACCTGTGAGAAAGCGACGGAGGCGACCACCGTCGCCGTGGAATGTAAACTGCTCTAAACCTGTTTCACCTTGTTGGCTCTTGCCGATGAGAGGGAGAGAGAAAAAAAAGAAAACGGCGGAGAGCGTCTCTGGGCTACGGCAAATACGACGTAATTGTCTATGATTACAGCGTCACATTTCAACGGCTGCTTTTTGTCGCGTCTCCGCACAAAAGAACTGACAGACGCCTGCCCACTTCGCCCCTTCCTTCACTTTTTCATTGCGACGCACAGTGGCGATTATTCGCTGCTAATACACCACTAATTATTACAGTTCCTGAGCCGACAAACGAGTTTTGACAGCTCGGCCACCTCGGGCGGCGTGCGGACTAATTAGGCAGAAGGCTCGATGAGTTTAATAAGAGCGTCACGGTGTGAACTCGAAACCGTAGTACTCGTGGCGCGGCGGTGAGAGAAGACTCCTACAGAGACAACTTACGTAAGTCCAACAAGGACATCCCTCCCGGCTAACTTTTTACTTCCCTCGAAATTACAAACCGTCTTTGAGAAACTTACATTTTCCTTCACTATACGACGTTCGTTTGAGAAGACTCAGATACCTCATATATTGTGAACTATAATACTTAGAATGGGGACAGAATTCACATTGAAGTGCTCCGAAATAATGCGAATTATTTATCAAGAGGCGACCTGTTTCAAATGACGACCACCAGTGAGGTATTGCGTACTCACCATTTCAGCTTACCATGCTGCGCAAATGCTAACGTTTCACTTATCTGAAGACAAATCAAGCTGGTACCTCACTCGTCAAATAACTGTCGAGCGACGACGATTAAGTGGTTTTAAGCAATAAATTAGAAATGTGGAATAAAATGGCAGCGGCAGGTGTAAGGCAGGGCCGTCACAGAAAGCCACAAGCGATCTCATTAGGACCTCACGCGAGACAATTACAACACTCGCACGCACTTGCAAGGTTACGTCAACACTCTGACAACCTGCCCACTTCACGACACACTCATTACTGGCCAAGGCGTACAAATTTTAGATGGCTCATTTTCTCACACAAATCTTTACATACAATGTCTGTTCCACAATATTTACAACAGCAGAAGTATCTCAAATCTGCCGATAATATTAAAATAATAGATTACCAGCCGTAAAAAAATTAACTACTGGAACTAATTTTGGAACTAGCAACTGCTTTTGAAAAAGTTATTCAAATATGAAAGCACACAATATCCTCAGACCCCAGTGGATTTGAAACGTGTCCTTATATGGCTACCACGAAACGTAAAGGCAACAGTGATTCATAATTATATTTAGCATAAATTAAAGCTTGAGAAAAATTTAAGGTTTATACGCAAAGAGGAAATATTTAAGAAAATGTGTTAATGACTGGGGCAAATATCCTTGTAAAGTTCTAAGTAGAATGGAGGAAGAGAGAACAATGTGGTAGCTATGTATAGACTGGTATCATTAACACAACAAAGTCACAGAAATATTTTTGACAGAGAAACCTTTAAAACAAGTACTAATATATTTATATTCATAAATGATGGTTAAAACGTACAAATATATTTCAATAAATTATTTTTAATTTCAACCCAACCCAATAAAACCAAATAGAAATCAATAAGCTAGTTTATTAACAGAAGTATTTTTGTCATTTCTCTTAAGTTAAAAGGAAAGTAAATGGTTTTCTAAACTTAAGTACGTAAGTTTTTAAATGCTGTCGTCTTCGAAACTAAAATGGGACTCACGTGTATTTCTTTCGTGTTCCCATATCTAGGTAGACAGCAAGCACTCGGACCGTAAATGGGGAAAGGAATGCCATTTAAACAGCTGTAAACACAGGACGAAACGATTTCATCACCAACGGTGCAGGAGGTAAAACTTTCGACTTCACGAAAACTGGCTAATGACTTGTTCATTTATATTACTGAATGCTTCCCTCTCCCATACATATATATAATGTCAAAAAATAACAGTCCGATTCATTAAAACAATTAATAAGGACAGGAAAGAGAGACAAAGTTGGTGACATACCTGAAGTTTACAGATGGCACGCACCATGTAGGGTTTGAGATTCTTGAATTTTCGGAAGTTAGGAAAACATTTCCACTGACGGTCAGCCGTCGACAGTATCTGTCAACTGCAGGTATGTCACCAACTATCTGTCTCTCTTTCCTGTCCTTCTAATTATATATATATATATATATATATATATATATATATATAATTCAATTTTTAGCAACGCCTTCGCCTAGAACGTAAAATAAACTGAACCTCAGCTTTACGCACATGGAAAACGTTTGTCTAATAAGGAAATGCTACATTTCATTGCGCAGTAAAATCAGAGATCAGACTTGCACGATATTTCCGGGACGTCTGCGTGGCAGCTCTGTGATGTCACTCCAAAGAAAATCTATGACCGCGGTCATTAACATAAGATAAACAAAGCGGTTACAGCACACTCTTTCCCATCAACCCACTGACAGCGCCCAACGACCGAACTTAATAATAAATCGATGCAAAACGCTAAGTACGAGAAAGCAGTACGATGTGATTATTATAAAACGTTCCGGAAATGTTAACCATGATTGAATATACACATGACAAGAGCAATGGAGAGGTAAATACGTTATTGTTTTTACCGTCAGTAGTTGATAGAAGGTATTATGAACGAAGAGACAATCTAGCCATTCAAACGAATGAAGTAGAAGAGATTCGTGGATTGGAAATCTTAAAACGATTGAAATATCGAATCAGTGCCCCCCCCCTCACCCTCTGTGATAAAATAATAAATGGAATATAGTCACGTGCCGGACTAGAAGATTTAACCAGCATGTATAAACAACAAGTTGAGAAACGGAGTGTAGCAACTATAATATAACGAGGATCAAAGGAGCGCGTTTCTGAGAAAGCACTTTTACGGGGTTGATTTAGTCTCGTGGAACAGTGAGAATGACGATACGAGGATATCGAAAGGCTGTTAGTGAAGCACATCCTTGTGATGACAGATGGAACCGCCTCTGGCAAAGGCCTCCAGACGTAAGTTACTCCTCCCATATCAAATTATCGAGTCGTGGTCCAGGATATACGCTCCCGGATGAACACCTGGCGCTTAATTCATTGGCTTCCCCTATTCTAGTGACTTGTATTGCACCCTGCGCCGTGCATGCCGCATCAGGATGCTGCATTTGTATGCGCGACGCCTCCATCACCCCTGCCTGCAAGGACAGGAAGGATACATACGGAACATTCCAACGCTCACAGCTATTGACAGCTGCTATAGACCCTGACGACAAAAAATATTTTACTATAAACTTTGCAAAGTAATAATCACGCTATACGATAAAAACTGATCGGCATAAAAGTTAAGCATATTGTAGATGAAATATCGTATTCTGTTAACTAGCCATATTACACAAAATGATTTAAAATGTGAAAACCCTTCACCGACGATAATGTACTGTTAAAATGGTAAGGTTTATTTTGAGAGACTGAGAACCGAACGTCACGAAACTGTGAAAATGTACGGCATCAGCTAAACAAATTAATAATACAATACAATACAAAGTCTTCAATATTTACAGTAAATTTCCATTTCGTGTTAGAGTCGGTTCTGACGCTTTGGGCAGGACATGGAAAAGTATCACGAAAGTGCAAGATTTACCAACTGGTGACCGACGCTGTACAATAATTTCGACTTTGGTGGATGTGGAGATCGAATTTGACAAGCTGTGATCCTGGCGCACGTCAGCCACCCCCGCATGGAAAGGTCCATGACTCCGGCCCACCCAGGGCACTTTCATCTGAGTAAGCAGCGAAAATGGGCCATTATCGTTCAGCGAGATGACGTAATGGGGAAGATTGATATCTAGGAGGAGGTTCTCTTGATTCCGTGCCCCACAGAATAAGACACAGACTGTATGTTCCGATCTCGCTTTGTGTATACTGTTCCCATTGTTCTCACTCAGCTCGAGACCCATAATTCAATTTTGAAATTCGTTTAGGTAATAGGATAAATTTAGCCTGAAACATTGCGTCATATTGCCTAAAATACATGGAAAATTACATTTTGTACCCTAATTTAAGTTAAGTGAGAACAACGTATTTTCATTATTTCTTAATATAAATAGGAAAAGTGTCTAATGCTCAGCATAAAAACAGACCAGAATTAAAATTTATAATTCTATTCGAACGACTGGTTTGTTTATATCGGATAATATTAATTAAAAAGTAATTTTTATCTATTATGGTTTGTTGTTATACGAAAAAGGCATAACTAACGGCAATGTAATGAAGTTCCCCTTCATTTACGATCCATTGCATTTGATCTGGTCCTGTTGAACGTGGAATTAAACGAAGAACAATTTGAAACGGGTCTTGTATACAACACAGCAGTAATCCTGAAAATACTCTTTGAACGATAAACTAGTCACAAAGTTAAGCAATTATAGCCTTTCGGTGCCTATAAATGACATCAATCAATGTAATTCAATTCATTTCATGATACCGAACTTTGCAGTCTTGAGAACAGAAAGTGGGGCTGCCACAATCTATCATGAAACTGCATCAATGAACAAATGTGCATGCAGCAGCTTGTGAACATTGCCACAGAACTCTCAATTTTGCTTCTTCCCTCATAGAGTTCTCCAAACTTTCATGTTCACGTCTACACATGTAGATTAGTTCAATTGCAGTACGCATATTTTCATAGAGGCAATCAGCTTAAATGGAATGTTGGTAATGACAGTAGGCGTCCGCGGCTCGGGAGCGACGCCTGGCGTGACACTGTAACAGGACGCGGTACTGCGCGTCACATGACGGCGCGGCGCTGCGCTGATGCGGCGCATTCCCGCAGTGGCAGTCGCTCCCAAACATCACGCCACCTGGAACATGCGTGCGTCTGTGTGTGTGTGTGTGTGCGTGCCCAGCCACAGCTTCGCTCCCAGACAGCTTGACGCCCGACTCACGCTCCTCAATGGACTCTACACATTCCTGCTAATTTATCGATTCGTTAATGTCGGGGCTCGTACTACGCCACCAAACAGCTGACCTGCGACGAATATTTATGGACTTCACAACTACTAGCAGCTGGGAATATTTCTCAATTCTTGTCGGACAACCCTATTTATTATTGGAAATTTAGTATCTGTTCGAAATTAACTCTACCACATGGAACACTATGATTACAGACATTGCGAGATACACCTGACCCCGATTGGCGTCGATTGAAGGGTCAGGGTAATAAGATAAACATATCTAAGGCTATCCACGTTGGTCCACTTTCCTCAATAATTTTAGAATAAACTGATTCTATGAGAAACTTTTTGAATAGAATCCTACGACTATTTCGAGCCTCATGCGCAAAAGTTTTAAACTTGATTCGATGTTGACGATGGAAGAGGTGAAGATTGGTGGACAGGCATTATTGTTGCAGATATAAGAAGATTAACTGACCAGAACAATAAAATACCTGGGTTCAGGGCGTTAATTGTTGGAAAAATATTGGACTGAGCTCATGGAGTAATTATATTTAAATTATTTTTACCAGACAATAGCTTTTTCACTGCCTTTTATCCTGCACCCTACGTGGTCTCAGGCTATGATTTCACAGTTTAATTTTGAGAGTTGATGTAAAACTGCAAATTAAATGGTATTTTTTTAATACTCATTTCTTGTAAATTTTTATATTTCAAAAAATTTATGGTCCAGTACAACTTTGCTTTTTAATAATCAAAGTTTGAGATATTTAAATTCCTAATAGTATCGTTAATTTTCATTCTAAATCCTTAGCAGAACAGCCAAATAGGATGCGGAAATTTGTTTCCTAGCAAAATGCCATTAGTCTGGGTTAGTCATGGCATCTAAGCACTTCCTTTTGTGCCGAATCGTACGTCAGAGAATTGAACTCGAATCACCGAAATTGAAACAACAATTAATACCACCGAGTAAAGTTTTAATTCCCCAGAATACGTAAGACTATAGAATACATCACGAAAGAGGTTATATTGAAATACAATCATACACTAAATAAAATACGCATCATGATGAGAACAAGTCAAAATGAGAACAGTCAGAATCAGACCGTTACAAAGAATTATCAATATTTATTAAAACAACTAATTTCTTAATGGAACTCATTAAACTTCAGAAATTTGTTTCGTTACTATACTAAATAATTTACATTTCAGACGTAATGAACGATTATATTTTTAAGAAACAGATTTTTAAAGGATGTTTCATCGAAATTAATTTCCGACATTATTAGAATTTATTTACAAATTTTATAAATTTTATAAATAACTAGAGCCGTTTGAATAGTATAATGAAACCTGTGATTATCTTGTTTCCGAGGTAAACGGTAAATTGTATGAAAAATGTAAATACTGTTTGCATTTTGTAGTGTTTCAACAGGAGAATATGACTTGGTAAGTCGAAAGCTTCGCAGACCTCTGTAGAATAAAGAAGGGTAAAATAATTTACGAGGAATTGAAAAGTGGTTTTATTAAGAGAAAAAAATGCAAATCATTAGTCATAAATTAAGGCATATAATTATTTTTTACAACTTCACAGCGGGAAAGTATACGAAGCACACCAAAAGTAGTCGTCAAAGTTGAGATGTTTGCAATGTAAAGGTTTGAGTCAAGCCGTGCAATATGGAGTAACCCGCGAGGACAAAACAAAAGCCAGTCGGACGACGCCAAATTTCTGGCACGGGGAGTGAACAGCTGAGACTCCGTTGGTTTCGCCGAAACCTACGACCTTGCCCTTGCCAAAGCCGACTGACTCACGGCCAACTATCGATCCCGTAAGTAAGAGCATTACGTCTTGAGTCAAGCAGTGAATCACAACACAAGCTTGCGAGCCTACATGCAAAGGAACGCCAAACACAAATATTGGCAGCTGACCGACACAAACGGAATATTAAGACTTATGCACATCCTGGATAGAATTTCCACAAGAGCGTTGGTCTAATAAAGGGCCAGGGCCTTCTGTATTGCGGGAAGCCCGTCGCAATTCGGCTCCATAAAATATTTTTATCCTGACTACTCTGAACTGATCACAGACTTTTACGGTTGCATCCTTTAATACAGCTATTATTTGTGAATTTGCGTCACCTGGCTCAAAGAAAGTAATTACAATATCATAAATGTCTGTACGCTCGACGTGACTGTATACATATTACGAAGAACACTAAAGAAAATTATTACATCATCCAATAAATTTGCTTTCGGTTCTTTATAATTAATATATTACCAGAATACTGATGTTTGTTTACTTAAATAGACTTATTCTAATTTATTAAATTGACTTAACAAATTAATGCGTAAAATTGGAACACCATTTATAATCGTACCTATCCCTATTAACTGTTAATTGTTATATGCAGGAACCTCGTTTCAATTTCGATTTTTTTAAAAAGAAATGATTATATTAATACCGGTTCGTATGTTAAAGACGTCAGCTTTAGTCAGTCATTAGCGTTCTCTGAGTAAGGGAAAAACACTTTTTTTGTTATTACTGAGCATTTTGGAAGGAAGAGCTCATCGTCAAGTTTAACAACTCAAACCCAACACCTGACTGAACAATTGGGGAGAGGAGAAGAGAACCATTACGTGGAAACTCATATAATATTTTTGGATTTCATTTCAAATTAAGCTTGTCACGTAAGTAGTAGCGCGGCGCGGAAATTGTATCGGTGAAATCTTTGATGGCATTCGGACAAGGTAGTGAACAAACAAATAATGAAATCTCTGACTTAAAGTAGTGTTGTGAGAGAATCGAGCAGTGGGATTGTAGGGGCAGCAATTAACGGAGTCCCGTGTCCCGTGCGGCTCGCATGCTGATGCACTTCCGCTGCCTGAGGAAGTGACTAACCAGCCAACGCACCTGTGGATTGGATGCTGGGCCAAACAGGACCTACTCTACAGATAACTCCTAGTCAGTGAAGAAGCAATATATAAAGGCGTGTCACGGATACTTTCAATATTTTTACAGCTGTCAGGTATTTCAACGACATCGCAAACTATTTAAATAACAAGCGCATACAATGAAATTTTTAATTAATTAAATATTCGAAAAATTTCGACAATTATTCTTTATATGATTAGATAAATCGATTGTTTTCAATGAAATTAAACAAATTGGTTGTCATAGTTATACATCCTAAGTTTATGTTCGTAGTGAGATGAATTCTGTACACAAAGAGATAGTAACGGTAAATTATCCTGGCGTCTGATAAACTTGGAAACTGTCAACTTAGGAACCGTATATTGAATACGACGTAATGCAATACAGTTGGGCTGCATATAAATATTTCGGATTGCAATTTTCTCTCAACGAATACTACTTTTAGCCTGTGTGTAATAGTGTCATCGGTTAATACTATTAATTTCCAATTTACAGAACTTTAAATATGATAATTGAGAAAGACTATCGGGAGTTAATAGGCAGGCGAGATAGGTTTCGGTAGCGGATCACCAGGACCGGACGCCGTCTCACCGGAAGTGGACGCACCGGAAGAGCCGCAAGTGTCAGGACCATTGAAGTCGCCGCTGTGCCCTAAGAAACCTGCCTCATTTAGCACGGCTGTGGCTCTGGCTATGGCGCTTCCCGCCGCAGCGCGGGATTTATTTAAATGATCGTGGAGGAAGATGGACAGCCGCGCTGTTGTAAGCCGCGGCACAGGGAATTCCCTGGCCATGGCCTTGGTTTGGCCCCGAAGTCATGTTGCGCAGTCAAAGCAACGGGATTCTTTACTCGTTGACACAACGTCCTAAAAGTGTAATCAACGTCAAATGGTACGCGAGTCTTGATTAAGCGGCTAATGGAAGAGATCGAGGGATACGACAGACTGACGTAAAACCAGTGAATTTTTTTGTTGATTGTAGCAGCGTTGTTACTGGTAATTTTCATGGCTGATTATCCACATACGAGTACCACTTACTAAACTTATTTGACTACTTTAATTTTTGACTAATGATTTCTATTTTAGACGAGCTGGTCGAATTCAAATTCACGAAAGTCTACTACCTAAAACGTGGACGGTTCTGCGACCCATTACCATTTTTTTAAAAAAAGCAGAATATTCGGGTATTATACAAATAACATATTATGAAAATATAACTTTTGTTGAAATAAATACTGAGGACTTACGAATTCTCTGCTGAAGGCTTGGATGTCCAAGAGGGCGTTGCTGACTGGGATCAAGATTTTGGATAGCAGGTCGGCGTCACCGTCCGTCTCCGTGGTTGCCGACATATCTTGGATGTAACTGTCACCTCCGGAATCCGTGTTGGTGTTCCCGCAAGGGTTGAGCCACTCTTCTTGAGAGTTTAAGAGCTCCTGCAATGAAGCGGAGCCCATGGGCGCGGCCATTGCTTGGGGCAGACGCAGGGCGCTCAGGAGACAAGCGGACACTACCAGAGCTCCACCGAGACCTGAAACACAAACAAAACTTTCTTAAAACACTTCCCAGGTTAATGGTCACCTCCATAATACATCTCTTTTACTTGAAAATCTTAAAGCCATCTTCCTCTTGGCGCGTCAAACACTCTACTTATAACAACGGCACCAACATGAAATAGAGTTAAAGTTATTCCTAGCCCACCTAAAAATTAGGTACGTTAAATTGTGACTGTATCCGAAAAAATTAAATGACCCAGAGGCTTATTTATTACAATATCACTCTTGTAAATGTGTATTTGATCACTAAAAATATCGAAGTTTATAAAAGAGAAGCACAAAATATGCTTTATTATTATCAATTAAATATCTATTGTCCTAAATTTCCGTCCCTCGAATCTGGTATTATTAAAATAGCAACGATCCTGTAATAACAGTTTAGAGAACTGCGTAAAACGATACAAAATTAGGTAATGGAAAAAGTTCTCTGAAACAACTAAAGCTTCAAGTATTTTGAATTAATAATTTATTTTATTTTTTCCTCTGTCGCGGTAAAATCTAACAAGTTGAGTTTGAGATAAGAGCACTGGGAGGGCAGTTCTATCTCGAAGGCATTTTGCAAGAGCAACGAGATGCTGATAGTAGCTTGATAGCTGACAGGTGCTGCAGTCGCTCTGGAATCCGCGTAGGAAGGCCAAATACGAGTATCAAGTGCAGTGGCCGGGATCAGGAAAGAATTGTCCCGACACAGTCAACAAGACCGAACCAGAGACCGAGGAATTGCCTAGACGTGGTCGGTCTCAGTGGCGGCGACTTCACTAGAAGACTGGACGTGTCACCACACCGCAATAATCACTGTTAATTGCCGGCCAGCGAGTTCCAATCCATCTTATTCCTCAACAGTAATGTCTATCACAAAGAAAAACTTCTGGCAATTAGAAACCGTTGCGTAGAATCTCCTTGACCTTACATTCTCGAACAAAGAGGTTCACCCCAGGGTCTTCAACACATTGTTTTATTAGTGACAAAGGTAAATCAAAATTTTGTGCGACAATTTTAAAAATGTCATTCTTTGAGACGAATTTCTAATTTAGAATTACAGTATTTTATTTTAACCAAATATTTTTGCTTAAATAGTGTTTTCACCGGTGACAATAGCCCACTGTTGGGGTGCAAAACTGAGAATCGTTTAAGCATCATCTACACCACGATAGCCTTCGTTCTCTAATGAAAAGTAATTTTTCAGTTCTACGTTATGAATTATTTATAAAATAATCGCTAAATATTTTAACATCATTTGAATTATGTCGTGGAGCTAGATGCAAGTTGTCTTACAAAATGATTGTTTATGAATTAATGGCATAATATTAAAATAAATAATATTTAAGAGGGTGAAGCGAAGCAAGCGAGTGGTCGTGAGTGACAGCTGAGCCGTCAGGTTCCCTTGCAGGTGGAAACCTGACTCACGTTGGACAGTTAAGATTTCAGGTGCACAGTAACAGGTGTCACAGGCGCCAACTTGAAACGTCGCGTCCTGGACGGCCACTCGAAAGTCAACTCTGTAAATGACTGGTGTAATTTAACTCGAATAGGGAATAAAGGTTGACGCCAGCAGCGGATATTCACAAGGCCCCTCCGCTAGCGTCACTCGAGTTGTCGGAATTTACGCGACCGGCGAACAAAAACATCGGAAGTGACGACTCCCGTCGCGTCGCAACGCGTCGGAGCAGCGCTTGCCGGCTCGAGATACGGACCACATACGTTCACAACCGCAACCGCGGCTACAGTTTACTATTGTCAAAAGACGTTAGCGACGGAATACATTTCGAGCGCACTTACGTTGCAGCGTCCTGGAAAAGACGGTCCCCGACGTCGAGGGCCTGCTGCGGGGGTGGTGCCGACGCTCGTGGAGACACCGCGGGTTCACACTGCACGTATACGACGCTGCCCTCGCAACCACCATATCGTCAAACTTGCTCGCGCTACGAGCGTCATGTCCATCACCCACATTTATTTCAGCTCTGCGCTCACTCACGGAAACAGAAAGATCGTCGTTGCACATCTTATACCATGGCACACATGACTACTCCAATGTACGGAGACAACTGCTTGCCTTAGTCACGTGACATTAAGATGCTTTATATCGAAACCTACCCCCTCTAGTCTAACATGCTTGGGACAAACCAAAGATTAGCCAATCAGTGCACTCGTAGGGAGGAGCGACGGTGGGCTTTAATAGTTTCCCCGGAATGAGCACCTGTTCGGCCCCTCGTGACGTCACCCAGGTCCGGTGGAGGGGGGCGCTCACGCCGATGCGAGTTTTTTCTCTCCTTTCACTGGAGTAGCGCGCCTCGCGCAGTGCGGAGCGGAGCGGAGCGGAGCAGAGCTTAGTTGAGCGGACCTTGTACCGTCCGCGTCTGCCATTGGAAATACTTCCCCGCCCACCCTACGCGAAATGTGCCTGCAGATTCTCGCGATTCTTAACAGAGACAGGTAATTTAATATCGATGTTTCGTAGCTTTTCAAGTGGCTTCACCACGACCGATGTCTATGCACGTTCAACGACCTTCTTTAACCACGTGATAAAAATTAAATGTCGTGAGCATAGTTTGTGTGACAGTAATTACAAATTACTTTTATATTCGTCTGAATTTCTCGCTTACCGTTTGCGTAAAAGTGTGCATTAATTTTGCCCGTGTTATGAATTGTAGAATGGCAGCTACGAAACGCGCCTGCAAGGTAGGCCGCCCGTTAACTTTGCATCCAACAAAACTTGTACGGAGCGAAGTGAACCATTCTTTTCACTGTGTTGTGATCATTAAAAGACTGTCTCTGATATTATTTACCGACATGTTATACATTTCCAAAATTTTGGACCGTTTTAAGTTATTCTCATTGTACGATTACCTATGAATTGTTCAAACATAAATTCTTAATAAAAATATAAAGGACTATTAAATCTCTGGATTGAATAATAAATCTAAATCCGATTTCTAAGTTACAAGTCAACTATTTGTTCATACGAATGAACAATACAGCATTTCGCATACCTTAATGGGATGGTGAAGAATATCTAAAATATAACACCAAACAAAACCAATATTAGAAAATAAATATTAAAACTCATAAAAATTCTCATTCAAATATAAAGATATACTTATTCCTTATTTATTACACCATTAAAACTGTTTTGTAAGCCAGATACCAAATAAATTTTAGTCCTATAAACCTTGAAAATTGTGCATTACCCTTTTCCCGAAAATTGCAATAAAATTATAAATCAGTAATTGTAAACCTTATTTCTCAGTACAAAAATGATTTGCTTATGCAGATTTTACACGTTGAGACTTTCCGAAATTTCAGTCAGCAACATTATAATAGTGCTTGTTAAAAATCAAAAAATACTGCTTAATGACAGACCTGACAAATCGTAATTTTACACACAGGCTTACAAGGGTTTCAATTTATTTGTGGGATTGTTATGACGCATTATATTTATAGTTAGAATGTTGTAATGTCATTATCGGTATTATTTAAATTTTAACAGGAATTTATAGAATAGTGACGAATAAAAAGCCGAAAGCTCTCGTCTAGCAAAAATTTAATAAGCAATAAATATTTGTACTGATAAATAAGGTTTTAAACGTTCCTAATGATCATCAATTACAGATGAGTGGAATTGACCACTCATAATTAAATGATACAATCACCTTGGTAAGAAATATAACTTTCAGTTTATATTTATATAGCAGGTAAGACTTAAAGTTCCAAAAAAAAAGACAACGCTGATATATCTATATATATCTTCAAATATTTTGTTGATGATATACATGCAATATAAATGTATATATTCGTATAAGTCAGTATACTTGTAAATGCAGAATTAGGTGATATAAATACAATCCACAAAAATGTTTAAAATGGGATTTAAATTAATTTTCAATCATACTAAATATAAAAAATAAACAATTCCTATATTTACATTTCAAATTACGGAATTTTAATTTTTACACTAATATAAGAGTGTATGAAATCCTGGATCACACGAAATACAGCATATGAAAAGAAGCCTTCTGACTAATATTGCAATGTGTAAATGTAAATGACAACGCTAACCCGTTTGTAATGCTCTTAACGTTGTTTGAAAGACATTGTGTTAAAATGAAAGATAACTGTTTTGCAGTGTCACGTGGGCGCCTATTAAGCCCAAAAATGCCAGATTTATTAGACCTTTAATAGTCAAGCCGTAAAGAAATTAATTAAAAGCCGTAATGTCCACAACGACGGAGGTATGATACACTGCAGATTGACAAAAAGAGTTTCAATATTAGATGTAAATGAAGTATAAGAGCATTTATTTCAACGTTCTTTAGGTACCTTAAACGAGATCTTATTCTTATAAATAGTTTCAGAATTCTAATTGTTGAAATGTATAGATTAATATAAAGCATTTAGTTATAATTAATGACAAATGTTACCAACTTTTGTAAAGGTTGTGCGTGGACGAAATAATTGGATTATGTGAGTTTTTGCACTAGTCGTTCCTTGGTTCGATTCTATCAGCGATATCGTTAAGCACTGCCATTCTGTGGCTGAATATCAACTGGAATACGATTACACACTTAATTAGCCAATATTCTTAAAAAGTGCCACCGAAGTGCCAACGTATATGTTTCAAATAGTATTTTCATTAGTCATTTTTAATGTGATTTTAGTTTCATGAATGGTTTAAGTTAATATTGTCTTCAATGTATAATATTCACTTCCTCTAGTAGAATGTGAATCTATTTGGAATCCTTTTTCATCGTATTATAGTGAAGATAAATCAAGTGTAAAAAATTGACTTTGCGCGATGGTATATTAGGTGCATAACGGAATTCCAGATTGCGAAACATAAAAGGTACTCGAAAATTGTTTATAAGCTGCCGTTATACTAAACATGAATGGCGTAGACAAGGAGCGTTGAGAAGCGAAGCAGGGTCTCCATCCGGCTTCAGTCACGACTTCCTAGGCTAATTGCATGGTGTATACTCGAGCTCCTGGCCCTAACGAATCTATCATCGACAGGATGATTAGAATTGCAAAAATGCTTGGACGCTGTAGTCACTACAGTTCCGGCGTGAACGAACGGGATACGGCGTGCGTGCTTCATAAAAACATGTCGGGGGACATTCCCTCGCACGTAATCGGTACAGCCAATTTGTATATGATGTAGTATCCATTGCAGTTCTTTCACAGCGACAACAAATGAAAAATTACGAGACAACAACGAGAAAATTACGAAACCCAAGAGAACAATAGTCGGAAAAAATAAACAACAAAACCTCTTCTGGTCAATTAAAGGGATTAAATGAATCTTAAAAGTAACTTTACCTGGCCTAAAGTTGTCGCTATCACTCACTGACATATCCAATAATACTACACAATTATAATTTTCTTAATCATTTGTGTATCCAAACTAATTTTAAATAGTTTATAATTATTAATCCCATGTTACGAGTACATTTACGTTTTTATATTAACTAGTTAATATTATTTAGAAAAACATTGATGATATTTTGTAATAAGAAGTTGGTTAGATAGGATCAGCCTTCATTTGTTCTCAATTTTAAATGTTGCAGTCGATATTATTTATTCTGCACTCGTTTTTGATATTAATTTTATATTCATATGCAGTTTGGGAGGAAATTAAATCTATGAGTTCTTTCGTATTATGAATATTTTTACTTTTGGTAGGCACAAAATGAAGTCCTTAAAATCAAGTGCTAAATACTTAAAATTAAACGAAGGTAATTTTAAGATACATTTCTAAAATTTTAGAAAAACTGTATTTTTTCTAGTTGTGTTTTTATTAATCTTTCCTCAATAATCGCTAATTACGATCCAGAAAAGGTTTGTCTACTCTGGTAACTGCAAAATTAAGAAAAATAACCTTGAAAACTCTGTACTTCTCATGTAGGTGTAAATACATATTGAAAGCACTTTTTTACAAAGACTTGAAGCAATGTAAGTATAAACATACACAGAAGTCACACAGTTCTGTTCAATATAACACTATTTTTACTTTAAAAAATTAACACGAATATTAATATTGAAATGGTCAAGGGATTATAATAATTTAGCTAAAAATTTAATGTTTATGGCCTTTTTAACTAATACTAGAGGTAGTCTTTGTTATTTGTTGCTGGTTTTACAAAAATATTTATCGATTCCGAGCCATAACGATTTGCTGATTCATGGTTTTAGCTCAGCTTTTGTATAGTGTGCTCAATAGATTCTGAAGCTGCCACATTTATCCGGGAGACATGCAAAATTAATCTGTAATATTTGTATCAGTTAACACTTAAGATACTTTGAAGCAAGAGACATGGTCTGTAAGTGAAAGGGATTACTGTAAATGCGAATGAGGCAATTTATAGGAAAGACAAACTTTTGATTAAACAAATAGCTGACTCCAGGGCCTTAATGGTATTACTTTTTGTACCTTAATTTTTGGTATAAACTGGGAAATTATTAAAATGAAACGAAGGTAAACTTAGATAGATTTCTAAAATTATAGAAAAACTATATTCTTTGTAGTTGTGTTTTCTTTATTTGTCCTCAGTTTTTCGTTAAGATGATTATATCTTTTAGTTTTTCCAGAAAAGTTTTTTTTCTACTCTCATAACTGGAAGCTTAAGGATTTTTTTCTCTGTAAATATATTAGGCTTGTGTGTATCTATGAGACACGATTTACGGAGAAAATATGGAATGCACAGGAATAAAATGAATCCTTGGGGAAGAAAGTATTGGCAATTGGCCCGTCATTTCATGAATGGCAACGTTAGTGCATTCCCAGCATTCTTCAATGTGGAGTAGAGTTAGTTTACTTTTGCTTGAAGATGTGTTGCATTTTAAGAAACAAATACTTCTAATCTATGGAAAAATTTCCAAGTGCTGACTAAATGTTAGTAAGGAGCCGATGACAGGGAAATGTTGGCATGCTCAGAATGATTCACATCTTTCTTTCTTCGAAAGTGTCGTGTTGAGGAGAAATTTTCCGCAAGAGATCGTCCCTGTTTCACCAGCTACGAAGTTGCGACAAGCTGTGCAAGTCTGGACTTCAGGATCCCGTTACTACAACACAGTCTGAATGGAATTCCGCAGTGACGCCAACGCAAGGGATCCACCATTCAGCAGAAGCAGAATCTGACGAACACAAGACAGGAACGTAGCATAAACACTGTGATTCGGCTAGCACGATTTCTAGCGGACGATAAGAATTATACTTTCCGACGTTGTCAATACCTTTTTTACGAAGTGAGAAGTGAATAAAATTTACTAATGCCCGAAAAAAAGGAGTTCAGATGTAGTAGGCGTTCACTAATACGTATTGATTGTTGGTTGAAGATAATAAATTATTTACATCCTACGCTACCTACAATAACTCGTAAAACTACGTCAGAACTCTGAAATGTAAATAATTTCTAACCAACAAAGGTTTCAGACGTCAAACATTTAGCACAATTACCCAAATTTATGAAAAACTGATAACACACAAACTCACAACCATTTCATAAAGATTCTATTTCATAATTAACGTAATTTTACACACCTTAGGCTAAACGTGGTTTTGTTGCATGTGCATGTGTAAGATACGGACAGCGTCCGGGTAGGAAGAAAGGTCACTTTGACAATTTCAAGTGAATTCAAGAAAGTCGAGGGTCGCTTTCGCTAGAAAGCATCCTCCGAAATACCAATCCACGAACGTGGGGAGGGCGGGAAGTGAGAAGTCTCAGAAAATCTGAAAGAAGTTAAAGGAATTGAAAAGACGAGCTATGCCGGGTGGCTCTTTGAACTTAACGAGTAGGTGTAACCGGACATTGCGGTTGTGGTCGCTCCGTGGTTTTAGGACGTGTGTTGTCTAATCAGACACTAGCATGCTTCTTGCCCGTAACTCTACTGATTGGTCTGACAGATAGCTTTGTATACTAGAAATGTTAACCAGGCTGAAAAGCTATCGAGAAATACAAAACCCAAGAAAATAAAACTGTATCAAAATAAATTAAACGTAGTACCCCACTATTATACAATTATTAACCGTATGTCTGAGACAGGGGACATGTAAAATATGTATAACATTTTTTAATAAAAAATAAATGAACAACGTCGACCGGACCCATAATTCAAACCCAGGACCTCCCGATTTCCGGTCAGGCACTGAGCTAGTCCGAGTCGACGTCCCGAGAACCTATCTAACATCCCTCCAGATGTTGGCTCATATACAATTTACTAATCACATTCATCACAACCTAAATTTGAGAAATTCGGTGAACAGTTTCCATTGATTTCATAACGTTGACATTCTTGTTCAGCAATATTAGTTTAAAACAAATGTGACCATTTCCGTAATTTTCCCTTATATTATTTCCAGCGACAGTTGTCGGCTAAACACAATTACTTGGCAACGGGTTTACAGTGGGAGGATGGTGCTCCTGAAGTAGGACGTCTTCTGCTTCCTCACTCTCGGTGGCCGACGTCGAGGAATTCCGGACCACATTGCTACATGCCATTTTCTGTTACGGCTCAAAAAGACGCTCCACTTGACGCTTTTTACACAGCATTCCCAGGCAGAGTTAACATACTGAAATCTTGTCTTGGCGATGCCCTACCTGCGGCCATTTACATTGCAGACAACTTGCTATTGGATATCAACTCCCGTCAAATAAAATACTGAACGTCTTCACATCAATCACTAAATATCTGTAATTGGATACTAAATATTATTAAAACCGACGTTAAACTAAAATATGGTTTAAATTTACACAATAATTACCAAGCACTTTTTTGAAATAAACAAACTTTTCCGTAGGAAGAACCAAAATCATTGTAGTATTAATAATGTATAGTAAAATTTTATCAAATTAAGAGACTGGATAAATGCTTCTCGGGATTCCAGCCCGGAAAAAATAGTCAATACCACGCGACGTTTCGATGACTATCATGCCATTATCTTCAGCGAGTTTACCCGTCTGGAATCTCGAGATAATATACTATTATACTGAAATGTCTAGATCACATTCATTTCTGCTTAATAATCACCTTCAACCATTGTTCAATCAGTTCCAAATATATTGTTTAACAAGTTTAAATGACAATTCTCACAATTGCTAATTACCGTTAGACGAAATTATTTCATTTTCAGTCTTGAACCTTTATAGGACTATACATACATACAAAGCCACATGACCGTACCCAATCAGAAAAACACGCAAAAAACGTATTCAAACACAAAGAGGTATACACGGGCACTCGTACTTTAACTGAAAAGATAACTTTAATGTGTTCAAATAATCATTTTTACCCTCTCTTGCATAAAACACGATTCTCTAACCGATATTACGAATATAATAATTATCTATAGAACGGAATATAAATACTGCAGGGTACAATAATTACCAATAGAAAAGGAAGTCCTCATATATTCTTGTTTTTGTTTGTTTGAAGTAAGCATACGTTATTATTTTTTTTTAAAAAAAAAGAAACACACGAGTTTTCAAAATTTGTCCCAACCATACATAAGGACTTGTTTTTTATTGATATTCAGATTGACTACGAAGTCAAAATTTCAAATGATTTTTTCTTGTTCATGAAACATTATTAGTTAAATAATTTCAAAAACATAATTTGTAAATCTTATTAGCTAAAAAAATTATGTAAAATTTGTGTTTGTCACTAATGACTTATATTTCGAAGCGACATTAATCTTTAAAAAAATTAATTTCTTCAACTGAGGAAATCAGATAAGTCAATCATAAGTACATCTATTGATGACTTCCAATTACCTGATTACGTTAACCAGAGACAATATTGCTTCACTGTAGAAACATATCCGAATTAGAGATATGCGTATAACAAATAAAATTACTTCTGCCTTATTATTTCATTACTGTATGATCAATATGTAGATCATGTTTATAATTCGTTTGTGGCTGGTGAAACTGTTAGAATATGCAAATAGAAAGAACGAGTCGGCGATGAGCAGTCATTGAAATTTTATTTTCGACCTAATTGGCTTCTCCCTCAGGCGAATACATAATACACTCTTTGACGACTTGATCATTTTCCATGTTTCGACTATAACAAGTAATTAGTGCATTCGTCGTGGAAATATTAAGGAAGAAACATATTACCGGACGAGTAACAGAATTGGATGGTAAAATATTTAATTCTTGCCGAGAGATTAGTTTTAAAGCCATTTTATTTGCAGATTTGGATGAGAAGTGGCATAAAACCTGAAGTGAATAGAGTTTACGTCAGTCTGCAGGGCCACGTGTGAACTCAGACATTATTTCAAATTCATGTTATTGTGCAGCGAATTAAATTAGAACAGTCATAATGTAGTTTTCAATTTTCATGCATTTTTAAGCATTTCTTGTATTAGTTTTCACGTAAAGCCCCTAATACATTTGAGATCATTTATTGAGATTTTCAAATATAATTCTTTTCGTTTTATTTTTTTAAATGAATCAAAATTTCCTATTAAATTAGAGTTTTCATCATATTACTCATTTCAATACATAATTAAAACATAAAATACAAGGAAATATCTTCACTCACAATAAAATCACGAAACGTATATAGGACAATTAAAAGAAAATAATAGTTGAGAGTAATATCCAACGAGTGAAATAAATGAATAACACTGCCAATTTAGTCAGAATCAAATAAAAACTTGGAACGTATCAATCATAGCATAACGTGGTCCTTTTCTTTGGAACCTCTGCAGGTGCAATTAATATTTAAAATATATGTGCAAGATCCAAAGAAAACAAACTTCTACTTTAATACAATTGTAATGAAAATGTATGGAATAATACTTAAAAGTTATTAAATAAATTAAATTGAAAATTGTGTGTGTTTAAAGGTCAATTAACGATGCAGTTATGTTGACATGCATCAACTGAAACACGGACAAGAATTGTCCCTTATTTTTAACACAAGAGTGGCCGTGGGCCTGTTTAAAATCTGCTATTAATGTGAATAATGATTCTATTAATTTAAATAGAGTATACGATTCATACTTTTTATTTTTATTTTATTTTCATACTGTATTCAAAAATTCTCTCTTATTCTACATATTTTTAGTATATTTTGGGTTTATTTAAATATTTTCTTCAATACGTCCTAAAGAAATGAACTAAACGTTCTAAATTCTTATTTTGATTGAAAGATAGGGTTTTCGATTATGGGCTGGTCGATATGGGAATGGAATAAACAGGCTGTAAGTCACGTATTAACGAAATTATGTTTTATTTGAAACGTATTAACGGTTATTTCAAATAAGAAAGAAAATTCGTCAATATCTCCCACACAGCTTATTGAAAAACACTATATATTTTATTCAAATAGGTTGTGTCATTCATTTGAAGAAGAGAAAACGTAATAAAGTTACACGAGTGAAAAAATTATTCAAATTATACATAAATGTGAAAACCGATTCTAAGAAATAGATACGGAGTATTTTGCATAGGGAAGTTTCAATATATTCAATTTAAATTGACATTGTTATGGATAGAAATATTTAAGGGTGCACAAGTGAATAAGAAATTTTATATATATTTAGGTAGATAAATAATAAATAGTATCATAAAACTGTGGACATTATATAAGGCCTCTTAATTCTTATAAACCGCCAATAAAATTTATTGAATTACACTACAAAATTTCAAATGAGCATTTATTAATTTATTAAAATTTTCATAAACCCAAAAAAGGAACATACAATGCAGTTTTATTATTTAAATGGAAATTGCCACAAATATGCCGAGCATCTCTTACAGTGCCGCCCAATTAATATTGCTGAACCCGAAGATGATTTCATTAAGGAAGTCGTTGAAACGTTGCTCCACTTGAAAGCAAGCGGCTATGCAGAGCCTGAATGTATGAAAGAAGGCAGCCACTTGATTCGCCGGCGCCAACGCGTGCGTTCTTCTCTCCTGACAACACTTCCGTTTCCTTGCAGCTTTACTACGTGACGGGAAAGTAAATAAAAAAGCGGCTAAAATTCTATGGGCGAATTTTATAATGAAATCAAAATTAATTCAAAAATACTTGAAATAGTGAATACTATCAAGAAACGTTCAGAAAACCTGATAGATTATTTAGCCGAGAAACGATACGTTGATTACGTTTATATAGCAATACGTAATAATACCAGAGTCTTGTATATTTCCATAAAATGCAGATCTTTTAATGTTACAGTAGGAAGTGATTCAATTTAAAAATGTAGCAATCCAGTCATCTTGAGTCAAATTCAGTATCGCGTCAAATCGTCATTCGTTATAACACAGATTTATTTCATTTCTTCTGTATTGCTCGTTTTAGTTTAGTTATTTCAGTTCGTGTGTGTAGCGAATCGTCCGTCGACATTATATTCAATTAAATATGAGCTCACAATTTCTAGAGCACCTTACGTTTTGTTCAAGCGTTTATCAACCAATTTAGTGGAACATTTTTGTAAGCATCCTATCTTCCAGATTTTCTTTAACGAAATTTCAGTTACAAAATACTAACATTTAAAATAATTTAACAACATTAGAGAGCGAGGACGTGAATTATGAAGCATTGCCGGGTCTAGAACCGGGCTAATTCACATTGAAATCATGCGCAAATGACCTGACGTCGATGACAGCGCTCGCCATCGATACCTTGTTTTTCATCAAGGAGAGGGGATAACAAGCTTCAAAATGGTCATCCTGAACCAGGCAAATCTCCTTTAAGAGTATAGGAAGGGAATTGATAAGGGGTAATCTGGAATATATATCAAAGTAGCCAAGGGTTGACTCAGGCTCCTGGGTTAAGTTTAAGGATCCCACCCGGTGAATCAGGCAACCCCCCAGAAAATCTGTATTAGGTACGTTGGTCTGTTGGGTACAATTCTGACTCCCTGAATGATGGGAGAGGAGTTTGCTGCAGGGTCGTTGCATTTCGTTCTCCGTGTCTCCATTAGTTTTAGTAGGTAGCTGGCCGGCTGATCGAATAGTATCAACGGACAACTTTTAAATGCCCAACGTCTTTCACACCAGCACATACACATCCTCGGCATACCAGATAGAGTACGATGCATTCCGGCATTCCCGAAGGTAAGCCCCGCAATAAATCTGGGGAGAAATACCTGCGAGAGAAAGCTCCCACAGTCATCTCTTGTTTCCATCAAAACGGAAGTTTATTTTCCATAAATAATATGGAAAATACAAATCGATTTAGGCATTGATTGTAAAGAGAGAGAGTGTCAATGTTTTGAAATAACCATGCCTTGAATGGACAGTAAGTTATTTGGATCCGCTATTTGCAGGTTGCACAACGACGGCGACTGTTGACTTACTTATCTTCAGGGATCCAGAATTCTTTCACCACTGGAATCCCCGAGAGGGGCTGGTCCCGAATTCTTGTTTGGTTTGTCATTTATCTATCGGCAGGTTGGCGGCTGTAGAGCCTGTCTGCGTCATAGCAAGCATCCTCTTCCAGGAAGCTCCATAGAGCAACAGGTAACGTTCATCGTTTGGATTTCCCCAACAGAATACTCACTTCCCCTACTTTAGGGAGATTACACTTTCCAATGCAATATTTACACTGAGAAGTTTCCCTTCTTGTGAATGCCGATGTATTCTATAGCAATTGATATTACGAGTTTATTGGCTATAACTTGCTCTAAATAATGCAGGAGTATCTTCATTATCGAGACATACTTTAATTTATGAGGAGAAATGTAGGATATCTTTCTAATCTATTGGCTAAGATTAAGTACAATTAAGTTAAACAAATCCAGATAAACTTTCATTCGACACTGCGTGTTTATTAAGTTTCTATGGTAAGCCCTAAAGTTTGGGACCACAAGTAATCCTACTAATCACTAATAATCATAAATTAACGTTGATGAATAATACTGAAAATCAAGAACTTAATATGCAACCTAGATTGGTTTCAGAAAGAATTACAGAAAAATAGTTAAAAATGTTGAAATTTACCACGCCTACTTGCGACTTAAAGCGATATATTTCTTTCCTGTCAATTGTTTTCACACTAAAATTTGTCTGCACCACAGTCATTGTTTTAATACAAAAAACAATATTTTTGGCCCCAGTTCAGCCAACAGCGAACCACAATGCCGGGATTAAAGGAAGTTGGAAAATTATATATAAATATACATATATATATATATTCTTTATATATATTTAGGTATCTATTTTTAAAATTGAGTCTTAAAACAATAGCAAGATGCGATTTAGAAAAATAGGTAATTAATTCAAACTATTAAGATATTTATGTTATGTTAGAAAGGATGTGTGACATAAACAGCATAAATTAAAAATAATTTAAAATAACCCACAAAATATTACTAAATTTTTCAAACTGATGCGGCAATCTTAAGTAAAAGGTTTTAAATCGGCTTACAACCAAACTTCGATATTTCAGAAATATAATTGTTCCGTTTTACATAAACTTAGCACTGAGATGCGGAGTTTGGAATTGCACTATAACGAACGAGATCGGGAGGAAAATGTTCCACCCATACACTTGAACATTATTTTTTATGTTTGAAAGATACGAAATACGATAAAATTTACGCAATTTAGTTTTATAAATCATTGAGCCAAGTCATACTGACTAATAGATTTTAATTTTTAAATTATATATTACAATCATAATATTCTGAAAAATAAAAAATACATAAATATTGTTTCAATGGCCACGCTAATATAACTCTGACGAATTACTTCACATTCAGTGTGCTTTAAGTAATCTTTTTTTCCCGAAAGTCTATTAGAATGTTGCACAACTATAAATATTTCATATTTATAGTGGTCTGACTTCTTGGAAATAAAAGAGCCAAATTAGTCAGAAGTTTAATTAAATTTAATAAGAAAATTAGTACATCCTTTCACGACTGTAGTTTATACAGTAGTTGCGTTAAACTGAGATAATTTCAGTACAAATCATATGGATAAAATGTCTAAAAAAATACCAAAATCTAAATCTACAAATAAAGCTGAATTTAAATAAATTTTAAATGTGTTGAGCACAAACGTTACTGCCGAAATAGTTGTTTTAAACGGCTGCTGTTATGGGTATTGTTGGAGTTCAAAAATTAGTAATTAGAAGAGAAAAGTTTACTCAATTAAATTATAAAATGAAATTAAATTAAAAACCGAATAATTGGGTCTTATGTGCAACATCTGACTCATCAATGTAGAATAATTTATGCTAATTCAATTTATAATTATTTAAAAAAATGTTGGACACGAATGAATTTATTTTTATATTTATTACAACTAGTTTAAAAAGAGTTTTGTTTGGCCGATGTAAAAAACTTTACAATATAAACAGTTAAATTTATTTATACGGCTGTGATGAATGAAATGTTATTTTGTCCGTAATATTTTTAACTAAATTTAAATTGTAAGAAGTTTTTAAAATAATTCGCGTTCCGCAATTATCAAAAAAGTCAATGTGTTTGTAGTGTAGGTTTTAAAAATATATAAAATTGTAGAAGTTATTTATTACTAGGCATTTTAAGCAGTTGATTTGTAAATTTCATTTTTAATTATAATTAATCTAATTTCCATGAATTTGACATATGAAGGATAAAATTTTAAGAATATTAACAATTGTGTTAATGTTGAATTTATTATGTCTTATGTGTCATATTATGAACCGTAGCTTATTTTATGACAATGAGTTGTTACACATGTAATTGATGACTCTTCCCGAGTAAACAGGTTGTTGATACTAATTGTTAACTACCTAATTTTGGAAACTATGAGATGCTTACTCATGTTTGTTTATAATCTGGGTGCCCGGCGTTGCTTGCGAATTTATTTATATTTGTTTATTGTAGTACTTAATTCAACAGTTATCTCTTTGTCAACACGTGTTTAAGCCATCAGCAACCATGAAATAATTGTTAAATATAATTATTAATTTAAGTAATGATACGTTATAATGGTTTTTCGCGAACGTCGTCGCTGCCCCCGCACGCACATACACTGTGGATAAGCGACCGGGTGCGTCGAACGGCGTCGGTGACATTCGCGAAAAACAAATGAAACGCATCATTACTTCAATAAAATGTTAGTTACTTTGAAGACGTTTAATCATCTCGATTGTCAGGGTACGTGGGGGCATATTCTACATTGTTCTAAGGCTATAGAATACAATATTTTTGACCTCCAAGGGAAAATGGAAGGAACCTAAATCTTTCAAAGATCCACATTGTCCTTCTCTGAGTAGAGCACAACAGTACACCAGAATTTCATGGCAATGGGACGCACGCTGTAATACGAGGGCGCACAACAAATATTACCTAATTTATTCGGATAAATCATTTCAGTTCTCAGTCACATAAAGTTTCAGAAATTTGTAGATAAAGGACATGTATACATCAGTCATTACAAAATATTCATGATGGGGTCTACCTCAACAGTATCTCGGTTATTCGACTGACTTGATTTTGAGGAACTTGTTTGTGGTACATTAAGTCACACAAACTTAACACCACTCACAGGAAAGAAGGTGGCAGGATTATTCTCTCACGCACCCTTCTTCTAAGTTTTCGAGAGAAACCTTGGTACACGAATCAGAAAAAAAAATTGTTAACAGGGTAACATGAACGAGGTTTTATATTATTGAACTGTTTGACCTAATAATTGACCCATGAGAAACTAAAGGAACACACTGCGTTCTAGAGGGAAGCCTTGGTAAAGCAACTCAGAACTAAGTTAACCATATACAATGGGAAAGCTGATAAGATGTTGCCGCTGAGAAACACGAAGCGATGCACCTGGGTCTTTTGCGTCATTGCGGCGTCTAATCTGCCTGCGAGTCCGGTAGCTTACTTGTGTTCCCATGCGCTCAAACCTGCTTCCTTCTCTTACAATTATACTGGGATGTATTTTACTCGCCAGGCGCTTCCTTCAAATCAATACCGAGTCGTTAGTTGTGAACTCAGTTCTGATACGCGATTGTCTTCACAAGGAGGAAGGGGAAGATTTAATTTTACTTCATGTACAATACAATACCTTGTCATTAAACATCCCTAAGATCTTAATTATCCGGAACGTTCCGGATCTAATGCATATTACGAACTGGGCAATTCAACGTAGACATACATATTTAAATTTCATGGTTAAGAGCAACTGAACCATATGAACAACTCATTAAAGTGCTGTCTCCAAATTATAACTAGAAAATCACACGGTAAAGACGTTACGTATATTACGTAATCAACAGTGAAGCACCAGGAATAGATAACATTTCAGATTTGTTGATACGATCATCGGGCGAAAAAGCAACATCACGGTTGTCCAGGATAGTTTTCAAAATCTACGAAAGAGGAAGAATACCAGAGGATTTTAGAAACAAAACAATTATCCCTATAACGAAGCGGACTGGTCAAAATGCCTGCAAAATAATTACTAAAGTAGTATACAGCAGGATGGATCGTCAAATAGAATGCCAGTTAGGAGATTATTAGTTTGGGTTTAGGAAGAATGTAGTGACAAGAGAAGCAATATTGACTCTGCTTCTAATTTTAGAAGACAGGATAAGAAAAAGAAAAGCTACGTTCAAGGAATTTGTCGATTTAGAAAAAGCTTTTGATAATGTTAACTAGAAACTATTAGCGAATTTTAAAAATGACGGGAATAAAATATCGACAAAGACATCAACAGTTACCAAAACTGAAGAGCAAGAAAATAAAGCTAAATCAAGAATGGAGTAAGCCAAGGAAGCAGTCTGTCGCCCATGCTGTTTAGCTTACATATATAGAACAGGCAATTAAGTAATGTAAAATGGAATATGGAAAAGGAATCGTTCTGCAAGGAGAAGAAATAAAAAGCGTACGCATTGCCACTGATATTGTAGTATTAGGGGAGTCAGAAGAAGACATAGAAAACATACTAAATGGCATAAACATGGTCTTGGAGGAAGAGTACAACATAAGAATTAACAGAAGTATAAGAATTGAAGCCTTTGAAATGTGTGTTATAGGAGAATACTGAAAATCGGATGAGTGGATAGAATCACTAACGAGGAAATTCTACACAGAATGGGGGAAGAGAGAACAATTTGGAGGAAGTTGATCAAGAGAAGGGATAGATTAATAGGCCACATTTTGAGACATGAGGGTCTTGTAAAATTAGCGTTAAAGGGAAGTGTGTGGGGGTAAGAACAGAAGAGGGAGGCCAAGAATGGAATGCGCTAACTGATCAGTAGTGATGTAAGATGTGGAATTTATGAGTAAAAAATGATAAGGCTTGCGCAAGATACAACAACGACAGTCACATAGTTGGACAGTACATTTGACACACCTGCAACAAATGTATTCGAATTACTTGGAAAATATTTTTCAACAAAGATCACTCTCTAGTCTTGGATATAGATAAAGAACTTGCAAAACAACCTAAAATTCATATAACAAACCTATTGGTCGATGAAAAAGTGTAAACATCAAAATCGAAAGTCAAATTGACCAAGTCTTCGACCACTGCTCGTTTATAAGAACATTGAGTACCAGCATTATATGCAGATCCTCACCACCAAGACTTAGTGAAATGGGAACATTACCAACAAAATAATATCATAAAAATGCACACCAAAAATAAAATCTGTAGCACACTTCACAAAAATAAAAATAAAACAGTTTCTGAAACTCAGCTGTTTAAATAAAAGCTGGAAATTAAAAACTTAGGACTATGTATTGAGTAATGGCAGCAGAAAATGGCAAACCGTGATAAACGGCAAAGTATCAGAAATCCTCGACACAAGAACATGCACTACTCAGTTTAATTCACAGTCTTCGTAAAGATATTCAAGGAAATAAATTAAATATTTAAGCATTTTCTGACTACTTTCTTACCAGAGACATTCACCTAACTACATGAAACCTAATAAAATGCTCCAACTCGTGAATCAACGGCAAAAATTTTCGGAAATTATCCTGCAATTCCGCACGCGTCTTAGTATAATAATTTTAGTCTAGGTACATGTAATATGATCGACCCACCCCTACCAACTATTTATCAGATTGCTATTTCCCACTTCCAAACGAAATGTAAATGTAAAAGCTGTCAAGCCACATCTTTCGAGAGATATGGTGCAACACATACAGAGCAGATGATTCCTACTCACCAGTTTGGCTTCCGTGAACCATCCAGCAATGTTACACTATGCTCAAGCGCATTAAGGAAACCATTGAAAGGAAAGATCTGTACCACGGGTTTCTTTAATATTAGCCTTTCAAATTTTACGGTATTACGAGTGGTTATTCAAAATTAAGATTTTCTCCTCTTAAATTCGATGGAATTTATTCAACATACCAAAATAACAGATCCGATATTTCGTAGCGAAGCGTGTTTGCACAGAAAGCAACCTCACTACAGAGGATACCTTAATTGCCACCTTTTTGGGTGACAACAATAATGTCAGCTGATATTTTCGCTGATCAAGCATGTGCAAGATTACAGTCACATCTAAAACCTCTAGAAGTTTTACTCAGCCAATGGTTCAGTAAAGTAAACAGCAATAAATATACGAAAATTACTTTAAAGGCATAAACATTCCATATGCGCTTCAGTCACAATAGTATATGAACTCATCGTAGTTAGGAACTGAACTGAAAAACCTACGATTTTCCCTCAATCAGTGGTTTAAAATACCATAAAAACCAAGAAACAACAGTTCAAGCGATGGACCAAATCTATGCACAGGTTCTTATAACGTAAATTAACATTCATTCCGGGAGATAACGACATTAATACCTATATGATTTTAAGTGGTTGAATTATGGTGTTACAGTATGCCATCATCTTGTAGTTTTTGCATGAATGAAATTACTAACAAACATTGGTTGGTCTCGACCATACAACTCTATTAATGAGAGCCTTTATCGAGGTTTATGATAGTAAAATGGAGGCTAAATCACGTCAAGGAACTCATCGCCCATCTCTTCTTCCAACTGACTGAAAAGAGATGCTGCAATCATGTCAAAATATTTCATTATTACTTTATGGTTACTAAGAACGGATTGAGACTTGGCAGCTAAATAATCTAAAGAAAATTTGTTACATTTTTATGGCGTATGTAAATTATCTGGAATATCATTCTGCAGAACAATTTTCAACAATTTGTTAACTAAATGGACAATAATTGGATAGTTAGATGTTTGAAATACACGCTTTTTGGGTGGTGATCCTGAAACAGGCGACTCCTCTTTAATAGTATAGGAAGAGGATTATAAAGGGGGCATGCGGCAGATAGAACAAGGTAGCCAAGGGTTGACTAGGGCCCTCGGGATGTGGTTTAAGGTTCCTACTAAAGAGATACAAGGAAAACCTGCAATACACTCCGACGGTATATTATATATATATATATATATATATATATAGAGAGAGAGAGAGAGAGAGAGAGAGAGAGAGAGAGAGAGAAGGAGGGGGGAGAAAATGACTTCACTGACAAACTGAAAGGGAGGGTCATTTTTATGTAGGAAAATATGCACCCTAATACTTCGTTTATGAGTTTTGCGCGCCACGTACCGCAATCATCTTGTACGTTGTTCATCTGGCTGTGAGACGTTGATCGGGATGGAGTATTATTATCTGAACATGTCTTTTCTTAATAAAATGTTGTTTGGATACAATTTTTTACTTGTAAACGACGTGTTTGGGAGTATATGATCCTTGACGAAAAATTATTCTTTTCGCATGACCTATATATATATATATATATATATATATATATATGCTGCTATGAAATACTGAAATTAATCAATATGGTGTGCGTAATAAAAGTGATGAAACATTTTTTCACACTTACTTTTTTTAAATAAAATAAGTAGATCTCGAACCAATAGAAAATAATTTTATTATGATAAGCGTATTGCCAACATATTCAAAGTTAGACAAATAATTAGCATCCCTCATAAAATGTGATTCCCCAAATATTTTTAAGTCCAATTATTTGCAACATTTTTTTCCATTATCTATTAAAATTAAGCAAATTTCGTAATACAATTTAAATAATTAAATATTTGTAAGATATTTACAATTCTTCTGCAAAATAAAAGTAAATTATTAATACAACTTTGCAGTGTTCTTTCAAAAGTTTGATATCTAGGTATCACAAACATACATTTCGGAGAATTAGGTTGAAAAGGCACAAGATATAAGCAATTTTTTTCACTGAAGTACTAACTATGTAGCATTATTACCAGACAAATAGAGATTACTATACAGAAAATTATAATAATGTTCTATTTTTTGTTTGAAATGTGTACGTAAAATTCATATCGAGATAGTAAATAATCGTTCTCCGTTTTGAATTAATGGATACTGTATGAAAATTACTAGACAGTCACGATTGAGGAAAATATGACAAATTTTCATGGTAAGGGAAATGATTCATCTTCCTCTAAAGAATCCGTACTTTTGATAACTACATTAAATTTAACAGTTCTAACAATATCCGCAAGCCATTCTTCTGGAAATTTCACGACTCCTGATTCAGAAAATCTCGAAATGATTTCCTGTGTTTAAATTACGGTAAGAAATATATAAAGCTTTTTTGAAGTATCTAACCACTCAAATATTTTATTTAAATAGAAATACATACACCCATTTCTTATTTAATATCATGGCGAACAAATTGATCAGTTTTGTGATATTAAGACATTAAGACATCATTTCAAACAAACATCCTGTACAACAGTAATAAGAATGTGAGTTTGAGATCCTCTCAAAATGCATATCCAAATTATCAAACTCCCAGATTTCCGAATTATCATTCAAACAACCGAACTTCTACACAGGAAACTGTCTGGACGCGATGTCCATTTGACATTCTCTGCGGAAGCAGCAGACAATTTGGCGCTCGTAGCCAGGGAATCCCAATGCTGTGTTCGGAATCGCTTCAATCCTACCCATAGTCAACAAAAGTATAAATTTACTATCAGCAAATTGGCTAAAATATAGACAAATATAGGACAAAAGCAGTACAGTGTTTCCTAATCTTATCAGTTGCAGCAAATATTATGAATATTAACGTGAAGCTTAGGATAAATTACATTACCAGAAAGATTATAAATCGTGATTCTGTTTCAGTTAAACGAAAGAAAAGGTGCATTTGTGGTACCAATTGGTGATCAGTGAGGATAAATAATCATCCGTCACGAATACGTCCAAGAAACTGAGTCCACTTTAAATATATATTAAATGTTATTAATTTTAAAAATAAACAAAACAAGAAGTGTAAAAAAAATCTGCAATCGATGTTTCCCCATTTACCTATAGCTGATCATAACTGATCATAAATTTTACACGGAAAAATTTTAAGACTGTATATATATACATATATATATATATATATATATATATATATATATATAACATTTTACTGGCCAATTCCTCCCCAACTTGAGTGATCAACTGTCTCATAACGGATATACTACGTGCTAACACTAAAACCGTGTAACCAAAACTACAAACTATCCAATTTCCTTCCATTCACAGGAATTAAAATTTTTAATATGAAAAATTCATTAAACATTTTTAATATGGGTTTTATATACAATTTTTGTAAATGCCTCATACGGCACATTAGTAATTGCGTAGTCCCTAGCAATTTCCACAATACATTTTACAATATTCACTGTAGAAATTGGGATAAAATTTATTGGGCAAACAAAAAAGGTCTAAAGCCTAAAACAGTTCAATTTCAAACTTTCGTTTGACAAGTATTCAGTGTTATGAAAACATGGTAGGAATAACTATAATACTATTGATTTGATTAATACCAAAACATGCAATAGAAGGCTCTACATTTATTTCTAAAATGAAACTCATTTATTTTAGAAATAATACTATTAATATAAGAAGTTTCAAAAAGTCTTTAAATACTATCTCTGACTGTTTTATCTAGAGGGAATTTCCTTGCTGCATCAACGTGAGGTCAGATTCAAGACTCCATCTTCTTGTACCACGGATAAGTACAGGAAACGTTATTTGGGTTCTATCTTTATTTTTTCCCAGTTACGAGTATTAAAATTTAAACAAAAGTATATTTCGATAAATATGTATTTATAAAATCATCTTAATTGTTAAATTTCACATTTATAACGTGCAAATATTATGTTCAGCTTGATAGCAAAAGAACCCTTAAGAAGAGAAATATTATTTTAAAATCTACGTAAATTGGCCGATTATCGTAATCCGAGTAAATAATAAAAAAATTCGTAATACTCCTAATCTGTGGTTTAATTCGTTCCTCTTCCACTAGGCCTAGGATCCGCGTCGTATTCCTCCACATATTCTGACATATGAATTATTAGAACTTCTGCCAATATGAGGTTAATTGTAAATTTTCTTATATAATTTACAGTTACCAACTTCCAACCACTGTTTCCTTATTTTGCAACGATATTGAAATTGACTTGGTGTTGAGATACTAGAAGAGAAAGTATGATGATTATCGAAACTAATAATGAAATTGCACTTCAAAATAGTTGAATTCAGATACGCAATAATTTGAACAAAGTATTTATATCTACACCTTTCAATATAAGATTGCGAGATGAAAAATAAAATCGGCTCTTTCGATGGAAATTTTAACTAAGTAGGTCAAACAGTGACTGAAAAAGCTCATTAATACCCGATTTTCGATCAAACAAAATTGATAGAGGCGCCGTCACGAATCATGCACGATTTATTTCGGTGATGTATTTGAGTGAAAATCAGATTACTCTGGGCTAGTTGAGCAGTAGCTCTTGTAAACTAACAACTATGTTTATTACTTTTTCCCCGCAGATTATAAGTGGAATTTATGATAGTCCGCCATAAATAGGACCGAACTGTGTTTATATCACTTCTTTTAATATTTCCACTTTCCAAAATCATACTGCTATATTTATTTTTATGTTTAACGAAATGTCAGAATCCAAAATATATCTGTAAGAGTTAGAAAACTTCGATTTATCCCATGTGCATTGGATCAAACTCTTACAATGGAAGTAGGAAGATCAGTGAAATTCAAATACGATATTTGATTCAAAATCATACAAATACTTTCCAATTACTCAAAATGGTAGTCTTAAAACACAGTGAATTTCGAAACTCGTGAAAACCTCAACATTCGATATCCGTTTGTCTCTGATCCACTTCTTTTTCCTTTACATAACTCGTTACTTTATAATAAACCACGATGCACATTTAAGTGGTTTAGACCTTACATAATCTTGTAGTGTTATAATTATTTCGAACATGGACTTTTATTCCCTTATTAATTCATTCACAAGTTCGATTTATGAAAGCTAAAATTATTGATACTATTTCGAAGAACTTCGTCATTAGTGGACCCAGAGTGCTTTTCTCAATTATTGTTAAAGCTGAAAGAGATGCGACAAAACCTGGCTAAATATAGTAACCACTGAGGTGGATAAATAGAAGGCAATAACGATCCTGAGTACAATGGGAGCATTTGTGGACAATCGATGAAATTCGAAGACGAAAAGGGATCTACTTGTAAAGCTCGGTAATTGCTTCCTTACTCATCATTGTGGAACCTCGATATAAATATTTAATTTTGCTAATTAGTTAAAAATGCAACCGACGCAGGTGTTTCACAGAACACGTCACTTCAATACGCAACCTCCGATCATATTGCTATTCACAAATGTATACAAAACATGTGTTCATCACGACGATTTAAAAGTTAATCATTTTAGTTTATATTACTTAGAAGCTACTGTCAGATCAAGTGATCAGGCTGTAATATTTTATCAGACTGGGAACCCTCAATATCAATATACTTTAGTTAAAGCTTTCATCCGATTTTACCTTTATAAGCATTCCTCGAGAAAATAAACATATTTAATAAATAACCATCTATATACGAGTATGTGGTACTCACATTATGCTGTTATTCGTACGCAAAGCTGAAATACGATGACGTTTGTTGTTTGTTTATTTACGGATTCGGAACGTCACAACCGACACATTCCTTTTTATATAATTGTCAAAAAATTGCACGTCTGATATATTTTCATTCATAAAGATATCGACAAACTTATGAATTTAATTTGTTGTCAAATGCGATGACTTTTCAAACAGCGTTCTATTTGTCAAAACAATTACAAAGACTATAAACGTCATTTGGGCAAAGACTTTTAGGAGAAAAATATCAAATCTATACCTGATAAAATTTGAAATCATAACGATTACATAATAAATATTCAGGGTTTATAAAGTTAAACATAAAATATCAATTTACAAACACTAATGATAATTCTGCTTTTGAAACATTTACAATATTTGATATGATTAAATTACGTAAATCAGACCATATTATTGAATAAAATGAAAATTCAAAATGTTTACACGTAAATATTTACTTCCTTCATCTCTTTAGTGGTATAATACTAAACAATATTAAGACAAAACGAAAATAGTATTATTCTGAAAAATATAAGACAATTATAATACAAGTATTTTTCCATCTAGATCTAAACATTCAGCTCAATAAATCGAATTATTCTATTCTATCGTTGATACAATACAATAAATATTAAAATCTATTTCAAGAAACGTAAATAGCACAGGTTTAACTATATATTTATATATATATATATATATATTAGTGAATTTAATTGATTCAATTTCATTGCATAATTTTAGATTAATTAATTATTTAATTATTAGGCATTTCAATTAAGATATTTATTGAAAATTTACCATTTTAATAAATTACGCGAGGTGATGAAAATATAGGTTTAACTAAATTTTCGTTGTCTGTAATTTGGCCTTAATTATATTCGCTTTTATTACATTAATTTGTACACTTCAATATGAGTAACTTAGATTCCGTAATGTTTTTTATCCGTTCACAAAGCTACTTAAAAATTATCACCGCAGAAATAAATCCATAATTTAACAGACATGAAGTCTGAAATTTAAAAAAAGTTTCTATCTGAGGGTGTATGCGACCGCACGTGTACCTGCATTCTTTCTAAAAATAAGTATTATGTACAGTTAATTCGCGCTAAGTAAAAATCGTATGGGGTGTTTTAATCTCCCGTATTAAATTAAAAAAGTATAAGTATCCGCTATCAACGGTAAATAGGAACATAGCTGTAAAGGACAATAAGTTATAAAAATTATGTAATATTGCTTATGGTAATTAGCGACTGCTATGGTTCCTAATACGTATTTATAAGACCACAGTTAAAAGTTTATGTTCTATTAGAGTGTTTGCTAACTGGGTTGACGGGTAATAGGTCGGTAAAGAATTTTTTTGCACGATGCTCTTCAGTATAACTTTAAGTTTAGTGGAGAATTAGTTTCTTCTGAAATACATTTAAATATGTCCTTGATGGTTATTATAGGATTGACGATGTTTCGGATGTTTGGGTGTGGCCATGTGTTAGTTTAGAGTTGCCCATTCTTTAACGTGTTTTGATGATCCGGTCTCTTCTTTCATCCAAGACGATGTTTTTGCGTAGAAGGTATGTGCTATATCTGCGAGTTTCTTCCGTAGTTTATGGGCCCATTCATGGTTCAGTGAGTATTTGGTTGGTCATACTGCATGAAGTCCTGAGTCGTGGAGAGTGTGTAGTTGCCCGCACGGTAATCTGGTTGCCGTTGATGTCAGAATGGGATGAAATTCATCCAATTATTACTGCTTTACTTAGACTTTTAATTTTATCGCATATTTATCTGTGATCTGGACTATTTTTATTATCGATACTAGTTATGTCACTTTTTGAGTCTGTACTGAATACAAATTTGGTTTCGGACGAGTTATTAAATATTTCTAGGGATGTATGTACGGCGAAGGCTTTGCAGAAGAATATAGAAGAAAATGGAACTTTTTGTTATATAGTTTGTATACTGTCATTTTATATGACATGATTGCGCCCCTTGCTTCTTTTGGATTTACTGATCCACATGTTAAAATTAGCTGGGGTCTGTGAGTTTGGCAGATAATTATTTGAAGCATGTGTATAATATAATATAGAATTGGTTCCATTATTGTTAGGGTATTTGGTAACCACGAAACTAATTTTAATTTAGCTTTTGGTATGACTGTTGGAAATTAGTGGTTCATTTCTTATAGAAGTTTCTTCATGCTTTTAAAAGGTTTTCGTGTGGTACTCTGAGATATATCTGTGACATATATTTTCGTATACAAGGTTTGTTGTCGTGTGGAACTTTTTGTTGCACAGTTCATGCTGAGTAGTTTTTTCTTAAACAAGGTGAGACAGGTAATTATCGCTAATTATAAAATTTAAATAAACATTTTCTAGCAATTTTTGTGTTTCTTTATTATTACCTCAATAAAGTACAATTGTAAGTTTTATTTTATTCAGTTTGTAATATTAAATCTTGCGAGTGACGTCCGTAGTTTTCAATAGACAGCTGCCGGTTTCTAAATTTCTTCACTACTCTATTGAGCATCTATTGCGGACTATTAAATGCGAATAGCATCCTACAATGCTCCCAGGGTCCTAGAGACAATCCCAAAGAAAGAAGTCATATGGACTTAAATCAGGTCAGCGTGCAGGCCATGGATTGTCGCCGTCAGATCAAACGATCAGGACAGATATCCCTCACAACATTCATCGAATGTCGAGCAGTGGGTGCCAAGGCACCATCCTGATGAAACCAAACGAGCCTCATGTCCATTTCTTGTAGTTGTGGTTAAAAATTTTTGCATCATGTTCACATACCGTCCACTATTGACGGCAGCAACACGCTTGTTCTCCTAAAAAGAAAGTAAGGCCCTAAGCACTCATTGCAAACAAAACTGTGACTTTATCACTGTGGAGAGGTCTCATGAATTTCCCAACGATTCACATAACTCCAATAACGCATATTATATTTATTAACAGGTCCAGCACTCAAGAAAATATGGGCGTCTTAAGAGATATTTTCAATCAGTGTCCACAGGCTTGTTTACAACAAACAGGAATATCAACAAAAACTTATACTTCCACTGTGCCACTGGAGCTATCTTTACTCTTATATTGCTCCCTTTTTCTTCACAGTACCAACTTAAAATTAGGGATAAATCCCTGCCCCATCCTTGCATAAGGAAAAGTTCTTCGTTAAAGAACCTTTCCTGTAGAAAATTATTCGAAATTATAATGGTTTTGAAAAAGAGAAGTAAAATAGAATTATCTTTAGAGAAATGAATGAGGTTATGTAATATATACCGTTTTATAGTGAAAGAAAATTGTAAACAATGTAGACTTTGAAAGCTATTCATCTTCAACAGCCCGTCGGTCAACGATAAGAAATTACAATTTTAATTTAATTATGTTATTCTATTTTCTTTCTGCTATTAGTAATCAATTTCTGATACGAATTATTCAATGATACTTTATCAACATCCGACGTGTGGTTTGTGATTTGCAAATTCGTAGGATCTTTCCTAACGCAGGCCTCATAACCCGCAGGGAGAAATTTAAAAATAAACTCACCTTAAATTATAAGCCAACCCATTACTATGCACTAAAGATAAATATTGCTTTTTATAAAACTACACTTAAAGTTAGGGATAATTTAAATAAATGTTATTTGTAGTTTATTATGTCTTACGATTGAATGCATTGCTATGACCACCAACTTTTATGAAGTTGACTAATATATTCTCTGTGTAGCGAGTAAAATGATCTCACCAATCCAGAATTAACATCACATTGATTGTTGAAATTATTAAACAAATACTGCAATAATAACTAAATAAAAAATCTGTCAAATTTGTTTGTTCTTGTAATTAAATTGTCCATTACAGCTTTTTTAAATTTACCTACTGGTTTATTCTTAATAATATCCAAGTGATTGTTCGCTACAATCTAAGATTTTGTCCTGAACATCTTGCAATTAGTTTTCAATTAGAGAAAAATTCAATTTTTGAATATAGAATACACTATGTTGAATAGGGAGCAACAGATGACTGAAGTAGGACGTGGTAAGAAAAATGGTTGAAACACTGTTCTAGGTGAAGACTTTTTCAATGTTTAGTTAACAAAGAACGGTATAACAATCTGACATATTTAAAATCAAGAATTCCTTCTAATAAGAAATTACTTTTTCTAACTAAAATTAGGTTATATGGGAATACCGAAATGTTTGTAACTAATTAAATGCGTTGGAGGTACTGCCCATATCTCTTGCGGAAGTGAACGCTCCAAGAACAAAATATTCCGTTTTTTTTCTGTTGACAGGAACAAACACGAAGGGCGTCAACTTTGGCCAAAGCGGATCTGTTAATTACTCGTTTTCTCCGCGTGATTAAGGCACAAGGATCCTATGTGTAACACTCTCTCAGCCTTCGCCACGCCGTGGGCTGCTTTACACGTGCTCAGTGCCCGGCCAGGTCCATCGCCACAGATATATCTAATACGTACAAAGTATAAGTATAGCTGTCATACAGGCTTAGAAATATTTTACGTACTAGTACTATGATATGAATGAAGTTATATTGCATTAAATATGGTTTAGAATGAAAGTTCACTTTCTAATTATGCTATGAAAGTACTTGGCCGATACTGCCGAACATGTTTAACAGAGCTGAAATATTTACCTCTTGTAACCATAAACTCAATAACTTTACTAAAACAATTCCTTTTACTAATGCACGAAATTATTTTCATCCCGATTACGTCCTGTGTCCATTTGCATCATATTTGCAATCTGCAATATCTAACAAGTACCATGAAAGTACTAATGAACGATCCTCTTCATTTAATTTTTTTGTTCCAAGCATTTCTTCTTCTTCTTCATTTTTATTAACATTATTAGTCGTCTGTGTTTAGTTTTCAGACCGGAATATACTTCCAACAACATAAAAAAACCTAATTTCGTCATATAAGAAACGAAAAAAATTCAAACTCACCAGAAGTGATGAAGGAAATGTTAAATGGTGGGTTATTCAGTTGGGGCCGGGTCGATGTGGCAGCCTATTGTTTTGGGGGCCTCTGTCTAATGAGTTGTCCATAACTGTCACGATACCAAATCAGCGTGGCAAGTTTCACGATTGAGCAGCACGTTCAAATGACAATACTTCATTATCAAAATGAGTTTTCGTTAATGGAAACTTTGCACGCAACTTTACGGCAGACCGCGGTGGCCCTTCAAAGTCAACTCTCCAGCGTTTGATGGCCAAATTCAAGGTGACCGCTTCGATACACAATCAGCCAGCAGCCAGGAACGTCAGATATTCCGATAACATCGCGGTGGTGAACACTCTTTGAAAACGACGTTGGTGAGGTCATCACCGTCAACGGTGATCGATACGCAACAACGATAACAGAATTTTCCTGGTCCAAATTGAACGATATGGCCGTTGACATGTGGATGCAGCAGGACGGCGCTACTTGCCACAGTGCACCCCACGTTGGCCGTTCTGCACGAACGGTTTGTGGGTATGGTTCTCTCTCGTAGAGGTGACGTAAATCATCCACCAAGATTGTGCGATTTGACCCCAAATACTTTTTATTGTAGGGTTTCCAGAAGACGCAGATCTATGTCAAATAAGCCGCAATCGACCAAAGCCCTTATAGACAACATAACCGAGACCTACGCTCAAATTAAATCGGATGTATGCAGCAGTCATTGAAATTTGGACCGCTGGAATCCGTGTCTCTGTGATATACCGCGGTAGACATTTTAACGTTGTTACACTCCGAACATAAGGAAATAAATTAGTTAACACCTCACACACAGCTCGATTAATTCCATTTCAACATCGACCCACCCTTATTGAAAATTCCATGTTTTGCAGAGCAGCTCACGCAAGATTTTATCCAAACCCTAGACATGAGTTAGATAGGTAACTAATTAACATCCAAAACAATGTTCTTTGACTCCAAGAGAGCTACAAAAGATAATGAAGCTATTAAATATCCGAAACGTTCCAGACATGGGTGGCGTCACAGCTAGGGTGTTAAAAATAACTGTCTAGCAAAGGATTATTAAATTTAATGGTAACCTGAAGTCACCAATTGTAGCGGCCAATTGAAAACTACTCAAACTATGTACAACTCTAATCCTGGCAAAGAATTAACTGTGGAAATCACCTTGTTACGTTCAGCAACAAAACTATTGAGAGATATATTTGAAAGAATAACTGGCATTCCTAACAGTGAAGATTTCACTGCTCCAATTTTGACTCTCTCTCCAGTACAACAGACTCAAAAACTTGGTTTCATAATGAAACACTTCAAACCAAGAAATTCTGCAAGTCGATATTACAAGTAAGTAGTGAGTTTAACAAAGCACTCTGGTTAATTATACAAGATCAGAAAATTCTTGTCGACTGCGTGCTTTAGTTTCATAAAATTTGAGACTTAAAATTTATAACGAGAGTGAATGAGAGTAATCGGACATTAAACCGAAGAAGCCTACCGTACCGCAGAGTAGTGAATTTACCTAAGAATGACAGCCTACCACGACATCAATTGTTTTGATAACCCGTGCACTACAATTACGTAACACACATTTAGACATAGAAGAAAAGTGAAAATAATTTTGTGCAAGTCAAAGTTAAAGACTACTGTCCATCTATTTCTATAAACAGGATAGAAATAACTATATCAACTAGCACAACATACATACGGACGTATTTTAATAACATTATGTATTATTCATTTGGTAGAAGGTCCATCCTATTAATTTAAAGTAATATCCTAATCTATATCATAATCCTTACATATATGCTGTTTCGCTCCGGGGATGCCCCAGCAAGTCTAACAAGGAAATAAAACAAAGAAACCAAAAAATAAATTATACGTATGACCTCCAATGTCCCATGGTACTGTATGCCTCTTACGACACGCTTCATAAAGACTTCAAAGTATTACACGCTTAATATGTGGCAAATGAATAAAAAATTAGTCCCTACATAAAATTAAAACAACACATAAACACACTCCTGGAAATGCAAGGTGGCTTAATAGAAATGGCCAACGGGTCTAAGGAAAAGAAAATCTGGATCTGTGCAATAATGATACACGCATTTATGGATCAGTCATTGTGCTGTGCTAAATATGTGTATTGTTGTTGTGGTATTCAGTCCTAAGACTGGTCTGATTCAAACCTTCAAGCTAATCCACAAGCCTTTTCATTTCCACATTACTAGCACAACCCCCATCCTCCCTAATCTTCTTAGCACATTCCATCCTTGGCGTCCCTCTTCTGTTCTTACCCCAAACACTTTCCTCTATTCCTAATTTAAAAAACCCTCCTGTCTTAAAACGTGGCCTATCAATCTATCCCTTCTCTTGGTAAACGTCCTCCATATTGTTCGATTTTCCCCTATACCGTTAAGAACTTCCTCGTTTTTGATTCCATCCACCCATTTGATTTGCAGCATTCGCCTATAGCACCACATTTCAACTCATATCGTCCACGATTCGCACACACATGAAGCCACACAACATACGAACATTTTTAGCAACTATTTCACGCTTATATTACCCGTAAGTAAATTCCTCTTTTTCGCGAAATCCTTCCTTGCCTGTGCTATCCTACTCTTTATGTCTACTATACTTCTGCCATCCCTAGTTATTACGCTTCCCAAGTAGCAGAATTCCTTAACTTCCGTCAAAATATTATTTCCCAATCTAACACTTTTTCCCAAAGTACACTCTATGACCTTGGTTTTACTTCTATTAATCCTCATATAGAACTCTTTCTCCAGGACCACGTTCATGCTATTTATTATGGTTACCAAGTCTCCTTCTGACTCCCCTAATACTACAATATCATCTGCAAAGCGTAGAGCTTTTCTTTCTTCTCCTTGCAGTATGATTCCTTTTCCATATTCCGTTTTAACGTTCTTCATCGCCTACTCGACATTTAAGTTAAACAGCGTGGGTGAAACACTGCACCCTTGTCTTACTCCTTTCTCGATTATGGCTTTCTTTTCTTGGTCTTCTATTCTAATGACTACTGCCTGTCTTCTGTAGAGGTTATGTATAAGCCACATTTCTCAATACTTTATTCCAGTGGTCTTCAAAATCCTTAATAGTGTGTCCCGTTCACATTATGAAACGCTTTTTTCTAAATTTACAAATGCCATAAACGTAGACCGGTTATTTCTTATCCTGTCTTCTAAAATTGTCGCAAAGTCTCCTAACTATAATTCGATTTGACGTTCCATTCTCCTATATACTATTTTCGTTAATATTTTGCATGCATGAGATACTAAACTAATTTCCTGTGCTGTTCGCATCTGTTTTGGGGCTCCAGATTTCTTCGGAACGGGTGTAATTATGCTTTTACTAAAACTTTCTGGGATTCTTCTTGTTTCGTAGATTTCGTAAACTATTTTGAACAGTCGTGATATTGCTTCTTCACCCGATGATCTTATCAGCTCTGTTGGAATGTTACTAATTCCTGACGCTTTACAATTGCGCAGATGTTTATATTATACACGTTATCTGATTAATGCTCTGGGTATATGTAGCATTAAGTAAAAAGTAATCTAATATTGTATTTAAACCCCAGCATAGACTCGAATGCTCCACTAATAATGGTTTGTTGCTTGATAAGTTTTGTAGTTTAAGATTTTCAATAGCATATAAGTCAGTTGCCTTATATGATTGTGCTAATAATTATTAAAACTGAAGTTATTGTAGAAAACTGTTGTTAATGTATTTGTTTGCATAAAGATACATTGAAGCGCAATTTAATTATTTCGTATCATGCGGAATAATTTTCATAAACACTTGAGCTCAGAAAAAAAAATTGTCTTAGATCAATTATATATATATATATATATATAATTATTTACATTGATAAAATCGTCAGTTAGTATGTTACGACATGTAACTACATTCGTTTTAAGTAACTTTCAATATTGTAATTGAAGTAGCCCGTAATTTTTTGTTGGGGGGCCTGTGCTACTAAATTCTCTACTGCTGCTACATGGAAATGAAATGAGCATTAGCATTAATTATCTGGACAAATTCTCGAATGTTAACTAATGGTGTGTCACCGGATTAATTTACGAAGTTTCAGCGGAAGAGAGTAAGATTCGAAGACAAAAACGGTGAACAAAAATGAACGCGTTCATTAAAAGAATTGCAAGTCCAACGAACAGAAATTACAGACTTTTCAAGTAATATTTAAATATATTTGAAATTCGTCACACAGGTTAATATAAAGTTGGTACATAATGAATCTTTTGTGATTTGTGCACCGTATAAGAAAATCACCATTTATGATGATTTTTTTATAGAATAAAGATCTGAAATACATTTTTCTACGTTTACACTCATCGTTCTGTGTATATTCGGTCAAAAATAAAGTATTATATTAATGTTGATGATTTGGAAAGCGGTAAGTTGTTTTGGCATGGTCGACGAGCCCAACTAAGTTGCACCAGAGCCCCTAAGAGAAATGAGTCAGCCTATGGAATCAGACGCTCATCTCACAGTATTAAGGTGAGGTTAGCTAAGGTGATTGCATTCTCTCACGTCTCGTTCATCAACAGGCTTTTTAGCGAACTACCTAACAGCCTTTTGTCCATTAAGCGGTAAACCTCATTCATGCAAAGAGGAATGTGGGCTCTGTGACACATGCGACACCTTGTTCTGAGTCTGCCTTTTATGGTGAGAATAACTGACTAATGTGTCATATCTTCTCGTCTGGGAAATCCCAATCCATTAAGTTCAGTTGACATGCTCCTATGTTCGACATCTAATTTAACTAATATACGTGAATTTAAACTTTCGTAATTTTAGACAAACACAAATTATGTATATATTTAAAAAAAGTTATGTTTATATAGCTGAAGGATAATGGGAATACTAAATAATATTAATATTACATTGAGCTTGGGATGAAATATTTATGATTATAAAAGTAATAAGTATAATTACGAGTATAATATATTATTTTGGTTATTTATTTTCTTCTTCTATGCAACCCACTGTTGACCAATTTCACTTGCATGTTATTAGATTGCACGACATTTTTTTTGAATCCATGCAATCAGTGTGCAGGCAACCCTCGTCTTAAAAGTCTTTTCCTGATAAAATTTTGAGAAGTGTGAAGGAAGTGGACTTGGCCTTGTGTGAATAACTCACAACAGAGGAGCCACTAAAAAGGATTACAAGGACGGGACTCAAACAGCATTAATATACATTACGAGTCCAGCGACTGCTGTGATTTATTATAAATCCTCATATCAATATTGCACTCAATTTAGTTCCTATTGACTTTATTTTACCAAAATAATCCCTGAAGATTAAATGAACTACTAATACATTTAAATGTAAATTTAGAAATATATCGAATATTCATTATCATAGTAGCTCGCTATAATGGAACAAGTAATATTACACATTATTAACTAATACTTTCAGACAAATTAAGGCTATTTCATGTTATATATCAGTAAATTTCTTTTTTTTTACAGCGTTAGTAATATACAGAAATGCCTCTTGCCATTTCGTTCTAAATAGCTCCCAGTTCCAAATATGAATGAGCAATTCGTGTGCAGGCTTATGTTATCTACCTACGCGCTGTGAATGAGTCTGTTTACCTAGGCCATAAAGCGTTTCATGCGCCGTGTTTGCTGACAACGTAAAACCTTCCGCAATGCTTAGGTGACTCACTTCATTCAGCTGGCAAAGATTTCGTGTTTCATAACTTGTTGTACTATTGAAAAAGAAAAAGGTTGTGGTCGTGGTCGTGGTGGATGAGTTATTAACAAGAAAATTGTCATTTTTCAAAGAAATGTTTTACAGCTAATTAAACGAAAGCATTTACTATTATCTGAGATACAAAAACAAAGGAGTAACGTTATATATGTTTATTTTAAGTCCATTACCATTACTTAAGGTGGTCTTGTTTGGTATAGATAATATAATACAACTACTAAACAAAATTAATTATTTGTGTGTATGTTCTTAATACAAACTTAAACGCGAGGAGCAATTTCCACTCAAATTTGTACACGTTACTTGCGAACCTGGGCAGGGACGCAGAAACGGCCAATATTTGATTCGAATAAATGTTTTACGTTGTCCAATGAGATTGATAGTGTTCCTCCCGACGATTCTTGCGTATAATCTGAACCCCATTTGGCATGACAGGGGAGCTATCATAATAGGGGAGGGGGTAAAAGGGCGTTTAATGAGTGCTATTGTTCACTCGGATTCCGACCTGCTACTGCAAATAACAGAGTTTACTTCTGGCATTCAACTCCCTGGGAGTGGGAGTGAAACGCGAAAATATTGGACTGCGTAATATCTTAAACCAGTAGAACACTTCCGACTTGTACAGATGATATAAAAAAGACCGAAATTGTTATCTAATCCGGGGTTAAGGAAGTCAGTATAATTCTGACAATTAACGCGTCGGTTAAGTTGTAGTTCGGCACCTGGAATGGGGATTCGTAGCATCTAACGGGGCGTGGGTCACGAGGGTTCTCGCTATCCAAGGTTATGGGAGTGTTTTAACCTCTCTTAATGTACCAGATGTGGAAGTGTAGCAGGATTTTAGACTATTTTCAATAAATCTAATTACCCGAGGCACCAGTAGATTTTGTCGACTCGATTAATACACTGAGACTCATCAAGCAGGTTATACGAAAATGGCTCTGATAGAATAGGGGCGTGAACAGGGAACGGTTAAGAAATTGACGCTCTCGATTCAGGTTTAATTACGTGTGTTACCAATAGATTTTTTTCTAATTAAATATTGTACTGGGATGTTGTAAATCTAAATACAGGACAATTGCTTGGGACCACTAGAAATATAAGAAGTAGTGGTTGCAAGATAACATCTTGATACTATAGTAGACATTTTATTTAGGTGTTATGGAGTCTTGCAGCAAGACATTAGTGAGATGATCGAACATGAATCAGGAGGGAACACTGACTACCCCTTAACATCGCATTATAATTTATTTGCAACTAAACCTATAGCTATAGACTAGGTAATTACGGCTGTGACAGTGAATACGACATTAGATGTAGCCATCAAGAGTCACGATAACCACCAGTAGGTTAAGAAACGCATTTGCTCCTACTATAATATAAGACATAAAATTCTGTCAAATTGTTAAAAGTTTGACGTCAGAAAAACTTTACCTTACGCGGTTGATATTCAACAGCGTAGCCATACCTTAAAAACGGAAACGCGCATCTTTATACGTCTTTTGAGAAACAATTATAGTACAAAAAATGTCTTTAATTTTCATATAGGAGCGTAAAGTAGCGTCCGTTTTTTGCTGTGTAATGTTCTCAGTTTGAATAAATGGAGTTAGATTAAAGCTAGTTCGTTTAGTAATAAAAAGCATAGCAAATAACCTGTATTCAAGGAGAAGAGAAAATTCCGCTATCAGATATACATCAAATAAAAAGAACTCATCAACATGATACATTTTTGTAGTTGCTAAATTATCACAATATTGCTCAACAAGGCATATTAAATTTTAGTGAACACTTTTGTGTCTATACAGCTAAAATAAATTAAGATTAACAGAAACGAAAACACCACAGAGTGCGAAATTTTCTGAATATACCGTCGTATTCTTCTCTTCTAGCACCTCGAATAAACTAAATTATTACACCATCTTTGGCTGAGTATGTTATGGATTATGCAGTCCACTTCCGGATTAACTCCAGACTACGGCGCACCTCAGATCAGAAATTGTTATAACCGGTCGATTTCATAGTCACTTAACGATGATCGTGCCATCAAATTCATAACGTACATACTTCCTACGAGCAGATGTGCCATTAGTCCTAAAACAGTCATATAATAAACTCATCAACAATTTTTCAATTATGTATGTCAGACTCAATAAATGAACGAAAATATACTCAAACAAAAGCACCAAAGTCAAACTTCAAGAGTACCTGCCTTGTCAGAGCCATCTCATAAAAACTGAGAATAGACCAACCTCAATCAGCGAGTTGCTGGTGAATTTCATTGTAAACTGCTGCTCAAAGAGTTTATTTGGAACAATACTTACTCATCACTCGGACAGGGTGCGTGCAAATATCATTTGATAAATCTCGGTACAAGATAAAGCACTAGGTTTCTTTTACCGTGCATGTTTCCTGAACTCCAGTGATCAATCCCCGGTTGAAATCTATTTAGGAACTCTAACACTAGCTCTGCCAATTGAACTAAAGAAGTTGTTGCTGATATCTCGCTCACACCCCCCGCCACCCCTTCAGATTGAAACAATCATATCACATTCAAAGGCTGTTAAACGGCTTTATTTGTCCATATCTTTAGAGCCAAATCACATATGTTGCTGTGTTAAAGAAACTGCTTCCATGCCACACTGGTCTTGCCCATCAGTGAAGATTAGCCTCTGATGATTTATAGCTCATTTAGTAATACTTTTTAACCATAAGATAGGAGATCTTATGTGCCAAATACATCATTATGTGTACTTACAATTTATCTAGTAACCGTGTTATAACCTGGTACTCACTTGATCTACAATATGTGATAATTCTTGTATGGAAATGAGTAAAGTGTCACAGGCTAGTACAAAAATCAAGAGATATATTTTTCAAACTTAAAAAAACTATAATGCTATAAGTGTTTTTAGTATTTCTTGTTGTAGGGTGCAAACAATTCTTCCTTCCAAAGCTCTCACTCCTTCCTCCAAAGCCTATTCTCTCCAAGATGCTCCCTCGTACTCCAAAGCTCTCCCCTTCCAAAGACCTCGTCACGTTAAACTCTCCAAACATAATCTCTCTCTTCTTCCCAGATAACTACAACCCTTTCAAAAAATAATATTTTTTACATCTGAGTATAAATTAAACTATTTTTAAATTTTTTAGGAATATTTTTCTCAATCGTTCCGTTTAAAAACTTAGATTATTCTTTTACAACATTCCGCATCCCTCCCTTCCTTTTCAGTTCCCTTCCTATGCTATTAAATGGGAGTTTCCTGTTTCAAAATCACCCTCATGTAGCCTGTTAACCCAAACAAACCTTAGCTTCAATAATATGTTTTAATCCTTATTACTACTACTCAAAGTCGTAAACTTTTATTTTTTTGATAAACATTTCTTATGAAGCAATAGTCAGAGTTCTTGATCAATAAGACAGTTAATTTAACTTCAATATTAAAACTTTATCTCAATTATTTAACTGTTCGGGAAGTATCAAGTTATGGAAGAACTTTCTCTTTAGTTTAGAATTAGGTAATTCCGGAAATTCAAAACCACTGCATATAACCAACTGCAACAATAAGCTTTAAATTTACCGTTTTTATATTTCTGGCTGAATATTCGGACAATACAACCTTGATTTTTCATTACATTAAAAATGTTTCGATCAATTTATGTTGTTGATGTAATATTTACAACCCTCTATGCTAGCCTATATTGCGCAAGTCTTTGTATTTCAGCATAAGTAGATCATCTCACATCATCTACCTGCTTACCATATTCCATTCTTGGCCGTCGTCTTCTGTCCTTACCGCACACAATTCCCTCTAATGCTAATTTTATAAGACCCTCATGTCCCAAAACACGGTCAATTAATCTATCGCTTCACTTGGTTAATAATGAATGTATAAGATGAAGAAATTTGTTAACTTTTTAGTCATTATAGCTTGTAATAACATAGCAAATATTCGACCCCAAAACATCTTAACGATTAAGAAATTAATGTAAATGTGGATCTAGTCACGTTCCGGAAATTAAGCGTAACTGCTGATAGCAGTTGATTGATTACCATTGTTGTGTAAGTGTATTGAATTTTTATTTTTGAAATAATTAATTTCCTGAAGCATAACTAAATTATGTTTCAGGGTTAATTTGACGGTGGACAAACTGTCCGATAGTGATTGTGCTCTTAGATAGGTCTGGATAATGGACAGCGATTCCTGCTGTTGAGAAATTATTACTGCGGTGGTTTCCCGTTATTTTACGTCCGTTACGGTGATAGACGCAATGCAGAAGGCATACTCATACGTGACTACGCGACGGATTTGGCTCAAAGTTCCCTCTAACAACGCTAGTCGATTGTCTATTATTATGCATGCGCTACACATAAAATTGAGAACGGTTTAATTATGTTGTGGAAATCAGTCCCTCCATGCTAACCAACCTACCCAAATTTTATCATTTCTATATAGCTCCCACATCCCACATTCTCCCTAATATGCTCAACGTATTTCACCCTTTCCTTCCTCTTCTGTTCCTACCCCACACGATTCCCTCTAATGCTAATTTCAAAATACCCTCATGTCACGTGGCCTATTAATCTATTCCTTCTCTTGGTCAAAGTCCTCAAATTGTCATCTCTTACATTATCCACCCATTTGATTTTCAGCATTCTCCTACAGCATCACATTTCGAAAGCTTCTATTATTTTTCTGTCTTCAACTCCTACCGTCCACTTTTCGCACCCATACATTGTCACACTCCATACGAACACTTTTAATAATGATTTCCTAATATTCATACTTATATTACCCGTTTTTCCGAAAGCATTTCTTTCCTGTGTCTACTATGTTTCTATTATTATGCTTACCAAGTCACAGAATTTCGCAACCTTCTCCTAAACATTCCTTCCCAATCTAACACCCTTTATTATTCCACTATTTCCCATACCACACTCCATTACCTTGGTTTCCCTCTGCTAATCCTCATGTTGTACTCTTCCTCTAGGATCTCTTCATCGTTGGCTCTACAGCCCATTAAGGGCCTTGGCCTACCAGGACGACTGCGGACTGTCACCTTACATGACACATTCCCAGTCTCCGTGACCATGACATGACAAACATCCAAGCCCATGCCAGGAATCGAATCCAGGACCTCTGTGTTGTGAGGCAGCATCGCTAGCCACTACACCACAGGAGGTTCATACTATTTATTCTGGTATCCAAACTTATGACTCCTCTAATGCCACAATATCATCAGCAAATCTTAGGGTTTTCATTTCTTCTTTGCTGTTTGAAATTTAAAAATGAATATGGAAAGGGAAAAGGCATTCAATGGTTTAATATTACGAGAATGTAAACAGCGTATTTAAATTTTCCTCATCACCAAATTTGCCTTTCCATTTCAAGAAGTGAGGAAACTGCACATAAAATGTATTTAAACAAAATTAAGTAATTGCAAGAAATTGAAGCAAAAATATTTGAATATCTTCATTTTAAGGTAAGTACGACAGTGCATTTATACGTACATATCACGATCTCGTCCGAATAAAACATATATTTATCCTTACCTAGTGTTCAAAATAAACGAATCATTATAAAAGATATTTAAATCGGACAGAGCTATTTCGGAAGAAGTGTAGACAATCGTTGTAAGAAGGAAGGTATAGCTGTCAAAGTCATGGACACTGATGCAGACGCTCTTTGCGCAATATCCGTAGAGAATGACGCAGGGCAGAGAAGAGAACGGAGCGCAATGTCACGCCGAAGAAATCCCCGACAAGGCGAAGTTCGTGATCGCGCCCTCTCACGGTAATCCCGAATTGCGACAAAGCTGCGGTTCCTGCGTGAATCACACTACTCTTGTCATCAACGCGCAGACATGTCTGCGAAAAGCCGGAACACAGTGCAATCTCGTAATTACGTTGCAAATAACAAGGGTAGTTCAATTATAGATTAGTAAATAAATTAATGTAAGAAGATACTTGCTGACCTCGAGATCGATGATTGCAAGAAGAAAATAATTATATTAGTTAAGTGAAGCGTTCAACAGCTCTCTATTAAATTTAAGTGCAAATTTTAATATACTGCTCATGATTTCACTTATATTAAAGCTGTACCATAATTCAATTTAAGAAAATTAACGTTACTAGAAGATCGATAAACTCTGAAAATACTGTAAAGTTAGCAACGTAGTTAAAAGAAATTTAGAGGATTAGGGTCATTAACATGTTTTAAGAATATTAATAATACCGTATTTAGAATAAGGAAAACAGTCTGTAGTAATGTGGAAGTTAAACATATTTTAGAAGAACAGAAGACCGAGCCGGGAATGGAACTCGGGGCCTTCCACTTGCCGGGCGGGTGCTCTCCCATCTTATATAACCGGACCTCTTTTAGACCTATCAGCTCCGGTTTGTCTATAATTTTCCATCTTTATCTTCAAATTCACGTTTCGAAGCCTTCACGATAAAGAAAGAAATCTTGTGTTTCATGATAGTAAAACATACTACTACCTCAATTACTTGTAATTTCTGCCACAGATAATGGTGAATTGAGTAATTTGTAACTCCAGTACGTCATTGCTTGATTGTAATCTTTAAATGAAGAATGAAAGTCCAAAATAAATAGTTTTAATCGACATATTAAAAAAGAATGTATGTTTGTGTGCTTGTATATATTTCAAACAGATTTAAATGCGTGCTTAGATAGGAAAAATGACTTGATATTAATATTAGTGTCAGCTCACAAAAGTTTGTGGCGTTACTTATCATAATTCGGTGTATTTTTATTGCTACTAAGCATATTTAATTAACTATATTCTGCAAATACGAGCACATTAAAGAACGATAATAAACAAAACAATAATTTAAGTTTTATTTAGAGCCGCATTTTAACATGACACATTCGAACTCGAAATTTGCCCAATTGTATGCCTCACTGTGAACTTTAAGAAATATCAAACACCGATAGAAGCCATTAAGCATTAAATATAATAGAATCATTGTTAGTTGGAAAGACTGATGGAATAACTTACGTGATAATTGCCTATATACATGGAATAAGTTTTAATTTTCAATTATGTGCATTTATAATTGTAAAACATGAGGAATTTCAACGATTTAACGTCATTACAAGTAACTTAAATTATTCTATTTAAAATTAGGTGGATAGATTTTTTGCAATTGTTTATACCATGAACCGCTTAATCTGTACATGTAGATAAGGAATAATTTAAAAATCATACCTTTTAAATAAATTGACGGGGCGCTAAATTTCGTGTTCTTAACAAATGGGTTATTAATTTTACGATTCAGGGAAATGAGTAAATAACTGAAAAAAAGATGTCGGTTGGCCAGAGGACTAGGTATGTGACACCATTAAGGTACCGCTCCATTACCAGAGAGGTTTTCACTCTATTAATGAACCCGAATGTTTTAGACCAGTGTTTTCCAACCTCCTTTTTATTTATCGCACCAAATCTTTCGATGCCCCCTACGTAACATACACATTTCCTTTGTTTTATATAGTCGCACCAAATGCTAGCTCATCAGCATCAGTACATGATTAGGAAACTTATATCTAAGCAGGGGCACTACGGTATGATTCTTCAATCAAACACAACGTCCCTGCCCATGACAGAATTCGAACCCGGGACCTATGTGGAGTGACGCTAACCACTACACCACACGAAGTTGGCATATATATATTTTTGGAAACCATAATAAATGGCATGAACGTGTTCCTGGAGAAAGAGTTCAATATGAGGATTAATAGAGGGAAAACCAAGGTAATCGGGTGTACTTTGGGAAAAAGTGTTGATCGGGAAAGGATATTTTGACGAAAGTTAAGGAAAACTGTTACTTGGGAAGCATAATAACTAGGGGTGGTAGAAGTATAGTAGACATAAATACTAGGATAGCACAGGCAAGGAAGGCTTTCGCGATAAAGAGGAATATTACTTACGGGTAATATAAATGTTAATATTAGGAAATCGTTGCTAAAAGTGTTCGTATGGAGCGTGGTGTTGTATGGGTGCGAAACGTGGACGATAGGAGTCGCGGAAAGGAAGATAATAGAAATCTTTGAAATGTGGTGCTGCATGAGAATGCTGAAAATCAGATGGATGGATAGGAATCCTAACGAGGAAGTTCCAAAAGGAATAGGGGACATTGACCAAGAGAAGGGATTGATTAATAGGTCACGTTTTAAGACATGGGTAATCAAGGGAAGTGTGTTGGATAAGAACAGAAGAGGGATGCGTAGGGTGAGAAGGGGCTAAGCAGATTAGGGGGATGCGGTAATTATGTGGAAATGAAAAGGCTACTGCAAGATAGGTTAGTAAGGAGGTTTGCATTAGACCAGTCGTAGGACTGAATACAACAACAGTAATATAAACAAAGCGTACAAAATTAATAAAATTGAATCTATTGAATATATTAAAAATACGGTATTATTTATATATCTATTTTATTTTTAGTATCTAAACTTCAGGGTAAACCTTTTAAATCGGAGTTGTTTTTGAACATGTTTACAACTTTAAAAATATACAGTATTATAGAATAATGTATAGGCAAGCCGCATTTATTTTCCGAGATATCGATGAGCGTATTGGTGACGATACCTATCGTGTAGAATCTTTTTTTACTTTTTTATATTTATTTATGCGCAATTATTTTGCTTCAGGTAACAAAGTACAATTATCAATTAGTGATATTATTATTTTTAATACATTGAAGGGACAATAATTTATTGGACATAATTACAATGTCATAATGTAGGAGTTTTCAATAAGGACGGGTCGATGTTGAAATTTTGAAACGGAATAAAACAAGCTTTGTGTGATTTATTAACGAAATTTTCCTTTCAAATGAAATGAATTTCGCTAATACATTACAGACAGTATGTTTTAATCAATTTCAATATTTCAACATCGTTAGGTATTTATTGAAAATCCCTATACCTACAGTACATCTCTGACTTCAGTACTTCAGTGACAGATAGATCTTCGGGAAACTAAATGTGATATTATAACGCTTAAATTTCTTATAACAACATGGATCAAAGTGAAGGATTACTGCAACACTAGCATATCAAGTAGTTCGCAGATTAAATAATAAATTTATACGTTTTGTTGCATTAAGGAAAGAAATTTTATGAATGTAATTAACTAGTGATTTTTGTATCCATGATTGAAGCATGGACATGAGACCCATTCTATACAAGGAGTCTGCGTTGAAATATGACGCATTATAAATTCATCTTCGCGTAAACAAGTATCTCATGACTTAAACATTTATTTAGGTATAAATTGTAAAACGCTGCCCCGGGTTCCAGATATACTGTCTTAAAGTAGCCTAACCTTACTCTTCCTACTTCTGGAACTGCAATATTATATCTTCGTTTTCAGCTTTATCGCAGTCTCTCCTCATTAGCACTTCCGAAAGACGGGAAGTGAGTAAAAATATCTCTGCCAGAAATTATATCAATTCTTTTTAATGACGGTCAAGTAGCACTTGTACAGTATATAATAATAACGTTTAAAATATTTCAAACACACAAAATTTATGAGCAAAACGTGAAAACGGGGTCCATTTAATTACAACAGGGTACGTTTATATGTTAATTTAATCAATTTAAATGTAATTATATTTAATCATAGGCAGAATCCGCAATTACAATTGGAAAACGGTTGGATACTGACAGTGAACACACAATCATTACTTCTCAGATGTAGTAAGAGAAACCTAATACAGACTGATAAAGTACTGTAAGCAATTAACTATACAACAACCAGGATTTGTTTTTGAAGTATTTACTCGTTACTATGATTTCAGCATCGACCACCTTTTTTGTTATTATAGTCAGCTGTGGACTAAATCCTAGCAGAGTTATATTGGTTTCATTAACACGTAGTTTGCAAAACTTGATGAATGCGCCTGTGGTTGATTAAGAACGTAATAATCTGAAAGGGCAGTTAAAGGTTTCCTGCATACGAACAGACAAATGAAATTTGTAACAGTGACTTTCCCTACTGATATTCTGAAAGTGAAATCAGAAGACGTGTCACATTCCTGCCGCTTCTGATGATGGACCGAATGCATTCCTGGCGGTGTTACTATCAGACCTTAGTCGATAAACCATTAAATATCTCTATAGGCATAGAAATCCAACAGGTGTCAGACGAATCTCCCACGCGGTCCATGTCGAATCCGGGGATAAATAGAGCGGCACACCTGTCAGGCATAATTAATAGGCCGGTCGGCTCTCTGGAGACCATTGTTGAGCTGATGGACTGATCGCGACACACCTGGACGGGGGTTCCCCGTGCACGTGTCGCGAAAGAAAGAATAGTCTACGCTTTACGTAAAGACTTCCAGTCGGACCGCCTGCTTACATATCCACTTATAAAGCTCCCGCTAACATCCAATCAGAAACGGGATGTAAATGATTATGTAACTCATTGTGCAATCTATAACCCTTAATACCGAGTTACACGTGAGCTCTTTCCAGCACATTCTATGCCCAGTATAAAAATAATACCTTAGCCTTAAAGGTTTGTCTGCAATATCGGCTTATTAAAGATGACGTCGAACTACGCTAGAAAAATTCATTGTTAGACTATTTAGAATTTGGTCAAACCATTACACATTACTCAATAAAAAATTAAATGCACAAATGCACAAATAATAGATCAGATACAAATAAAGATAATTTACATTTTTAATTAAAACAATTGATATTGAAAGAAAATACCTCAAATTGAAGTACAGCGATAGTTGTCAGTATATTTAATTACAATTTAGTTAATGTAACCACGTTTCGTCCATCTTGATGAACTTCATCAAGGTAGCAAGATAATCATGTAAAAAAACAATACTACTGTTGGATACATAATATATAGTATAAATGTAATTTTCATTTATATAATATAAATAAGTAACAGAATTAATAAGATTAATTAAGTGTTGGGACTTCGTCCAGCGACCGTTGCGGGGGATATGATTTATGACAATGAGCCACTACTCCAGGGTGTTAAATTTTAACACTGGTAACTTAAAACATAACCTAAATTATTGTAACACGAGGGTGTTGTACGTTTTGTTTAATTGTTTGTATCACTTTTCACATTAAGTGCATTCGGGTTGTACCTGACATGTTACATTTCGCTCTCATTCATGAGAAGTAATTAATTTCCTCATCCAAAACCTCCACACTTTCCTAATAAAAATTATGTTTTCTGAGGTACACAACTGTGTACGTTAGATGATCTAATTTGACGTTGTTTTTATGTTCTTTTATGCGAGTTGTTAATGCTCTTTCCGTTTGTCGGAGTTTTTCTGACAATTTGGGAATATACTTAATGTCAGATTATCTATTTGACTTGTAATTCAAATTTTCGGAGGCATTTGCCTCTTTCACATCCCGAGCTCGTGTATTTATTGGAAAATTTGAAGATCTCTCTCTCTCTCTCTCTCTCTCTCTCTCTCTCTCTCTCTCTCATTCCCTCGCTCGCTCCCTCCTCTGTTTCTCCCACTCTTTTTTCTCTCTCTTTTCTACTAATACCAATTACATATATAAACTCGCTAAGTGCCTGGCGTTGCCGTGGCATGAAGGTGGCTGTGGGAGTTTTCTCTCGCATGCATTTCTCCCGAGTTGCTGAGGGGCTCACCTGAGTATGTCGGAAATGCCGCATACTGTTTTTTTTTAAATTTCTCACATGCCGAGACACCTTCACCTATTTTGGGAGGTTTATGTACTGGGTCGAAGACCTTGGGCATAAGGCAAAAGTTGCCCGCTGACCCATTGGATCAGTCGGCATGCTCCCTCCTAAAACTGGGAGAGACATGGAGAAGGGAATGCTGTGACCCCACAGCAATCTCGTCTCTAGCCTGGGAGCCCTAGTCAACACTTGGCTACCTTACTCTACCTTCCGCATCCCTCCTTTCAATTCCATTCCTATGATATTAAAGGGGAGTTGCCTGTTTCAGGATCACCCTCATGTAGTCTGTTAACCAAAAAACTGGCGTTGCCGTGATTTTTATTTATAATAGCCCAGAACAAGACCCTTGAATAGTCAGGAATCTTGGAAGAATCTGTGTTATTACCGTCAACCTCTTACCATACGATAATTACGCAGCCACACCCACCCCATGGGACTGAAGTACAGGTTAATTTGCAGTGACGTCCATAACAACGAATTAGGTCTGCATTGTTGTTTCAAGTTACTGATTTGCACTCTTTCCACCCCATTATGGGAAGGATTAAGATCGCGGAATTTGGTTTATATTCTTTCATACCCTTCTTGGGGGCTGAATTGCAAGTAAAAAGGCGTGTTAAACGTAAGAATATCTCAGCGGCTAAAATTACATCGGTTTCGACACCAAAATCTATAGTTTTCGTGAAACTCCTTTCCAGCCTTACAAGTTAACTAATATACACCACGCCAACCCCACCCAAGGGTGGTAACAGTGTCTTGCCTCGAAGTACTTATTTTCGGCTCGCGAAGAACCTGTGTTTGTAAATATTAGGTCCAAATTTTCCCACGCACTTCGATTTGCATGCGGAACACACATTATTATACTTATATACATATATAAAAATCTGAGCTGTTTTTGCAAACAAACTTTTAAATTCATTTATAAGAATGATAGTTGATCTATTTGACCTGTTTATTTAGAAATAACTTATAATATTTTTGAATGTTTTATTTAAGAATCAATATATTGTAAGTTATTGAAAATACAAAAATGTTTATAACTCGAGTGCGCAACGCAGGCCACGCCATATAAATACCATGCGTTGGGCCACTTACAGCCTATTTCATTTTATGAGGTATGGTTAATGTGATGAGGTAAAGATTTCATTACACAAAGTATATTTTCAATTTTAAGATTTGTCAAAATTGTCATGTGTTAAGTCGCTTACCAGGGACGTGACAGCATCGAAGGGAAGCTCATTAGTGGGGTAGAAGACAAGACTTTTGGAAAAATTTTGTTAAGATCTTCCACCAACGGAAAATTTTACAAAGTCGTGTGAAAGAAACTTGGACGCAGTTTCTGCGAGAGATTCTGAATTTTCTTCGGAATGTCCACGGAGGACAGGCGAAATTTAAGTTTTATAATTTTCAGAAGCTGGCGGAGAGCAAAATGTAGTTGGATGTGGGGGGGGGGGCGGTTAATGCCATGTTATGTCTTGAGTAAATAGAATAATAAGTTATGAGTTGTAGTAAAATTTGGAAAACAAGAATTTTAATTGGTAGGCAAATGAGAGTCAAACTAAGAAAGTGAACTGTATAGCGTATGTTTGAAAGCAGAGAAAAAGTATATTTTACAGTGAAAGAAATGTAAAGTGAAATTAACGCGGGAGTCATTCAAGAAACGACAGTCTATAAATGAACCTGGCCGGTGGCTACGAAACAGATAAGAATAGTAATAAAGAAATTTTATTTATAAGTGCCACCAAATTTGATACTGTCATATAGTTTCCTCAAGACATGTTACGCTGAAGAAAATACGTGTTTTACTAACACTTGTTCAATGTTAATTAAATGTGTGATATTAAAAGTTACTTTCCAATTTCAACTCTTGTTCAAAGAAAATTATCTTACCAGAACAGTGTATTGTTGTCAATACTTAATCGAGGAAGTGTTAAGAAAACGCAGTGTTTCAGAAGAAAATTGTATGGAGTGACGAGGTCTTTTTAAGTTACGTGTAAGAATTCATCTAAAACTGAACCCCGATAAATCTGTGTGCTATTGAAAAACTTCCAAGGAGTTACAGTTAATTTTTTTAATTCTTCATTATAAAAATTTTATCTTGCGATTTTTAATTGGTTACATGCATTTAAAGTGTATACAAAATAAAATGTTGTACACGATTAAAACGTTTGCTTGATAGTTAGGATAATCCAATAAGTAGCCTAATTTTGGATGAGAGTTTGGTTTCTTTATTATTTGTGCATATCCGAGTGACATACATTATGGTAGTGTGAGGGTTTTCAAGTGCGGCATTGAGTTTTGGAAGATGAGATTGACTGAGGTCTGCGGGTGCGATTTTGGGGTGGGTTAGGGTGTGTTCGAATGTTCTGGGGGAAAAATAAGGTCAATTGGGAGTTTATTTCAAGCCGACGGAAGTGTAGTTGAAGTTGCCCCATGTGGAGTTAATGTTTTGAAATCTCTCACGACGCATTTTGCAGAGGAAATGAATCAACAATTGAAGATCGAAGTGAATGAAACTGTCTATTCCTGTAAATTAAAGTTTTACGCAGTGTTTATATAGTGTTAAAAAGTGCCAAATATTTTGTAAGGTTGTAGTATCAAAGAAAGAAGAAATGTTTGACAAACAATGATGCCAGGGAACGCATACTATCTGAGATCTTTACACATGTCCATACTGGCGAAGATGTTTGATTCTGAATATGTGTTAAGGACTCATGTTCTATAGCACCCCACAAGGTGGAAGGCCTCGGTCAGGAGGTACATGTGCTCCATTAACTGGCCGAAGGACCTGGAACCAGTATGCGCCGATTAGCAGCAACGGAAGGCGTGAGTCATCCTATGGTATCTGGTGCTATGTATGACATAAAAAATTTCTGTATCCATACTATCTTCAACACGTCCAGCCACTAAATCCAAAAAGTCGCCATAGTCAGTTTGAAATTCTCTCAATGGCTCTTGCATAAGTCTGCTGCAGATCCGCCGTTTTTAATGAATATTTTATTTACCCACGGAATCTTTTTTCCTCGAAATGTGTATAGAACCTATTTGTGAAACTCTCAATTTCCGGAAGGAACCACAAGTACGAGTATCTATAGTCGACTTATCATTCACCATAAGTTACATAGCCGAGTACATTTCTCAAAAAGTACTCAATTCCTTTCCGACAGTAAACCTCAAATGTTTTAAGTAATGTTTTACAGTACAAGTACTGGGAAACGGTGCCACGCTCTAATCTAAACTTTAATTTTTGAGTGGAAATACTTTCGGATTGTTTCGGAAACTGAAAATACCACCAGTCGTTCGGTTATAACTAGTATTAAATCCTCTGTTGATTGCAATATTAGCTTCAGAAGTAACGGAACGTATTGTCTTTGATGACGTAAGTGTGAAATTTAAACAATTTACTTGAAACATGTGCATCCCCTGCTGTAGTCATGTCCGGCTGACGTCAAGACCACAGATCAGATACTCGTACCTACACAAAGAGGTATCCGGGTCTATTTACGCCGGGAATTCCTACAGAAAACTGTTTCCTTTCGACCAGGAAAATATTATATCAATATGTACAGATAGTAGGAGGAGAACAATTTGTTCATATTTCATCATCTTTAAAAACTGTAACATAAGATAAGCAAGTCAAATATAAGTTCCATTTTCTGCAATATATGGTTTTCCTTCTCAGGCTATAAAAATAGAACAACCATCTTCCTACTAAATATTAAACGTTGTCGAAACTTATTTGTGTAGTTCAGTCATTACGGCATTGCATTAATTTTATATAAGATGAACTAGACACTACACATAATTTAACATTAACGAACTCCAATTACTTTTGTATACTTACATATTTCGGAGGAAACTACCGTGTAGGTACTTTGAAATAAACGTTTCACTTCAAAAGAAATTTACAAATCATTTATTCTTTGCATAGCAATTTATTACAAAATCCTGTGTGAGAAATTTTGCAATGAAGTGAACTGTCTTTACAGTTAGTTGTATTCTCAAACACAGAGTATTTAGTAAAAGTAAACCATGACCTACGTTTCACATATGTTTTACCAAATGATTGATATACACTAAATAAATAATTAAATCATTTTATTCCGCTGATTTATGGATTTTAATAATTTATGGAAGTAAGCATAATATAACCACTGGTAAATGTGGCTGTCAAATACATGATAATATTAGGCTTCTTGACAAAAATCAGAAAAAAAATACAGAAATAGAAATAACGTCCACAGGAAATATCAGAACAGAATTGTCTTCACGAAAAGATGAATCACGCTAGCGAAGCTGTAATTTAGAAATTAATGGTCGTGGGCAATTCAATAAGTTAAGAACCTATTGTATCCTTCACTCTGGAAATCAGTTGTCCTAAAATATTTCCTAGTCAGACTTTTCGATGGTATGTGAAGAATTAGGTATATTGTGGTATTAACGGAACCCGAAGTAACTATGAAACAATTCTGGCTGCAAAAAGCAATGAAATTCCTGTCGGACGCTCATCCTGAATGATCTGAAATTTGCCCTCTATGATCCATTATGAAGACAGTTTTGGGAAGAGGCGGTAGCCTTACATAACCATCGTGGACAAATAAATCCCTGTCCTAGAGATATTACTGCTATGAATATATTACCACTATAGTAGTAGCGATTGTGACTGGGCTGTTCTAATGGCAGTTCAGTCACAGGGGACTTAATTTCAAGATACTTAACTTGCATAAAGCCAACACACTTTAACAAGATAACTCATACTAAACACTCTATAAGTTACTGGCTTAGAGTCCAAAATATTAGCTACGTTTGCTAAAAATTGCTAAACTTACGTTGTTGGTTACATTGTTAAAGTAAATTATATATTGAGTTATATTAGGTATGCAACATTAGAATCTTTATAAACAATTTATTTAATATTGGCTATTTAAGTTAATTATTGAGATTTAGGTATCATTTTTCTTATTAGTGTATTGAATTAATATATTATACATTTTAAAGTAAGGACCTTTCCTTATCATTTGTGCTCTGCTACCTGCCAGTCTCAATTGCAGGAAGTATATTATATATAGTATGAAAAACTTTCTAATCGATATTTAAATAATCATCAATGATAATTAGACATTCATATTGACTACATTAGATATTGTACTGCATTCTTCTAAATAATGCCAACGCTCTGAAGGAATACAATTTTATGTTTCTCAATCAGCCAATTCATTCTGTAGCAGTGCACAATTTGAAACCGTAAGTATGTAATATATTAGTTCGAATTTATTTTTAGTAATACAATTAACAAAAAGAGAACTCCATATACAGATATGTGCGTCATTGGTTTGCTCAATGGCCTTTGTAAATGAGCAAACAATGACATAATCGAGTGGTATTTTGGCCGTTAGTTACGGATTGTGGCAGGTTTCCCAGGTCCTGGATTCATTCACAATAAAAAGGTGAAAGTTGGGGGACTTCCCTCAAGGGAAACTCCAAACACAAAAGAAAAATATTTACGTTACGGAAATTGCCTTCAGGCGACAATTTCTCTGGTAGTTAAGTAGGTCAGAAATCCGTGACGTAACGAGATAATTAAAAAGCGGAATGGGATTTTCCACGACAAATTCGTTACGAAACAATTTCGTCTTATTAATAACATTCACCTTCAAGAAATAAGAAACTTTTCGTTTTACAATTGAAAAAATAATATTTAGATATATGTATAGCGAAATTGCACCATTCAAAATTTTAAGTGTAATAAATATTACCAATGATTTTTGAAGTTTTGTTATAATAAATGTTGGGGGTCACTGTGAAAAACATGAGTGAATTTCTCGTTTTTAAATGGGTCGTACATTCTGTCAGTGACGGACTATGTCATCTTCTTCATAGTGAAGCAGAGGTCTTGGTTACCCTTAGCTGGCAAGTGTTTGGATTCAGTGGTCCCCGATTGGACAATGATCGCGGACTCTGCCGAGGGACGACGTCTGAATTACACGGTTCTAGGCTTCACTTAGCTGGAACCCAGAATATTAAATATCTCCAGTATTATTCTGTCCCAGTAAGCCTTCGCATAAAATTTATTTTATAAGGTCATAAAATAAATTTCGACCGAACTACTGGGCCCAGTAAACAACGAGTGTTCGGCAGTTTCAGACTTCGTTAATCCTACCCTTAAAGTTACGGATATATTTCTGACTCCATTCAAAGGAAATCTCATATATTCGTGGGAGTTTTTAAGCCCAGGCCGTCCTCTACTGTCCGTAGCAATTCCTTGATTTTAGGTAGCGTTCTTTAGAGCCCTGCTAATTCTAGTTTTCATTTGGCCAGCATAGGGAAGAAAATCCCGTTTTCCAGAGAGTCGAAAATCGTATTTGTCCCTTTGCCGTGAAATTTGAAGAATCGTGTAACCGTTCTAAAGCACAGTGCGCAGGAGAAACTCTATTTCACTCGTCTCTTACTACTTCGCCCTTGTGCAGAAAGGTTGAAAGAAGAACTCTTATAAGCCATGTGATAAAAGCTGTTGTGATTATATTTTATCGCGGACTTTTTAAAAATAATCCTATATACCAACTTAAGTAGCGCTGATTCTTAAACAAAGAATTACCTTGGCTCAGTAAAATCACAAAACTATCGGAATATCGGTAATTATAAAAATTAATAAGTGACACGTGGAAATTGAACAGATTTTCTCTCGAGAAAATATCATTTGGATTCTTACACTAAGCTGTTTCGAATTTCGTCCATGAATGAGGACGACTGTGGATGAATGTAGGCCAAGCTTGTCCGTGGCTTGAAGACAGTTCTGTCGCTGGGCCATCGGGGCGTGTCGGGTCGTGAAAAGCGAACTTCCGCTTCGAAGTCTCAATTGTTTTCCGCACCCTCCGGGGGAAAACGCGAACTGTCGTCACATGTAATGAACACCTATTTTCCATACATTTGTGTACACAAAGTCTATCGGGCTTGTACAGTTCCCTAAGTCGTGCAAGAATAAAATTATTGGAAAATGGCACAATTAAAGAAGGAAAATCAAACTTGAGTTTCAGGAATTGCACTGAAACGTTGATGCGGAATGTGAGCTTGAGGACTACATGAAAGTTGGATGCAAAATGTTTTATAGAATGGAGCGTACGGCGCAATTGTAACAGTAGGAGTTTCTGGACACATCCGAGTAGCAGGGAAAGGTATCCAGTACTCAACACTAGCTTTTCATTTTTCATTAAATATGGAATTTTTTAACTGAATTTAGGTTTACGTTGCCTTCATAAGTTAAAAGTGAAGAATTTCTTGAACAAGACAATAAACAATAAATTGATGGAAAATGTAGATTTATGGAAAGAATGTAGAATAAACAGTTTTCCCCTATCTACAGGAAAGGACACCATCTTCAAAGTGAAAATAACCGTTACATTACTTTGTTAAACGTTATAGACACAAATATTTTAAATATGGTACTGCTTAAAATATTATTGAATTTTACTGTAGAAATGGTGACTGGATAATACCAGACCTAGCAAGTTCACTTCTCATCAGCTACGTACGATATGGCAAATTTTACAAAAGTTTAACGAATATGGGATTGATGAATAGTATACAAGGTAGTATTCAAGGTATGATAAACAGGAATCGACTCCCAACAGACAATGGGACAATTTAATATTCATACAAAACTAACATATTTGAACATATTCATCGTATAAAATTAAAAACAAATGCTCTTAATGGGACCTTTTAGTATGCAGAATGTACTGAAAGAAGAAGACGTCCTATGTTGATTGTTTTTCAATTTAGTAATAGGTTAAGTGCTGTGGGATGCTGATCTGGGGATTACCTAAATCAGTACAACTACTTCATTGCAGGTGATGCAGTTTTACTAATGGAAGACAGGAGACACGGATAAGAAATGCTTATGTAAAGATATGTAAGGTCAAACGTGAACTTCAGTCAAACAAAATCCATGGATACCTCCAGGAAAAGAAGTTTTACAGCGAATGTTGTAAAAATAGAAATCTTAAACAAATTGACGTAGATGCGAGCTCTTAAGTGATTATAACAACTCCATATAAATTAACCAATAATAAGTCAAGGCAACAGAAAAAAATAGTCTGAAAAGTTTAAGACGACAGACTATAATAGAAGTTAATGCAACGTTAATAACACATTGTATGGTTTTTGTCGGAACCCTCTACGAATGATGAGAAAAATGAATGATATTTACAAGGAATATCCTGAGGAAGATATAAAGAAGTTAAAAAGGTACTATAACAAATGGAAGACCCAATTTAAGATGCCATGAGGGAAGTTTTAAAAAATTGCAAACACTGAAAATAAAAGTAATGTACAGAGGAAGATAGGAATAGGTTGAAGACGACCATTAAGCAGGCTCACAAAGCGCTGAAACACCGGTTACGAAGAAGATAGTAATATGTAGACCACCAGAACTAATAGTCTCAAAAATTATTTTGTAACCTCTGATTCCCAAAAATATTCATATGGAAAATTCGCTTTTTTAATTGAGTTAATCAATGAGTGTAGTGTATTTGTTTAAATTGTATGATTCAATTTAAGGAAATGGGTGAGGAAATAAGCAAACTTAAATAATAATACATATAATTATGTTGGTTATTTCAATAATACTTCTATAACAGATTCCTCACACGAGAATAATTCAAATAAACGCAGGTACAAGAATACTTCGTTTATAAGTAATTAATAAAAGAAATTTATTCTCTAAACACGTCTTAATGGCACTGTCTAGTTACGAGGGCTGCTGATACGTTCGGGGCTGAAAATGACCATCCATGTTGCATCTGTCCTCAGGACAGTGGGAGCGGGAGGTTCTCGGTCCGATCGACATTTTTCCATTCCTATCTTCTAAACTAGCTGTACGCTCGTCATCCGGGCTTCAATTGAAGCATTTCTTCTCCCTTTGCAATTTTATTTTTCAACGTTATCATCTTTGATAATAATTTATTTCATTTACTGGCGTTCGAGTAGCAACATCCTATATTTAGTGTTCTACACATGCACAGTTCTCGATTCGACTAAAAACTGTCACCACCAAGGAAAGGTTTTTATTTTCGGAAAAGATTAAGTCCGGAGGGGTCAGTTATTGGGATAATTAATTCATACGTAATACAATTCCCATCTCTTAGTCGCTTTTGTGGGCAGGTGCATTGTTCTTATGAAAAACTAATATTTTTCTGTATGCCGGGTATTTTTTCTCCCGAAATTTTGCGTCCTGTCTCGTTTGAACGTTAGCAATGAATTACGCACTTTTTTAAGCTTCTGCAAGATATCCAATAACAGAATGCCTTTCATATTTCACGAAATACCCGCCATGACCTTTCTCGCAGATGGCAAGCTTTTTAATTTCTTCGGAGCTGAAGTACCCGATTCCGTCACCTGCATGGTCTGTTACGATTGCAGAATCTGTTGGCGAATCCTATTGTATCAACAATCTCACAAAGGCGTAGAAATACGTTGGGAAAATGTCACCTAATTAACCCTCGTTGAGCATGCACACTACCACAAAGAGCAAACCTTTCTCAAGTACAATTCTTCATGAAATATTTAACGGGAGTATTCTTTTGTTTAGCAATTTAACGCACCTTGGAACTCCGCTTTTCTAAAATCATATCATGCACTTTTTCGACGATTTCATGCCAAGCTGCACTTTACATTGATCATATTGGACTCTTCTATGGCCGCGTTTGTACTCGACCTCCCAATTTTACGGTTAAATATTTTTACAAGTTCAAACGGCGTCTAATAAAAATATGAGAAAATGTAATTACATACCCCTGTCATTTAAGAACGGATGTCATTTGGAACTTGCGATTGCTTAGTTATAAACTAATCAAAATAATATGCAAGTGGTTGCGTGATAGGGTTCTAAGACATTTCATTTGTCTGATGGATAGGTGTGGGAGATCCAGGTGTCCTCAAATTTAGGGATTTTTATCTGTTTGGTTTACGCAGCTATTATTCCTAATTCTGAGATAAAATTAGTCAAATTATCTCGGACAACTGAGAAATCACTAGGGAAGATATGGGATGTGTGTGTTTTTAAGAAACAGGAGGTCATTTTTAACATTTGTTTCTAGCCCTTGAGGTATTTAAATTTTACAAAAAAATAAAGCTGATAAATTGTCACTGTTTGAATTGCACAAATTCACGTTTTTCCAGAGTAGATTCGGATATTATAGAATATTAACAACTTTAAAAACACACTTGCAAGAATAAAACATTAACTTATTGTTTTTGTATTACTTTCCATTTTAAAGTTAAAGTAACCCGGTGGTGTTGATATTGTTAATTAATACTAACTGTTCTCCTTGTTTGGTTCAAAACCATTTTCCACAAATTTCATTAAAGTATTGCTATATAGGAAACAAATATTACGTGATGGACTCGTGACGAACTAAATCTACGTGTATTAATATTTTTATGTATTTGAGCAAAGAAATTGAAAAATGGTGCTTTTATAAAATAATAAATTCATCTTTCGTCATAGTTCTTTGCAACGTATTCATCTTATCAATTATTTTGTTGAAAGAATACTGAACAGTATTTTATATCACTTATTACCAAGTATCTGAAAATAAAATTCCAATTAGGGTAATCGCTAAAAATGTTAAAGCGATTGGAGTGATTCTAAAATAGAATCTTCGAAACGTGGCAGATTTCATGTTTCATTCAATTGAAACTCTCACGCAAAGTGAACAAAGACAAATATTCTCGCGGATCATGCTTAATAATAGCAGAGAGTTGTTGTTAAGGCTTAAAATAATCATCCCCGCCCTGTTCATACCTCAACGTCATATCAATAAGAAGCTGAGAGCGAAACTGTATCTGGAACCGAGGGTGGGATGAGCTTCTCTGGCCAGGCAGACATCCGCTCCGTCTAATTGTTTTCGTCGCAGATGGGAAGACGTCATTGCTACCGGACGTCGAGATTTTTGCACGTTTCCGGCTCGTCGCTGAACCAGAAGCCTGACAGACCTTTGACATTTAGGAAAGATCATTTCTGCTCGCAGAGAAACTATTTCGGCATTCATTCACCAACTCTGCGAATCGGTAATTATAGCTGACTTACTGAAACGAAATGTGTCAGCTGAAAGAAAATCACACAATTACAGAAATAAAACGTTTTACATTAAAAAAGACGCTATGAAATGTGCCACTAGTAGCATTTAACACATTTTGTGTTCAATTATAACACTAGAAGACAATTATTGGTTTACTTTAAATAATAATTTAATTTGGATAATTTGAATAGTGGTCGGAATGACTAACAATAAAATTTACATTCGAGTACCGATCAAACTTTAATATTGAAACTATATCAAGATTGAAAAATCGTCTGCATATTATTGTTTATAAGAATAAGCTATTTAAATAGTAGTCTTAGTGGTGAGGAATTGAATTTTTAGAGAACTGTGTTCTGTGTTAACAGCTTTCAATCAACGTTTTGTCAAAATGAATTTGGTAGGTATAAAATATTCAAACACAGAAGTGCAAGAATAAAAATAATAATTTAATTTTTTTGTAAAATATATTTTAAAGTTTAAGTAGCCATGTGGTGTTGTTATGCACCGTCTTGATAATAATAGTAACTGTTCAAGTTAAACTTTTATCTCAAAGAAACAGCTTCGAAAAGAAGTGTTTCTCTTTGGACCACGTCGATGTGCGTAGACGTTTGCGTGCGTGTGTGTGCGTGTGCGTTCGTGCACAACGGCACGCGTACATCCTCCGCAACGTCACTCACGCATGGGCGTCCTCCTTGACGTCACTACTTGGAAAAAACAGTCATAGTTTGTCTCTTCGGAAAGGAAGCTCTTCATTGGTAACAAAAAACGAGTTTCTTAAGTGGTTCGGGCCGTATGACTGTGCCCTTTTGGGTCGAGAGACTGCAGAGAGAAGTTTAACAGGCTGCTGGTGAAAAGCTGTGAATAACAATGATTTACTTTTTGGTCCAAAAGATATCGAAAGCTAACAAGGAAGATGAAACAATATAAGCGGGTTCAATTTACGTAATTTACGGTTTCACGAAATTGGTTCCTCGTAACGAAACTAACGTATCATGATAAACCAAATAAGATAGATATATATAGTTACAGATCCAAATAGGTAAACTGGTCGATATTTAATTTTGGAACGGTCTACAGCTAATGTATATTATAAAAAACGTAAACACAAACATTTGGCATATGTTACGTAGCGTTTTTCAATAAAGACGGGTCGAAGTTGAAATGAAAAAAAAACAAGCTGTGTGTGAGGAATTAACAAAATTCTTTTTTATTTGAAAGTCTCGTGAATTCCCTTAATACCACACACACAGATTGCTTTTTCAATTTCCAACTCAAAGTGCGGGAAGGGAATTGAAAAGGGGGGATGCGGAAGGTAGAGCAAGGTAGCCCAGGGTTAACTAGGGCCCCCGGGCTATGGTTTAAGGATCCTACCCGGTGTTTCACCTAAAGAGATGCAGGGGAAACCCTAGAAAACCTGCATCAGGTAGGTCGGGCATTGGGTACTATTCTCACGCCCTTCCGAATGACGGGAGACGAGTTTGCTGTGGGGACGCAGCATTCCCTTCTCCGTGTCTCTACCAGTTTCAGGAGGCAGTTGGCCGACTGATCCAATGGGATCAGCGGACAGCTCTTGCCATATGCCCAAGGTCTTTGACATAAAATAGGTGAAGGTGTCTCGGCATGAGAACTTTGATAAAAAGTACCCAGAGAGAGTGCAAGGCATTCCCGACATGATCAGGTGAGCCACGCAGTCACTCTGGGTTGAAGCGCCCTTCTTCCGCAGCGCCCTTCTTCCTCGAACCGCTCTTATTCAGAACGCTATATAATATAATGCAAATTATTTGTGACAGAGGGAATGAGAAATGATAATTCACAACGAACACAGCTTTAAATTTCGATAAAAGAAAGTTTTTTTCGTGATTACGGAATCAAATTATTTAAACTTGTAAAATTATTAAGGAGCTAAAATTAGTGTCAGTAAAACACGTTTCGTATTTCGTTATAAATTTTATTCACGAATGTTGTTTCTGTTATTCCCAAACACGCTTGCTTCTGATGCTAAATTTACAAGACCCTCATGTCCCAACCCGTGCCTATCGGTCTATCCCTTCTCTTGGTCAAAGTCCACCAAATTGTTCTCTCTTCTCCTATTCTGCTTACAACTTCCGGGTTAGTTACTATATCCACCCATTTTATTTTCAGCATTCTCCTATAGCACAATATTTCGAAAGATCATATTATTTACCTTACAGCTACTCCTATCATCCACGTTTCACACCCACACGATCGTTTTTATTCATGATTTCCTTATATTCAAACTTGTATTCGTCGTAAGTAAATTCATTTTTTGAGAAAGTCTTCCTTGCCTATGCTATCCTACTTTTTATGTCTACTATAATTCTACCATCCCTAGGTATTATGCTTCGCAAGGAGCAGAATTCCTTAACTTCCATCATAATTTCTCTTCTTAGTCGAATATCCTTTGTTATTGCACTATTTCCCGCACTACACTCCATCACCTTGGTTTTCACTCTATTAATACTCACGTTTTACACTTCTTACACTATCACGTTCATGTCATTTTCATGTACACATATTATGGTTTCAAAGTCTCTATCTGACTCCAGTAATGCCCCAGTATAATCAGAGAACCTTAGGGGTTTTAATTATCGTTCCTGCAGTTTGATTCCCTTTCCATATTTCTTTTTAACTTTCTTCATCGCCTGTTCTCTATATTAGTTAAAGGGCATTGCGACAGACTGCATCCTTTTCTTACTCCTTTCCTTAATTCTGCTTTGTTGTGTTTCCTCTGCTGAATGCCATCTGTAGATGCTATAGATAACCCTTCTTTCTCAAATTTTTTATTTACAAATAAATTGATATTTTTCGTACGAAATGTCATACATGTTCCTTTCCAATAAGAAAATAATTTCGTTAATACCTCTCACACCGCTTGTTTTATTCCATTTCAACATTGAAACGCCCTTATTAGGAAGTTATGAGTTGAGATTGTGATTACCTATGCAGTTGGCAGTTACTCAGAGCCATATTAACTCATATTAAGTCTTTAATAAATAAACAGGAAATCAGGGCTTTTAGAGTTATAATTATGACCAAAATAATTCCCAGCAAACCAGGTAATTTATTTTGCGAAATAAAACTTACCATTAATGCAGAATACTCACCATTCACTATACATATTGATTATTTATATGTAATTGTTAAATAATTACAAAAATTCATGATAGTTGATCATCTGAACAAACTATCAGGATAAAAATGAATAAGGAACTTACACATAAAGTTAGCGAAGGAATGCGTTCGCGTGAAACATGGGAAAATATAAAAAATGCTGACAATAGACTTGTAGAAAAATTGCAATAAATTTATGAGAAGCAGAAATATCTACGTCACAATGTTAAATGTATATAAACACTTATGTATGCAGGGTCCTAAGAGTGTAAAGTCAATAGAAGTAACGTATCACGGAGGAGCATATTTGGAAGAAATAAACGTTAGAACGTTAGAACCAAAAAGGGACATAAAAGAGTTCGTTTTTACTAATGATCTTGACGTATATTTGATTCCAAATAATTTGACTAAATGAATAATGAGAATTGCCGGTAAGACTAACATTTCACGGTTTTCAAAAATTTTAGTCAATTATGAATTTGGAAACTGTGATGAATTATATTTTATTACAAAGTAGAAATCCGCTTCATTCCACGCCATAAAATATTATCTCTCATTCCACCTGACTTTACGGTTTTGGGAATATTCGTTTGTGCATTTTCATTGCCGGAAAAAAAATAAAGCAATGCTTAATGAAAGAAATATATTTGAAAAGAAAGTAATCGACGGACGCTTGTGCAGTTCATTCAGTTCCTGTGTATAACTCAATTTATTACCTGAAACGAAGCTTGCAAAATTAGATTTCTGCTGCTTGAGTAAAAAAATGTGTGTTTTGTATCTTTGAGTGTCCCTTCATCGGTTTATGTAACAACTTATCACAATAGTTTGCACAAGACCCTTTACCGATACATGACGCACAGGCAGTGGCGGTTGGTGCGTATGTGCTATAGCACATAAATTTTATTAGCAAGAATTATTAATTCGTTTACTTTAAGATCCTTTATAATCGCGTTTTAACAATGTAATTTCTCCTTTTATTTCAAAGACTTTAAACCGTCCATCTAACGACGCGCTCGTCGATTCCAACAGCTGAATATGTCTGTGTTATCCAAGGCTCTTTGTGTGGATTGAGCTTGCGCAGTTTTCCACTTCACTCCCCTATACCACCCGAGAAACTCAACAGGCTACCACTTTCGGGTGCTATGGGTAAAAACCGGGCCGTGCAGTTCCAAGACAGAGAGACGAATTAACAATAAGATTGGTTTGTAGTTTTTTCTGATATTTGTATGAATGAATCGAATATTAATTTAAAGTGAATCACACTAAGAAAACTTACGCACGGTCCCACATTAACTTTATTTAAATATATTTATTGTTTATTTCTCCATGGCTCTACAGCCCATTGAGATCCTGGGCCTACCGAGTCAACTGTGGACTGTCATCTTGGAATGACACGTGGTCACCGTATCAATCCTCCAACAGTCTTCATCCCGGTCTTCTTGACCATGACAACCCAAACATCCAAGCCCATGCCAGGATTCGAAACCGGGACCTCTGGGTTGTGAGGCAGCAACTAGAGGCTAGCCACTACACCACACGAGGTCAGAAATATATTTATTAAATTAACTTTATTAAAAAAATGGTCAACCGGAATAATCCTAGTCAAGTCAATTGCCATAGAGTATTGGTAATATTGTCACTGATTTATTTTTTTTAATTAATAATACACAGTTATTTTCGTACAATTTTTGCTTGGGATGTGTGTAACACGTGACTTTAAATACTCATAAGGCGCCACTGTACATAGCATAATAGCAAAATGCAGTAATCACGGAATGAAACAAGTATACAGCGAGAAAAAACATTCAAGAGCTTTTTTAAAAAATAAGCCTTTTCTAAAAAGTTAACAAAATGGCAGCTTTATTTTTACCATGCAAAAATATTTCGCGTGACCTACTGACCATATACCACGAAACACTCTTCACCATAAAAAACATAAAGGAAGAAACCATCAAATCGGACGCATTTAATTGAAGTTCAACGAGCAAACATTTTATTGAAATTAAAAATAGTTTACATATTAAATAAATAAATGTAACTATTCTAGTATTTAGTTTACTTCGAATATAGTTTTGCTAATTTAATCATTTATTTCAATAACCATCAATCACATAAGTTTCTCTAAAAAAATTTGGCATTTTAAAATAAACAATGTGTAAATAGAAGTCAAAACTTTTATAAATATGAATTGAAAGAGGGCGTCTTGCGCTCCAATTTAATTGTCCAACAAATGCATATTTTACAGAAAAAATTAAAATAAAATCGAACGGTTTTTTACTATTATATAGTATTTTCCAGATATTTTTGTTATAATTTTCCCGACAGTGAAGCACTCTTCATGAAGGAGTATCCCGGATCTGAAAATAACCGAGAAATCTTCCTCTTCATGACTCTCGTTTCTTACACTTAACCACATCTTCGCGATTTGTGACTAGCCTCCGTCACGACATACCAACAAGGCTTTAAACTTAGTTTGACCACAATGGAAATAAGAAAACCACAACGCGGAAGGGACAATTTTGGAAGGAAAACTGTTACACAATGCAATTTCAGATAATCCAAGAGTTGTCAAAGCAATATATCTCAATTGCAAACAAAATCTTAAAAATTTCAATTAAATTAGAGACGATAGTTTTTCTTCGTGAAGAGTATATTTTCGGGATGTTTTATGTTTCTTCGCGTGTTGAAATGGGCCGGACATACGAGACGAGATAAACGCCTTACTCAAGGACATAACTCGTATTCGGAAAGAATTCAATTGTCTTAGGTGACTGGCTCATTCATGCTGACAGCATTAGACTCAGGTTTTCCCCTCTTATTTCGCGAGTCAGAAAGGTCACGTTTCTTGGTCAGTATCCGTCAGCATCGAAGTCGTGATCGGGATGCTGGTGAAGCGAGAAATTTCACTGAGCTGTTCCTTCAAAGAAACGAGAAACTTAAATCATTTTCACTCGAATCATGTTTGGGTATTGTTCCTGAAAGGTACATATATTTCGAGAACAGATAGGAGAGGGATTTTCGCAATGAGGAACAGAATGGTAGGCGTTGCCATCCGTGACGTCAGATTCTCAGTATCGTTCAACTGTTAGGGTGATTATCCACTGTAAGGTATTATATCTACCTTATTGAGAACATTTTCGAAGTAATTTGACCATAATTCGTAAAATACGTACAATATTTAACTGTAGCAAATCCGGAGAGATATCTTGTGAAGAACAGTTTTTTGAAATTTATATTATATAAGTTAGTTAATTGATTTCAATCCATTTATATTTATATATGCTTCTTTATATTCATACATATAATGTTTCTTAATAAATACTAGGTGCCCGGCAATACCACGAATTCATTTATATTAACCCGCTACAGTATTTAACTCTCTACCTGTCAACACGTGATAAAAACAATCAGCAGGAGCGTCACATTTTTGAAAATTTATCTGAATTTTATTGTAACTACCTCGATTACTCAGAAACATAATAACTTTAAATAAGCTTTAAGAAGTCTGTAAATATGTGCAATAACGAGAGAGACTAACCGCGAAATATATTTATTCGCAAGTACGTTTCTGCCGTTTGTTTTCGTAGGTAGTAGAAGTGATGTACCCCTACAGTCATTGCCTGCTCTTGAGTCGCATGGAACTGATGTACAAAATTTGGTCGAAATATAGTTTTGTATGCGGTATATAAAAATACTCAGAAACAGTCAATTATATTTATATAGATCCATACTTTTGGTCTGATTACCTTTAAATAATGTGTATATCTACATATCTACAAAAAATAAAATGGAGTATGTGCAACCAATCGTTATACAATCCATCTACAATACGACTTAACTAAATAAAAAGTATAACTACTTACATGAAATGTTGATTCAACTACAGTTATTGAATTATCTTGTTTCACACGTTTGGCACGTTTCGTTATAATCTATCCATTTGCAAGTTCTATATTCCTTTAGCGTTGGACTTTTCAGGCCCGAAATAGGGAAGAAACATAAGTATTCAAATGATCAACGCAAATTTTCTTTGGGATGATCAGAGCCGAAAAGCATTTTCTAAATTTATTTAATTAACAATCAGATTATGTGCAATATTTAAACTTATTTGATAACAAGTATAATGTCTAGACGTTTCTGTATAGGAGTCAGTTTATATAGAAGTGTGTCGGTCAGCATCTCTGCAGTCTTCGGTTGTGCAGAACCTAGTAGTGCATTGTAAAGGGATTTCAAGCTTCGTATGATGTTTCGAATTTTATATCTGACTACGTCTTCAACATTTGGAATATTCAGGTCGATATTTAAGCTAAAGTTGGATACATACCATGGAGCATGTTATGGTATGAAGCACCTTCGGTTGTATTCGTTGAATAATAGAAATGCGAGACTTGGCTGCACATCCCCAGAGTAAGTTCATATAGGTCTTATAACTTATGTTTTATTTGTGTCGAATCAACCAATAATTTAGATTTTAAGTATATTTTCTTTTATTGTATGTTCCCCTCATTTAATCTTATCGATAACAAACTTTCCCCGGCCAAGAAATCTACACGACGTCAAGAGTTTTCTTGGGCTCTGCTCTTATTATAGGCGTTTTGTCCGAGACTTTAGTGGAAAGGCACGGCCACTACACAAACTGTTGCAAGGAGACGCCAAATTTATCTGGAGCAGAGAACAACAGGAGTCTTTCGACACGCTGCAACGAGCCCTTGTTTCCGACCCCGTTCTGGGGTTGTTCGACCAAAATGCACCGACTGAATTGCATACTGACGCCAGCGGCCACGGACTTGGTGCTGTACTCGTTCAGATGTTCGGCAAAAAAGAGGTCATAGCCTACGCGTCGAGAACACTTAGCAAAGCAGAGAGGAATTATTCGACGACAGAGAGAGAATGCCTTGCTGTTGTTTGGGCCATAAATAAATTCCGGCCGTATCTCTTTGGCAAACCGTTCACGGTTGTGACGGACTACCATTCCCTCTACTGGCTGACCGGACTCAAGGATCCTTCTGGACGACTTCAGGAATACGACGTCACGATAAAGTACAAGAGTGGACGAAAACATCAGGATGCAGACTATCTCTCCCGAAAACCTGTCGACGACGAAGAACCAAAGAGTGAAATCCTGGATTGTCTTAACTCTTTCACTAATATTTCTGTGGAACAGAGAATGGATCCGAAGATGAATGAGATTATACAAGCTTTGAACTCTTCCCAAAGTGTGAAAGGGGACTACGAAATAATTAATGACGTACTACACAAGAAGAATTACGACTCATTGGGAAAAAGATGGTTGGTAGTCATCCCCAAGCAACTGCGTCTAGAAATTCTGCGGGAGTTCCACGACGCACCCACCGCTGGTCATTAGAATAAATAATTTTTTTTCACGAATTCATATATTTATGCGTATCGCATTTGAAGCCACGTTAGTGCTTTAGCCACTGAAACATTTCGAAAGTATTCTAACCAAGCACATTTCCATGAGCAGTCCCGTCCTTCTCGCCACTCATAATGACCCAGAAAACCCAAGATCCTCTAGCGTGCTGTATATATTCCCCCTATTGGATGGAATTGATGAAACATATTGAATTAAATCGATCTAAATCATATTCGCTATATGAATTTAACCGTGAATATTGTATAGTTTCGCATCAGTGGCTTAAATCACTAAAATTCACTTCAATTCTGAATTCATTCATCTAACTGCATCCTTGTATTTTACATTAGAGTAGTCTAGGTTATTTTATCCCGTATACCTTAACAGTTCGTTCACAAAAAATATTGCCACATCTGAAGACCTGCAGTGATGGCAGAGCGGTAGCGAGCCGGACTGCACACACGTAGACTCGGGTTCGAGTCCCAGCCGACGCAACCATGTTTATTTGTTTAATTTATTTACATTGTTTGCCTTTAGTTTCTAGTATTTTCTGTTTCTAGAATGTTCTGTTTCTAGAATATTCCATGTATGTATAAATAGGACTGGATTCCAAATTGGAGTCAGTCTTAAGCAGTACGAGCTTTGTACAGCACTTCTCCGTTGATTAAACGCACATAACCTCTACGTGTGTTTGTGTTATTGAAACTCACGATCCCTAAGAAACGTGACAACGTGTTAGTGCTTCAACTTTGGTAATTTCCACTTGATTGAGTCTGACTGGAAGACAATGTTCGTTCATAAGGGTAAATATTACAGGGCATTATTTAGATCCAGTTTACTTCTATTTTCAATTTTTTCACAAGGTCTCAATTATTATGAAATGTTCTTGTAGATTCTGTGAAACTGTAGCAGGATCTGTATGTTGGGATAGTATTGCTGTATCATCAGCAAAGGTACTTGAAATTATTTCTCTTCAGGTTGCTAAGTTGGATGTGGGATGTGTTTATCTCTCTTGAAGTTGCCAAGTTGTGTGTGTGTAAGACGTATAGTAGAGGGCCAAGGATGCTAAGCTTTGGCACCCTGAGAGAATAGGAAAAAAGTTGGAGCTTTTTCCATTTACGTACTAACATATTCTCTTTGGTTACGGTATGACTTTAATAATCTGTAGTATTGGCCAAACAGAATCCTTTTAATGTTTAGTTGTAGAACTGAGTGCCAAACATTATCAAAGGTTTGACATTCATCTAAAAATTTCCATTTGCGATTAAATTACAATCCACTTCTTCGTACTTCATTATCTGGTCGAGAAGGAATCGTATCGTTTCCATTTGTTTCCCTCTGTACAGCTGGGAAGTAATGGGGCTACGTCTTATATTTGCGACAGTTGAGGATCATAAGGTGCATGGCAAGAATAACTAGGCAGGAGCTAAGTGGAGGAGGTTCATATGGTTGGCCCTCACTCTGGATAAAAGGGTTTGATTTCATCTTGTGATGACCTTGGGAAATCATGTCTATAATTCTTGAGGTATTTATGGAAGGTTCCGTTTTATTGTTCCAATTTTGTTGACACTTATTCAGGTACAAAGTCCATACATCTTCGGCGCAGCATATAATTATTTGAAATAATGTTGTTTGCTGTGGTAGTAATTTTGGCATATTGTTCTGCTAACTGGTTGCCTAAGATTTGATTTTTTATTATTTATCGTCGCAGCAACTGTTCACGATTAGGGAACCTATTTAGCGACGCTAGCCACTATACTACAGGAGGTCGCCTCGATGTATTAATGGGCTGGAATCCATCATATCGTGATGATTATGTGGTTGTTATTGATGGAGATATGGTCCTTACTTCCACAAATGATAAAACCAACTGTATATACATTAAATAAGAATATTTTATGATAAGGTGTTGATCGCCAGTCTTGTGTAATCTAAGATTTTGACAAATCAATTGAGTTTACACCTTGTTAGACACCTTAGTCATACACAGGCGTGCATATATTGTACAGAAGAGACATGTGATAAAGTGTAAGTGAATAACTATGTAGCAGCATCATGTGGAGGACTAAGTTTAAGATAGTGGTGTAGTGGTGCAGTAGTGCTTTGTAGTGAGAAGTAGGGCAGAGGCAAGTCAACGGCCGAGCACGCAGTTGTTTGCGGCCTTGACTCGCGTCCAAGCTGAGTCACTTTCGCAGAACCCAAGGTCTGTCGCGTCGCATCGCGTCGCGTCGCACGCCTGGGAGAGAATCTGTTCCTATCTCTTCATATCTGTTCATCCCCGGATACAGCCACAATTACAATTATACACATGCTTGCCGTGAACACGTACAATGTTTACATCGTTTGAAACTTAATTGAAGGTCTCTATAAACATATTAGTGCCTGGGTTATTAAGATGATCATCAAAGAGACGGAATATTAAAATTAATGTTAGAATTGCAAGTAGTTATCACTAAAATGTCAAAGTTATCCGTGTTCTTTTGTGTAAGTACAACCTCACTAATAAGCCTTGATATGAAGTTAATATCATGCTAACAACCGGAGTACATGCAAAGCCGGAATTCCGCATGCATAATACACTAGAGGCACTTTCAATTATAAACAGAAGTCATCGGTTACACCTTTGAGTGTGTAAATAAATTGGAAAGGCCTAGGGAAGCTAGGCAGGAGGTGATTCTAAACAGTGACGATTTGTTTGAATTGTCAATTTGACGCACACAGAGACTCGCCGCCCTGTGTATCAATTATGCATTGAATGAACTAACTTCCGCCAGACCTATAAATGATATTCTCCCCAATTTCCAACACATGCAGACACATCCCCTTCTATTTAAACTGAAGCGACATGCAACCAAATAGGTCACGTAATAGTGGACATGGACCACAAAAAAAGGCACAAATTCCCCCCGCCCCCACTAAAATGCAATACGAGAGAGGAAGAATGATAAGGAAAATTAAAACAACAAAATATGAAGGCTGCAATCCTTTCAAAAATAGAACACAATATAACCAATTTTTATTTAAAATGCTGCGCTACTTAATTTATCTTGTTTCCAAAAATATTGTACAACTTGTGGCAACAAATAGAAGCCAAGACCAAGTTATTTATAATATCTTAATACCAATAAAGTTCGAGATCTTTCCCAGTTAAAAGATGGCGATGATAGCCATCGGAACGCTTTTAAAAATATAAAAACCCGGTTGGCAGCCCCAGAGAAATTTATATTAGACAATTTTTATTTGGTACATATATTTAAAAATTACTTACCAAGTGTCACATTTTGGTCGTTATGAATATGGAATATACGAAAAACTCCTAGGTTGGAAATTACGATGTCGGAAACGAATAGTGACCGTTACGAAAATCTCGTTTTTAATATAATCAGAATAAAAAGCACACATTTGTGTTAATATTCGAATGAAATGAAAGAATATATCAGGAGCAAAGTAAAAAGTTGGAAAAAATATAAATCCACTGAATAATATAAAATCTTTCAGAAAATGGCTGTATCATTTTATTTAATCTTAATTGTTTTTCTAAAATACAATTTATTGCTGAAAAATCATATTTTAAATAGACTGTTAACGATATTGTATTAGATATAGATTAGTGTTAAATACGTCGGACAGTCGTGACTTATACCGTTGTTTATTGTGGATAGACCCTTCTAAACTGATGTGCACAACTACCGTTATTCGTAGACTTCTATTTTGTCAAATCTAAAACAATATTTATTATCGTACTTACCGTTTCAGGCGGATGCGGAAGGAAGATCTGAAAACAAAAGAGAAAAGTTTCACTTATTTCCAAAGAAAGTTTATGAAATAATAATTTGTATTCGTATATGTATAAGTTAATGGATTTTTATTTACGTGCCTCTTGAAAGTAAAAATAATTGTTTTATCTAAAATTAAAATTCATTTAAATGCTTGTCTGTTTTTCTGACTGGCTATTTCAAGAACTTAACATAATTTCTTAACTATTTCGCCGTTTAGGTTAGTTAGGAATGGATATTCCTTCATTTCAGCTTACAACAGGAATACATTAGGAAAATATCACTTGTAACGTGGTTTCATTTCAAAGTTTCTAGCTACCTGATCCGTGAAGGAGTTGGGGGAAAGTTCCGGTCCGTAAAAACTCGACCGCTGATAACACGTCCGCTAGAAACACATCGCCAGTATTGTTATTACAAGGTTCTGTCAGTGATGTACGTTATCATGATATTGGACACTGGCCAGTGAATAACAATAACAAGCAACAGTGTAAGTTCTATGTGAATGGCAAATCAGGAGTGCTCCAACGAAAAAATAACTATTGAGTTTCACATGGAGAAAACGTGACAATAAACGTTTTTCATTTGTGTCAAATAAAATACAATTAAATGTTTGAATGTTAGCAAAAGATGTGTTCCATAAAACCAATATTACAAAACAATACTTCTTTTGTATCCCATTGCCTGTATTTCGACCCATACTTATAATTAAAACCTTAAAGATAGTCAAAATTGACTTTTTTCAAAAAATCAAAAATTTGAGCTGCGAAAGGTTAACTAAAGCCCCCGGGGTAATTGTGTCACCTAGGGAAACTTGAAATGCTGTAGATCGGCTCTATGTACTTGTTACACCCCATTCGAATGACTGGAATAGGGATTTTTTTGTTGATGCCGAATTGACAGTTCCATTCCTACATGAGTGTAGCAGGCAGCTCACAGACTTCCGCAGGAACAGCGGACTACTACTGTATGCCCAACATCTTCGACCCCTGAGTAAACACCTCTCACAACTGACCTAGAAGTGTCGGGAAAGATAAGACAATATCAGAGAGAGAAAAGAAACATCCCCCTAATATCCTCCGATTCTCATGTAAAGTTTACCTTTCATTTGTGAATGCCAGCTCCTTTAATAAATATGTATCCTCGTATTTTTCTAGTCATTTTAATTGAAAATCTACTAGAGCTTATAAAGTAACGATGCATTTGTCGTGGCGCGTTGATTAATGAAGGAGTTGTAGATCAAGTTTATGTGATACAAGCGATATTTACTTATACAGAGAGGCCAACAATAATGTGATTTATTGAAATGTATTGAAAGGTTGAATTGAGTTTAGATTTTCAATAACATCTTAAGTCGATTGCAGAGGCAATTGAAAGTAAGTTTCCTTTATGAGTTACGCCTTCAATAATATTTAATTCATCGGCTGCAAAAAGAAAATTCTAGTACATCTGTTGTTCTATATTCATTAGTATATAATTATCAACTTATTTCCACAAAAAATGAAGGAACCGTGGGAGAGGAGTCTAAAAAATATTAAAAGAACGAAAGCTAATTGTCCCTGTAATAATGAGATTTCTATTTTCAATCTAAGGTTATATATATATATATAGTATAGTTTATTAATGTAATGAACGATAGGTGGCAAATAAATGTGCGAGAACGTGTTAAGGTAAGTATACACGCATGGTATTAGTGAAACACGTCACACGCACACTGGAGCTCACATCCGTGAAAGTTGTTCCATTCACGTGGCTTCCTGCAGGCAGGCGATCAGCTGTGTTGTCGGTCCCTGGAAGTTGGCTCGGAGCCAAAGTCAAGGCCGTGTGCCAACTAAGATAAAATTACGTCAGGCGTGCTCTCACGTTATTTAGCGAGAATTCTCCAGCATCACATGACGAAAATTTATCTATGGTTCACAGCAACTTGCATCAAAATAAACTCCACGTTTAACTGAAAACGAATCGGCGAATGTCAGCGGCGGCAAAAATGGTTAAACAGATGATAAAGTACCAGAATATGGCAAGACAGTTAATTAATTAATTCTGTTAGTTTGTTCCTTTTATTATTTTCTGTATTCATATTTAGGTTTACGTATGTGATTTAATTTTTATTCCATATAGGGGAGGTCGGGGCGCAACGCGACACTTATTGTTTAACAATTATTTTAAATTACGAAAACAAGAGAAAAGTGCAAAACATTATTTTACTCTATTACCTACTTAATATGATATCAGTACAACTTAAAACATCGAATTAAGATTATTTTTTAAAAAGAAAATTACAAATTTCCCGTTCTTCCCCACCCCCGGGGTAAATAGTGTAATAAAATTAAATTAAATTTAAGAAATATCTTAACATCTTTCGTGTTTATTTTGCGTAAAAAACATAGACTAATTTTAACAATATGTTTTTGATGCTGATAATATTCTCCAACAGGAAGTTGCCAATTAGACTACTTCTCGAAACGTGATCTGAAATGAATGTCTAAAAGTTCCGGTGTAATAATAGTCAATAACATACAATTTCAAAAAAAAACTTGTTGTATTATCAAATTATGAAATAAAGACTTCATTTCATTGTTATACCCGAGTCATTAGCTGTAATATTATGAAAAGCCTTCAGTATAATTCTTCTTCCAATGGCTCAACAGCCCTCTCGAAGGCCTAGGCCTACAGAGTCGGCTGCGGACTGTCATCTGGCGTGACACATTCCGAATTTAGGGTGATACTTGGTCAGTGTTTCAATTCTCCAGCAGCCTTATTCCCGGTCCTCGCGTCCATGACGACATAAACATCCAAACCCATGCCAGGATTCGAACCCGGGACCCCTGAGTTCTGACGCAGCAACTAGAGGCTAGCCACTACACTAAAGGAGGTCGATATTCAGTGTAATTACTGTTCGGAAAGTGACTGGTTCGGTCATTACACTTTTGGAGCGGGAACAGTAATTAATGCAAACTGAACTTTTCTGTTTGAACTGATATGCGATGGGAAACTCATGACTTGTGATTCTTGTTATTTTTGTTTTGGGTAATGGAGATTGATTTCCGTAGAATAGGTTTATTTGAGTTTAGGTTTTCACCAAAAGTTTTTTTAAGAGGGAAGGCGGGAATCTTAGAAAGACACCATGCAGCCCGTGCTTCATGGTTGTGTGGGATTTTTACCCACTAAACCCACCTCCCTATTCTCTAAATACCTCCGCGAGGAACCGCCGTCAGGCATTACTTCTCAAGGGGTATCAGTGTGGCACTCCTATTTATTATACTTAAGGCATATACAAGTTTCTATTCTAATTTACTACGGGTAATTGATTCTTAGGTACTACGTTGTATGTACAGTTTTAATTCTATTTTCTATAACGCCTATATTCATTACAGTCTATATATATATATATATATATATATATATATATATATACATCTTTGTACAGGGATATCGGCCGTTAGGTTTGCGCCATATGGGTTGCTTCTCGTCTTCTTTCTTTTTCGGTTTGCCTTAAGGCTTTCAGGATGAATACGGCGTAGTCACTGATGATCTTCCAGTTTGTTTCCGAAGACATCATCATGCCGATCATGTTATCGGGCGTCACACTGCCTGAGAGTTGATTTTGGAGATCTCTTTCATCCGCGAAACGTGGGCACTCAAAGAGCACATGTTCCACGTCCTCGATAGCGGGCGGGATCACATGTTGGACAAGTCGCTGTTTTGTCCAGATGGAAACGGTATAAATATGCCCGGAAGCAACCGTGTCCCGTCAATAACTGGGCGAGAAAATAGTGGACCTGTCCGTATTTTCTATCGTCCATACGCCTATTTTCGGAATGAGCCGATGAGTCCATCTTCCTTTCGTGGAGCTCGCCCAACGTCGTTGCTATTCCTCCATTGTCTTTACCGTTTCGTTCTTCTTTGTAGCGGGGCGAAAGAGCGTTCCAGCTTTTTTATCTTCACGATAAATTGTCGGCCGCTCTTCCACTAGGAGTTGGATGGGTGTCATGTCCGTGATCACGTAAGCTGCTTCCCCTCAAGGCGCTCCTGCGGTACACTGCGGCGTTTGCGTTTGTCGCCATTGCTTGCACCCATATAGGGGCTGCTTAGAGCATCTTCGATATGACGACGCTTGACAGTAGTCTTCGGCGGTCCTGGCGAGGCCCGCCAAATGTTATAAGATAGTTGAATGCGAGTATGTTGTTTTTTATGAATCGGATGCTTGGCGTTGGAGGGCATAGTGGAAATTTAGAAAGCGACGGTATTGGAATACGTTGAAGGATTGGTTGAGGAAGTGAATTGAAATAATATTTCTCTTCTTCTTATCAGGGATCTTATACATTTATTTCAACTTATTAAGATTTTAGACATCAGCGTACATGTATTTAAATCGTAATATATATTAATATAACACAGAATATTACTAGCTGTGGAAATTCGAAGATCCACTTCACGCACGCGTAGAACCGACAATGCATTACCGTTAACAACAACAATGCATAAAATTGGATCCGTAAACGTTCCTTTCCAAACAGATTCACAGTGAAAACACTATATTAACACAGTTGACCACAAGATGATTTAATGAATGGTGAAATATTCGTGTGGGTGCAGCACTGAAGCCGGAGTGGACAGCAGCACCAGGCACCGATTCGCAGAAACTGCTTCTCCAGTGAATTCAAGAGCTTTCTAACGATTTCACAACGAATTTGCAGTGTGATAAATGTCCTATCACTTAAATGAAAAATATTTTTGACGAGAAACATTATCTTGGGGAAAAAAAACATAATTTATGCTGTTTCCTGAAGTTGACCTTCCATCAGAACAATCGCGCCTATATTTTACAAGATTATTATTGCTACGATTCTAAGAATAAAATTTACATAATATTTCTCGTAACTGGTGAATGTTTTACGTTGTTACACCTTATTTCGCCAGTAGTGTGAAAGTTTAAGGAACTATCAATTCGCCCTGTGATAAACTATACACTGTATAAGTTACTTGTTCCGAACAACTTTTTCCTGTGAACGGTTAGAATATGAATGTATAGGACGTGATCTATAATAAAATAAATATCAAATTAAAAATTGTTAATTTACACGTATAATCTGGTAGAGAATTTTTTTTCAATAATAGAATTTTCGACAATCAACGTAATCTACGTTTAGCATCGACTTTGGAACAGGCTGACCTGATACTTCCGATTTCAAAGAAAATATGACCTTCGGGTACTGTCACTTTTCCGTCAAATTTTTATAACATGACTAGAAATCTGCGAATGATGTGTAGTTTCAAACAGAAGCACAAGAAATTATTTGAGTGATTTGTTTTATTTGTAAGTGCAAAAGCATTGTCGGATGACAATCCATATGGAAAATCGGAAGCCGTATCAATTAAAAGACGGGAAATAGGACGATAATGAAAGCAAAAAATAAATCTTGGGAAATAACTGCAAGATAATTTGTCAGAATACAGAAGGGACAAATAATAAAATGACACGAAAAGCTATTAGAGAAGCAAAATGGAATGAAGTAAATATGCCTATGATTAAAATGTGATATTAAATAGACAGCACAAAATGAATATATAGAGATACAGGAATGAAATAAAACTAAACAGGGATATTATAAGTACCGTAACAGAAGAAGTAGTTAAAAATTACTTGCTAAAATGAAGATGGAAAATTCCAAGGTCCTGGAGGTATCTCAGTTTAATTAGCAAAAATAGTTAGCGAAAAACTAACATAGACGTTCAATAGATGCCCTATAAATGGAGAAAACAAACTGGAAATAAATATCAAAGAAGAAGAGCATACACTACACTGTAACAGCCAATATTTTAAGGAAGATAAGAGAAAATTAAAAACACTTGGGAAAAGGAAAGTACATTTACAAAATGAAGATCATGTATAAACAATATATACACACTCAATTTGCGGACTATGAAATCGTAAGAGCAAGGTACGAGTGAAACAGAAATATAATGTATATATATAAACCAAACAATATATACCATTGTTGTAGTTTTCAGTCGTAAGACTGGTCTGATGCAACCCTCCATACTAACCTATCTAGCGCAAGATTTTTCATTTCTTTATAACAAACACAATCGACATCCTCCATAATCTGCTTAGCGCATTCCATCCTTGGCCACCCTCTTCTGTTCTTATCCTATGCACTTCCTTCTAATATCACAAAACATGGCCTATTAATTAATTTCTTCTCTAGGTCCAATGTCCTCCATATTCCGTATAGAACTTTCTCGTTAATGATTCTATACACCCATTTGAATTTCCGCAACCACCTATAGTACCACATTTCAAAGGCTTCTATTCTTTTCCTTTCCCCAACTACTATCGTCCAAGTTTCGCACGCACACAACGCCACGCTCCATACGAACATTTTTATCATCGATTTCTTAATATTCACACTTATATACCCCGTAAGTAAATTCCACTTTTTCGCGAAAGCCGTACTTGCCTGTGCTCTTTATGTCTACCATACTTCTACCATCCCTAGTTATTACGCCTCACGTAGCAGTATTCCTTAACTTCCGTCAAAATATCCCTTCCCAATCTAACAGCCTTTGTTATCCACTGTTTCCCATACTACACTCCTTACCTTGGTTTTCCCTCTATTAATCCTCATATTGAACTCTTTCTCCAGGACTCCGTTCATACCATTTATTATGGTTTCCAAGCCTTCTTCTGACTCCCCCAATACTACAATATCGTCGGCAATACGTAAGGTTCTTATTTCTTCTCCTTGCCACATGATTATTTTTCCATATCCGTTTTAACCTTCTTCATCGCTTGTTCTACAGCATGGGTTGAAAGGCTGCATCCATTGCTTACTTCTTTCTTGATTACGGCTTTTTTTCTTGATCTTCAATTCTAACTACTGCTGTCTGCCTTCTGTAGAGGTTATGGATTAGCCTCCTTTCTCGATATTTTGTTCCAGTGTTCTTCAAATTACTTAATACTGTGTTCCAATTCAAATTATCAGACGCTTTTTCTCAATCTACAAATGCCATAAACGTAGGTCGGTTTTTTTCTTATTCTGTCTTCTAAAATTAGTCGCAAAGTCAATATTGCTTCTTTTATCTCTATATTTTTCTTAAACCAACCTGATCTTCTTCTAACTCGCATTCTACTTTGACGTTCTGCTCTCTTATATAATATTTTTGTTAATATTTTACATGTATGGGATACTAAACTAATTTTCCTGTGCTGTTCGCATCAATCAGTCCCAGTTTCCTTTGTTATTGGTATGTATAATAAAATTTTCTGGTATTGTTCCTGTTTCGTAGATTTTTCAAACTTTTCCGAGCAGCCATAATATTCCTTCTTTGCCCGATGATCGTATCAACTCTGCCAGAATGTTTTCAATCTTTACCATTACTTAGATCTTTCAGCGCCCTGTAAAAATTTGAACCCCAACTCTTCATCATCCACCTCCTCTTCTTCTTCTTTTACTGACTGTTCTATATTTCCAGCATGATATAGCTTTTATAGATATTCCTTCCATATTTGTGCTATTTCTTCTTTATCCATAATTGGCTTCCCATCCGCTCGCCTGATGGTACTTGCTAATATTTTTCCTATCTACAAATGTTTCTTTGAGTTTCCTATAAGCTGCGTCTATTGTCCCTTTTACCATGAATTCTTCAACCGCTTTGCATTTCTCTTGAACCAAGCCTCTTTGGCTGGTTTGAACTTCTTATATATCTCATTCTTCAAGCGTCTACGCTGCTCTTTACCATTTGCATCTCTCACATTTTTATATTTACGGCTTTCATCGATCATTTTTACTATTTCTTGTGTTATCCATGCTTTACTATTAGTCTGAGCTATTTTTCCTATTTTTCTTTTTCTGTTATACCATAAGTGAATTTAACAGCATTGAATATCAAAAAAAACGACAAATAATGCAGCAACGAATACATCAAACGATTATTCAAAGAATGGTCATTCGTTAAACAGACAATATAAATAGCATAAACTGTTAATATGGACGTGTTAAAAAGGTGTACAGTTTAAAAATTAGAGTAAGTTACAGACGAAGAGATAAGAAAGATGACGGTAAGTGTAAAATCAGGGAATTAATAAACGAACGACGATAGAGATGATATGGACTTATATAATACGGGAGATCATAGGTGGCGAAAAAAATTTTAGTATGCCAATAACACATTAAGAAAAAGAGTATGGGAGATTTACTAAAACAAGTTAAATTAATATAATAGAAAGGACTATTAAGTGAAGAATGGAAAGATAGGGAGGGAGGCACGGAGAAGAGACTATTACCTGTAATAAACTACATATATAGTATTATTTAAATTAATTGCAGTAAGTTGAAATGGTATTTTATCTGACTGTTGCACTGTCATCACGGATGTTATAGATATAATGGTGGAACGAGAAAGGTTGAAGTCCGATTCCAGAAATTCCGAGTAAGATTCTGGTTCTTCCGGTATGTAGACACGGTTCAATATTTTGGTCGTTAATCAGCACATAATTGAGACAATGACCTATAGGTAAGATATCCTGCTCACGTTCAGGTCCTGTGACTCATGCATGCCCTGGGAAGGTCTTGTCCATCGCTGCAGCCGCTCCAAATTCTTACAGACTATTGCCACTTCCTGAGTAACTTTCTCTACTTTACGGGGGAGGTAATTCTCAGAATGCATTCACACTTTGACCCACATACAGGTTCGATCTCGTGGTGGAATCAATCTTGCTTCGAAAAATCCCTACCATAGTCGAGAAGTACAGTTACTAAAAGGAACAACGCTATGATTAACGACAATATATGCGTTCTATTTAAATTAGAGAAACATTTGTTCGCTTTTACGGATTTCGTTCAATTAAAAGTGAGTAACATTACCCAAAAGTCTTTATATGAAAAAATGCGTAAATGAATAATCTTATTTCAAATATGTTCCTCCCAAATTATGAATGATTTGTTAAAACTTGTTTCACTTACGGTCAGCTAAATCAGACCGAATTAAATATATTCTGTCGCTTTCATCACCGTATCTGAGCTCGAATGTGCAATAAACTTTTATGACAATAAATTTGGATATAAAAAGAACCATCGACAAATGACTGCTGTAAGAGTTCGTCGTCACCTGGTTTGTAGTGCGAACCGTTTCTAAAGCTCCTACAATTTTGAATCACCTGACGAAAACCGCAAGTATTGCAGAAACGCCGTAGAGTATTAATTTTGTCAAATATTTTATCAGTTAATTCTCTGCTTTTTTTAATAATTAAGCCTAAATTTAATTGAATTCCATAGGAAATATTAATACTAATTTTCTTCACCATAACAAATTATTAACCGTTATGATAAAATAAATCCAGTAATAATATTGAAACGTTAATAAATGTGTATAAATAAGATGAATTATTAAACTCATCTATTAAAATATATTAAACTTAAATTACGAAAATGTGACGAATAAAATTAGACCTAAAAATTATTTTTCAAAATAACTACATGCAGCGGGTGTAACGAAAATCACAGTAAAATCTCAAGAATTAACACAAATATGCTATACAACTATTTCTAATACCTTAAAACTCTTGATATTAAATTCGTGAATATTTCGATAGATATGTGAAAGACATATCATTTCTTACTTTAAACGTCCACACGTTATTCTGGTAAAAATTAATTTGTCAACCAACACGTACAGTTGTAACCTTACAAATTTCATAAATCCCCATTTCCATATCATGCTTAGGGATTGCAGTGATTAAACAAAGTATTGTGACCTGTTTGACTTTGAACCGTTGTTATGCTCTACAACAGGTTTCTTCTTGGTTCACGTTCCTGGAAAATTTTACCTGCCTCCAGCTTAATCCCAGAAAGCAGGAAGTAAACTTAAAGGCGGTTAAATAATATATACAAGAATTCTGCATCCACTTTATTTAATCGGAAATAGATCTTGACCCGATTTCTTCTGAATACAATCTTACGTGTAGCCTTTGATGACGTCAGATAGTCAGACATGAAATTTTGAACCCGGATAAAACATGGAAAAATCGTAGGTGAGGATAACAAAGCTAAAATTTTCTTCAGAACCCTTATATACGGCGAGTCTAAGTTACCATACTTACGGTTGCTATGTAGTTGCGAAATAGGGTCTGGCACAGCAGTTAGTCAAAGTCGTCTAATCCTCCGTTGAATGGTATTTGTTAATGCTTCCTGATCGTCTGCTGTCATTCCTCCAGATCTGAACATTTCTCGCTCCTTCACTTTACTCAAGGGTTTTGGTTTTAATTATTTGACTACTACATAAGCTAATTCTATGACCGGGTGAATCAATCCCGCAACGTTAAGCTAATATTATTTTATATAACTCGGTAATGTCTTCTTTTCAAATTTGGATTTGTCCATGTTGTAGGGAATACACTAGTTAATTTGGACATGATTAAATTCGTCGGAAGTGGCTCGTTCTTCTGTCGGTGCATTAATCGCCAGCAATTTGCATTTGGCGTTCCATTTGTAGTGCCAAAATACTAAGTTGCCATGGTACGTCAGCAATGACACAGAGGGGCTGGGGCTGGAAACGCTGTATTATATTGACATTACATGCGCAGGATAAAGATAGACAAATCTGTTCTTTTCAGTGATCGGATCGGAACCACTCGCTCAGTAGAAAGCTGATTTTTGATGATTTACATCTCATTATATATATATATATATATATATTTTCCAATATGACTACCTTGTTTCCATGAATGTACACATAATTTTTTAGTGAATATATGAGTTCATAATTTTTTGACAAAAATTATACACACTTTTCGTTATTTATAAATAAAGAAATTGTTATAAAATTAAATAAGTACCTCTAGGAAATTTATTTTAATAATTGAGGTATTTGAAATACTAATGGATTTGGATTTTTCTTTTAAAGAGGAACAAAATTACTGACAATATTCATATACATATGCTTATATTGTAATTGTTTTGCCACTGAATAAAAATTATTACACAACTCAACAGCAGCCAGGCAAATAAAACAAAAGTATTTTTCCACTCAAAAAGTTGAATTTTTAATTTTTTTGTACTAATCTTGTACACACGTCCTTTGTATTAATATTAAGATGAATTAACGTAATTAACGACTTGATCAGAATTCTACTTCGTTATAAGAACTGAAGTTAATTTTTAATACTGTTAGTAAAATCATAAAATAATGTGTAGCAATCTTGAGAGGCTGAAGTGAAAAGTGTAGGATACGATTTAGCCAGAATTGGTATTGTATTTGCACAATAAGATATAAGAATTTAATATTAACTTTCGGTTACAATATTTTGTGCATATGCCACTTAATTTAATTTTATTCCATGGTAACGTATCCAGAAAGAAAAAGATTCTGATTTCTGCGATCTGATTCGTGAGTGAGTGATTCAAACACCGCGATCTCTGCCCCTGTGATTTGATTCGTGAGTGAGTGATTGTTGCTCTCGGATCGCAGGAAGGAGTGAATTAAAAGAGCTACCGCTCTTTTTTACGATTCAATGATCACACACTTCGCAGAAGGAGATAGTTCTTTGAATCAGATCTCGATCGGGTCACCTATCTCCAGTGCAGCCTCACAGTTAAATTCCACATGTCCAAATTGGCTTTATTATTATTTGCAAATAGGTATGTCGCCGGTGTCTGACCTAGTGGCTAGCGTCACTGCCTCGTACTACAGATGTCCTGGGTTTGATTCCTGACAAGGACTTGGGTGTTTGTGTACGTCTTTGAGTGCTGCTGGCCAATCCTCAGCACACTTGGAACTCAAACTGATTAAAATAATGAAGATATATCTCCAAAATCCTCGTCACCAGAAGGTATAAGAGCTCAAGATTATGAAAGAAACAAAATATGTACGCTATTCTTTATAGATGAGCAGGATATCCTCCCAGTATTTAGGACATTCTTTTAATACGCATGCAAATATCCGTTACCTTCCGTTTCGTATGTGTTCTTTCCAACCGTTTCCGGTCCACATATAGGTCTGGGTAACGAATTTAGTTTAAATTTCAGATTTTCAAGTTCCTTATGAATCAACTGCACATTCCGTGCGATTTGAGGGTTGGTGGGGTTCATGTGTGGATCAGTATGTTGTAATAGAACAATAGGAATACTGCTAGATACTTAGCCTGTCAGTTGTTGAGAGAATAAAATAATAAATAAAACTACATTTCGTCTATGGTGGAACAACCCAGCGAAAACTCAAATTTGAGTATATAGTAAACCACAGGCTGTAGAATATTGAAATTAAGTGAATAGAAACTATAACATTTTCTCAATTATTTTAAAAGCTGGTATTGATTGTCTGCCACAACGGACACGTGACAATGTGACTAAGTAAGTCGTAAAGAGGAAAGCAAGCGAGTGAACGCCTGCCAGTGTGAGCAAGGACTAAGGAAGGCGCGGTTTACAATCAAATATTGGAAACGTCAGAATGACGGAAATACCACAACATGAACAATTAGATCCTCACGTACAAAGATGCTCTTAAAGGAATTGGCATGTCACCAAGGGATGTCATTCACACTGTCTCAAAATCAATTGGAATTATAAAAATATTATAATTTCAACTTAAAAAAATACATCTGAGGAGCTTATATAGTTTAATCTTAACTTAATTTCACAATTAGTTGTTATAAAGGACAAGATGTAAAAATTGAACGCGGATATTATCAATATCCGATTCTGGACATTCTGCTTTGTTCGTCTGAATTCCTAAATCATGCAGAATAATTTAGAAAAGTAAGACCAAATTGGAAAGCATAATCTTCGACTTTCATATTCCATGATAACACGATAAAAATATCGAGCATAATGGTAAAACAGCTTTCGTAATCTTTTACGCATCATGAGACTGTGTGTGGAAGTGTTCCTGGATGATATGATGTAACACTTTTTTATTCAGTCTCGTACTGATAAATTGAGATTTTCTGTACCTAATCAAATGAAACATTAGTATTCATGTTGGAATCCTGTAACTTTATAAGTAATAAATATAATAATATTCAACTTGATTGTGATGTTTCCCTGTAAATACTTTTAAAATATTCTTATAAATGTCACGGAAGTGCAGGGAAATATTCAGTATCATTTATAGTATTTCGATGCAGCAAGGAAAGCAAAAGTAGCACGTCCGAATAGAATATTTCTGCGTGTTCATAAAATCTGCGGTGACATGACCGAGACCGAGTCCGAGTCCGAGACCTCGACATGATGTTTGGGAACTCCCGCACGTGACTCTTACCCAATTGCTCTGCCAGGAATAACGAACGAGGTATACAAGTGAAAAATTGGTCCAGCAGCTCTATTAGCAGCTCGCTGTTGGCAGCTCTGTCGGATGGTAAACACTGGGCGCTCTAACAAGCCACTTAGTGCTGCCAACACACTACTGCAATTAAACTGGCGAGTTATCAACACCAAAGGCTATTCAATGTTATTGTAGCTACTTGGAACAATTAGCTGTTAGTACCAACAAAAATATACATTGTTGTGGTTCGAGTGTTTTGTATCCGTATTGTTTAACATTATTTCTAAAATTAAATCACTTCAAATGGTAGAAATTCCTTAAAAAGTTTGACCTCTTTCGCATTTTATAATAAAGTTACATATATTTTAAGTTTCATAGCCATAGTTAGATTATCTTTTCTTTATATAATGACAAAATCGGTAAAAAATTTACAGAATTCCTATACTTTCTTCAATTTCTATCCAAACTTGGAATTTTTACTGTATAGAAATATTATCAAAACTTTAAGATATTATATTGACCGTTTCATTTCATAGACACATTCTGTCAGTTAGTTCTCTGCTTGAGAGAGTATTTTATAAATAGTACTTGAAATTTTTAATTATAGATTTATCGTCCTCCATCCTTATTCTTGATAAGAGTTCTGTTTCCTACACATTTCAGCTACACGGCTCGATAAACAATTAAATTTATGCAGATAATTTCTGGACAGGTTGATATAGTAATTTGAATCAAACATAGAAAGATAACATAGGCCGGTCATGTGCAAAGAATGCCAGAAACTGTGTTACAAAAGCGTTATTAGGAAATCTTGAAGGGAGGAAAGAAAGACCTAGGAAAAGGTGGTTTGACGATTTGGAGGAGGACGTGAAAACAATGGGAATAAGGAATTTGAAAATTAAGGTTATGGACAGAAATGAATGAAGTCAAGTGGTAAAGGAGGCCAGGGTTCTATAAGAACTGTAGCGTTGAGCAAAACGAAGAGGGTGAAGAAGATGAAGGAATTGATACTTTCGTAGTCATTTTTCGACCGAGGACTTTGGTTGTGCGGGAAAATTATTTAATGAATTTTGGTTACACATTGTTATCAAATTTTTTGAAATTTTTAAAAATTATTACGGAGATGCAATTCTTTCTGAAATTAACTTCGATAGAATACGATGCAGATCCATAGACATACGCCGCTTTGTTGTAGAAGTGATTACAAAGACTGAAAATGAAAGTGTATAGTGTTTAGCAATTTATGTAAGCATTCTATACTTCGAAGACTATTGGCATTGTTTTTTGCTGACTGACAAGGCTTTCATAAAAAGATTCCTGTCCCGAATATGCCTGAATATAATTTGACAGAGCACACGGATTTAATAAAACCGCGCCTCATTTGCTTAGTCACAGCTATGGAAACAATGTGTCGTTCTGCGGAACGCGTTCTCGCTTGTTGGGAAGTGATGCTGGGAATTTCGCAACTGCCTCTGCTTTCCCACAACTACGTCCGGGACACGTGCAATATGCACTAACAATACACTAACAGAGGAAGAATATCTTGTCTTCAAATGTGTGTGCTGTATACAAGTATCCGAAATTAATTAGTAATTTATTAAATGATATACCACACATCAGGACTTCTCTCCTTAATTATAATTCATATTTAGATGTTTAGTGAAACTTCAATAAGGAGTATGGAGATCATTTGCTAGTCCACAAGCGCCTCCTATTCTAAAATGTGTTGCTGGTTGATAGCGCCGATGACTGTTGTCTAATGGTTTGGCTAATCAGATTCTTCCTCAATATCAAAGAGTTTGACAACACCTTTAACAAGAAAATTATTTTTTCTTTCTTTTAATTCTTTTAACTTTCTTTTATTATAATGAATATATTGGCTCCTTCTTGGATATATCATAGTCGTTTTGATGACTTCATATTTTCCGTTACTCGCAATCGGTGCCATTGCAGAAAGAAGCACAAGAAGAAGCATCTAACAGGGTTATCCCCACGATCAGTCTTCTAAGACAGTCGGATAACTTAGGAAAGAGCTTTTGTTATTGTTATGGATTTAGAAAATTAATTTTATTAGTTTAACTGAACGATCTTCTTTGGTTTTAAAACTACAGTTCTTTATATCAGCACGAAACCAATTTTTTAAACTTCTATTAATACGCGCACCAACATCGGGGTCAGGTCAGGGACCTTCACTACACTCACAAATTCTCAATCTTAATTTTATGAAGTTGATAAATGATGTCTATACACTGCCATCACGCACTACGAGTAAATTTGAGGTTCATATTGAGTGGTTTTTGATGCCGGTTTAGTCAGGTGTTGACCAAGAATGAAATATGTACCGGCACAATATAAATAAATATCCGAGTAACGCCGGGTCCCCAGCTATTCGTTTAAGGAAATAACTTTCAATTATTTTTCTTGTTGTTCCATTTTATAGTAATCTTAAAGAAGGAATTTTTTATCTCAACGAGATGTACATTAAATTTTATGAAATGACATGTATTTACTTCCCTAACATTTGACGTTTAGAAAAGACTTATGTAGAGTGCATTAGGATTTTTTTTGGAGCGCAATACTAATAGAGAAATAGAAAAAGGCGTCACAGCGAAAGTCGCTTGGTCCAATACTTGGTACAATACTTTCGTAACGTCTCGTTAACATGGCTTTATCGCTCATGGATTAGGTTATTTCTGAACGGATATTTACTATAAAAATAGGTAAGAGTCTAATTGATAAGTTACGTCTGATTCATGAGCGTTTCTAGTACATTTGATTTAGTTAGGTGCACATCTAGCTTTCTAGACATTACCATAAAAGAAAATAGGTCAACGCAATTGTACGGCGCTCTCTTACTTAACCCATTATTACCTTCATATAAGTTTCTACAATTTAATTTTTTTCTTATTTCAATTTCCTTTAATATGAAACCTATAGATTCAACGCCTAATTTAAATTAATAACTAACTGTACTTCAAATATATTTTAACGTAATGTTGATACACATTTAAAATATAATTGTTAGGTCATCACAGTAAAACATACAGCAAGATTTTTCGGCTTTTATAAATCATATTCTGGTAAAGTCTTTACATTATTTCATTTCTGAAGAAGTCGTTGGACAGTGAATGTGGCTCATCACAAACTGGTCCACAAAATAAGCACTGACGACAAACCTGAATTCACAGTGTTCAGCAGCATATGAAACCTGCACTTACTATGGGCCGATGACTGTGCCATGCATTGACCCCAATGACTGTTATTTTGATTCATATCTACACAATGGGCCAATACACCGGCCAGTATGTATATGCATCGTTTGATACTGAACACTTTGCTTGCACATATTGTCCTCCATTCACGTGTGGAAAAACCCGCTTCCAAAGCCAATGTCAGCCAACTCCATTCCCAACCTTCACCATCATTGGTAAATACAAGCCAACCCACATCCACACCATAATCATGGTCTCCATTGGCTCATCTTTGACCGTGGTGAAGAGGGGCTTTCAGATCAAGTTTACAAGTGGGAAGAGAATGGTTTATTTTAAAAATAAATGCAAAACAGTATGCGTCTCTCAGAAGAGGGCAATACAAGTTCCGGAAGTGTTTATTTTCGTTTACTATTCCATGAGCCTTTCACAATGAAACTGTTCACAAAACTAATATTTCCAGGTCACAAGTGACTAATTTGACCGGTCGCCGGTTTCAGAAGGGTCACTTAGACCGACAAAGCATGGAATATCAGCTCGGTGAGAACTGTGACCAAGTTGTGTCCAGGGCAGATTTGACGAAGATAAACAGCAGTTGGTGAAATTATTTCCAATATCTGACTTGGACGTTGACGAAGATGTCATGCAGGAGGTATTTTATGAACATCGTAAAGTGTTTACCACTGAACAACTTATTTATTTAAAGAATAAGGAAATAAAGGATACAAGATTGGAGCATTTATCAGATGATGAATATGTTTGGAAGAGGCTACTGACAGATTAAAGATGTGTGAAGTGAAGTGAAAGAACCACATTATCATAAATGAATACAAAATTATTTAACGCCTGTTTTCCCAAATTAAATTACATAATTTGCAACTATATACAGATAAAAAAATTATTTTGGTGCATATTGGAACCTTCCTCAAGTTCTCCTTACACATTATTGTAATATACAGTTATTAAAAACTCTTAACATATTGAAATAATTAAACAGAAATTTCGGGGAAAACCCAGGGGATCACAATACACATGAATTCAACCCGGTTTGAATATGCACCGATACGTTGAATGAACTAAATATAAACTTTGTTATGGTCGTCAGTTTATTTCATTTAATTATAATACATTATTTTTATTTGCACTCGAAGTGGTTCCACAAAGGAAAGATACGTCCTGCTATTAATGAGTTATTATTTATTTTATTTTATTTATGATTAATTTATTCAAAGACGTCATGTAAATGTTATTACAAATTATTTAACTAAAGTGTTTTCAGTGTTTCTCAGACTAGGAGAGAATGTGTTTAAGTATATTTTCCTAATTGAAATATCAGTAGAGTCGCAGATTGAAGGCAACTTTAATTTTGAAACATGACGTCATCCGGGTTCTCACATACAGAGGAACCTACATTTATTTTAGGAGGTACTGGGGTCGAAGACTTTGGGCATACGGTAAGAGTGGTCTGATGATCCTATTGGATAAGTCGGTCAACTATCTCCTAAAAGTTGTAGAGACACAGAGAAGGGAATGCTGCAACCTCATAGCAAACGACTGTCCGTCATTGGGAAGGGTCTGAGAATGGTACGCAAAAGCCCGACATACCCGATGCAGGTATTCTAGGGTTTTCCTGCATCTCTTTCAGGTGTAAACACTGAGTAGTATCCTTAATTTGTAGTCCCAGGGATGTAATTCCACAACTATCTTCATCTACTTTCCACCCCCTCCCCCTTTTCAACTCCATTCCTATGTTATTAAATGGCGGTATTGCCAGCTTCAGGATCACCCTCACGTAGCCTGTGACCTTCCCTACTCCCCACAAAAAGGTTCATTGTTTGAAGTATGAAAATTCAACTAGTAAAATTTAAGTTACCGGCTGCAGAATAAAAAAGTTACTAGATATTTCGAAAGAGTAAAGTACTAACCACAATTTGGCAATGGAAGCTGAATCCACGAATAGGCCTTGTGCCCCCTGCCTGGAACACACTAAAGGTCTACGAACTATTGCAATTTGTCAAAAGTAATATTTGCTGATTACACGTTCCTGCAGTCGAGGTTATACTTTGTATTACATATTTACAACCGTTTCGTAGGCTGACATCAAGGCCAAACAAGAAGCTTGGGAAGTAGGTTCCAAGAGGTCGTGGTCTACACACACTCACAAAGGAAACCAAGTACACATGCCACCTATACTAATGGTACCTTTTTAATTATTACACGGATACTGCATGAATTGGTTTCTTAAGACCATACCTTATTCAATTATTTTATGTTATCCATTTTCCAAATAACTTTTCATATTTTTTTCAATAACTGTACAATATCCACGTATTATTTATTACATAATTATTTCGTACTATAATCGAATCGTAACAGTTAGTATATGTTCATTTATTGTGTAGATGGCATGTAAATATTTTTAAATTAGTTACTTTTTTAAATTGAAATTTATGACAATAGCCTAGAACAGTGTCGTGACATTAATTACAAAAAAATTGCAAATCAAATGTCAAAATCATAAAATATTTTATTTCTTCTATAATTAGGATTTCCAATGCATGTCTTGATATGAGAAGATCAATTTGATTTTAGAAAGTATGTAGGAACAAAAGAAGCAATATTGACTTTGCGACCAATTTTATAAGACAGGATAAGAAAAAACAGGCCTACGTTCATAGCATTTGTAGATTTAGAAAAAGCGTTTTATAATGTGCACTGGAACAAACTATTAAGAATTTGAAGAGCACTGGAATAAAATATCGAGAGAGGAGGTTTATACGTTAACTATATAGAAGACAGGCAACAGTAATTATAACAGAAGATCAAGAAAAGAAAGCCGTAATCAAGAAAGGAGTAAGCAAATGATGCAACCTGTCGCCCATGCAGTATAAATTATATATAGAACAGGCGATGAAGAAAGTTAAAACGGAATATGGAAAAGGAATCATAATACAAGGAGAAAAAATGAAACCTCTACGTTTCGCTGATGATATTGTAGTATTATTGGAGTCAGAAGAAGACTTATAAACCATAATAAATAACATCAACGGTGGGCTGGAGAAATAGTTCAATATGAGGATTAATAAAGATAAAACAAAGGTAATGGAGTGTAGTATGGGAAACAGTGGAATAACAAAAAAGTTAGATTGGGAAGGGATATTTTGATGGAAGTTAAGGAATTCTGCTACTTGGGAAGCGTCATAACTAGGGATGGTAGAAGTACAGTAGACATAAAGAGTAGGATAGCACAGGAAAGGAAGACTTTCACGAAAAAAAGAGAATTTATTTACGGGCAATATAAGAATGACTTTTAGGAAATCGTTTCTGAAAATGTTCTTATGGATCGTGTCGTTATATAGGTCTGAAACGTGGACGACAGGAGTTGCGGAAAGGAAAGAAATAGAAGCCTTTGAAATGTGTTGCTATAGGCGAATTCTGAAAATCAGATGGGCGGATAAAATCACTAACGAGGAAGTTATAACCAGAATTGGGGAAGAGCGAACAATATGCAGGACGTTGACCAAGATAAGGGATAGATTAATAGGCCATGGTTTAAGACACGAGAGTCTTGTAAAATTAGCATTAGAGGGTGAGATAATAACAGAAGAGGGAGACCAAGGATGGAATAGACTAAGAGAGTTAGGGAGGATGTGGGATGTGCTAGTCTTGTGAAAATGAAAAGGCTTCAGCAAGATAGGTTAGCATGTAGGGTTGTACCTGACCAGTGTTAGGACTGAATACTTCAACAACAACAACAACATTTCTTGATACTATGTAGGATAACTAATTTGAAAAGTTACTACTTCAGAAAGTGGAATTGTGATGTGCCTCAAATATTAATAATCATTTTCAATTCTGAAATTTTGGTTAGTAGAAGTCCGCGGAAGCTACAAAAAATTTCCAATTATAGATTCGACCCAATTTAAAATACAAACATTACAAAATGGAGAGAACTAATTGACAAATTATATAAGCCAGCGTTTCGATGCTGACTTTGCATCTTACTCAAATGGCTTACAGTAAACTGACGTGATTGAAACAGGGGCATAACAAAGATATCTTATATTTTGTATTATATCTTTGATTTGATACTGCTTCAAATTTTGTCAGTTTAGTTTCAGCCATTTGAGTAAGATACAAATCCAGCAGTAAACGTTGGCATATCTAATTTTGTAAATTATTTCCCTTTATTTTGTAAAGTTTGTGTAAAAAAAATCCAATAGTTTTACAGTAATCAATTTCCAATATTACTAAAAACTTTACTATAATCTACTTCTTCTATCAAGATATTAAATAATTGTATTAGCAAAAAAATAACATGTCTCTCCTTTTGGGTAGATAATACAAATGAACTCTATTCTCACAATATTTTCTGTCATTTAACTTAAAATATAAAATCCGTTTGACATAAAACAATTAATTCACCTTAAAATAAGTTTCTATTTTCAAATAAATATAAGATTGAAATACTGATTTCAAGTCAATTACATTTCTAATTAACTGTTATTAAGAAGAAAAAGTTGAAATTACAATTTTTTACCAATCAAAACTCATTACAAAAATTGAAGTTAAAATAATGTTATTCTTTTTCTTTTAGATTAATAGATGTAATCCAAATTGGTGAATTGAAAAATTTTATATCATTTATACTTAATAAAGCTATTGACATAACATATTGTTTCTGTTTAATGTAGCTTAATTAAAATTTTTAAGACGAACCTGCAATTTGAAGTGTTGCATTATTCACTTCAACTCTTGCGATTTTCGTGGTTTTCAGTTACCGGATTTATTTTAAATTATTAGGCAAATATTGAACTTGTTAATTATTGATCCATAAAATATAATTTGAAATACAGTTAAACGTCGTGTAGCAGGAGGCCATATATTGGAACTCGTTTTTTTTCAACATAAGCTTTAAAGACGTTCTAATGCGCTGTTCTGCACTGTTTTCCTAAGTAAATATAATTATCTTAACTGTCAAGTATAAATACAGTAATTCAAGATTTCGTTTTAACTCACTGGTTCTTCGTAAATTCAAACAGTTTTGTTAAATATTTACCTTCGCCAAGACTGCACAGCAACATTCGGAAATATCTAAAGTAAACTGCATATTTAACGTTACTTGCCACAACATTGCCTTATATAGACATCAAATTTTATAGATTCGATTATCCGAATAATCGAATATCCGAACTGTAGATGGTTCCATTTATTTCGGAAAGTCTATAGTCTAATATCTGTTGAATTTTTTTTAAATGTATCTCATTAATAAGAAACAGACAAATAAAATAATATTAAAATGCATGCGATTTATTGGATTCAAAAGTCGTATTAAATGTGATCGTGACCGTCATCGTCCGTTCGTTACGACAGAGCATTTACATCAATTTCTAACAATTTTATATCGAAATCTATAAAAGGATATACACCATTCACGAAATCGGATCCATTTCAAGCAATGAGTGAATCCGAATACGAATGTTTTGATTTTATTCGTAAGTTGTATAGTCTGAAAATTGATTGGTATTGCTTTTCCGTATACCTTAAAGTCGGAACCTAATAATTCTTATTTTCTGTTGCCACGAGCATTATTAGTGTTGAAGCAACTTGCAAAGAGAAGAATCGAAAGTAAAGCAGAGGCCAGGAAGAAGGTTGAAAAACGAGTGGCATGGTTGGTTGGCGTCACTGTTCTGGTGGCAGATGACGGAGGAAGTGGCCACTCTCCGCCAAGGTCTGAACCACCATCTGCTTGAGGCTCTCTAAGGCAAACGGCTACTCTTCTTCATTAACTCAACACTACTTTTGCCCTGTTAATCGATTTAAATACTTCACTCCACCTGAAATTCTACAGGAGAGGAATAAAGTTGTTAGTTGTTCAATTTTGATTGACGAAATTATGTCTGATTTAGATGAATAACTATAAACTGAGTTCTTCTGAATACAAACATATATTAAAAGGTAAAATACATAATTTTAAATTAAAAAAATTTCTAAATATAGCAACAGTTTTCTAAAAGAACAATGACAAATTTGAGATTCACTCTCCCTGAATACTGGGCTTTTAGAGAAATAATAAAGTTCGAAATATTTTCGTAACTGAATTATAGTATCAAGACGGAAAGTTCTCGACCGGGTTGGAAAACGAGCCTTGTTACAGGCTGCCGTTTACCTTTAATCTATCCCAGTTGACTCCCGTCATGTGCGAAATTTCTCAATAATTGCACTGACCTGAACTTTATTGAATCACATTCTTATTAGGCCCGAAACTTCATCTTCAGTAACCAATAATTTATTAAATGTTGGAAATGAAAAAGTGCATCTTTGTTGTTAACTTTTGGAATGCTTCTTAATGTGATTAATAAAAATAATTTATTGATGAAAGGCATACCAAGTTTCCTTCTGAATTCCATACAAAAGAATACACCTCAATAGATATTCAACTCTATTCTTCCTTTAGTCGGGAGATCAACGGCAAATATTTATTTCATTGGCAAATTGAAGGAGATAGCTCTGGAAACTAATTTCAAAATTGGAGCCAGAGAAATTGGTGAGGCGGGATGTAAAAGGCGCAAAAATACATCGAGGTGGAGAGGAGATATATAATATTCTTCAGAGCTTTGAAGAAACAAGATATTTAAAAAATGGAGTGCCAGTGTGGAAGAAAAGTGTGAGGTGAGAAAATTGCGCATTTTAAATCCTAATAATTGTAACAATGATAAACTATCAACTACAATTTTTAGGATAAAAAGTTAATAATAATAGAAATCATATAAAATAGTAATAAGGTAAGTAAAAAATGGAGTCTAATAATATAAAATTTAGTACATAACTTACTTAGAATTGTCAATACACCACGTAGTACGTAACCGTCAGCTGGAAAGAGATTTCGGAGCACTGACCACTTATACTACACTAAACTTAGATTAAGTCTAAATTTTCGTTCTGTTAGAGGAAGTTTCCCAAACATTCCTGCGGGCAGATTGTTCCAGTCTTTAACTGTCTTATTTTGGTGCCTTGATTGCAATTTAAACAAGTGATCACTCCTCCTGTTCCGAGTCGAATCTTTCATTCGGATTCCCTGCCAAGGTTTTTGACTTGCTCTGTAGAAAATGTGTAGCCTAGCTTTCTTTTCTTGTATGTAGCGTATCCCACCCTAGCCGATTTACCTTTTCGTTCCCATGCCCAGGTTCTATTTGTACGAAATTTATCGCCCTTCTTATAGGGAAGAGTGTTGGATTTAAAACAGAAGAGGGGGACAAGGATGGAATCCGCTAAGCAGATTAGGGAGGATGTGGGATGCGTTAGCTATGTAGAAGTGAAAATGCTTGAGCAGGATAGGTTAGCATGAAGGGTTGCAGCAGACCAGTCTTAGGACTGATTACAATGAAATACTTTACTATTTCTTTTTGACGTGCAATTCGTACTATGCCTTAGGTAATCCCCTTGGTACTCCTGGAACTTTGAAATGACGATATTAGTTTAGCTAGAATATCACTTGCGCTGGTTTTCTGAAATAAGTTCCACATTCCGGGTACCTGTTCTTTTCTCTTTTACGCAAGTCACTGTAGCTCTTCCTGACTAATAATGGTTCTGCGGTATTGTCCTGTTGACGTAGTGTTCTGGGGCTCCAGCCGCCAGCCACTCCCAAGGATCCCTCTTCCTTGTGGCTGACGCGCCGCTGACGTCATCAGGAAGCGAACGCTCTCTCTACTTCCAGGTAGAGCGGTTCGGCTCGGCTCACGGGGATTCCCAGCAGGAAGCTGCTAATACCTGCTAGTAGGTATCCTATCGTGGACACCTCGCCAGCGATTGCGTACGCGCTTTCATGCCAACATTTACTAACATTTCAGTTATTAATTTTGACTGTCCAGCGACTGCAACTACTGAATAGTTTTAATGGCTGTGTTATGCACTGTTTTAAAGCATTTAGTAACAGCACTCTTGCAGCTCATTGGATTTCTATCTATTTTTTTTCAAAAACAAAACAGTTTTCCGTGAAAATAGAGCACTTCGATCATGTAAGTATAGCAAATGAAGACTTGCAGGAAAATCTGCCTTAATCATTCATTTTCTTTGCATATTAATGAGTTTACAATATTCACGATTTCATGCGTCAAATTATTTGTGGGTAACTGAATTAGAAAAATTAAATAAAGTGATCTACAAAAAGGATTAATCATTGTTCACGAAAAATAAAGTAGATACATGGAAATGACGAAAATAATTATACTACAACGAGGAATACACCCTATACAGAATACGGAGTAACGAGATGCTTTAAAGTAGAAAACCAAAGTTGGACATATCTTGGATATAATTAGAGACCAGTAGCAAGTATCCGATTAAGATAATGTAATTTAGTAGTGAAGGAAAGTAAAACTTCAGTTCAATTTAGCTGTTTTTAAGCTCTCAGTTAAATTGATTTTACGGCACCGATGAGGAGCATAATTCTTTTGTAACGGGCCAACTACAAATTTAAAATTTTTAAATAAGTTTAATGTAAGAAACATTAAAATAACACTAATGGAAGACCTACCCAAATTCAATTAACCAAAGGAATAAACTAACAACTCTATGACAATAAATAAATATGGAAGTGCTATCCAAAATTAAGAAAACGGTAATTACTATAGGAAAAAAGGGAAGAACTTATTGACGTACATTTGTAGATGTTGAGGATACTGCACGTCATGTATTCTCGATCAGCTGTTCCTTTTAATTATTTTCATTCCAAAATATTGCTTGCAAACATGAGTTCTTGCTTCACTAAGCGAGAAAATTTTTCGATAGTCATGTAATCTGATAAACATTATGGATCTTCCAAAATTTTTAATGTTCATTTGTTAACTATTTACCAATGACTTGTTGTATTGTCGCTTGTTATTTGGATGATACATTGAGCCAATAATAGAAAAGTCTGTTTGTTTTGTAATTTCAACATTTCAGATAGGGATACGTCTAGAACTTATGTTTAAAAAGTCAACAGTAAATCTTGTATTGGGCTACGGGTTGCTCATCCCCGATTTACTGGCCTAATAAACCTTTTACCGACAGATATTTTCAAGAAATATGAAAAATATGTCATTATTTTATTTCATTTTTAATTACCTGCTGGTATATATTAAACAAAGTATATTCATTTAATTGTTTTACAAAGTTATTTATTTTTAAATATTTTCTTAATATATCTAGGTTTAATATTTTTTACGTTATTATGTATGAAAATTAAGTTCAATATTTCACAATATAGTCACAAAAATTGTTCGCAATAAAAAGTTGTAGTTGTTTTTCGATTTTAAGATGGCATCATACTACTGAAAATTATCATTATCAGATTGTTTTCGACTATTGTAACAAAGTTTATGGAGATAGGTTTGGAAGACGCGACTTTCGGAACAGCCGGCTGGAGCGTAATTCATTTAGGGGGTCCGGTCGGCTACACCGAATAGTAAGGAATAAATATTTTGCTGGGTAGTATTTATAAAAGGTTTCAAATCAATTACTTCATGAAAACAGACATTACAACCTCCTTTACGATAGCAAGATTCGAATGCGCGACCCTCTGAATAGCAAGATAGCACGTGACTCGCCTACCACCTCTGTACGGCTTCACCAAATTTGATGAAAAGCATTGTAAGGAGCGACAGTAGTTGTTTATTTAATACTTCAACTATACTTCTTTGTTCATTGCAAATAGTATCTCGAAAATAACTGAGGTTTCGAAGCATAAAAATTACGAATACATTGTAACTTTACCCCACCTTCAGAAATAGAAAAAACACGTTTAAATGAAGTAAATCGTGCATTGTGAAGAAACGCACTCTCGCGACAAAACAAGGAACTTCTATGAAGGGGACGAGATATCTCGTCCAGATCAAGGAATAAAAGCAAAAATTAGGCTGTTTACGACCGAAACTGCCGCCTTAACAATGTATAGATGACGAAGAGTGACATCTGGTACTATTATATTATTATCTCAATTTATAAACATTAATGCAATTTCGTATGAATTCCAACACAATCATCCGTTTGGGATGAAATTTCGGTGAATTGTAATGCACACCTCATTGAAGGTTTCAGTTGATCCTTCGAATATTTAGATATTTAGAATATTTAGCGTAATAACTAGGGGTGGTAGAAGTATTGTAGACATAAATAGTAGGATAGCACAGGCAAGGAAGGCTTTCGCAAAAAAAGAGGGATTTAATTACGGGCAAAATAAGTGTAACTTTTAGTTAATCGTTTCTGAAAATGTTCTTATTGGGCGTGTCGTTATGTAGGTCCGAAACGTGAATGATAGGATTTGCGGAAAAGAAAGGAGTAGAAGCCTTTGAAATGTGATGCTATAGCCGAATGCCTATGGGTGGATAGAATCACTAACGAGGAAGTTCTTAAAAGAGTTGAAGAGCGAACAATATGGAGAACGTTGACCAAGAGAAGGCATATTTTAAGACATGAGGGTCTTGTAAAATTAGCAATAAAGAGAAGTGGGGTAAGAACAGAAGAGGGAGGCTGTGTTAGTTATATGGAAATGAAAAAGCTTGCGCAAGCATGGAGTGTTGCATAGGACCAGTCTTAGGACTGAATTCTTAACAGCAAGACCACAGGACCATCGAATGTTATCACAATCGTTGCATCAGCAGCGGACGAATATTGAATAATATCCGCTTGTCGCATCATATGATTAATTGCAAAAAATGATTAAATCTACAATACTAGAAAATTATAATAATATTAAAGAATTTATTTTAACAGGATATATCTGAAACTTTAAGAGACGTCACAATAAAGCAACAAAAAAGTAATTTCAACTAATGTAGATAAGTATTATAAATATTCTCGAAAATCATTTTCCTTTAAATTGGACGAGATTACAGTTACAATAGACTTTAATTAACAGACACAAAATTGACTGGTAGGTTGGGTACACTCGATTTAAATCGTCATGAAAATAACAGTCAGGTTAATTAGAACAATTAATAATTACAGGAAAGAGAGACAGAAAGCTGGTGGCTTACGTGAAATTCACAGATGACAGGCACCATATTGGGTTTCATATACTTGAATTTTCGGTTGTGCTTGCCATCTGTGAACTTCACGTGAACAATCACCTTTCTGTATCTCTTTCCTGTCTTTATTAATTATATATTATATAGTTATAGCCCGAAATTTGTCAATTCGCGAATTACCAGCCTTTTCGATCTTTGGTCGGGAAGTGTGTGGGCAAAACCCGAAGAACTTGAAATAATCAGGGTATAATTTACTTTTGCTGATGGAAATCTCCGGTAGGTGACACATCTTTCACCACCTGTATGATGCTACTGTACCGTAACATATCCACTTTCTAAGTTCGCACGCACGTCCACAGAGGACAGTTGCTCATGAAGAGTTACAAAATATTTATATTCTTCAAGTATATGTACTCAATTATTTCAGTTGTCTAATGAGGTTTGAATTTAAGTCAACAATGTGGGTTCTCTGACATTGGTTCCCTCAATGCTACTTTCTGAAATTAATCTGTGTACAGCACCACTTTTAATATCGACCATAAACTATAATCCCTCAAATTTCGAAATGATAAACTTTTATGGCATTTAGAAATTCCAAAGGTTGTTATTTCTACATTTGTAGGATATGACGCGCACTTAGAAGTGCAATTACATGTAATTGTCCGCAAGTCAGTGACGTCGCGACGGTTCGTAATGGTTTTTTTAAAATTTACTTTCTTTTAATGTTATGTACTATATTTACAATTTTATTTAAATACGTAAAAAGAGATGTTTCTTCCTTTAACATTGGAATCACAATGGTTCGCTGCGTACAAACCATAAATAAAAATTGTTGGAATAACTTTTCATAGGCAATTGTGGCAACTTTTTACCATAGAATTATTACCTATTATTTTATTTTTAAAAGATGTACTGCGAATTGTATGTTACATTTAAAAAAAATGAAAGTTTATAATAGTGGAAAATTTACTTTCATATTGCCTATAAGAAACGTCTTTTCATTAATTAACGTGTCAATAGTAGCTGTTCTTGAAATGGATAACATTACAGTCTCACTATAATAAAATTGACCGTGTGTATGTAAGTTAAACAAAATATTTAAGGCGAGTATCAACTTCGACCAAATTTTGTACACGTATTACGACTGAAAAATCAGCTCTGTTGGGGTAAGATCCGGTTGCTATCCCTAGGTGTGGGGACGCAAAGGCCGAAAATGTAAAAACGCGTAAACACTTTTCGGGGTCATTGATTTTTATGGTGTATGTATATTCTGAACCACTTTCAGCGAAACAGGAGTATTTATAGGGGTGGTTAACAAGAAACACGATAAAAAGAAAACTATTATCGACTTTGGTGACCCAAACATTTTACATGGGACTCTAAGTTCAATTTTGATCAACGTAGGCCAAAACAGACAAAAATTAATAAAACAAGAAGCATTTAATATAACTACATGCAGTTACATTAAATTGCTATTGTTTCATTAATTTTTGTCAGCTTTTGGCCTCAAGTATTATACTTTTCCTTCAACCTGAAGAGGGTGCAGATCAGGTCCGAAACATGTAGTTGTATATTGTTAATAAACGAAACAATACAGTGGATAGATAGCGACCCTTAGGCGTAGGAGAAGACAGGATGGAGAAAGCATAATTTTTTTAATGTACATAAACAACCGATATTTGAGTTGGATGAATACTTTTCGTGGTTATTTCCTTTCATAATGTTTTCCGCGTTTAATTATTTCAACCCATTTGGCATGGGAGGCATTAGCCTAAAACGGTGGCTGTGGGTGACGTTACATAAAAATACAGCAAAATGTCTTACTTTTGAGATGAATTCGGAACCGTAAAATTTTCTGAGTAAAATTCTGCCATCGTACATGAGATTTAAATTTCAGTTAAGTCTCTATCACAGCAGTGGAGGAGGAGACAATTTTTAAATATTCAAAACCGGTCATCATTAGCATTGAATACTTTTGGTCGCCAATACCTTCATTATCGTTTTTTCTGAATTTCTATGTATAATTTCGACCGCATTCAATGTGTGGTATAGGGGTTGCAGTTCGGGGATGCCACGTAAATATAAGAACAGAACAATGGAGTTAGGTTTCGATAACTAAGTTCAATTTTGATATTCTACTATCAACGTAAATCATACTACAGCCGTAGGTGGGGGTGGAAAGAAAGATAGTCAATTAATCGAAATTGATGTAGAATGATAAGAGTTTCGTCGTTATTGAATTAGTTTACTCCTATTTCTATGTTCAAATATTTGGGTTTATTTGAATTTCAGTGATTACTAGAGGGTAAAATTAAGTTATCAAAACAATTGGATCAATTACAATAGAAGTTGATGGGTCACTGTGTTTCTAACTCTATTTATATTACCCGAAATGTTTTGGTCATTTTAAAGTACTGGTGTTTATTTATTTCTTTAATAAACCGAGATAAGTTTTGTGCTCTAACAAATAGTGTGGACTATTTTTTATTCAGTTAGGAACACAAAATATTTTTCTCTCTGTTATTGTGCCGGGCGCATTTTTGACTGAGTCCACTTGAGGCTCATATAGTGACGCTTTTGATATAAGTTGTCTCACGAGCTGAACAAGAAATAAATACTGTACCGGGCAAAAACGGGTACCCAGCAAGTTTTAAATATAACTCAACAGTCAAAAGTATACAACTATGAATATTAATTATTTATCGCTTTAATATTATTGCTTTAATATTAATTTTACTGTAGTCAAATAATGCTGTTTTTAGCATTGATGGTAATGGACGGCAAACGAAGAAGCAAGTGACAGACTTGTATCAGCACATCGAATTTTGGCCAAGGATTTCGAGCAATTTCACCAAGTAGCTGAACTCCAGGATTTAGCAATAACATATTTATAAAATTTTCTGGTATCTTATGTTTCTCACCAGAAAAAAATGTTATTACAAAATTTGCTTAGATATTTTAGGCTGATCGTTAAATTATGTTCAAAAGTGAAAACTCGCAATAGATTCTAGTAATGAACAATAACATATATAATTAAAATTAATCAACTTAGTATTTTGCTGGGTTAATAATTATTCCGCTAAGCGAGACTATTTTTATTAAACGTTTCCGTCGAAGCCCTTGTTAGAAATTGTACAAATGTTCAACACTTGTTTTAGAGTGTCTCAGCTGATATTAAGAGGGGGGGGGGGTCGCTTCAGAGATAACCTTAAAGCGGTCACTATCTAATAAAAAAACAATCCAGAGAGTACCAGGAATTGGCGGAATTATTGATAAAAAATATAGCAACTGACAGGATAAAATACAATTACAGACAACAAGGGTCAAGCAAACAACTAAACGTTACGCGTATTATAAGGAGCGGAGATTCGAAAATTTTCCATATTAACTTATCGATGGCTCACATGAGATTCCAAATATTTCCCTCTGAAATTACTGATAGAGTACATGACATTAAAACTAAATTAAGGAACATCGAAATTTTTAAGGCTAATATTTTGGAATAGATTGTAAAATGTATTGTTGCCCAAATATTTATGTAAATTGGTTTAAAAGAAAGTATGTTGTTGGTAAGTTTCTTTAAATGGTGTAAATTGTTTTTTTATGTTATATGAGCATGAGAACTGCCAGAAGCTTCTTCGACAATTAAATAATAAAGAACTAGAAACTAAATGAGTTTTATAAGCGAGACATTAAATACCTTTTATGGATAAAGAAGGAGTCCGCTTATAGAATGAAATTTTCTGCCCCTTAAATTAAATATATATCTTACAATTTCATTACTAGAATTATTATGATTATGGCGTTAGACCGCGAGTTCAGCTGCGTCTCCGTGTGCGGGTGCGGGTGAGGACGTTGACAGCGGCGAATCGGGTAGAACAAAGATTTTTTTAAAAAAAGCATGGAAAATAATAATTGGAGGAGATTCTGTGATTATCCAGGTTTCCTTTATTTTAACATTAGCCGATTCGCAGCTGTTTAACTTGCTCTTACGTAGCCACGAGTGTTCGATATTCAGCAGATCTCCCGGAGTAATTTTGCCTCCCCCCATCTCTCACAAATTCAATATATATATATAAACCATACCTGACTGCTGCTAGGCTATTCAATAGAGCTGACCTGTAACAAACAAAATTTCATTAGTATTAAAATAAACGATATAGTCTCCAATATTTGTTAATTCTACGGTGTGCTTTTGTACTTAAATTTATCTCCCATTAAATTCCTCACAAAAATATTGTAAACCAAAAATACGTTAGTATGAATCCTCAAATTTCTGTTTAATAAGAAACTGCATCAGGTTGTGTTGCAACCCGGATTTGACAGTAGCTCTGCAGGCCGACCGAAGAAAGTCACTGTCGGCGAAAAGTGAAACCCAGCAATTACTCAACTAACCTTCGTACGATCGGCGCCAGCTAGAAAACGAACCAGCACTATTAGCTGAATGTGTCTACTCAAGATACTTTTTCCTAAATTACTTAGGTTTAAGCAACAAAAAAAAAGAATGTCATTTCTGTTACTATGCCTACAAGTTGAAGTAATTATAAAATTTTAAAGGTTTTTAGATTTTAGAGATTTAATTCAAGGTATTGCCAAGTATTAATTTAAAATATTAAAATGAGTTAGAAGAATAAATTTTATTCAATTATATGAAGTAGCAGAGGAAGACAATGTAGTAGAATTCAAAGGTTGGATTCTATTCTATAGTGGCGTTATCCATCATTTTAGAGGTCCTGAATAAGGGAAAACAACTGTTAGTTAAATATAAGTACAAAAGTTCACAATATATATATTGCTTTATATCAGCTGGGTATTCATCCTTAAAATGCGCTAATGTAATACTTACAGTTTACCAAAAAGTAGAAGAAACGTGTACAATATTCTGAATCATTTTCCCGAATGAAATATTACAGAATAAGAGGTAAGATAAATACTTATCTACCACAAGATATGACGTTTCAGATAACAGTGATAAGCATGAATGGAACAGAAGCGGGTATTAAACTTCTTTTCTTTATTCCATTAATAAATCTAAAAAATTAATTGCCTTTTAAATATTTCCTACAAAATGAAAGGTATTAAATTATTAAGAGAACCGCCAAATTTAAAATGAATAAACTTCTGTTATTATGACTACGGTGTCGGTCCCGTGGGCAATCTTACTCAAAATAAGCTCAAATGTAACATTATCACACCTACAGGACCAGCTCAATTTGACTTGCAAGAACAATGTCTCTCTGTCTCTCTCTCTCGGTGTCTCTCTCTGTCTGTCTGTCTCTCTCTCTGTCTGTCTCTCTCTCTCTCTGTCTGTCTCTCTCTGTCTGTCTGTATCTCTCTCTGTCTGTCTGTATCTCTCTCTGTCTGTCTGTATCTCTCTCTCTGTCTGTCTCTCTCTCTCTGTCTGTCTCTCTCTCTCTGTCTGTCTCTCTCTCTCTCTCTCTCTCTCTGTTTGTCTGTCTCTCAGTTTTCAATTTCCGCACATTTTGTGTTTTGTCACTTTAAAAAAATAGTTCAATCATTGTTGTAAATTTTTAGGATGTTTACTACTAATAGCTAAGGCTAAGCTTTTTTCAATTTTACAAAAAATAGACAATTAACAGGTTACTTAATTATGACTAAATAAATCAATAATTACAACAAAAGTTCAGAGAAATAATAAATTAACTGCAAAGGTGTATTAACTTTGCACTTCTCCACACCCCCGTTCCAAAAGCAAATCGCACAGAAATTACATTTTAATCATTTATTACAAATAATTCACATTTTTCAGAAAACTAATAAACTATTAATTCAATGTACAACAATCTTCTAGGTTATGTATATGTTTACAAGTACAGTGAACTGACCTATTGCCATATGTCCAGCGACTGTGACCCCGCAGCTTTCACGTGTCAAGAATGTGCTGCGTGTGTTGGCTTCATTTAATCAGAAATGGAAGCACTCATCCCCTCTACTCTACTATATATTACATTTTTAGTTATTCTAAACATTTCCACAACACACGACGCCATTGTGAACTAATATAAGTGAAAGTCGGCGCTTGTAGGACGTCCAACAATCATTGTTTTTGATCAGCTCTGAAAAAAAGTAATAAACTGGAAAGAACGACGTCGCTGGCAGAAGACTTTAACCTTCTTATAGACTACCGCACAACAAATTCATTTGTAACCCTCCTAGGGCTACTATGCCTTTAGCGATTGTTCATGTTGCACGCTACTCAAAGGACCGTTTGAGAAGAAAAAGGGATCAATTTACCACTTAATTGAAAAATTATGACAGATGCTTGAAAACGTTTTCTGCGCTGTACGATAAAAGAGAATAATTGAAAATTCTGTAACGTGATACCTAAAATTTGATAACTCTTAACAATTTAACGAAGTTACAGAAAATCGATTATAAGACCACTTAATTTTAATTTTCTTATAATTTTTTCAACTTGTAAAGCTAGTTTGGTAAGCACATCAAAGCGAGTCTTCCAGTGACGATCTTGTTTTAACCTCTTACAACAGGAAGTACTTTGCTCGGTGTAGGATTGGTCAGTCATAACGAGAATAAATTATAAAAAATGTTTGAAACCAATAAAGATAAAATAAAGACGAGCGAATGTAAAACACTTGACGAGAATCAACACTCAGAACAGGTAGGCTTCAGTACAGGCACAGCACAGTGGACCATATCCAAACCATCAGTCAAATAATAGAAAAGTCAGAAGAAAATCACTTAAAAATTTACCTAGCTTTTGTAGTTTACAGAAAAGTCTTTGATAGAATCGAACTCCCAAACATACTTCAAGCACTGACGAACCAAGGAGTAGAAGTAAAATACATCCAGTTATTAAGAAAAATCTACAAACAAAGTTATACTAAAGTAAAAACTGAAAACACAGGCCGACATTTCCGTGTGGAAAGAGGAGTCAGACAAGGGGACCCTATTTCCCCAAAGCTATTTACCTGTATGCTGGAAGACATATTCAGAAAATTAAAATGGAATAAGAAACATGGAATAGGCCTTAATGGCAAGAGACTAACAAACTTGAGGTTTGCAGACGACATAGTTCTATTCGCCAAAACTCCAAGAAAGTTACAATCAATGCTTCAAGAGTTACACTCACACAGCAAGTTGGCAGGACCCTCAATGATTAAATCTAAAACACAAGTGATGACACACACAAACCCCAATATATCTTGAAGGAATGGAGCTGCTGTATACATCACAATATATATATGTAGGATAAATAATTCCTTTAGCAACAAAATGGAAGAAGAAGTAAAAAGAAGAGTTTCATCAGCTTGGAAAACTTTCTGGTCCCTAAACTTTATATTGTTGGACAAAACCCTAAATAGGAGGCTCAAAATGGAGACACTAGAAAACAGCGTTTTTCCTGTATTGTTGTATGGGTGACAAACATGGGCTCCTGTCAGAGTAAAAGAGAGAAACACTCTACAAGTATGCGAGAGGAAAATGCAGAGGAAGATCCTTGGCTTTTCTCTGAAAGGTAGAGTATCAAACATCTTGATACATAGGATGTCAGCAAAAACAGGCTAAAAAGACCAAATGGAAATGGGGAGTACACGTTGTGAGGCTACAAGACGAAAGATGGACGTTACAAGCTACCACATGGGACCCCTACATAGGCAAGAGACTGGAACAAGTGTGCGGCGAGTGGCAGCAGAAGAAGGCCGTATCCATATAATCGCCAGCGCGTCCAGGCACTAAGACCACCTTAGCAGATTGTAGTTCTGTTAAAGAATATTTGGGAGACTTTATTTATCAACAAGTTTCACAGGAAATCACTTTGTGAACTATCATTACCGGTATGTGATGAAAATTCCAATGCAGTTGTTGAAAGATGTCATCAACATTATTTACCCATCGAAGTATAGGCAGGCGTTATTGATAATAAATTACTAAGGTAATATATTCTACTACAAAAATTAAAGGACTCATTATCGTCAAAATATTGCCTATTTTGTTCGAATATGTGCCATGTCAGCAAGGACGATATTGCAACAAGTCTCACACCTTGGCTTCCCCATTCACCAAACATTTTAGTCCCCTACTATCGTCGTCGAAGTATTAGAGCCCTGAGTTTGCAGCCTCACTGTGCCATTTGGAATTGACCTACGGTATTAACTACTACTGATTCAGTAAAATGACAGATATTATTCATCTAATATATAAATAGAGTAATTATGTTATCTTACTTAATAATATAAATAAAACCCAAAGTGGCCAAAAGTCTGAAAAGGAAAATAAATTAGAAAACGTTTCTGTCCCGAACTTTAGGGATCTCCTCAGTTCTTTCTACAAAAATATCATACAGTTAAGTATAGATATTTGAATAGAAATTAATAAATAAAATTGGTATTATGTCGCACTTGCAATTATAATAATACAAAATTTTTTGTTACTCCTGCGACGTCCGAGGCCTATATGAGCGGATTGCTCCACATATAATCAAATCTTAAATTCTTTACATGCAAAAGCATACGCAGTATTTAAATTATATACATCATTTTTATTATTATTTTTTACTTCTGTTATCTTGAATCTTTGAAAAATAAATTTTGTAGTTTAAATATATTGTTACTACATTGTTTGCTTTGAGATGTTTCCCTGCCATTGTTTTTACGCATTGGCCTCCGAATGTTGTAGGACAAAATAATTTGTATTGCTTTAATTGCAAGTTTCAATTGAATAAATTCTTTTAGTTGAAAGAACTGAGGAGGACGCTAAAGTTGGGGAAACGAACCGTTTTTTAATTAAAATTTTCCTTTTCTATTATTTAATATGTGCGCATATAAATATTGTTTTCATGTAGTTACCAGAATTTAAAAAAATTAAAATTTGAATATAATGAGTGTTAATAAAATCAATATTTTGTACTGTACCATTCTTTCTTTTCATTCGTGTCTTCATCTACAAAACAATTTTTAATTACTTGCAAACTTCTATCCAGGCATTTTCTGAAATGTATTCAATATTTGTATGTATCTACAATTTTGTCCCACTTAACACTCCCTCCACTGCCGGAGAGCTTTGTGGAATCCTCCAAAGCTTTGATGCTTTCTCTCGCAGCTGACCGCTGTTCTAGGATAACGATCCTCCAAACGGGGCCCTAGTCAACCCTTGGCTACCTTGCTCCACCTTCCGCATCCCCCCTTTTCAATTCCCTTCCTATGCTATTAAAGGGGAGTTAGCTGTTTCAGGATCACCCTCATGTAGCCTGTTAATCCCCCACCCCCCAAAAAAACAGCGACCTGATTTGGTCGATCATGCTCACAAAAAATATACAAAAGTTACAAGGAACGCCTTAAATGAGCTTTTATTTACTACACCACTAAATTTTCTATCGGCTACAATCGTCATAATAGGAAAATTAATTATTCACAGCACCTAAGGCTTTAACAATTAAAATCATAATACAAATATTATGGACATTATTTCATTTTACTAATGATGCATAATTTATCATTATAGCTTTCAATATTTATACCTTAAGCAATATTTATATCTTAAGCTAAACTTTAATTTGTTTTATGTGATTTTAAGCATAAAAATAAACTGCTTGGGGCGCAGTAAAGGGTTTGAAAGTAGTGAATTCTGAAAGCAGTAGCGAACATGTCACTTTATAATACATATTTAATTGGTAATAATGGTTTTTGAAAAAGGTATTTTAAAAATCAGTAGTATTACGTAAGCAAAATGAAAATCGCGTTCACAATTCCAAAGTATATAACAATTGTTATCCGAAAATAAACATTTCTATGACACAGTTTAGGGCAATTTCTGGATTAAGACTCAATTGTTTGTCCATGGTGAGTGAGGTCGTTTCCCCTGCTAAAAGAACGCCAAACTTTTATAATGTTGCTTATTAAAAATATTTATTAGAATATTTACCGTTATTCTACTTGTATACCATTTTATTGCTAATAATTGTAAATCATATTTAACATAATGAATTGTTATAACAATGTTAAAATAAACAACTAGACACTTGTCTAAAGATGTTGTGGTATTTAGTCCTAAGACTGGTCTGACGCAACCCCCTAGTCTATCTTACGCAACCCTTTTCATTCCCGCATAAGTAGAACATTCCATATCATCCCTAATGTGCTTAGTGTATTTCATCATTATCCACCCTCAGCCCACACACTTCCCTCTGATGCTAATTTTACAATACCCTCATGTTTTAAACCATGACCTATTAATCTTTCTTTCTTTTGTTCAACGGGCTCCTTATTGTTCGCTCTTCCCCTATTTTGTTTAGATCTTTCTGGTTAGTAATTTTAAGCATTCTCCTGTAGCACCACATTTCAAAGGCTTCTGTTCTTTCCTTACCGAAACTGCTACCGTCCACGTTTCGCCAAAACACACTCCATACGAACGTTTCTAACAATGATTTCCTAATATGTACACTTATATTTAAATATATGGATCTTTAAACTATGATAATTTAGTAAGTTCAATAATATTTATGTATTTTCTAACTGACACCATTGGTTTTTCTAATTTTATTAAAATTATAATTAACAGAACTCTGATATAGTCTCTAGATAATTGACTAAGGACATGGTTGTGTAACAATTCGATGTTAAACTAATACACGTGCATGCTGCTTTTCTGTTCGAACAAGTTGAAAATGACAAATTAGGTCGAAAGTCTCTTTCTCTTAGAACTATTAACTTCCTTCAGATTTTGTGTGGTTTACTTGTCTGAAAACTGTGTGTATTAACTAAGTACATACACTAAAATATTGATTTCATTACGAGTTGGAACGAATTTTTGCTAATTTTCCCTTAGATGATACTAATGAATTCTGACAGGTTTAGAAGTTATTGTAACCACAAGAGAGTAGCACTTGAAATAATATAAACCGACCAAAACAAATATATTTTAATAATTATACTTTAATTATGATTCCCATCTTCGGTTTTAGGTTACTAATTTTATGAATGCTAATAAATAAAGTATATATTACGTATATTAAGGAAAACCTTTGCGTCTGTAGCGAAACTATCGATTCGGAGCAATTTTAACGGGGCACGATTGAAGTGATGTTGGAGAACTCTAATTAAGTAATCTGTTATTAATGTGGAGAAAGGCTGAGCATGCGTCACTCTGATTTAGGAGGACCTGCCTTAGTCATCCGGGACTCGGTTGCAGCTTTCGTGGAAAAGGCGGGCGTCAATCCGAACTAGCTGCTTCTCGCTACAGGCAATTTGTCCCATTAGTTGTCCTGCGTGGGAAACTAACCTCACGCACGCTACGAAAACCAACACTACTCCTAGCGACACTCAAATTTCGTTGCTCTGCTCCAGCTCCTACGCGAGGCCAATCAATTCACAAAAGTGACGCTTCTACGTCACACTCTTATGTTTATGTTTACTAAAGTAAAGATACCATCGTGAATGAAACGTAGAATTAATTTCTAGTCAATTTGTTTAGATTGAGGAGAATACTTGACATCCAGGCTTCAATGAACCTTTATCAATCATAATAAACTCACAGAATCAAATTTACAAGTCCCACATATATTAAAGAGAATTTTACAATATATCTATTTGAAAAAAAGGCTAGTCTCGAAATTTAATGCTTTCTGTAGGAACTTCTGCATAAACCAAGAATTGCACTAGTCATTTGTCAGTTGCCCCACACACTGGATAGAACGTCAAGAAACATTATTTTATTCATAAACTTACAATTTGTCTTAAAGAGTGACATTTAGTAACTGTTTTGAATTTCAGATTACAAGACATGGTGGAAAACATTACAACAAAAATCTTTAAAAATAAAAATTTTGACACCGTGGAATATTTGTTCCTTCACTTCACGTGAACCTTTTATTAAATCCAAAGGTTTGAATCTCTTAAGGGACACTGAGCCTGAAATTTCGACCTAAATATGAAAATAAATCAATTTTCTAGTTTTTTTAATATTAATATGCCTATAAATTTAGCAAAATTAAAAAAGAGGCTGCCAAACATTTTAATTAATATCTTTGATTCTAATTTAATAAATTATTTACCATTTTTTCAGAAAACTGCGCTTTTCTCAGCTTCATGAATTCTGGTACCTTCTACGCAACACAAATTTTAAGATATTGTCTTCATTATTTTTGAACATAATCTACGTGTTAATACCTTCAAATAGAAGTAAAAGCTTTCTAATTAGTTTAAGTGGAAAAAAACTTCACAGTCCTGAAACTGTGGAGAGGAATTTTTTTTTCTATTTCAAAAATCATACTAACAATTGATAAAATTGGTCAGCCCTATACATAAAGCTGAAATATATTGAGGTACTTAACGCAAGGAACATTTTTAAAACTGCCAAATTTTGAAAATAATTTTTAAAAATGCACAAGAAAATACAAGTTTACAAAACCAAAATTTTGTACATTGCTACACATGTGTGTTGTTAACACAATTAAAATTTCAGCTGAATAGCAATTCATAAACGGGAATTTCAACTTTCAGTCCCCGTGTCCCTTAAGCTTAGGTTCTTCGTCACCAGAGCTTAAAATACGTTTTACTATCATGTTTGGATAAATTCTTAATCTGTCATGGTAGCGCACACTGCTGTTATGTATTCAGAAATATAATTAAGCGTAAAATAAAATTTTAAGGACATTTACAAATGATTGATTAAATCCTTTTCGCTTCGAATAATGCAGTAAATAGCATCGGACAGATCTTTTCTTTAAAAAAAGAGCACAAGTCTATTTATTTTAAACTCTTCTGAAATGTTTCCACAGACTGTTCTAAAACTTTTATTGTCTTGTTCTCTATTTTGATAGATTAAAGAAAACATATTCGTTCTTGCTTCCTATACACCCTATAATACAAATATAATATACAAATTTAGGGTTTTTACTTTTATTAGGATAAATTATTTGGTACTTCATATAACAATTAACTACGAATAAAATTTTTATTTAATTTTTAATTGACAAGAATTTTTTCCCCAGATTAAGTGCAACTTTATGTAATCTAAAGATTATTTCATTCACTTATCAGTAGCCCTGAATGTAATTCAATTTCTTATTTTCCTTTGCCTTACTGAGAGCACTTTTACACACACAATGCAATACTTAGCTCTGCTTTTATTGACTTATTAAAACACTCATTATGCAACAAATAAAGGGATAATTTTTTAACCATATCCAATGAACATTTCAAACGAAATGCACAAACAAAAATTTATATTTTCCTGTGATAGCCAAGTGACAGCACCTGTTGTTATGGACTGACCCATACAGACAAACTTTCTCTTACGAACCGGAAGAAAAGGACAATTTTTATCAATTATTTCTCAGAGAATTATAATTATTTAGGATTTGAGAACATGTAGTTTATGACAACAAATTTCACTAAGTATCTTGACGATAGATCTTCTTTTTCCGTATCAGATTTAGTTTTAGTATTTCATTTACATTTGCTAAAAACTGATTGTAAGCTAAGAAAATATGAAAGAACGTATGTAAGGTACAACTGAAATAGTTAAGCTACTAAAGTAAGAGAATAATGACTTTTCATCTTTATAAATATAGGGTAATTTGTTTTCCTACCAATTTGAAATAGATAAATTAATAAATCGCTGAACAGGTTTCATACTAGTTAATAACCTCGTCAACGGAGTTTCGCACAACCAGTTGTTATATAAAATGATTTGTGGCATATTGTATGTAATATTGGATTAATTGTTTTACTTAAATTTAAAATTCCAAATAAAAATGTACAATTACTATTCTATCACTGACACAAATATAATTGAGAATTATTATAAGAAATACGATGATAGCATAGGATGAACTATGATTTTGCACGTGAGTCAGGATCTCTACTGTATTATTTCCCCCAGAAATTATCAAAATAGTTTACTTTTTTTCACTATGAACTGTTGGAGATATATAGAAGAAAGCAGAACCCAGAATCGTACCAGGTTTTTTTTATTTCTAGGTCAAAATTGCCAAGGTAAATATTGAAGGGCCAATTACAAAATACACTGGTGAGTTGCAACCCTTACACATTTTCGTAATAACGTCCACCGCAGATGTAATAGCAACGACCCCTAGAAGTTATTTGTTGTGAAATTGGCACGGAGTCCCAAGCACGGTGGACGCCCGGACTCGCCATATACTCGAGTAACACATGACGCAACAGGACAGACTGAGTCACAAAGCGTGGAATGCCGTAGTAAACTGTAATTTGGCGGGAGCAGGACTGGTTTTCTGCTTTTCTCCAGACGCGGGGCATCCACGGTTCCGCGGAAAGCTCCATCACGCCACCACTTCCCGAAATCGCGGCCACCGATTATTCCATAATTATGGCCGTACATCATCGTTGAATTAATTTAATGAAAACGCTAGACTGACTTAACCATCAGAAAGCGGGAACAGGCTTTGAGGTCTAATAGCTTCACAGAATCGCCAGGACATTTATGTTTACAGGAACTTTAGAACGAACCTCGTGAGTACTCGTATTGTTTACATTACGTTGTAATAACGAATAAAATGGTTAATTCAGTGGTTTCGAACGCACTAAGTGTATCGCAAATTTTCTGCGTCGCCGCAAATCTACATTTTAATAATAATTCGATGGTTTAGTTTCTAAATATAATAAAACCGTATTTTAAATTCACAAAAAATTTATTTAAGGGGAATGATTAAAACAATTACTCACTAGACAATTTCTCCAATATTGGAATCAAATTGGTTACAGCTAACCTCATGTCCTGTTCCGTGTATAAATTTTCGCACAATACTTACTTTTAATTCGGAGACTATCGAAAACCCAGCTTCACCTAGATAGAAAGTTGCAATGGAGCAATGTTCTTTGAGTGTTACCTTAATAATAGCCTAAATGAGAGGAATAAATAAAAAGTACAGATAATTTATCCAAAAATATTTAATTGATAGTTAGTTAATATAAATACGACGGGTACGTCAGGAGTGACATAGATCAAGTAAAATATACTTGAGTTTCATGTTGTGAAAATTTGTTTTCAATGAACTGTCTAAAGACAACAAGATTTGATTCCTGAAAAGATGGAAATTTAGATGGAAAATATTCTTGAAATTGGCCTTGAATCCACCAAATTTGTTAAAAATTTTCCGTGAAAGTGTTTTTGAAGCATTTGTTAAAATGCGATAGTAGATCTTCAAAGAGAGATTTTATATTGATACACAAATAAACTTGGAGATAAAACTGGTGTAACAGGGGGAAAACATTCATTAATATCATCTTCATTATTTTTCTTCTTTGTTGTTTAGCCCTACAACTCGTGAGAAAACTCGTGACAGAAGAAATGTAAAACCGACTCGTCTGCGCATTCAGGCGGTTTGTCAAAAGGCACAAGCAGAATAAAAGTCCTTACACCAAAGCATTTAAAAACACAAAATTTAAATTTAAATGAAAATTATTGCGCAAGTTTGATTGTGTGGACATAAATGATGTCGCGATTTCCCATTTCGTTATTGAGGGCGTTCTCCGCAACACACGTATTAAATTCATTATGAGTTCCCGAAACAGTGTTATAGGTAGTTAATCTATAATACGTGCATATAGGATATTCCAGAGAGTGAGTTATAGAATAGTATACAAAACCTATACAATATATAGTATATTTTTATCACAACGAATAGCGAACTTTAGTTTAGGGATTTTTTATTATTCTGTAAAAACTTGTATTGGACTGGATGCACCTAATGTGATATTTTCGTGGCACCCCTGCAGGTAGGTTAACTAATCTAGAAATAAAATATTACTTATTAAACGTGGGAAACATAGCCTTGGCTGTTTTATAGTTGTAGGTGCAATACAATCTTGATTGTGATAAAGGACAACATACATTGATTATGAGAGTTTGGCGTCTGTTTGGAGCACCCCAGTGACTCGAGACAAGAGAAGTTAGTGTGCGTTTCTGGATAAGGTTGGAAACATCAACACAACTCGTAATTGCTTGTATGAAGAGTTGGAAGGTACCCAGTATATACAAAATATCCCAAAAAGTGATTTACAATATTTTCATGTTGATGTCAGAGAGACTATTGCAAATAATTTTATGTAAATAAGTCGGTCATCATTAGTATTTTTCGTGTACTTTCCTTTTATATATACGAGGACTAGCTTTACTGGTGGCCGTAATGGGATAGCGAAATGTTTCTTATTCTTTATTGGAAATATATTTCTTTTCAGGGTTTTGGTCAACCGGGAATACTGTCAGACTGTCATTTCCATGACGGAATCGATTTTCTTTCGGAGAGAGACGTGGCAAGATTAGCGATTCTCCTTCACTCAACCCCTAGAATAGGCGGATACGTTTGCTGAACACCTTGCCCAAGTATTTACACCTCTTGGATCCCATAACAACACACTATGTCAACTATCACTACCAAAACAACCTTTCTCGCCCCGAGAAACGACTGACTCAGTCAAAGAAATAAATCCAAATACAGCAACAAGACATAACCTAATTACTGGGAAAATACTCAATAAACGTCCAAGGCAATCAGTGGTACTAACAACAATCATATATAATAGCATGTTGAGGCTGTTATACTATCCCACTACTGGAAACGTGCCCAAAGAATAATGATACCCAAACCAGGAAAACAAGTAAACGAAACAAGCTCATATAGGCCAATCAATCTCCTACCTATCTAGTCCAAAATCTTCGAAAGACTCTTAATAAAAAGAATCAAAACAGACCTAGATCTATCATCAGTTATACCGGATCACGTGAAAAACTCTCGACAATACAGTAATCGCATAAAATCATAAATAGCATCAACAAAAGCCTCGAAGAAAATAAATTATTTAACGTTTTCTTTGAAGCTTTTGATAAAGGACTCCTATACAATATCCAAAAAGACTTCCCTAATTGATACCACTTGACAAAACGATTCTTCTCTACATAATCTATAATTCGGATCTATCGACTACGAACAATACTTCTACTGCAACATTTGCAGATGATACACCTTTATTATCTGTAAATGCTGGCCCGGTAGTTGCAACACAAAACCTGCAAAATCGCCTGGAACTACTACTTAACAGTACCAAGACATGGAAAATCGAGGAAAACGAGACCAAATCAATAAAAATTACATTAACTACAAGACGTATCGTGAGCCCTCCGGTCTACTTAAACAACTTGAAAGTTACAATAAAGAACAAAGCAAAATATTTGCGTTTTCATCTAGACCAAAAAATGACCTGGAAAAAACGTCTGAAAAAGGACTGCAAATAAACCTAAAATTAAGAGAAATGACTTGGTTAATGGGTAGAAAATTTAAACTATCTTTAGTCAATATAATTATACATATGGACTTACGGTATAGAATTCTGGGGAGAAGGAAAGCAATGAATAAAAAAATAATTGAATAAATTCAGTCTAAAATACTCCGCACAATCAGCAACGCGCCATTGTTTGTTTCCAATTCCACATTACACAATTGTCTCAACATCCCATTCATTGCTGAGGAAATCAAAACACTAACGACACCAAATTACCAAATTTGAACGAATGGCAGGCCACCGACATAGACTAATAACCGAAACATTCTACCCTCCTGAAACACAGCTAAGACTTAGAAGATCGTGGCCTACAGATTTCGTTCAGGAGAAGCAAACAACGCACACCATTGAACTTCTAGGGATTCATTACCACGTTTTAAGGCGTACTCGTATATTATTTACTTATGGCATTGTATTGTAACCATTTCAGGTTGTAAGTTAAAAATACAAATAATTAAACTATTAACCCCGATTTTCGGAACCTCGGACCTGCATTTATCAACTATACACAGATGAAAAATTAATTTTTTATCAAGACAATTCACCATCACATTACCAAGGAGACATTTAGCGATTCCAGGATATAATTCGATATGTTGAGAAATGCCAACTATCAACACATTTCTCGATCCAACTCTCCATCGCAGGACACTGAACAACACTTTCTGTCTGTACCACGAGTGTTGAATGCCATAGAAAGAATGTACAGGTGGCTAGAAACAGTGACAGGGAAATAATGAAATTCATAAATATATCTACACCGTTAAAAAATAGAAGGTTCAACGAATTCTTTTACCTCTCCTCGAGTGTTGTCTGCGAACGCATTTTCTGTTTAATTTGCAGCACTACAAATGCAGATAAGTTGTGGTCAACATGTTTGGAAACTTAAACGCTTAATAAGCATGACTGCAATTTTAACGTTTTATTTGGTGAAGTGTAGAGAGATGATTGCAGGCACGCCTTACTGCGCAGCGAGCAGGATACCTGGAAATGACACACGACGCAAGGTCTCAGGAGCATCCACCTTACAACAAGGTCACTTCATCTCGGCCAAATACCAAAACAGCCACTATTCACCAATGCATCCCTCCCTTATTATTAGTAGCGTCGAATTTCTTTTGAAAACATTTTATTTGCGATAAACATCTTCAACATTCTTTCAATGTAATATTAATTGTTACCAATATATGGAGAGCTCTATAGTGCGTTTCACTACATCTAAATCGAAATTATTTTTATATATTAAAAAAATATTCATCTCATATACCTCGATAGGCAGACGATATATTTTTCAAATTTTAACAAAAAAGGAAAATCAAGAACATAGCGGAAATTTTTGACAAATATCTCCTTAAATTTCAATTTACTAATTACTGCAACGTAGAAACCAAATTAGTCTCTTAAATTTTTTGTTTATCAATAATAATGACACTGTTGAAAGTTACTTTTTCAAAAACCAACGTAGTATGTGGAACCGTATATTTTATATCCATTTAGGAAATAGGAAGAAGGATATGATATTGGTAAAGCTGTAATAATATCAAATTTCAAAAACCATAAAAAACACCAGAATTACTAAGATTATTTTTCATGAATAATGATTACCCTATAATATATTTCTGCAAAATAAATATAATTAAAAAACGAAAGTAACGTTAAACAAAAAGGTAGTAAAATGTTAAAGCTGAACTTTAACAATGCTATGTTATAGTAAAGTTACTGAATTTTTTAAACAATTTAACAATATATAAAATTAAAATAAGTTCTATAGGAATCAGTTCAATGGAGCGCAGAAGTAATCACAAAACATCAAACCATAATTTGATCACTCTAGTACGCATTTCATTTTATTCGGAGAATTTTGGAATTTTGGACTTCAGACCGATTTCATGCGTGCGTATCATGGGAGAAGCTACTATTTAACAACGGAAAGCTTTTAATACCCAAACTGATACAATAAAGTGGCATATTTATAATACATTATTTTCTTACTTATGTTTAGTGGTACATTAGGATAGTTTAATTTTGATTATTTCCAAGAAATCATACATGAAATTGAAGATAACGTAACCCAATTTTTCTTTGGTTCGCCATTAGTTATAGTGTAAACATATAACTTATAATCCAATTTCTCCCACACTTGACTTAAGCTCGGAGTTATGGAAGATATAGTCCCTTCAATTATGTCTCAACTTTGGCAAACTATTAGTGATGGAATAAAGACAATCTTTTATAAAGTCCCAAAGGAGAATTATCGCATGGCATTAAGTGAGGTAAATCTGGAGGCCAGCGGAAAAAAAAGCTCTGTCGTTTAAACCATGACGACCAATCCAACAGTCCGGGGCTTCATCGTACAACCACTCAGGGGGAAAGAGATGCCAGTGGTAGTGAAATCTCCATCTGGTTGCCAAATAAACTTTTCAGGTTCACGCGGTCCGTACATTTGAGACAGTGCAGAGAAAGTTTAAGTTTGTGGAATCTGTTTCATATTGGCAATTTGAAGAGGATGTTGTGATCCTCACATTGTCGGTATTTACTTTCTCATTCAGATGAAAAGTCGACTCATGACTGAACACCGCACGATGAAGAAAGTTATCTTCCGGCTGTGCAGACCAGTCATCTGGTTTTAAAGCATATACCGACTGTAACCGCATGGTATGGAGGTATGTGCAAACTTTTCCTAGAATCCTTCTCAAATTCAAGACTTGTTTTCCAGACAGACTTGTTAAGACTATGAAGGTAAATTTTCTGGCACGGCCAACATCCTCTACAGACACTTTTAGTCTTCCCATGCTTGTCTTTCCTTTACATACACACACACAGACACATCTGGTCGATTCGAATTGTCTACACCATCTGCGGATGCTTTAGCCAATTTAAGGATCACAAGCAAACTTCAAGATAAGCGCTCGTTACAAATTTACTCTTGGCATACTGCAGAACACAGGGAACGCCATTTTACGGAAGTGCCGCTTCAAGCGAGGAAATACCAAAGCTCTAGCATGCATGTAAGACTGTTAGAGGTCCTTGTTATTTGCGTTCTTGACTTTTATAACTGCGATATACTTTTAAAGACAGCCTGTATAATGAGAAGCATTTTTAATTTTCTGCCTAACCTGCAAATTTAAGAAATAAGTTTACTTCATTCTGGAAACTGCACATAACAAATAAAAAGTCCATCTATACGAAAAGCGTGAAAGCAGAGAAAACTATCAGTTAAATTTTAGAGACTGATGAAGAGATATTTAAGCATTCGAAATGTCTCTAGTCAATTCATTTACTGCTTAGTAAATAATTGAGGACACTGACCGAGATTTGCATTCACATTATATGAAATACAACAATAATTTATACAAGAACCACATGGATCGGTTACAGAAGAACTATTGCTTGCTACATGGGGTAGGCCTCGGGTGACATAAATAATGCAGAACCCTATATAGTCACGTATTTTCTCACTTCGGACTACTGAAACGCATTCTTAAAATGTTACCGATTATTAAGACAGATCCTTAAACTTGTCTTTACGTCGACATATCGAATATGATTTGAATAATGTATCAAACATAACGTCAAACGTTTAAAATATAATTAAATAACGTTTTTTATTGAAAATATATTGGATTCAGCTGTTTCTAAATTGAGATTAATCAATTTTTATAATTGCAACATCTTAATTATTTAATGGATTGTAACCACTGACTATAAAAGTTAATGTTGTAATCTGAAATCACTTAATTTTTTCGACACATTCACTTTACGATAAGTATATAATTTTGTAATCCTACATTAAATCAGATTTAAGCTGATATTAAAATAATCGTTATATGTGCATATATATACATATATTAAAATATATTCAGGTTTTTTTGTTATTGAAGAAACTAATTAGTACTTAAAATCGACTCAAATTATTCGTTTTTATCTTTACGTTCCATAAGCATTTGATTTATTTCGATCTGCAAACGGGATTAATGTAGGCAAGTTTCCGCCAGCCAGCTACGTGCCGAACTGCTGTCGTTAAACAGCAATCCCGTACGTTCACAATGTAAGCCAGGCATCTTGTGTCGTCAGCTTTGTTACGTATTACCCAGAAACCGGTCGTCCTACTCGTACTACGAGCGCAGGTAGAGTACGAAAACGAGTACGTGCAGCAGCCCGCGCTACCCACTGACCTTCCGAAACAGGAGGCGAAAACTTCTAATTCAGACATCAAATTAGACATTTAGATAAATTATTGACAATATTCCAGCAGCGGTACTTTTCGACTGTATACAAAATTTCAGAATGGTTACAGAACGAGTGAGCATCGACCTTTTCATAGAATCATTCTCTTCAAGTCTATCATTATAATATTGCTTAATTTAAACCAATTTATTTTTGAAAATTTTGCTTTTGTTAATTTTGAAAATAATTAGGTGGGACTTTTAGGTCCCGTCAGGACCAAGAAGTGTCATATCTTAATGTCGTAAATATTTTGTTAAAAATTTTTACTATATTTTATTCTATATATATTTACAGTATGTTATTATATTCAATTAAGTATAACTACTTATACCTTTTCTTCGTGTTATTTTGCAAAACAAGTCTGTTTTCATTCATCCAAATGAAAAATTTGCAATGTGAACACTGTGATTGAAGTCCTGATTCTATTTTGTCCTTTCTGAAAACCTCACATCGGCCTCTTTAGATAAAAAAAAGCCAATGAATACCTGTGTTTGAAATTCAAAAATCATTTAGTACAGAATAATATTCTTTTCTTCTCTTTTCCCAGGTCCAACTTATGAGTCGCTTATTCTTTTATTCTTTCTTTGGTTATCAGTTCAAATGCTATTGACCTCCTGAATTCCTTGAGTGTAATTTTCGCTCCGTTAAAATGTTTGTATATGACACAGCTATTTACAAATTCAATGTCCAAAATTCCTAAAAACAGGCGGTGCGCCAACTTTCTTGATCGTCCCCCTAGTCCATATGCAGTCTGCCGCATCAACTTCCCTATATATTTATTATAGACAGAAATTGATTGAGGACAAGGGACTTCTCCGCCTTGTATCCTTCTCGTTACAATGGATGATTTGTTTCATGAAAATTAGATAATGGACTAACAGGCTTCATGTCCTGCCATACGAAAAGTCCCACCAAAAATTTTACTATCATGATCACTCCTGCTTTGGTTCTTCAGCTTTATATTTTTGGAAGACCTTTTCTGTTAGAGCGGATCGTTCCACAAGCCTTCAGTGTTCAATCTCTCAAATAATATAGGGGACGTGTAATAAATAAACTTCCTACTTTGTCAAATTCAACTTGTTCTCCTAATCCATAGTCTTCACATTCATTTGAAATTTCATCTTTTCCTTGATACATGTACAATATATGAATATATCCCTTCTGATAAGCAATATACCACAATTTATAACCCAGTTTAATTTTCTATTTTTAGGTTTGTATTGTTTTAGAGAACTGCGCTCCTTGGATAAAATCATACTGTCGTCTACACTTACTTCTTTTGTAATGTTTGTTATATTGCAAACATTTCTTGACGGAACTTCCGTGAAGAAAGATTTATTTTCATCTTTATCAAAAAGATAAGTTACATTATAATACATACAAACCTTTGATCCCAATGTGATGAAATGTACAGAGAAAACTGCCACTTTCCTATTTTTTCCTGAAGAATTGACAAGTAAACACGTCTTACTGAAAACGCGCCAATATCTCTACTGAATTAAAACCATCACTACCGAACATCGCTAAATAACACTAAATTGAACCTGAAAGCTTGCATTCGTTGCTTATTAATAAGTTACCGTTATCGTCCACGAACAAATAATAATACATATTGTTATATACTGAATTGGAGTATGTGTTATTAGAAAACTGAAATTTTAAGCAGATTCATAAATTTTTAATTTTGTAGAAATATTGACGCTCTTTAATGATGTCATTCGTCGATTGAACTTCGGTTTACGTAACAGACAGATTCTGTTTTGGTTTCAAGTGATATCATACCGTGTGCAAAGATCACTTTTACAAAACTAGAGTTTGTTACTTTACATTACTAGACATACTAAAAGTATGAAATAAATTATAGGCATTGTCAACTTGTCCTTAAATAAGTTATAAGTTATAATTTGTTACACATCGAATTAGCTCGCTCTCTGTTTGTGCGTGTAATAGGTAAGCGGCATTATCTCTTCCATTTTTGATACATCGAACGTCGCTAGATAAATTCAGCGCTGATTTAGAAATACGTGTCACGGCTTCGCAAATTCTGCAAGTTATTCTCGGACGGAAACAATTTAAGACTAAAAGGCAGGATCCAAGATAGAACAACGCTTCCTGGATAACAAAGACTTCCACTAAACAAAGACAAGAAACAGGAAGCGACTTCTAATTTGATGAGAAGAGCAAACCCTCTGAGCGCCTACGTGCGGAGAGAAAAATAGCTGACCTTAAGGTGCGAATCTCGGGTCTTTGCAAACGAGCCTCTCGACACGTATCGCCGTCACCTTCGCCGTCGCCCAAATTACACCGCCCGCCCGCGTGAATATTCTAAGGCACCTGCCTGCCTGACTTCACCAATTAATTTATTTGCGTGTTCTCTCACAAGGATACCGAAAATATAGTGTGTGAAAAGAAACTAATTCTGGGCAGCCTAAAATGATCTGGAATGATGTTTTAATAAATATAGTAAAACCATCGACTTCCAGGTAATTACGGTTAATTTAAGACTTAACACATTTATGTTCCTACATTTATAAATTTTTAACTGCCAAAGATAATCTTAGAACGTGTTTTCGTGATAATCAGTCAACAGAGGGGGTCTTTTTGCAAATATATATTGTGTTAATTTTTCCTTCTGTGCTGTTGCAGTCCACATACAGCCTGATTTTCCTAACAGATACTTTCTTAATTCGGTTCTTATAGTCGCACCAATATGTCGGGCCATTAGTAATTTTCTAATTAGGTAACTTATTGCTTATTTAGGCACGTTTTGCTGTCAGTGAACGTGAAAACGTGCAAACACACATGCCCTTGCCTCGTAAAGAACCTGGGACCTGCGTTGTGCGAGGCTGTGACGCATGCCACTAGACCACAGAAGTGGCCCTAACATTCTAGCATTGATTTACTCATCTATTCCTACAATAGACACTGGTACAAATATAACGAGTTCGTGTTTAAAATTACGATCTATACATCAGTGTTCTTCATAATGTTCTCTCGTCACCAAGTCGAATTAAACAATCCCGATTTGAGACTTGATATACCTATCTGACTTCCAACATTCTTCGGTAGCACCACATTTGAAAGGCTTTGAATCTACTTTGTGAGAAGATAACATTATGGAGGACAGTGACATTTAATAATTTGAGACACGGAGGGCTCTTTAAATTGATAAGAGAGGGAAGTGTGTTGGGTAGGAACACAGGAGTAAATCAATTGTCTACAGTTTCAGTCCCATACTATGCCACACAAAAACATTAAAAATACCCTTAGAGTCAAAACTTATATTAGATGTAAAGGTCTCCTTTCTTGTGATATCCACTGATTTACATCTATTATTCTAATCATATCAAAATAGGAAAAATTATCACTAAATGTAGCTGAAATATCTATTGAATTCGATAATACTTTTCATAGTTTGGAAAATCTTATACTTATTCACGGTTGCGTCTTTTTGCTGACGATAAAGAATTTCTACAAAAAGATTTAGATACAATAAGAGATTGGGAACTTGCTAATAAAATTGAAATGAATTGTAACAAGAGCAAGCCAATAGTAGTTAATTATAAGCTCAGCGGTAATGAAATAGTACAAGAAAGTAACTAAGTATTTGGGTATATACTTGATCAGTAATACGAGCTGGGAATATCAAATAGAACATGTGACTAGGATTGCATGGAAGGCACTTCATTTCGTAATGCGGGTTTTGAAAAAAGGAAACTGTGAAACACGGGATCATGCATCGCATAAATCTGTCGTGCGTCCAGTACTAGAATACGGCTGTATTTGTTGGGATCCGTTCCGAAAATATCAGGTCGAATGTCCTCGTCACGGATATGAGAAATTTCATCAATTAGGTTGGGATATGTTAGAAAAACGATTACAAAGTTTACGTCTCTGGGCTCTTTTTAAAGCGTACGCAGGCCAACATTCCTGGGAGGATATTGCGTCAAAGTTTTTAGAAGTAAATTATTTTAGTAAAGGGGATCATTATAGTAAAATTGGGCAGAGCAGCTTTAAAACTCACATTGGGAAATATTCAGAAGTCTTTGAAACATTCCCTCCCAACGTTTTTCAGGGAAGAATTGGGAAGTGTAAGTGATCGTGAAGTGCAAATGTAGTGAACTGTAGTGCGACGAAAAAAAAAACATTCGAACAATAGGTAGTTGCTTATTTTATTTTTCTTATATTATTTTGAGTGTTACTCAATTTCAGTATCAATAAATTCAATTCGATTCTATTCAAAAATAATAATCTCACAATGCTGCTGAAAGCTTTTGAAATATGATGTTATAGGAGAATGTTGAAAATGAGATGTGCGATTAAAGTAACTAACCAGGAAGTTCTAAACAGAATAAGAGAAGAGAGAACAAAATGGACGACTAAATAGATACATTAATAAACCACGCTTTGAAACATGAGACTTATAAAGCGGGCATTAAAGGGAAGTGTGTTAGGTAAACACAGAAGAGAGAGGCCAGGGATGGAATATGCTAAGAAGATTAGGGAGGATGTGGTTCTTATTTGATTATGAAAAGACTTACGCATAATAGGTTAGCATATAGGGTTGCATCAGACCAATATAAGGACCGAACACGTTTCTATACGTTTGTTATTATATCGTCCTGATTTGGCCTCTGTAACGAAAAACGTTCCTATTACCATCGTGTGACCTATCACCCTTGCGTAGCCTGTCACCATAAGAAAAGGAACTACCCTCAAGTTCAGTTACCGTCATTCGTAAGGGCACGAGACAAGTACCAAATAGCCCTACCTGCCTGTGGCAGATTTTTCTAGGGTTTCCCTGCATATACCGAGTAGGACCCTTGAACTACAATCGGAAGCCCCTTTTACCCTTTCAAATTCCCTTCCTATGATATTAAAGGGAAGTTTCCATTAAGTGGATCACCTAGGTGTAGCCTGTCACCTAAAGCAATTATTATAGACTGTGCAATATATTTTGTATATTACATTTCAACTAACAATATTGTCGAGATAATCTTCACTGATATTGCCTTTAGGGGGTGATTTGGGTTTCTACCAACTGCACTTCAGATAAACTAGGAGACGTTTCAAAAATAATACTTTCCAAGAGTCACAAAGAGGAACCTTAGAAGCAAAAGTGTTCTTTGCAGAGTAGTAAAGTCTTTTAAAGGAAGTTGTTCTGTTATTCACATCCTTATCTAACAACATAAAATTATTTCTCTCCTTAATTATTTATTCTCTTACTTCTCTCAGACTCTAGCTTTCAATCTATCACCTTATTGGCTAACTTATACCGAAGTCTTTCAACATAACTTAAAAAATAAACTCGAAAAACTACTTCATTCGTCTATAGCTAAGCCTCATGACGTAACGTCCGCTAAACCAAGATTGGTTTTCCCTATTGCATAATAATACTAACTACGCCCGTGACTTCATTCACACGGAACTTTAACAAATCGCTCTTTTAATTTTAAAACAGGTACAGAATTTTGATAAAGTTGAATTAATTGAACATATAAGTACCATATCATTTACGTATTTGTTTTATTTTTAGTTACTAAGCTTCAGGGTAAACCTTATAACTCGCAGTTGGTTTTTTGCAGATCACGTTTTCACACCTTTCTGAGCCAACTCGAGACAAACTTCAGACAAAAATTTCAATTATATTTATTGGAGAAGATTATATTGATTTTATTTACTTTTGAAAATGAGCAGTTACTAAGTATTAAAATTTACCAGATACGAAAAAAAAAGTTACGTATACATCGTATCGACGATCCAAAGAAGTTTATTATTTCTCAGGGAGTTAGCATTACGGTATGAAATGTTTATAATTTAAAAAAATGTAGTTTTATAGATCAAGAGTATAGGCAACCTGCATCCACTTTTAAAGATTTCAATTTGCGTATGGTCCGCGAAGCCTGTCGAATATAATTTTATTCACTTTTTTAAGTATACATATATAGAACATACTATAGGAGGTTCGCAGTACTGTGTCAGGCCCAGGAACTTCCAAACGTTTCATGACGATTTTATGAATGGTGTGGTAATACAAACAGACAGACGTGCATACAATATATATATATATATATATATATATATATATATATGTGTGTGTGTGTGTGTGTGTGTGTGTGTGATATAATAGATTATACTCGTGAACTAGTGACAGGAAATAAAAGATGGCTACAATTTTCAAATGTTAGAAGTTATTCTATATCAAAATATGAACGGAATTGTTATACAGATTATATATGTAGGAAAATATGTACAGTAATTGGGTTGATAGATAGTATAAAAAATATTAACATTCAAAACGATTATGTATAAGTAGCTGGTTGCCCGGCGATGCCCGGACATTCATTTACATTAGCCCGCTACAGTATTTATTTAAAAAATAATTTATTGATGAATATATATAACTCGCAGTGTGTTTGTGTAATTCTAGGCATACAACTCAGAAGCCAGCTGCTTTAATCACGAAGGTTAGGCGCTGCGGGAGTTTTCTCGCAGACGCTTCAGCCCAGAGTGACTGCGGGGCTCGCCTGATCATGTCGGGAATGCCTCGCACTCTCTCTGGGTACTTTTTATCAAAGTTCTCATATGCCGAGACACCTTCACCTATTTTAGGAGGTATATGTACCGGGATCAAAGACCTTGGACATATGGCAAGAGCTGTCCGCTGATCCCATTGGATCAGTCGGCCAACTGCCTCCTGAAACTGATGGAGACACGGAGAAGGGAATGCTGCGTCCCCACAGCAAACTCGTCTCCCGTCATTCGGAAGGGCGTGAGAATAGTACCTACCTGATGCAGGTTTTCTAGAGTTTTCCCTGCATCTTTTTAGGTGAAACACCGGGTAGGATCCTTAAACAATAGCCCGGGGGCCCTAGTTAACCCTTGGCTACCTTATTCTACCTTCCGCATCCCCCCTTTTCAATTCCCTTCCTATGCTATTGAAGGGGAGTTGCCTGTTTCACGATCACCCTCATGTAGCCTGTTGACCCAAAAAAAAAGGCTTTAATCATGCAGCTTCTTCTTCCTAGCGGATCCTCTTTAGAGATTGACTAGCCCTGAATCTAGCTAGTCGCTCATTAACCTGTTACCAGATCCGCCATTTTAAGAAAGGTTTGAATTAAAACTTGTAGGTTTGATGGAAGCTACTGAATGATGTTTATTCATTTGAACTAAAAAGTATTTTCTGTAGAATCCATACGTTTTCTTCAATATGTTACGGTTATAGAAGTATCAAATAACACTAATCTTTAATTATATTAAACAAAAACTAAATAATAAGTATTAAGAAAATGTAGTTTATGGAAATATATGAATTATTATATGCGAGAGAATTATTGAGTAACTGCTTCGAGGCACTTCAGTGATCTTAAAATAAATAGTAAACGTAATTGTTATTATGGAAAAGTTGTTACAAGTGTACTCTGTGCAACCTGACTAAGGTGAAGCTGCAGTCGAGCGTTTCCGTGGTTAGCAGAGCGTTAATCAGGACTATTATATATAGTGATGATAACGGTGATGTTGTATTCATTGGTCACTTTTTATGTATATGGTTCTGTATATTATGTAGTTACGAATGTAGATACTGACATGATTAATACGTTCTAAAATAGAACAGCACAAAATATATTAATGAAAAATGAAAGATATAATGTAAAATTTATACTAAAGAAATAAATTTGTTGTGTTTTCGAAATTTTGTGACGTAAATGCATCAACAAGCAAAGCCTTCATATTTTTGTATTTAAGATATACAATGTAAACTACAAACAAGTAGACTCAACTAAATTGCGTTTTTTATTAAAAAAAATAGTAGATTAGATAAAGTGTATCGAAAATTTAACCACAGTTTTATAATCTTAATATAAATCGGTTTAAAAATTGTATACAAGTAGGTTTTAGCCAAATGAATTATTATTATCATATGTGTCTATAAACAATGGCGAAACGAGAAAAAAGTAATGTGTAAAATAAGAAGAGGAAAATAATCACATGAAAGAATAATAGTGATTAAAACGAGTACTTACTCAAAATTTGTAGCAAATTATGTATCCGATTAACATTCTTTTATTTACAACATCTACAGTGTTGCTACTCCTTACTATTCGTTATTGTTTGTCATCTAACATTTTACGATCGGTGTTATACTCTTATTATTTAACTGATCACGCAAAGCAAGTAAAAGAAATGTTTAACTTCCGAGTAATGTTTGTATTCTTTTAACCTGCTTAGCATTATAATTAAACCTTTCCAGAAATTTGTTTCAGATCCGGAAAATTGCCCGAACAATTTTTCAGTTACGTATATTTAGGCATTTGTTCACATAATAGAATGCATTGGTTTTTAACATCTAAATTCATTCTTAACGTTTTCTGTTAGATATAGCTTTCTCAAGAAAAGTAATTGGCGTAATATTAACCGATAGTTATGCTAAGCACAAAAATTAATAAAGAAAAAATTGGTAAATAAGTTCTCGGGGTTTCACCCGGATTATGTCATTTGTAAAATACAATGTGTCAAAGGCTAACTTCGCCATCGACGACAAATGACATAACCCGGGTGAAATACCGAGAACTTCTTATTCAGTGTATCCACCGGAAAAGCCTACATTCTCTAAAGAAGAAAAAACGTATTTTAGCAATGTGTCATTTTAACGTAATGGGATATTCCATATTTATTATAATGGCAACGTTCGTACGATAGTGGGAGCGAGTACAGTATCGGTAAATGAAGTAGGCCAGCGGCAGTGACGTCACGAAGGTCATATGGCGACCAAGACCTTCCTCGCGGCTATAGACCCCAGACCAGCTACAACATAATGCAACTTTGCACTAACAATATCAATTTCAGGAACTCATATATAAACATAATCCCCTGACCGTCTGTATCACAAGAACCATTCTAAAATCAACGTATAGAAATAAAGAAATGAACTTTATTCAGAGAATTATACATTACTTACAAAAATATTACAACCCTTGAGGTTATTATATTGTGGTATATAATCCAAAAAATTTAGAAGAAAGGACTAACTGCTTACTGTGCTCTAACCAAGACGTGAAACTTAAAGCAGGAGGAATCTAATTTTTTAGTATTAAATAGCATACGTTTTTACTCAATCGGATGTATTGAATTATTTAAATTTATTTACATGCTTTATATATTCATAATCTTGAAGTATTAATCGGCATTCATGAGCTTTAACGAGTTAGGGGCTAAAGCAAAATGTATTCTGTGTATATATCATTGTAAATTAGGCTATGCTGAAGATATTGATCTTAAAGTCATAGCATCACTGCAGAAACCATACACATCAACTAGGACTTCATTTTGTCCTTTTAGTAGAATATATATATATATATATATATTACTAAAACGGCAAAATGAAATCCTAGTTAATGTGTGTGGTTCAGTGCTGTGCGATGATTGGAAATTCATTTATATTAGCGCGCTACAATGTTTAGGAAGACAATAATCTCTGATAATGATGAAAAAACCTTTGCTTTCAATAAGTCACATAAATTATTGAACCATTCAATATCATCTACAAATTTAAAAGTAGAAATTAATTGAAACATTACAAAATTATATGGAAATTTTACAATATAAAAAAGTTTGGTTACAACATGTATCCACGAATCGTCGATAACGGTAAAATTCGTTGACCTTCTGGAACTCCGAAGTTCGACACATGCCCTGTGTAGGCCAGCACAATCGGGAATCACGCTCATTCCACGAAAAACTTAGCAATTATATACATACAAAATTATTAGTTTGACAACTGAGGGTATGTACAGTAGATCCAAGATTAAAAATATTATAACCAAATTTTTTTTTATTGTAAAAAATCTATAAAATTTTGTAATGTTTCAATTAATTAGACACCTTCAAAATTAAATAAAATTTACAATCATAATTAATATAAAGTTTTGTGTGACTGATTGAAACCAAAGGTCATCTTTATAATCTAAATTTAAATCACTCATTTAATACTTAATAAATTATTTGAAGAAATTATCACAGTAATATTTTTGTCAGCACGTGATTACAATACAGAGAGGGTATCACATTTTGGAAAATTTACCTTACAATAATTACAATAATTAAATCCAACTTAATTGTAACACTTTGAAAGTTTATAAACATTCGATCCCTTTTGCCGCTGAAAGTACTTAATAAAGAATATATATTAATAATACTTTAAGAAAAATCATTGTGGAATGACTCATACCTCAGTTCAAATTCAGTACACAAAGGTCAGGTTCACACTGGTGAATTGTTTCTCCAGTGTTTCTATAAATGGAAACAACTCATCCAGACATTCGTGAGGGTGAAAAACGAGCCTGTCATTATTTTTAAATTCAGTGTTTTCAGCTTGCAAGGATGAGCTTAAAAAGTCGAAATATCGCATGCATCAAATATCCCCCTCGAAACCCTACCCACCTTATCAATATAAGTACAAAGCAATTTCTCCTTTCTTTCATTATTTGAGTTACATGCTACATGAAAGTGATCCTGATTTTTTTAGTTACCTGGTCCCCATCCCCCGTACTGTTTCAGATGGAACACCTTGTATAGGTTATTACGCGTTCTGTATTATTTTGATGGAGGCAGTCCTGGGAAATGGTCAGTTTTATCAAATTATTCTTGATGAGTGGGACTTGTTGTTCGTTAAAATTGAAGGATAAAAGCCAACTATAGTCCTTTCATTGAACACATGTTTAAGTTTTATCCTTCATCTTCCCCCTCCTACCCTAAACTCTATTAATATTTACCGCCAACACTAACCCAATCCAATATTATCAACTACAATAACATAATTATGTTCACAACTCTGTCGATTCTCTCGCTTTTAAATTGATTGTCAATGGACCCTTCAATTTCTTCAAGCAATCGTGTCAATTATTAATTCACTTAATAAATATCTTTATAACGTGTAATGAAAACTGTACTTTCTTCCGATAAAAGTTTTCGCAATAAGAAAGTAGAAAGTATTAATCCTTCATCTTAAGGTTAAACGAAACATTTTCAATTTTATATTAACATGTAAGTCCTTGCGTTTCCTGCAGTTTTCTGAATAGTTGCACACAGATTATTATTAGGATCGCTTCTTAGTGCGAACCAGATTGGTCCGTCTCTGTTGGTGAAGTTCTCGTAGTGTGAGACGGAGGTAAGAGTATGCCGATTGCGTCCTCGTGTGAGTGTAAACTTGTTCGTTGAGCAACGAAGCGAGCCTCCTCGTTATCATGTGCCATTCATCCAATACGTCACTATTGCGTCACTAACTACTTTTTCCGCGTCCTGCAGAGTGCAGCATTCGTCACACGGTTGCTACCATGCGTATAAACGCAGGCCAGGCACGAGTGCTGCAGACGGCGGAAACGTGCTCAAATATCACCGACAGCGATTTACTAAGGAAAATACTCTGGAAACCTCCACACATATTCTCATGTACCTATTGTACCTGTCGTTATAATGGCTATTAAATTAATGCACAATATTACGTTATTTAACTTTCACTGTTACGTTGGCGATATTGCTAGAGACTTCAGGATGTCGGACTTTCTTTTTGTGATTGAGGCTATCGGCAACTGTTCTTGACCTAAATAGCTGTGTAACGCTGTGCGACGTCACAAACGCGTCACACGGGCATCCCTGACGTTGCACAACACAAGAACGCCGTTAAAATGCTGAGTAAACCAAGTCTGAGAATACGACACAGACTTTCCTTTCGAGGGCCTTTCGTGAAAAAGAATGAGAGGGATGCTGGCTGGCGCCACTCTACGCGTCGCGGAGATGACGAAACTCACAAACGGATATCCTAGATGTTTTAAACTGTGACGCAACTGCTAATAACTAGGTCCAAGATCTTTCAGTTTTAATTCAATTTCTGAGATGCGGAGCGTCTTTCCGAAGCAAATCTCGCCATTTCTTACGGTAGAGCCTGTCGCATTTTTATCTGTCACGAAATGTTCTATAATCTCGATCGGGTATTGGAAATGTCGTCTTCGTCAATACGAATAATATAGAGTATAAAACAAATTGTTATATAACCAAATGGCTCATTAAGTATTTTAATATAAAAATAGTATTAACACATTAAAGAATTTCTACATGTCCTTTCTCATGTGCCATAAAAATATTACATGTGACCCTAAGATTGATCAATGAGCAGCTCTAAGACACTAAAATTCAGACGCGCTCAAACACTGCCGTCACATGTCTAGTCTTTCGATATCCGCTTTATGGTAATGTAGTAGCGTAAGCAAAAGCTACAATAATGTTTGCTGTTGTTTGTGTAGCCAATCCCACCTTATCAATATAAGTACAAAACAATATCTGCTATCTTTTATTTTTTGAGCTACAGGCTACTTGAGGGTCAACCTGAATATCATAAGAAGGGAATTGAAAAGGGGGGATGTGGGTGGTAGAGCAAGGTAGCCAAAGGTTGAGAAGGGCCCCCGGGGTATAGTTTAAGAATCCTACGCGGTGTTACACCTAAAAGAGACGCAAGGGAAACCCTAGAAAAGCTGCATCATGTAGGGCGAGTTTTTGGTTACTATTCTCCCTCACTTCTGAATGACGGGAGAAGAGTGCTGTGAGATTGCAGCATTCTATTCTCCGTGTCTCCACCAGTTTGAGGACAAAGTTGGCCGACTGATCCAATTGGATAAGAGGAAAACTGTAACCGTATGACCAAGGTCTTCTACCCCAGTACCTACACCTCCTCAGCAAGTGAAGACCTTAAAAAAACAGGGTACGATGCAACACCAAAGGTAAGCCACGCAGTCTATATGGGGAGATTTTTCCTACAGGCTGTCCTTTATCCCAGTTATGTTAGTATGTACTTTTTCAGATAATAAGTTATATGAGATTGATCCTGAAACGGGAATAATCTCTTTAATAGCATAGTAAATAAAAAGGGTGCTTTTTTTGGGTAACAGGCTACATGAGGGTGATCCTGATGCAGACAACTCCCCTTAATTGAAAAGGAGCTATGCGTTGACTAGGCCCCCGGTTATAGTGTAAGGATCCTACCCGGTGTTTCACCTAAATGTGATGCAGGGAAAAACCCTAGAAAACCTGCATCAGGTAGGTCGGGCCAGTGGGTACTACTCCTGTGCCCTTCTGATGACGGGAGACTGGATTGCTGTGGGAACGCAACAAACCCGCCTCCGTGCCTTGTTCAGTATTGAGAGGCAGTTGGCCGACTGGTCCAATAGGATCAGCGAACAACTCTTACCGTATGCGAAGGTCTTCGACCCCCGTACATACACCTCTCAAACTGCCCAAGGTCGTATCAGCCTGCAGGAGTCTTAAATTAGCTACCTTGGCCATGGACCAAGGGGGGAGGGAAAGAGGAAAACCAGGAAGGAGGAAGTCAACCTCCACCTGGCTCTCACTCATTTCCCAGCAGGATATCTTCCTGCTTATCCCGTTCATAAAAAAAGGATGCTGTGAGCTGTGGGATTTATATACCGGGCATCGTTCGGACACACTGCAACGTACAAGATTATGCTTATGCGTTCCTATACTGTTCATTCTTCCAAGGATGTTGGAGACACTTCCTATATAGGGAAGGGTTGCTGTTGCAACCGCAACGTCACTCTCCACAGTTTTCCTTATAGACTTCCTCATGGCCCAAGAGATATCCTTGTTGGAATATCCATTTTGCAAAAATACATTTTTCAGGTGTGCAAGTTCCCTTGGAAGAATCCTGGCCAAACATAATATAAAAACGGTGTTTCGGCCACAGTCTAAAATACGACAGCTATTACGCCCCGTCAAGGACGCTATCGGATTAAAGGGACCAGGGGTGTACCAAGTCCATTGCCAATGTGGACTCACCTACATTGGACAAACAATCCGGAGCATTGAAGAACGCTGCACGGAACATAAAAGATGCATCCGTCTGAAGCAGCTCAACAAGTCTGCTGTAGCCGAGCACGCACTTATGACTGGCCACACAATAAACTTTGAAGAAACCAAGATCCTAGAGGTTGGTTTAACAGCGTCCTCTCGGAGTCAGTGAAAATCAGGATCCACAACCCTATCCTTAACAAGGACACTGGTTTCCAACTAAGTAAAGCGTGGGACCCAGTCTTAAGTAGCTTGCGAGCACGGAATAAAGAATACGGGAGCCATATTAGCAGGCGGGCCGGTAGTCAACACGTCGATCCCTCACCCGCTCTGGAACCCACGTCCGAAGACGCAGTGGAGATCCAGAACAGATACTGGTTAAGCAGCCACGCTGACAGCCAATCAGCGCCCTCCGCAGCCGCAACCCTGAAAGCACTATAAAAACCCCTGCTAGTGACTCGGCACCATCAATTCACCTGAAGAAGATGGCAGAGCAAGCCATGGAAACGTCGTGTTCAAACTTTATACTTACTCGGTTGAAAACCAAGTTAGCTCTCAAAAAGAAGGGAACCTTAAAATAGAAAATTTTTAAAAATATGACGCCATCGATATGTTTTAATCACGTGTTTACAAAGAGATTACTGTCGAGTGAAGTACTGTAGAGGGCTAATAAATTAATTCCCGAGCATCTCGGGATACACAGATATTATATCAATAAATAAAGATATTAAATAATCTAAATTTTACTTAAGTTTTGATCCCACCGACCTCCTGTCGTATAGCGGTGAGCCTCTAGTCGCTGCCTCACCACCCAGAGGTCCCGGTTTCGAATCCTGGCATAGGCTTTAATGTTTGTGCCGTCATGGTCACGGAGACTGGGATTAAGACAGTTGTAGAATCGATTCGCTGACAACATATCACTTCATATACGGAATATTTCATGTAAGATGACAGTCCGCAGTTGACTGGGTAGGCCAAGGCCCTCAATGGGCTGTAGGGTCAAGCAAGAAGAAGAACTATTTGTCAGAGTTTTCTAGTCTACATATTTCGCACGTTTTAGCATTCTTGCGGGAAACTCGCCGGATCCTACGTCAATTAAGCCTGATGTAAGTCATGTAACTGTAGTAAAACAAGTAATAGTTAGAAATATAAACACAAAAAATAAATTAGAAATTCTTTTTTAATTTTTTAATTTTAATTTAAAAGTATTTTCCCGTTATTTTCCAACTTGACTTATGTGCTTGACTGATTGCACCAAACTATAATAATGTTTAATGTGGACTTTAAAACATAGTATGATGTAAGGTTTTTGATTGTTTCGAAATGTTACGTTTCTAATTATTAAACAAAGCAGTCTTTAATTCATTTTCAAAGTTTAAATGTAATCTTAAATCATGTCGATTTTCGCAAATACGAACGTCATTCAGCAATGAAAAATTATGTTTTACAAAGGAAAACTGTATTTTATAGAACAAACCATGAAACGTATTACAATGGATAACTTTAATGCAAAATGTAATTAAAATGTTATAGGCGATGTAGGTCTAACGATAAAAATATTGGATTAGCGATTTTATATAGGCAAGTAATTTGATGGTACTACAGAATTTAAAAAAAAAATAATTATTCCAGACAAGTCTAATAAGTGACACGAGTGGCAACGGTTCTTCACGAATTCCGGGATGCATGCAACTTTTGGTTTTTCCATTTGCGCCGCGTCATGCCTATGGTAACTGCCATTCACGAGAAAATCGCGTCACACTGATTTTATAGCTCTGACTAACGACTATGCAATTTTGGGACTCAATGAAACTCCAGATATTTTATATAATCTTACATATCATTTTTATATTAATTGTGACAAGAATTCCACTTATAAAATAGTAATAAAATTTATTCGCTTTAAATAACAGGGCAAAACCGTAAGGTCAAATAAGAAATACTATGTGGTCCGTCATATATGATAATATTGACTTATAAGATCTGTGTGCCACGTCAGTATGTCAGAGCCTCATTTCCGTGTGTGCAACTCTAACAATGGCGTTGCTCGCTTTTCAAACTGAAGCAATCATACCGATTTCGATGTTCTATGTTGTTTACGTTGTTCTTTATGTAGGCGAGAAAGTTCGGAACAATGTCAAAATTACTTCCACCAGCGGAAGAAAAATAAACTACTGAAATCTTTGACTGAATTTCATCATAATTCTATTAAAAGAGTTTGGATGATGATTGAAGTAGAGCACGCTGCTCGGAAGACAAAAATGAAACAATATTGGTCTAATTTAGTTAATAAGTAACTAGATATAAGAATTAACATATTAAAACTAATGGTTGGTCTCTACAGACCAGCTTTAATTAGGGAGGTGGTGTTTAGTGGGTAAAAATCCCACGATTTATGAACATTATTCACCTGCGCACGCAAAAAAAAGTAGATTGAGATTGTTAATATAATGGAGAATAACTTTAGAGAAAATGGCTCAGGACTGTAATAACGAATGATCTGCAGTTTCTCCACAATTTTTATTTGTTTGTACAAGTTTACTGCATATAAACAGATTTACAAACACGTGTTGTACAGTTACTCGTACAATACTTATGAAGTCAGTTGTGAATTCTTATTCTCAACAAAATATTTCCTTCTGTAGCGAATCATAACGTCACAGATTGTTGTTTTGAATTTTACGCATTAGGTTAAATGTTTACATATTTATTGTACTTTAGACCATATCGCTACGTCATTTCAAACATGGTTGCTGACCTCAAACACAAGCCTCTGCAGTGCATATATATTTTTCGCTCCCTGTGTCTTTAGTATGTTTTGGAATGAAATTTTCAATACCTCAAATTCCTCAATTGTGCAGTCTCGAATATGGTGTTCAGGTGAGACGAGAAATTATTACCTTTGGCGTAAATGCATTTGCGTTAAGCATAACAATTGCTGAAATCAGAATTTCGCGAATGTCGGTTTAGAATGGTACAGCATAAATTATAACGTGTTACATACTGTACCGTGGTGTAATGGTTGGCTTAGGTACCATAGAATAAATCCAAAGCACGACTATTATCTCAATACAGTCACTACGATTTTTTAAACTTTTTTCAATTATTTAGTTTTAGGTGAACCGGAATTGCGCCGCTGCACCGAATGTTTTTTTCGTGTCAGTTTGGACATTCAAGAACCACGTTGTATTAGAAGCTACGACATTGTAAATAAACAAGACAATCGTGGCATATTTTAATCCAAAATACTAAAAGTTTATACTTGGGTATTCAAAGTTACTAAATACTAACAGTTTTAGACGCAAATTCTCAGGACAATCGTCATCAATTGAAATATGGTTTTCTGCCTATGAGATAAAAGATTACAGGTAGAATTTTTGAAGAATTGCAGAAAATGTAATCTAATTCCTAATCACTTAAAATATTTTAATAGCAATAAAATTATTTGTGGACATACTGGCAGTCCTTTTATTTATTAAAAAACAATATAAACATGCCGATTTATCTTAATTATTAAGTCATTATTTCTGTATCAGGCCGCAATGGTATTTGAATTGAATGAACATATGCCATTGAGAGTTATATCCTTTTATATATATTCGGAACACAAAATTATAATATAATGTATTCTTTAACTCTGTATTATATTATAGAACTATATTTTGGAGGGATTCTTCAGGAAAAGAAAGTTATTTACAATCCAAAAAAGCGCCATTAATATATAATTTCAGGTCAACTTAAGAATGTGTCACACCAGATGACAGTCCGCAGCCGCCTCGGTAGGCCTAGGCCCTCAAGGGGTCTGTTGAGCCATTGGAAGAAGAAGGTCAACCTAAGAACACCTTCTCGAGAACTTTTCAAACAATTAGACAGGCAAGTCGTTCTTTTAGTAAATCTCTTTGTGTTTAATAATAAACATTAATACTCTACTAAGTCAGATGTTCAGAGAACTAAAAATAACTTTAATATAAAATGTAAAAGTATCCATAACACAGATATTTGTACAGTATAAGGGAACAAATCTGTTCAACAAGCTTCCCCAACGCATTGAACTACTCACAAATGAACCAAATAAATTTATAACTGAACTAGCCACTTTTCTACTTAGTCACTCCTTCCATTCTGTAAAAGAATTTGTATATCTATGAGTATGTAATTAAAGATTGCTTTACAGTAACTAAATACAAAGAATAAGCATTAATAATGTAATAAACTTATGGAAAAATATTTGGCTCATTCCATATTCTGAAATCATATCCACATTGAAGGGTCCTCGGAATATGACTTGTGTAAAAATAGTTTTAATATTTTAATGGAATAAAAGTAAATTTACTTTCAGAACATGAGCCGTGAATTCTTGGAGTCTTCTATTCTTAATTTCACTCCAATTTTCATATTTAAAAATGCGTTTGATAGGTGAAAATTAAATATAATATTTATTTAAAAAAACTAACTTCTCAATATAAGGAAAAATCTTAATTTAAGAATTTTTAAACTCTGAACACACTGCTTTGGGATCTTGCTTGTGCTGTACTCTCTATTTAGTCCCAGAAAATGGAGACATCTGTTTCTCTGTGCCGCCGCCAGATGGTGGGAGAGTTGCGTATTCATTTTTTTCTTCTATGCTTTCACGGATTTCTTTATAAAAGGGCAGAAATTACAGAAATAAAGAAACAACTTTGGTTTTATTGAAAAAGTTAATAAATAATACATTTAAGGCAATGATCATTATTCCACATTTTCCGTACAATTTTATTTAACAAATAATTTTCCAAATATTTAACTTCTACGAATTATTCCCTTTCCGTCATAATTAAGTCACGAAAAATACGACGTTTTACGGTTTGCCGAACAGATTGGTATATTAGGAATTTTCAGTTTATACGAAGTCAAAATTTAAATATTAATAGATTAGATAGTTTTATAACTGAAACATAGTAATTTTAGGAATTTCATTTCCGTGTGTGCATTGACTTTGTTGAATATTAACGCTCTTATTATAAAGTGTGTTGATAAGTCACTCTTGGTGTTTTTCACTTGTAATAATTAGAGTTTCTCTCTTGAGGCCTATTTTATTACGGTTTTGACATTCAGAGTAAAGTATGTGGCAGGTTGCCAAATAATTATTTCCATGAGATAAAGTTGAATTAAGTTCCCAACATTCATAAGCTATTCCTACTTCTACTGTTCGAAACTAATTATTCAAACCATGTCTAATTTTCTTCACTCAACCACACTAAGAATTTAAATACTTATGTTTCATAGCAGGCAATAGAGAACAGAACGTCAGTGAACTTTCTTAGATTTTGTCGATAGCATTTACCAATACATATTGAAGCTTCTCAGAATTAAAATTTCCCTGCTATTAGCAGAATGAGCAACGCTGTATTTCACGAAAAGATACTCTGTAGCTAGAATATATGTAGCGCACATATCAGTTTATTTTATTAAATTTTTTGTCAATATAACTTAACTGAGCTGAGGGTTTGCCTGATAAAATGCGTTGCTACACACAGTTATTGAATTTATTATTTTAAATTTATATCTAGCGTAAATTTCTGTGTTAAATTTGCGGCTGATAAAAGCACGGCCAGGTTCAGGTAAACAATTATAAGAAGGGACTTCCAGCGAAGAATAGCCCACAATTTCCCGACACCGCCCTTGCCTTTAGAAAGCCAAGCATAATTTTCGACAAACAACCTTTGGCTGATGACGCTGAGGTCAGGTCCATCAATTTGGAGACCTGTCAAAAAAACTGGAGAGGGGAAACAGGCAAAAACTTAGCAGAAAGTTTGAAAGGCTCTTTTTGGCGGATATTTTATGAAAAAGAATCGCTGAAGAACGGACATAGAAGCAGATAACCACGTTGCTGAAAGAACCGGGCGTTGCTCCAAGACCTTGGAAAAAAATTCATTCTGGTAAGCCGTGGGTAGTTTCATTCTTGAGAGTGTTGCGACGATAGGTCTAATTTATTTTATCCAAATTCTTTTTTCCGAGTTTCCATCATGGAACACGGCAACCTGGGTGAAATAGTATTAAGCCGGCAGTATATGGTTTAAACTTACCACATTTCTTCTGCAAATATATATATATATATATTCTTAATAAATGTCAATTTGTAAAAATTAATTTTGATTTCCTTTACATACCACGTGGTTTGCCACAAATGTGTGATCTCATGTGTTGCCTACGAATCGTTGCTCATGTATAGATAGTTGTAATAATTGAACTTTCTCCCCTTGACTCCCGGAGTTTCCAACGAATCCAATAGTAGCATAGATTTAAGCCATTCGCATTTCTAGCGCTTACATACACGAAAGGAAGGGGTAAAGAAACAATATGTTGTAATAGGTCTTCGGTCACTTTACTTGTTAAAATGTAATGTTATGACTGTCATTGGTGTAATCAGGGTTTCATATTCAAATTTCCTTCTCAGAAGAAAAATAGTAACTTTATTTAGTGGCTTAATCTCCAAATTTATGAATCGTAAATACAGCATGGTTCTGCTCAATGACCACCTAGTGACCCGACAACGTCTGGACAATCAACGCCGTAGCAGAGGACTCACAAGAAGAAAACCAGCAGATATCCAGTATTATGTAGTGTATAAAATCAGAACGCAGTGAATTAGCCAAGTGTAAACAGATTAGAAAATGTAGAAGACAGCATTGGATAGACTATAATCCATAAATATATAAACAAGATTTAAAAAAATGAAATTTATGTTTACTCTTTAAAAATTAGTTTTAATTGCAGATGCACCGATGTCATTTATTATTTTGAAAGCTGCATGTGAACGCCACTATCCAGTCTTATAGTATCAAAGGATTCTGGTACTCTTTTCCTCAAATGTTTCGAACAGTAATGAGTTACAAGTGCGCGAAGTTATCCGTAAGTTCTGAGACGCATTTTTATATGTTTGAGGCCTCGCTTTCCTGGAAATTCTTTACGACAAACATACGATCCTTTTGTTACACTAGAATAAGAAGATACTTTCGCGAAAAAGGGTCAGGCGTCGCTAATTCGGAAGGGCTTGCCTCCGAAAGTCGGAAGTTGAGTGAATAATTTGGAATCGCAACCGGCGTCGAAATAATATGAAACATGCGATGTTTACGCTCTGCAGCTGAAAGTTTCACATTGGCTGCAATTGTTGAAAATCAAGCCAATAGATGATATTGAGAATTGTTGCCGATTGGTTATTGGAATTAAGCAGTAAGTGACGTGTGAAGAGAGACTAAATATCTAACCGCCGAACGAAAATGTTGAAAGACCGGAAAGAGTTTATCTAGGACTAAACTGCTAACCTATATTTTTCTGTACTTCATCTCTTTAACTGGATTGTTTACTATTCAAAGATATTATCGTCGTCACAAAACTTATGTCGTGACTGATGACCACTTTCTTCTTATCCGTAAACCATATTTGGTAAACTCAATTTTCCTTCATTTCCAAAGTTGGTCCAAATTATTTCTTCCATGATCTCGTTCTAGGGCCAATTCACGACTCCCGAGTACCTTCACATGTGAAATGTCTGGCCGTTTCCTGGTGTAGTGGAAAAAAGAATGAGCACTAATCGAAAATAGGATTTATTAAACATAAATACACATAAAACATGAATAAACACGACTCTCTCAGAAAACAATGTAACAGACTGCCTAGCATTCGTTTATTGTGCAGAGGTACTGCCAACATGGCACTATTAACTCATTATTAAATGTTTTCTCAGACATTAATTCCAACAACGTAACTACACCTGTTTTTTTTTCTTTTTATCACGATAACTTCTATCTGAGGATATTACAGCTGTTTCTACGTGGTATATAGAATTTATTCTGCGAATACATAAGTAACATGACTAATGATGTAATTGAATGTCCAGTGACAAACACTTTTATATCGAGAGAAATGACTGAGCTGTGAATGCAATTTCGTTATTGCGGTTACTAATTTTTGATAGGCTTATTATTAGTGGTGAGTATTATCAGAATTTAGGGTTGTAGGGGTACAAGAATTAAAGGAAGAAGTTTTTATTGGAAAGTCTGAGAATGAGATGCTAGCTAAGGGCGAAATTAATGTTAGGTTACACCTGAATTGGAGAGTGGAAGGATGTAGTCGATTGGTAGTTTTCGTTTGAGTTTGCGGTTGTGTGGAGCAGGAAGTGGAGATGGCTATGACCGTGTCATTGGAGTCATTGATGAAGCTTTTGATTTAGGAGGATATGCATGATTTTATTGCGGTAGAGATGAGAGGAATTTAGTTGTCATTGTGAATTACCGAGTTTAGAAGGGAAGATGGGAAGTTAGAAATTATTCTAAGGATTCTATTTTACTTGATTTGAATTTTATTTGAATTGGAATTCGCATTTTATCCCCAAGTGGAGCATACGTATGACCATATGGGGTGGATTAGAGAGAAGTAAACGAGTCTTTTGGTTGAGATGGTAATTGGTGCGTTTCTCGTGAGCAGTGGATAGAGTAATTTTATTTTAATGTTAATTTTGGATGAAAGATGGGTAAGATGGGGTTTCCATGAGAGTTTTGATTCTAGAAAAAATTCAAGGTTAAGTGATGGAGTTTTTTTATTGGGATTTGGGAGTAAAGGGATGTTTGGTTTTGTGTGTGAATGGAACTATAGCAGATTTGGGAGGGTTTATGCTTACCCTACTTTTTTGCCCAGATTTCCAGGTCGTTTATAGCTATTTGGACGGTGCGAACACCCGCGGTGAAGGAAGAGGTTTGGTGGAGGATAGCTATGTCATCGGCAAAAAAATTGTTTTAGTGGATGGATGATGGGGAATGTCGTGAGAGTAAATGTTAAACAGGAAAGGGACTAATTCGCTACCTTGTGGGACGCCAGAGGAGATGGGGAAAGTTTCGGAGAAATAGTTATTAGTTTCGACCGAGTACGAGCGGTTAGTCAGATAATTTGAAAGGATTCTGAAGAGTGTGTCGGAAAGTTCTTTTTTTGGATAAGAGAGATGAATGATGGACTCACTGCGTCAATAAATACACCAATGACGGAATTTCGATTATTGAATGCATTATTGATAAATATGGTAGTAGTATATAGAGTTTTAATGCATTAATGTTTAAGCCTGAAGCCATATGGAGCAGATGGGATGAGTGATGATAATTTATTACATAGGAAGGGGAGGAAGAGTTTTTCGAATAGTTTCGAAAGGGTTGGTAGAAGGCTGATGGATCTGTAACTTTCGGGGAGCTATTTTGGTTTGCTTCGAGGCGGTAGGGTAGTAAGAAGTTAATTTTGTCATGGAATTTGGAATAATTTTTGGATGTCAAAAAGAAATGCTGCAAATTATTATTTAAATGTTGTAAATAAGCCGTAATACCTCAAAAATCTATAAGTAAATATCACACTGTATCCTCCCAACAACTTATTTGAAAGGAACAAATAGAATTTACAAGAGATAAATTGTAAAAAGAAGAATGTAAAGTATACAAAAGTTAATAACCAGTGCAGACAATAATTGTTGAAAGTAATGACATCTTTGCTAACTGCAAAAATAGATGAATGAAAAAAAAATTGAAGATGAAATAAATTCACTTAATTGTTTCTGTAATCCTTGTTCCTTGTTGTGGAGAATAAATATCCATCTTCAAAATGTTTAGTAATCCATTGAATTTTCACAAAATGTGTTGCTTTTCCTCCATTATTGCCAATTATGCGTATTTATATTTCCTAGTTAATTTGCGTTTAGGGAACTTTGAATATCTATAAAGTAAATTTCATATCCACTGAAATAAAGACTCGCGTATGTGGTCATATGTTCTATCATACATTTAAAAAGCTAATGACGTCTAGGATGATAAATCGGCTATATATTTTCAGGTATATGATTAGGTCAGTGGTTACATACAGACGTGAAGCATTGACGATATCTTATTACTGGTTGACTTACTGTATTAATTTAAAACACGTCAAATTGATAGTGAAGTTAGTATTAAAGTAATATAAATATCTATCAAATATTTAACATTACGATAGTTGTTCAACAAGTCTTGTAAATGATTGTTACTTGACGTTAGAAACAACTTATTGCACGGAAATTATTTGATGCCGTTTCAAAATTACAGGGATCTTATGGGAACTTATTTCTAAAAGTATTTAAACTTCATTTCCAAAACGACCTATGAATAATTGTAAATTTCCATTTTTTATTCAACAAGACATATACTTCAGAGTAAGAAAAAATAAAACTATTTTGCTTTTCCTTTATTATAGCCAATTACGCATGGAGTTGGTGAAACCATTTCAGTTAACTTTTTCGGTTTATTCATGAACTACTACTGTTACAATATCTTGTATTGTAATTACTGTACGTATTTTTGAAAGAGTTTGAAGATTAAAACTACTCTGAACACTTATAGTTCAGCGTTAAAGTTAAAAGTAAATTTGAGTGTGACTTGGCACGTTATCTTCAAACGTTGTTTCGAAAGCATCAACCGCGTCTAGGATTGCACATAAAAAACTTAGGCACCTACGCAAAACTATCGAATTTAAATATTTGTTTATATTGAACGCTTTTTGAAGTTCTAGATAACTTTGAAATATCGTATACCCGAAAATTATGTCTAATAAATATCCCGATCAACTGTACAGCGCACTTTTCCCGTTTGACTTAATTGTTATTTTATTTTTCATTTTAATTTAGATAAATTTTGTTTCATCGCGTTAAATGCCAGTTCGACGGCAGAAACAGAAACATCTCAATTAATCAATTAGGAAATTGTTAGGTTTAGTTGGTGGTGGTAAGACCAATCAGGTGATCTGTATGAAAAATGAAGGGGGGAAGAGAGCGAGGTCAGAAGGTGGAGAGAGCCACGAGACACTTCATTGTTGGAATTAATGGATAGTGGATGGTCTTGTAACGACGACAAGGAGTAACGAAGAAGATTGAAAAACACTTGGCCAGATCAAATAAAAATTTCTTCAATATCCTTGGCACATTCTTTGTTTGTTGAGGGTTTCATAATCTGGAGACTTCCAATGGAATTTTATAATGTTTTATTTCTTGGGTATTTCAAATTTCGATATCGACACACGTGTAGCATGCGATAGACACTAATGATGGAGCAGTTGAAAAAATGTCCAATTTTGTACAAATTTAATTGCTTTGAATAAATGTAGGATATTACGCTCTAATTCAAATTCTTAAATAAGTACATGACGCCGGAACCTTTCCATCAATAGTAGACGTTCTTATAATAGCTGTCCCCTTTATCATATTTTAAAAAAAGGTCCATTTCTGACTGCTTCCCTACTTTCCGTCTCTCACCATTCGTCTTCTAAAGTCCATTCCCGACTGACTTCTCTACACTTCGTCTCCTCGAGTTTGTCTCCTCCCCAGGTCAGCCCTTCTCATACTCCTACCTTGAGGGTGGAGGTCAGATCATTTGATTCCCTGTTCCAATCAGATTTTAAGGATGGCCGCAGTTGTCATCTGGTTTCGAGGGGTTAATGCCCGGGGCAAGTAATCGTCCGCTTATCCCCTGTGATTAGGATTTCGCACGATTTCAGGTTGCTCTTCGCCGTCTCACCGAGAAATGACTGGGGATAAACAGGAATTGGTTAACCACGGTATCACGACTGATTAAATAAAATCTTAATCATTTCTCTCCTTCATTAGTCAAAATGAGACAGAAGTTCTTGAATAAGTATCTGAAAAGTAGTCTACCAGCAACGGCTGACGACATTGAACAATAGAAAGAAATCATTTTTCGAGAGGTTGCAACAATACTGTAACAAATGTTACGGCGTGTCGTGATCAGTTTCAATCGGTGCATTGCCTTGTGAGGAAAGGATGTCACCTAGCCGACGACAATTGAATAATATAAATGCTGTTTTATGTATATTATGTTGGTATGAAAAATTGTTATTGTAAACGATTTCGTTGATTTCTGATAGTTATTTCAAAATCGCCCGAATTGCTGCCGCACACTGTATTACTTTAACATCCATAAAATGAAGTCCACAAATTTCGCAATGTAAGAGCTCATTCAAAATATCCTGAATTTATTGAATAAAGGAATGTAAATAACGGAAAGTATTGTTGATTTAAGGCTTTCGACAAAATCGTATCTGACAAACCGAAATCAACAGGTAGGAGTCGAAACTAAAGATAACCAACTCATTTTTCAAAATGCGGAGTTCCTCACGGATCAACACTTGGACATTTATTTTATATTCTACACGATAATGATCTTCCAGGGAACGTACATCCTCTAAAATCAAATTTATACGCGGATGACACAAATAGGCGTATACTATTGTTAAGAAAATGGAAAGTACTCTGGACGATCTAAATGTCTGGTTTATGAATAATAAACTATCCCTAAACATAGATAACAATAGTTACACGAGTTTAGTACTGATACTAGTAGCAGACTCGTACACAAATTTAGACTTTTCATGGCCTCCTGATTGATGATAAATTTAAGTGGAATGATCATATATTACTGCTTTTAAGGAAATATAATCAGCTTGTTATTCTCTCAGATAATTAATGCAACACGTTGACACGATATTCAAAAAATTGTTTCTTTCACTATATGCTATGTCATAGCTAATTGACGTAGTGTATACATTCGTGAAATCTTGAAGTTTGTAAAACGGAACATGAATCTGTTTCAGAATCATGGCGAAATTTACGAATACTGTAATGTCGGACAAGCATCTACTTACTCTCTTCCTTGGATAATTTTATATAAAACCATTACTCCAGAGATTCAAGACATCAAATACATACGTTTTGTGAAAAAGCGTAAAATTCTAGTATAAAATCGCGGGTCTTACTCTTTACAGAAGTTTCTTGGCCGTTCCCCTAATAATTGAAACTAATGTTTCTACAGGAGAGTTGAATGCGATGCTTTGTAACTTATTCTATTACATAAATTAACACTTTTTGAATATTTTTATTTTGCTGTTTTGTTAGTTTGTTTCGTGTATTTGATGGAGCTACTACGGAGGGTCATAATCCTCGTTGTGCAGCACCAAGATGTGACATTACCACTTTTTATACGTGTTTTTGTTTCTCAGATTGTTTAGGTGCTTCTGAGTACAAGTATCTGCTTTTTAGTGGGCGTGTCGTGTTTTTAATAACATTAATGATTTTTGGTAGTTAATTTTGTTTTATTATTTTCGTGTTATGAATTTTTACTTGATGTAATGTATGATGTACTCTATTCCTTCAACCGAGGACTAATGGAAATAACAATAAAAATAATTCTTTTTAAGGAAGCTTATAAATTTTCATTGCACTTATGTGACATTTATGAAGATTTCAAGTTCATCGAAATTAGTATTTGGGTCGCTTTAAAAGTCTACTAGTTGTTGTGCTGTTTGCTTTTACAAAGTCATTCGCAGTTTTAAAAAATAAATATTTTATCGTAGCTCATTAGAAGCAAATCAGTCACTAATAGTAGCAATAAGAAATTAACTGACTCCTGCAAATAGCGCTACGATTCGACATGACAACGCTCCACACGATATTCACATGCCACAATGCTTACAGGAGATAAGAAAATACAGGTCTACGTTCATGGCATTTGTACATTTAGAAAAAGCGTTTGATAATATGAACTGGAACACACTATTAACGATTTTGAAGAGCACAGGAATAAAACAAAGGAGGCTTATACATAACCTCTACAGAAGCCAGTAAGCAGTAATTAGAACAGAAGATCAAGAAAAGAAAGAAGAAAACAAGAAAGGAGTATGACGGATACAGTCCGTCGCCCATGTTGTGTAACATATATAGAACAAGCGATGTAGAAATTTAAACCGGAACATGGAAAAGGAATCATACTTCAAGAAAAAGAAACAAAAACCCCGCGCTTTGCTGATGACATTTTAGTATTAGATGAGTCAGAAGAAGACTTGGAAATCATAAAAATGGCATGAACGTGGTCCTGGAGAAAGAGTTCAATATGAGTATTAATAGCGGAAAAATCAACGTAATGGAGTGTAGAAACAGTGGAATAACAAAGCGTGTTAGATTGAGAATGGATATTTTGAAGGAAATTAAGGAATTCTGTTACTTGGGAAGCGTAATAACTGGGGATGGTAGTATAGCCCGATATTTATTTTATTAATTGTAATGTAAACACTAGCAACGAATTGGAAAGTTGAGTGGCGCCGACAAGGCGCAGAGACGGTTAGTTAGCCTCTGGAATGACGCCACATCAATCTGACCTGCGTCAGTTTCGCAAATAGCCAGCGTGCGGAGAAACATCAACGAAACAAACAATATTTGAAATACACGTGGCTGCCTCGGCCAATGGGGTTTTGTTGGTAAAGATAATTTGATTGCTAAAGATCGATTTTCGAGGTTCTGGACACAGCAGTGACGTTGTGCAGAGCATCATTCGGCTCTGAGAATCTGGAGTAAACGGACAATAACCGATGCTTGGTCCTGGACGCATAGTCAGAGGGAGGGCGACTTGTGCTGTAGAAGACGACGCCATACACTGAAGCTGTAATGAAGTACGCTGCCAATTTTATAATCCGTGTCGTTTAGCGAGTAATCGCGCACGGAATTGAACCTGTGTTAAAGTAGATCTCATTGCTTCGCCGAACCTTAAATCCCTTATTAATATTTCCCTTATTAATGTTTTCCCTGTTAAATTCTCCTCAGTAAATAAATTTCCCAATATTTTACAATTACCTTTTAATTTAATTCCCCACCCCTCATACAGTAGAAGTCTAGTAGACATAAAGAGTAGGATAGCACAGGCAAGGAAGACTATCGAGGAAAAGGGGAATTTACTTACGGTTAATATGTGTGAGTATTAAGAAATCGTTACTAAAAATGTTCGTATGGAGTATGTCGTTATATGAATGCGAGGATAGGAGTTGCAGAAATGAAAAAATTGAAGCCTTTTAAATGTGGAGAATACTGAAAATCAGATGGGTGGAGTTACTAACAAGGAAGTTGTAAATAGAATAAGGGAAAAGCGAACAATTTGAAGGACGTTGACCAAGAGAAGGGATATATTAATGGGCCACGTTTAAAGACATGAGGATCTTGTAAAATTAGCATCAGAGGAAAGTGTGTGGGGTAAAAACAGAAGAGGGCGGCTAAACAGACTAGTTATGCGGAAATGAAAAGTCTTTTGTAAGATAGGGTAGCATCAGACCAGTCTTAGACTGAATACCACAACAACCTGCTTACAGACCATCACAAACCATTGCCGATCAAATGACCAATAAATATTATTTCCAAAAATTAATAAAAGGAATTGCTTCAACAGGTTAACACCAAGCTGATGTTTATTTTTAACACACTGAAATAGGCTATTGATAGGACTGAATTAATAATAATTTTAAGAATCATACAAGTTTCATCACAGTTTTCAATTAGAAGCATTCTGTACTAATTTGTGTATTCTTCTTTCAGAACTTTCCCTACAGCTTTATTTATCTATTAAAATATGTTGTCTGGAAATAAACCAACAGCTTATTAAATACTATAATATAATATTAATATCAATTTATTAATTGAAAGTGATATAAAGAAGACAGTTAAAGTGTGAGTTTGGGAAATACTTTCTAATCTAAGGAAAGGTGAGGGAACTCTTGTAATGTATACACCTATTAAGTTGAATCTGATTTCCAACGTTTCATATTTTTTTGGTTTTGTGTGAATTTTGATAAATGATTAGAAAACACTGGAGATCACATTTCCGTGCATTTCTTCTTCTACTTGTGCAAGTTACGATGAGGAACAAGATTATGCAACTTTTATAATTATGCAACTTTATTCATAATATTAAATGCGGTTACTATATGTACACATTCATTTTGCACAAACAAATTATACCATTATATATATTTTTAAATTCATAGCTGCATACGGTATATAACCTTAAATTAACAGTACGTAAATTGTCAGCACGTCACGATTAACATTCATTGCGCGGTTAACTAAAAGTACGATAGCATAGTAAGTTGTTTTACTGACCTCAATGTACATGGAAGAATGAGGAATTCACGTTGGAGCTGTGCAGAAGGAAGTGCACACACACACGCACAAACACAAACACACACGCACACAGACAAGAGAACGAGCTGCTGGCCTCGTGTGCAGTGGGCGAGCCAGTCACGCCGCGATGCTCAGGGGAAGTCACCTTCAGGTCTTGCTAACAAGCGCCCAGCATGCACAGCTCCAAAATATTCACAGCGATTCATACAAGATACTTGTCCTCTCATAAGTGATAATGCGGAAGCCACTTTGACTCAATTATCTCATTCGGACTGTTAGTTTTTTCAATTATGATTGTGGTATATATCAATTGTCCTCCCAACCACTAAAATGACAGGAAATTTTTATCATAGTAACGAAAGCATATGGAGGTTTCAATGAACGAATATAACTGGAACCCATAAGAAACAATTTAATTTTTCATCAGTCAGCAGCGACACTCTGCACTGAGTGGTCTTCGCGAATCCCTTTAAAATAGCTTTATTTTGACGCGTAATACGGACAAGTCCTTACGGACGGATGCGTATCAGATGAATTTCTCATTAAAAATCTTCAACTACTTAAATTAAAGATGTAATCTTTTCTAAGAATCAACTCATAGAAAGCTCCTGATTCTAGGGGAATGTGATTCTAGACTTCTCTAACAAAAGGTTTGTAATGGTAAAACACCAACTACATGCGGAATTTGGTTGTACGGAATCAAAGACAAACGGCGTGACGGACGCAGAAGGCGTGACTTGTTTTTTTCTCAAACCTTTGAGATTTGGCAGCATTAGGTTGTTAAGGTACAGGGTGTTTTTCCGAAAAACATTGGTGGAGTGGCGGTGAATGGATCCTCCGAGAGACGATAGGGAAATAGTTATTGGCCAGGATCTGGCAATGCCACCGACCGAAACTAAATAATGTAGTGGGGACTAGGCACTAAAAACCCAAGAAAAATGGTTATTTTATCATTATGATTGGGACTTTAAAAGTGAAGATAAGACTGAATATTAAGAATGGACATTAAGAGATATAAAGATTGAATTATTAGAGGGAGTTGTGAGACTGAACAGTAAGAAATTTGAGATTGTCCTGGCCGTGGACATACGAATAACGGGAGACAGGCGTGGTCCAGTTCGTTGCCTAAAGCAAGAAAGTGGGAAAGCTGCTCATTACAACAACGAGGAGTTGCGTGAGGCCAAGCAAGCGGCAGGACATACTCCAGTGGCAAGTTCCAGGCTAAGGTGAGAAGAAAGGGTAATTACACTGTCTGTAACCTATTGCCGATTTCCTATAAATGCCAATTCTTAGTATGATTTGTGTATGAATTTTGCTCCATGGGAAAACCCGCTAAGACGACCCTTAGAACAGTACTCATGTCTCTAGTTTGAAGGAATATATATATATATATATATATTGTTCATCGTTAAAAACGCCCGATAGGCAGATTAATATGTATCCAATTAGTGTCTATTGTCGTAAATAAATGTTAAATTTAATATTATTCCCTTCTTCGTATCAGTTATCAAAGCCATACGGTGCTAATCGTCAATTACACATTTTGATACTTCCCTATTACACGGAAATTAACGCAAATTATAGTGTAGTTAAAAGCTGATTAGAATCCTGACTAAGCATCTTACCGTTTAATAGATTTTGTATCTACCTTTTCGAAGGCTTTTTGATCAAATATTTCCAAAAAGAGTACAACAAATTCTAGATATAAATGAACTCATGTTCCATTACCATTGTCGTATGGTACTATTGAACAGATAAATCCTATAGCTAGTAAAATCAAGAAGGCTTTAGAAGAAAAAAAGTTTTGTTAGCCGGCGTTTCTAGACATCAGAAGGTCTTTGACAAAATCTAGTACGAAGGTCTTATATACAATCTGAAAATAAATACCCAGTTGGACATTTCCTAATTGTTTTTGTTATGATAAGGAGTCCTAAGACTGGTCTGATGTAAACCTCCGTGGCAACCTATCGTGTGCAAGCCTTTTCATTTCCACATAGCTACCACACCCTCCCTAATCTACTTAGTCTCCTCCTTCCGTTTTTAGTCCACACACTTCTCTCTAATGCTAATTTTACAACACCCTCATGTCTCAAAACGTGCCCTATTAATCTATTTCTTCTCTTGGTCAAAGTCTTCCTAATTGTTCTCTCTTCCCTATTGTGCTTAAAAATTCTCGGTTAGTTACCCTATGTATCCATTTTCACCATTTGGCATTCTCCTAACTATGAATCAGATAATCTCCTATTAACATGAACATATTACAAAATTTGTCTAAAAATTAGGGAGGGGGAATAAATCCAAATCTATTCACGTAACATAGGTTCTTACCCACCTCCACCCCGTTTATATGCTAAACTATCAACAATTGTCACAAACAGAAGATACAAAATATTTGAGAATGCATATCGACATACGTCTTATGTGGAGGAAATACTTTTCAACAGGGAGGAATAAACTGGAAATAAAACTAAACACTTCTGTATTATATGATCGTAGAAATATCAACGATAACCAAAAATTGTTATAATTGTACAAAGTCTGAAACCGTTTTAGATATACTCAATACATTGTTGGGCACAGCAAGAAATTCCAATTTGGGTATACTAAAGCGCTTGCAGAGCTAAACGTTACGGCCAATCGTCTACGCCCCTTGTTCTAAACAATATAATAACCAGAGGTTTACATATACCAGAGGTGGGGAACCTTTTTACCATTAGACGCCGCATTTAAATTAGGCAGTAACAAAGAAAGCCGCATAAGCTGATGTAACTATAAATTGTACGTTTGTAAAATTATTAAAGTTTTTGCATACTTTTATATATTTATTGCATTGTATAGAATTATTGTGAAAACTATAAATAAATTTATCTTTTATTTTAAAAAATAACTCATAATAAAATGTATTTTTGTATTCACATAAGGATAATAACTAGTTATAACATTAATATTTAATTATTTATTTAATGAAAATATCTGTATTTAAATAAAACTTCAAATAAAAATAACGGAAAACATTTTAAATACATTTTATGCGTTATAAAGAAATATATATAAAGATGATACTAATCGAATTACTAAAAGTTAAGAAATGTGTAACAATACAAATTAATATCTTAACAAATAATATTTTAAAAAGCAACACTACCTAAAATAATTTTCAATCCGATGGAAAATTTAACATAGTGGGATATTATAATTTTTTTACTTGGAAGTAATTAAATATTTAGACCAAGTTTCGTTACGCCCAACCTTAATTGATAGTCTAAATGTGTTCATAAAATTTTCTTAATTTTTTCACGAGATAAAATGTTGGTAGGATTGTAGATATCGTGCATTTTCTCTTAGGCATGCCTTTCAAACCGAAAAGGGATTTCAGATATTACCTAAGTCAAATAACCGCATTTGTAGTTCTGTAACAACATTCTTGTTTTTTAATAAAGTGAGACGTCAATAATGTACTGTACAGGGTCCACAAGGACTAATTATTTCAGTAGACATTCGGGGAAAGGTGGATAGGTAGAGGTGGTAAAACTTTCGCCAGCTTGTTCACCACACAAGAAGAACCTTGTTTATGTAGAGTTTTCAACACACAGGTTTTGTGCAGCGTGAATATTAAAACATGCTTTGTGCTAAGAACAACAGGGTTACCACGTGAAACCCCACTTTTAGTGTTATAATCTAACCTCAGGGTCGTATATTATGCGCCTTCTCATAGAAAAACATATTTTACACTAATCTACTTGGACCTGGAAATACAGAAAATCAGCAAAGAGTCACAGGGGTAATTACCGTGTCGGCTAGTTGAATATTCCAGCTCCTTCCTCCAAGTTGGGTCGTCCTCTATCCAGATTACAGCTGCTGTCACTGCTTTTCTTCCTGGTTCAGGAAGAATTTCCATTTATCATCCTCTTTGTGTCACAATTCCAATCAGTGGTCCAGAAACCTCTCTCGGAATCTCTCACAAATCTGTCTTATTATTACCGCTCACGCCTTCATTATAATTTTCTTTATAGTTATGCCAATTATAATCGGACGATTTGGAAATTGACTCCTACCTTTAATAATTGGGGTTCCCGATATAGCATTTCCTCGAATAAATCTCCCCCGTCTCACCGCTCTTCAAAACTCTGTCCAAATCTGCTCCCAAAATCTCTCTGCGCGCCTTTTTAAAATCTATTCCCCACTTCTTTGGTTCAGGTGGCAGAGATTGATACTGATTGGCCAATAACATTTTTGGTTATGCTTGGGAAAACACACCACCCAATGCAGCCAACCTCACCAAAATTGGGAAACACCCAGACGCGACGAAGTCTGGGTTTTATTGCCCCAGGTTCAAATTCTGTCTCTTTTCTTTTGACTCCGCACTGCCAAAAGTCCAAGCAGATATATATATATATATATCTGTGTGTGTGTGTTTGTGTTGCTAAATAATTTGATAAAATAATGAAATGTCTAAAGTTTCCCTTGCGTCATTTTATATAAAATTCTGGATTTAGTGCTGCTCATGGTTTCTCCGCTGAAAACTTTATAAATTATGGCACTTTATACTCAAGAAATTACATATTGTTCAAATCAAATAATCAAGAAAGTCACAGGCTCTTTCTATTAAACTTATGCTATGATGATTCAACCTGACTGAGTAGATATAAGTTCTATTTATGAATTCATAGTAACATTCATTATTACTATGAGAAGAAACCTTCCTGTTTTAATGGATTAAAGTCTCAGTGTCCAACTACAATATTGGCTAATATGTAGTCCCGATATGAACCTCGATGCTTGAATAATTCGCAGTAGTTACAAATATGTACTTTAAGAACAAACCTTTGACCAAGTTCGAAGATCCTTTCGTCCTCTTTTGTTGATTTAAGGTTCCCACTAATTTGAAGGTGTATGCTCCGGAGTCACTGATCGTGGTTGAGATATGGAAATGAGAATTCAAGTAAAAGGGAGAAGAAATTAACGTATCCTTCATCTATAGCCCGGTGGCCTACATAATCCTATTAAAGGGAAATTAGCGCCATTTGAATACCATCGTGTAGCTGTGACCGTAAATATGAATTAACTGAAATTTTGAAAACTATGTCCTTGAACTGATATTTTTTATGATTGTAACATAGAAACTTATTAATAAATAAACCGAGACTTTTTCAATCGTGAATAAATATTTTGAAGGACAACCTTTCCGTATGGAATACTTTTCATTTGTGATACAAGGAAAAATATAGAATAACGAACTTTCGAAATTAAATAAAAGTTATTTTAGGCAAATACCTGTACGATTTAATTTGAAAATCTGGTACATTATTGACTTTCCGCCTATACTGAGTTTTTATATTTTATATATTTAAGAGATAGACATATCATATTCATTTGAAATATTTCCAAACTGGTGCATAATTTTCACAGACAAGATGAATTAATAGCAATAGCAGGATGAATGGACGTGAGCAGCTCGCCCACCGTCGCCGCCTATTGATCGCGGAGGTCGATACTGTGGAGGAAGACCGTTGGCGCCGTACTTGGCTTTCGGCCAAGGAAAGCCCACCGCTCATTCACTGAATCGGGTAGCGAAGCTACATTTTTCTCAATGGATTCAGACAAAAGAGAAATGAAAAATTATACCAATAGACCAATTTGTACTCATAATACATACTTAATCATCAAGTATAATATTAAATTTATCTTAAGTCCAACAGTATTCTTAATCCTGAAAATGGCCCAACTACTTTGGTTGATTATGCGATTATATTAGTGACACTTTAAGCAGGTATATGTGGCTATAACATTAGTCGCTTAATGTGGCTCAAAATAAAACAAGTTTTAAAGTTGTCTACGAAAACTTCTATAATTTCTCCTTTTTGTGGAACAAACTATTGAAGATGACAGGAATAAAATATCGAGAAAGAAGAATTATCCACAACCTCTACAAATGGCAGTCAGCAGAATTTAGAATTGAGAGGCAAGAAAATAAAGCAGAAATTAAGAAAGGAATAAGACAAGAATTCAGTCTGTCGCCCATGCTATTTACCTTATATATAGAACACGCGATGAAGATAATTAAAAATGAATATGGAAACGGAATCAAAATAGAAGGAGAAGAAATTAAATTCCTAATATTTGCTGATTATATTGTGGTATTATTAGAGTCAGAAGTAGACTTGGAAGTTATGATATATGGCATGAACGTGGGCCTGGGGAAATTTTTAATATGCGGATTAATAGAGGGAAAACCTAGGTAATGGAGTGTAGTATTGGAAACAGCGGAATAACAAAGGGTGTTAGATTGGGAAGGGAAATTTTGTAGGAAGTTAAGGAATTCTGCTACTGAGGAGCACAATAACTGGGGATGTTAGAAGTATAATGTACATAAAGAATAGGATGACACAGACAAAAGAGGAATTTACTTACATATAATATAAATTATGAATATTAGGAATTCAATATTAAGAATGTTCGTCTGGAGTGTGGCGTTATAAGGGTGCGAGACGTGGACGATAGGAGTTGCAGACAGGAAAAGAATTGAAGATTTCGAAATGTAGTGCTATAGGAGAATGCTGAAAACCAGATGGATGGATAGGGTAACTAACCAGGAACTTATAAGCAGAATAGAGGAAGGAATAACAATGAGGAGGACCAAGAGAAGGGATAGATTAATAGGCTACGTTTTGAGAAATGAGGGTCTTGCATAATTTACTTTAGAGGTAAGTGTGCACATTACGATCTAAAGTTTTGTACAACTTCTTTACATATATAAATCTTAACTTATAAAGATTTTGAACGAAATTTATAGTGGCCAAGCATGATTGATTTCAAAAATTTGACCACTAGGGATGGATTTACTCTACACTAAAATATTTTAAACGTGAACACTAAAATTAAGGAATAAGAGGAAATCAAAAACCCTCACGAAACTAAATATTATTATTTCATTACATATTAGTTCTCATTCTGCTATTTTGTGCTCAAACGTTACTCAGATTTGTGTCTACTTTCTTTCTTTGTATGTCAATTACAGTAAAAAGAACTATATTATTTTTCATTTCGTTACTTTTTTAATTTAAGAGACAAACTTGATAAAAATTGATTTTAATTAAGATTTGTGAGAAAGCAAGACTGATATTCACCATTGTTATAAAAATATAACAGGTGTCGTTTTAAAAGGAGAGCATTTTCCCCTCACGACGTATAATGAAAGCACGGAGTGCACTAAACTACTTCGTAACATCAAACAGAGCGCGGCAAGTTGTGATCAGGACTACACACAAATATGCAGAGGGCGTGATTCAAGGTCTAGTAAATTGTTCCAAGAGAACAGAAATAGCTTGGCACGCAGGGCCTGAATGGGTCTCTACAATAAGATACAAGAAAGCCAAGTCAGCGCCTGAATAGATTCAACACGTGAAAGTAAAAGTGGTGAAAATATACAACCAGAAGGATTAAAACAAAATTACTGGGAATTAATACCATATATATAATAAAAATGTTTATAGAAGTGTAAATAAGTGGCTTCTTTTTGTTACAATTAAAGCTTTCCCCCAGCTATTCATATCCATATATAGGTCAACATCGTGGTACAAAGGTATCTACACAATTTAGTTGACATGATTTCAATTCGTTATTTTGTATGCACGTAGGGTACGTTCACAGTGCATTCGTTCATTTGCTTTTAATCGTTCTTCGTATATGTTAGTAATACTATGTGGAACATTGAAATCGCAAGAAGCAGCTGCGAAGGTTAACGAAAGAGAAAATAATCTTCTTTCAAAAGGTCAGATATCGATTACAAGAAAGCTTTAGGTAATGGAGAGAACAATTCACGCCATATTCACCAACACACAAGGCTGCTTACATTTTCAAAATGGAAGATTCTTTTTTGAATGTGTTGCGTAAGGAATGATCTATAGAACAGCACAGACCGAGGATAATGAACTTATTATCTGTGGCTTTCCAGGCTAGTTCAAAAAAGTCCACACAACGATAGCGTTACAAATATCATGTCAGTCAATCTAAGGGATATTTCATCACTAAAAGTTCAGAGTGAACATTCCAGGTCTAACACATTATTGGAAGAATACCCCAACAGACAAGTTATGATAGATCATTATGGTGTAGTGAGCATGTGGCTAATAAATTAATACAGGGTTTTATTTCAGTTTATTTGAATAAAATTTTTCAAGCTCCGGAACACGTGGAAGTGAATGCACGCCATGTATCTAGGTCCAAACAAATAACCAATTAAGCGGCCGCTGTAAGCGGGATTAAAAGCCGCTGCTGGCTAGTGGGGAACCTCAACATTTTGACACCTCTGAGCTTTTCCGTAGAAAAACATGTGAACCCCGTATTTGGAACTCGGGAAGTGTAAGATAAACTGCTGGTGGCTAAAGTCGTGGGTAATTTGGATCTAGAGAGGAGATTCGAGGTGGATGAAAAAGATTGAGGAAGTCCGTTGTTAATGTTATTTCAGATAGTTAGTAGCGGATAAAGTTTCATAGTGGCGATGGTAGCAGAGTACGGGTATGATTAAAGACGAAGTTGTAAGGAAGGAAACCAGAAACTGTTGAGTACGCTTTCCACTACTTGGAAAAAATTCAGCTGAGTAGGCATTTGTGTCAGTGTTCCAGCTAGACTGGGATAGTTCGTTAACACAGAAGAAAGTATTTTGAACATAAAAGTTCACCAGTTCGTAGTTTCTCTTGCGCTATCCTTTATAAGCAGAGGTAGAGAGTGGCCCTCAATTTGAGGTAAATTAGAATGATTTTACAAGGCTAAGTTGTTCTTAATGGTATATGTATTCTTATTTCGTATATAACTTATGTCAAGCCGACCTATTATGGTCTAGAGGCTAGCGTCGCTGCCATACAGATCCCAGGTTCGAATCCTGGCATGGACATGGATTTTTCTCTCGTTGTGGTGACGGAGACTGGGTTAATGACTGCTGGGGAATTGATTCCCTGACCACGTATCACCCCAAATTCAGAATGTGTCATGTGAGATGACAGTTCTCAGTTGACCCGGTAGGGTAAGGCCCTGATGGGATGCAGAGCCAAGAAAAGTTGTGAGAAATGTTGGAGCTTAAATGCGCTTAGGAATAATCTGGGCTGCTTCTGTAAATAAGTCTCAGAATACTGACGGAAGGTCTATATTAAATTTCAAAACACTCAATGATTTCTGAGCAGCACAACTCTCAACTTTTGTTATAGATAAAATTATTGATTGTGCAGCTTAAGATTATGTTCATGAGAGTTTAAATTCGAGAGAGGGTTAAAAGTGTTGTAATAAAGTGGTTTTGAAAGATTTTATTGATTTTTTCACAACTATAGTGAAGGGCATTCTTTAAGGGGGAAGGGGAGAATTGGCTTTTTCTAAAAAAAAGACGACCGGCCTAATTAGTTTTAAAGAGATTTTTAGAGATACTTTTGACGGTTAGAACGATAGAGTTTGAAGGTTGTGGACGTGTTATTAGCGGTGAGCTCCCAATAGAGGTTTGATTGATATATCACATTACGCAGACTTTAATTGTAAACCAATGCAACATACCTACTTCCTCTTCATGGATTAGGCTATTGCCTGTTCCGACCTCAATCTTCATTCCATCTCTTTCTAGGACGACCAACATCCATTTTTCCAATAGAATGGTATTGAAAGGCAAGCTTTGGTATTCTATTGTCATTCATTCTGAGAACGTGGCTTTTCAAATTTGCTCTATTTTGGTCAATTCTGTCATCCAGTGTGTATATATCTAGCTGCTTCCTTATTTCTTCATTTCTTATTTTATCGCTCCGGGAGTATCCTTTCACATATCTAAGAAATCTCATTTCCGATGCTTCTATCTTACTCCTATAATTTTTTTTTATTCACCCATGTTTCACGTCCATATATTAAGTTGGTACAGCCATCGTCTTATAAATTTTAAGTTGGGTATCATCTCTTACTTTTCCTTTTAACGTTCGTCAAATTGTCCAACACATAAATTGAAATCGATGAAGCTTTTTCTTCAATTCGTCGTCGTCATTACCAGATAATTCACAACCAAGATAGACAAACTTTGAAACTTGTTCTACTGGTTGATCCTCGCTCTTATCAGATTCTTCCCTTGCCATGCCATTACTTTAGTTTTCTTTCTAGATATCTGCAGATTGTAAATTTTGGAAACAATATTTAATTTATATATCGATTTCTGGAGTTACTCTTCATTTTCTTTTAAAATAAATTGATCATCGGCAAAAAGCATAGTATTTACGTATGTGTCGTCATTCAACTTTATTCCGGGGGGAAAAGATTTATTCCATTCTCTGACTATTTCATCGATATATATATAAATTAAGGAGAGTTGGGGAAAGACTATATCCTTGACTATATCCTTTATTTATTAGTACTTCTTATGTACCAAATCTAGCACAATTTCTGTTCTACTGTATTGTAATGAAGTGCACGTGTTATTGGGTGTTCTGGACTTGAGCAACAGCGAAGGTCTTTATTTAGGGCATCTTAAAACTGTCAGGCCCTGAATGATGCGAGGGTCTGATGTTGTAGGATCCGCTGTCAGGGGTGAGCTCAGTAGCGAACCCATAATTTACGACGGTCATTGTCGCGGATGAAACAAAAGCGCGTCAGTGATTGGTTGGAATTCTGTTGAGTAGTTTTATTTTAAGAAATCCGATTGGTTTAAGAGAGTACTTGCGGGGTAGGAATATCTAAAAAGCCAAGAAGAACGGACACTAAAAACGATACGACAAAAGGGATAAGACGTGCCAGCGGTCTTGCTGCTCAACCAACTGGAGCTGCGTCGACGCCACGGCTGCGACCATCACCATCACCATCGCCATCACACATCGCCACGGCCGTGCATCAACCAGCGAAACGTCCACAGTAAGACATGACATACTCGCATGTAAAGTGATTCCAACACCTTTTTAAATATTACAATTGATCAAATTTTCACTGTAAAGAAATTCTCCCCATCTTAACTCCCTGATGAGAAGGACCCTCTTGTGACTGATGAAAGCCGTGGAAATGATCTGAAATAAACCCAACCGTCCAATTTTTATTAAATTACTTTTACCAAGCAAATTTTTTGTCAATAATTTTTGTTTTTAGATGTAAATAAACTTACTGTAATTTGCTTTGAAATAGTTCCTTTTATTTCAAAAGTCCCCGTCTATCAATTTATATTATTAAGACGAGAGTATTACAGTATATATTTTTTATAACTTGTATAAGATGTTTTGGGTATCCATTTCTTTCCATTATATTTATTAATTGCTTCCTATTTATTTTATCGAATGCCTTTAGTAGTCAGTAACTTTAAATCATATTAATTTATTTTATTCTTATATAGAATTTGTCACTTTTGACGTGAGCATTGATATTCCAGATTGCTGTCGCGTTTAAAATGAGAGTGGGAATGGAAAGGGGCTAATTAAAATTCCAAAAAGGGGCCAAGATTGGTGTGGAATTAAGAGTTTTGTATAATGGGATAAATGGAGCTGACCCTCGTCATATGCGTGAAGGCGAGGAAATGTAAGGGTGGCAAATTTTAAAAACTGTTCTATATTAATGCCGAAATCATAGTTTCCGGGTTTCCAGTGGATGAAGATTAGCAGCCCCAATGCCTATTATTTTTTAACTCCGACCCCTTAACACTGTATAGAAGTGAGAAGCGGCTTATTATGCACTGTCCAATACGACAGAGATTGGTGTCAAATTTAGTGTTTTGGGTTCACTGAGTAAATAAAATAAATAATTCTTAGAATACATTAAAATATTTATCGTACTTACTTTTCCATAATATTTCATTCCCATTGAATCAATTTCTTTCAACAGAACTTGATACAAATGAAACCATGACTGAGTATGATAAAATATTTAACTAGGGTGTCTCAATATGGGCAATATATGTCAATAGAAATAAGATTCCGATTGTTCTCTTTTATTACTCAATTTAAAACAATAATTATCTCTTACTATTCTTAATGTTTTTTATTTATTATTAATTTTTATCCATTGATTACTTCAGATAATATAAACCCGTTTCGTTGCCGTGAATTGAAAAGTTACAAATTCTTGATTAAGCATTAGTATTTGTGATTAAGTATCACGATTCACTGAATCTATGTATACAAGAAGACGAAGTAATACAAATATTTTTTTATATTACATAGTGAAACAAAAGATAAACATACAAACATGGGAACCATTATTCCTGTTTTAGTGCTTGGTATTCTTACGCAGTAAAAAGTTTCAAATCGATTGACTGAATCATTTTCCGTAAGTGAGTAATTTAAAATAATTATGGTGCAAACAAAATAAGGTACTATTTCCAATCTGAGAAATGAAATATAATCAAAAAGAGGTACAAAATACAACAAATACCAAACAAAAGCAATAATTTGTAAGTCTGTGTTATATTAATACTCTTATATAAAAATTTTAAAAAATTAAAAATATTTGAAGACAAACGAATTGAATTTATGCTTAGCCAACTGCACTAAGAAAATAATGGGCTTCTTCTGCAAAAGAATGGCGATTGTGGATGTATTTTTACAATGTTAATTTCATTGTCAACTTCTTGAGCAGCTTTATTGAAAAGAAAAAAGAAACCTTGTTTGAGATTATGTTCAATAAAATGTCCTTTTTTCAGGAAATTTAATTGAGGTCTATACTTCCAATGATAAAATTTGATGAAAAGAAGTATAAAAATGGAACATAACTACTATATATGTAAAAGCAAATCATTTGTTTCCAATATGACTGTATATGTATAAAAGGTTATATTTCAAATTTAATAAATGCTTGCTGTACGAATTTATAACTCGGTATCAATATGTATTAGGTTTACATTTGAAAAAATATTATATTGTGTATATAGAAACACTGCAAATACTGTAGCAAATCACAAGTCGTGTATTAGATTTTAAGTAGAGTTAAGTAGGTAATGTAGAATACGTTTAATTCAAGTATAGTATCGGGTTGGTCGCATGGAAAGGTAAGAAACACGAGATTAGCATGGATATTTGGGACTAGCCAGGCTTTTTATCACAGGAAGTGTAAAATCTCCTAGTACAAAGAGGTGTTTAGTAAATTCGAAGACCTGGAAGTGCGCGCTCCATTATTTCTTCCCACCTAGGGACAAATGAGAGCTTATTTATTTCAAAATTATAGAATGTGATTGGTTCTCCAGATCAAACTAGGAAATGGTGTGCTGGTGGAAAAGTAGCGTCGATAGTCGGGGGAAGAGAAAAGTTCTCTCTGCAGAGTAGAGAGTCTGCATCCAGAGTCAAAGGAGAGAGGATAACTGAAAGCTGTATTCAGGGATCCGTACTTACGTGTTACAAAATAACTAACCAGGTATCTCGGATTGAACTAGGGAGATGATGAATTTATCACCACCATAAACTAAATTTCTATTGGATATAAAACAAAAAGCAGAATTGATATTGTCAGAACAACGGGTAGTGAGGTTACTTCAAACAAACCAAAACGAACAATGTCCCAAAGATGTAATAAGACATAGATAAACTGTCACTCCTCTCCTCTGGACCGGTAGTTCCAGGAACCGGAGAGAAACAAACATTGATCATGCAACACACAAGAACAAAAATTCCGACCCTTACTCATCAAACTGGTGGTATAAATAGAACAAAAAAAAACACGAGACGAAGAAGCTTAAACTCTAAACTCCTGGACGTCAGATATTGACGGAAACCGGAATTCCAGAGCTGGAAGTATAGCTTGTACTAGAGAAGTAGAGGCGCAGGAAGTGAGGAAAATGCAGAACATTGAAAGGCCGTCAACTGCTTTAAGGGAAGCCCAGGAGACAAGAAAGGGCGAAGACTGACCTCCTGTGTTTTCTCGCAGAATTTATGGTTGAACTTATCCAGGGAGAGTGTACTTCATAATAAATAGTCTGTTCTACAGACCCCCTGGAGGCAAGTGTTTCAAATTTGATGTAAGAAATAAATAAAAATTGCAAAACTCAGAATAATAGAAGATCTTACTTTGTAAATACCCAAGCAATGTATTAAGAGGAAGGAAGCAACTACTAGTTTCCATATTTTCCTTCTTCCTAACATTAGAGTTCCCGTTCTTTCTTCCATTCTACATATATACGGTCTGATAATATTTTCCAGTTGTGACCTAACTACAATTTCTTTTCATCTACCTCCCCCCTTCACCCTATAACCCTCTAATCCTATGTATAGTTTCTTGTTAGTTAGTATCACTGGAAAATAATAATAATAACAATAGAGTTTTGTAAGATTGTGAATATTATGCCTGTCATAGATGTACAAGAAAACAGTATAGTATTATCCAGTATTTTGTTGCCCAGTGGGAAGATAATCTACAAACAGAATCCCCTTCTCATCACAGAACACTGATGCCATGACCTTTCCAGCAGAAAGAATTGCCTTTTCTTTCTTTGGTGGCGGAGAATCAGAATGTTTCCACTGCTTTGACTGATATTTTTTTCATTACTAATTCTTCAGTTAAAATGTGATATACCCTTTCAGATGACATCTGGCAAGCGTGAGAAATTTCATGAACCTTAACTCGGCGATCCTCCATTACCATTTTGTGCACTTTTGCAATGATGTCTGGAGTAGTGACATATCTTGGCCGACCACTGCGAGGATCATCATCTATACTCTCCCGACCAAATTTAAATTCATGTGCCCACCTGGCAACAGTTGAATATGAAGGAGCAGTGTCCCTCAATGTATTCCAGAAATCGGCATGAATGTCCTTTGCTTTCATACCCTTCATTACGAGGTACTTAATCACTGCTCGAATCTCGATTTTTTCCATCTTCGTTAATCACTGTTCGGGAACAACAAGAAAGCCACGTCACCGCCACAGTTCTCTTCCAAGAGCACTGATGTGGCACGTGTTAACTGGCAACAGTCCAATTGATATCACGTGAACAACTCGTTGCGCTAGCGCTAACTTCAAGTGGTGATGCCGAGAACTTATCAAACTACCATCGCAAATTACAATATATGTTATTACATAATTCAACTGATTACTCAGGACCTCCACATTTCACAAAAATACACATTATTTTTCTTTAAAATTTGAATCAAATGGAACATTTTCCTATAGATTCAAAATATTTGTCATGCGCCAGTAAATTATTACTGAAAAGCTACTGATTGCTTTCGTGGCCATATTAATATCAGAATTATATGGCGATTTTTGGGCTGTTGGGCCACGTTGTTGTTTGGCGTTCTTGCCGACGTTTCGTTCAGAGGCACGGAGCATTTTCAAGGCTAGGCCAAGACTGTTGCTCTGTGCACACAGTGTGGCTTATATATCGTTGGGACGTTATAATTCTTGGTGCCTCTGAGCGAAACGTCAGCAAGAACGCCAAACAACAACGTGGCCCAACAGCCCAAAAATCGCCATATAATTCTGATATTACTGAAAAATATATCAAACTATCATTTGTAGAAACATTTAAGCATGTTATGTGGATGTTGTATGTAATTAACGTTTTAGACATTATTGAAAAAGGGTGTGTTTCAAGTTCCAAGATTTTCAAAGGCCCTCTCAATTTTACAAAAAGAAGAAAATTAAATCTTTTTAGAACCAAATAAATCATTTATGATAGTAATGAATAAATAAACGGGAAGCTGGAACAGCGCTATGAATTTAAAAAAATACAAAACGTATCTACTGATCAACTACGTCACGCTTACAGCCAAACACAGAGCGTTTTAGATCACATGGCTGAGCTACAAGAATATTATGTTAATCTTTCAAAAAAGTGGTAAAAAACGTTATTCACTGTAAATAATAATAGAATCTAAATAATATAGGATGATAGTAAAATTTTGTATTATTTTTACACAGTTTAATAGCCTACTACTTTATTTTCTAGTTGCAATATTGGTTTAATATATATTCGGGGGAAATATATTTATTTTTGGTTACTTTCACTATCCTGTGTCTGTCGGGTAAGAACGGGGGGAAATACCCAGCTCGGGTAACGGTAAGGTGGACCCTGACAAAGGGGGAGAAGGTCAGACGAAAAAGAGACGGAGAAGTGAAAGCACCAATCATACAGTCATAGATGGGCTGTTTTTTTCGCCAGCACGTACGAGTCTCCATTTTGACTCCGGGAGCAGAGAAGACCGCCCAGGGTGAAGGAAACAGACTGGCAATTACCCCATATCAGACAGAGCAGATATTAACAGCTTGGAGGAAATATTAGTATAAAATATAACATCGATCGGGTGCCACAAAATCCACCACAAAAAGCCAAACCACCACGAGTACTCTGTTTTATACAGCTCTTAAATATTTTATTCTATTTTAAATAAATCTATGTTCCTAATTAAAATCAATTAAATTCATTTAATGCTCCTATCACAAAAACTAAATAGACTAATGAACTGTGTAAAATTTAATTAAAACAAAAAGACTTACATTACACACGTAGGTAGTAATGTAATAATAGACATTTTAGACATCGATAAATATTTTTCGTGTATCTTGGCCATATAATACAAAACAAAAAAAACAATTGTCAACTATTTTCCGAAACATAAATAATTTTCCATTCTTTAGCTAAGCGTAAGTTATGACTTGTTGTGATAGGGAAGTCTTTGCTATTTCGAGTGATTACGAATGAATACGTTATGAAGGAGCAAGTTTTTCCTGGTGAGTACCGTGAGATATTTGTATCCCATGCGTCAGTGTTTAAAGTGTGATCGGCAGGTGTGTTGCGTGAACCAGACTACACTTCAACCTTAGCTAAAATTAGAGTCTGCAGAAGCCAGTAGGGCGGGTCTTACGACTCACTGTCACGCCAACTCCGACCAATTACCAAACTTAGATTAGCACTTACACAGATAACATTTAATCCTGGGGAAGAATTGTATACATTCAACACTTCCATTAATAACTTTCATCAACTACAGTGAAAAGTAGAGCTTCCGAACGATAAACAGCAAACAGGCAAGATATGAAAATGATCATATTTACTCGTTAATTGTGTAACAAATTATGCTTCATATTATTTACATGTCTACGTTGTGTATTGCTAATTCTAACAGAAAAGTTTACTTAAAGATTGAATAAATTCATGTTTTAATTGAATTTCCCCACATACATGACTAGATCAGTATTACACATCAACAAATAATTAAGTTTAACATCGACCTTTACGAGAAACACGAATATATGAAAGAAATAATAAAACTTAATAGAAACTTTTCGATTAACTGATCTGCTCAATATCAAAATTTATATTTTCACAAACGATTAAAAATTGATTATAATGAATCTGATTGGTAAATTAAGAATTCTGGTGGAGTTGGAAATTCTAAATTCCCAAAGCATTATTTTCTTATTGTAATCTTAATTGTAAGAGACGAATAACTATCGAATGTTCATCAGAATTTGAAAGTCGAATTACTCTATATGAATCGAAGTTGTTTCGTTTAAATTTTGTGGAAACCGTTCAAACACCAACATTAATCACTAAAAATCAACAAATTTATTACATGTCTATATATTTTATTATTAACCGTTTTTCTCTCAGGTTGTTATAATTATTGAATTATTTTACTTCAACGTAGAATTCCTCACTATGAGACTAATATATTAGAAAAAATTGCAAATATGCAAAGGCTCATACTAGATAAGTTCTTATACCAATTAATCTGACTATCATGAAATTTTGGAAAGTTGTAGTGTTCACCCCAGAGAGGGTAATGCTTCTAAGAATTAATTTCCTTCCTTACAAATACCCTTTATAGGCCAAAAGCTTCCCCTTAAAACAGTTTTAAAAAATGCTCAACAGATTGTTACGCAGTTCGCACGAAGTTTTGAAATAACGTTTGCCGTCTTCCTCCAGGTGTCTGGAGAATAGACTAAGTATATATTGTAGAAGATTCGGCGTACCTCCGTATTCGAGGATTTAAATGCTTTTTGGGCGCCAGGTATTTTTTAATAAAAATACCAAAAAAGTGGATTTTAATAACTTTAATCCATTTCAGAACATGAGAAAAATTATCACTATAGGGCGTGGTCTTTCTCCGTCCGCAACTGCCGACACATCCTTCTCCTTTCACTACCCCATGACGACTGCTAAAGTCTCGCCAGACCCCATTGTTGGCCCGAGTTGCAACAATTACAACTCGCAAGCTGGCCTGCATTGTTGCGTGTAACTTTTCATGTTACAATATATATAGACCTTAAAACAGGAGAGAGCATAACTCTGACGTCGGCTGTCTAGCGATATGTTTATATTACTCTTGTGGGTGAAATAATGTCTAAATTTAATTAATATTTTATTTGAGTAATGATGCTTATAATTAGTTAATAAATATTAAAAAGTTTTATTTGTCGCAGTGCTAATGATTCAGCTCATTATGTAAAGTAAGTACCAACAAACACACACGCACGAGCGCTCACACACTTTCTCAGAATTCTCAAATTTACTGTGCTTATTTCAGATACCAGTAGATTTTTAAACTAGATTAAGATGACGAGACTTCGCGGTAGTTATGATAAAATTCAGCTCTCAAAGTAGAGGGCGTAATAATTTTAATTTAATAAAAAACGCTGCTTTCACATATGGTTTAATAACGCGTTGACAAAGAGATTACTGTAGCCAGATAATATTAATGAATTTGCGCGCATCTCCGAGCACACAGTTTTAAACAAGAGGATTGTTGAAGCAATAATCATGCAATGAAAAATAATAGTAATCAAAAATATTTTCTTTCCCTCTTACTTTTTTATAAATAGAACATTGAATATTTTAAAAAAGGTATTAAGAATAGGGCTTTTTTAATAGGTCCTATGAAAGAACACATCCATAGTTCCATTTTTCATATCACATATAATTCTCATATCGTGAGGAGTCAGGTATGTATAGATAGGAAACACGAATAAGAACTAACAAGAAAACGGTGGTGTTAACATTGTAGAATTGAGAAATTGATTCATAAAGACAAACAGTGTCGAGCTCTGACCTCAGAATTATAATTTTTAATAGGTTTTATAAAATAAAAAACTACCCTCGTTTAAAGAACAGTTAAGAGAAATTATTATATTTATTTCAAATAGAAAAGACAAGCTAACAAATTGAAGACTTTTCCTTAGAAAAATGACCCGAATTTTTTAAAACCATATGGATCTTTTGGATGTTACAAATCACTTGCCATAAATATTTCATGAGGTACGAATTTTTATTGCAAATAATCACAAATTCTCAGATTCTTTTCGTATTGATTGCTTGGAAAGAGGATTCTTTGAGTTAGAAGTTTCAGTGATATTTTATTAGTCAATATTGTGTTTCTGCAGAAGAATTGGTAGAATATATCAAGCAGGCAAAAATTCAAAGCACTCGTTACTACTGCCTATTGAAGCCAATGCTGAAGCGACTAGTAAATAGCTGAGTTTTCTAGGTATTACATAGACTGAAGACTGTTTCACATGTAAACTTTTTCATCCTAATTCAGGTTATCTAGTTTTAATTATTTGCCATACCTTTTTAGTAGTAACCCTCCGGATGATTTTGAAAATATGTTCTACGTCGTAACAAATTGGCCATACATAGTAAATTTTAGTTCTCCACAATCCTGTATATAGTTTCTTTAAACAATTCCGTATTCCTTGATAAAAATTTTAATCTATTTACTAGCGCCAACGTTGAATAATTCATTCGTCATTGATCTGGAGCAATGGTCGGGTTCCAGCAGACTTGCCAGACTATGGATTGCACAAACACTTCTCAAGGACGACGTTCCATCACGTCCACTCAACGTTCTGGAATCAATCAGCTGGGAACAATAAAATGTCTCTCGTTGCGCTTTTATCTCTGGAAACAAATTCAAGGTAAGCTCAGTGGCCTTCATAATCCAGCTTGGAACACGACACAAAAGGTTCAAGGACTTTAAAAACTTTTTGTTTATCTTTTGCATAATTCGCTCAGACTTTCATTTATTCTAAACTGCGTTAAGCATCGTGGATAAAACTACTTTTATGATTGTACTTCATACTATATAATGCAATCCTTATCGTAAAAACTTTTATTACCCCTAAAACTAATCAATGGAAATATAAAAGACACTTTTAGTTAAATTTTATGTATGATGGTTTATTACGTAGCCTTTGTTAGTCACATCTTTGAGTTATTTCTTTTGCACTATATATTTGTTTCATAATAATTCAGTCTGGCTTAAATCTACAAAAGGACCGAAAGGGCAGTTTGAATTTTCGTTTTAGTAATTTTTATTTTGTTCAAAATTTTATTGTATTGTCTGTTATCTGTGTCGTTATTACTATTTTATTCAATGTAAATATTATTAACCCAGCTAATGGTCACATTATTGTTGCTATTTTGAAATATATAAGTCAATTAGTGTATTTTGAGCATACAATTAGTACAATTATTAAAGGGGTTATTTTCATTTTAATTAAATAATTTTAACTAAATAATATCCCAGCCGGGGTATAGTGAAGGTATCCTGCCCGGCCTCATAACATCAAAACATCAATTGAAGAGAAGGTCTGTGAGGGATTAAGAAGCCGCTGGACAGCAAAAGTCAAATGATTAGGATGAAATAATCTTAGGTCTCAATATTTTGTCACGTTTCAGAAGTTCCCACAGAAGGTTCAGTAACCTCTGGTGCGTGTCAGTATGTGGCATTTGGTCATACGTGTGAACCCCGTATCTGGGAACTCGAAAATGTTAGAATGTATTGGCCAAAATTTTAATCGGTATAGAGAATTCAAATGTTTGTGCTTGGTTAAAGTTTGAGGAGGGAGTTAGTAGGAAAGTGATGGAGTTGTAGTGCCGTCGTTGGAAAGGGAGTCGGAGAGTGGCTGTTGTTCGGACGGAAAACCCAGGGAAGCTGCAGTGGCGAGGCGATCAGCAGACTTCAAAGTACAACAGTAGCAGCCAATTCCAGAAGTTGACACTTCAGTGTCTTCAATGGTTTCAAAGGTTCTGGCCAAATCTACCTACGATTTCCGGTGTTAGTAACATACTAAACCAACCATAAATCTATTGAAAAATCTACTTAAAGCCACAGTAGCCATTGGCACCATCAAGTAGTGTATACAACATAAAAACAATTCACAATCCCCAATTTATATATATATATATATATATATATATACATATATATAAATTTATTAACTGCTCACTTATCTTAAAATAAATAAAACCCTTTAAAAACGCTACAAGTTGAAAATTAAAGTAATTTGAAAGTCAATGTTGAAAATTATTTTGTCGTTTTTAGTTATTTATTTAAAAATTTGTTAATATGATTGGTTAAATGCTAAAATATGAAGTGTAGAAAATAATCATTATTCAAGATTGACGTCTGAGAACTTCATATTATATCTAAAAATATAAATGTAAAAAAAACACCAATAATTTAAGTAAAGTTTTCGATTTTTAATCATAACGAACTTTCTGGTTCATTAAATGTAGTTAATTTTTCCATTGTTATATTTAACGGTAACAGCTATTGCGTGTAACTATCGGCCGCAATAAGAGTGCGACTAGCATATCCAAAATTTTATCAGATTTTCTCTGGATATCCTAAGTAATAATCCATAAAAATTCTCTACAATTGTATGTTATGTACCACATACTAAATACTGCTTTTCACTTGTATGTTTAAGATTAATAATATTATATACATTTAAAAAGAGGTTTCAATGGAAAAAACGTAACGTCGTGACACTATTTTGTATTATATTTTTCTTATTTTTATTTTGACTCATTTAATAACTACTGTTCATAATATAAAAAACTGCTGAAGTTCAGTTGATTTATTATAATAAATCAGCACATAATGATAATGCAGTACATATATTGTTCCCGCCAGTGACTGCTAAATTAAGAAAGACTATTTACAATCTAAAATTTTCAAGTTCAGTAAAATAAATAATGTGATTTGTCCACTATAGTTTTTTATGCTGAATCTTGTCATATGAAACTGTATCTGTCCTAGCCATTTATTTAACTATCGAATAACTACTGTAATTATCAAAGATTAGATATTGTTTAAATGCAAAGTATTAAAGTAGACGATTAAATTTTTGGATGAGCTAGAATCTTAGAATTAAAAAATTTATTGGACTTCAATACTGGTTAAGAATAAAATTGTTCTGGTTTTTCCATTGTCCAAGTGAAATTTTATTAAGTGTCAAAAATGGTATGAATTATTTGAGTAGAATCCACCCTGTTTATCTAGTGATAAAAATTTATGAATCATAGAATTATTTATTGAAATTTACATTTTATCGATGTAGAATACGAACTCCTTGCTAAATCACTTCTCTGTAATAATTGTGGCTGTATCCCTTTGTAAAATTGTCGATTAAATTTTATGTGATGGAAAGAATTTTTTTGTATGTAGTTTACTTCAAAGGACATTTGATTGGGCATGTCGTTACCTGAATAAGTTCTACAAGTTTAGCCGAAACGTCTATAATGCATGGAATAGTATTAGCTATTGGTGGTCTATTACGAAATTTATAGAGTTGACAGGCATTGTTTTGTTCACGTTTGTGATTTTAGTTTACTTCTTTGGCGTTTGAGAGGTCATTTTTACTGGACAGAGTTAAATGATTTCCAAATTTTCTGGGTGATTTGGGATATGTGTCCGTTCCCGAAGATACCGATGAACCACGCCAATTTGTAGAAACAACCGAATATTAATTAGCTGTCAATTTTTTTTATCTGGATAATAATAATAATTTTATCTGGATAATAATAATAATTTTATCTGGATAAATAATTCTATTCTAGTTTCGCACCATTTAAATTTAACATTTCGTAAAAACCAATTTGATTACACTATTCGTATTAAGTAACAAGACATTTAATCGACACGCGATCAGTTAACTCTGTGAGCAGTAAACGCGTTAATCGATTGAGGATATTCTGGTACCGTTCTACTAGCTCCAAGCATGTCCCGTGAATTACTGTAACATGAACACTAGCTAATAGAAAAATTGTTACAAGGAAATTTTAATACGCAATAATACTTCTCTAATGATGAAGCTTTTCCATGGAAAAGACCATCTGGAGAGAATTCTACAATCATTGGACTGGAAAAAACAAGTATCAAATTACTACATAGAGAGAAATGGCACGAGGGATTATTATGGAACAGAGTAACGATGAAATAATGGTTGAAACCAAAGAGAGGATGCAGAGCGGCTAAAAGCAAGAAGTCTGTTGCTTCCCAAAGTTTCCATACAATGTGAAAATGTTACTTCCGTTGAATAAAGAAATAGATTATTACTTTATATTGGGATACATAACTTCCTGTCAGCTTTATATGTATTATAATAATATTTAATCCATTGATTGATAAACGAATACGTGTTACTCGATGACAAACTTTGTACTGATCATTTTCTTCATAAGCTCGGCACCCTGAACAAAGTAACATACACTTTTCTGATAAATTGCTGTAAATTTTATGGCCAAATTTATCAAGATGCTACGAAAGTCAAGTAGATTTATTGTCAATAGAAGTAGATTGTTGATAAATAATTTGTAGGCAATAGTTTAGTGTGAAATATTAGATAGAGATAAAAGGAAGAGTTACCAGAGATAAATTAGTAAAATATACCAACAGCACCCTATTCCAAGTCTACAAGAATGGAATGGATTTAATTTTCAAATTTAAAAACATGTAACTATAAAACATATCTACTGGGAATTTGACGGTACCGAATCAAAGGCAGGCTACGTGAGGGTTACAGACAGTGGTAATAAAGCAAGACACAAAGGCGCTACTGGGGTTTTTCCCACGTCCTGTGAAATCTAGCGACATAGGGGGGTAATGAGGTTGGTAATTTTCTCCAAAATCGTCGGTGAGGGGGACAAACGGCCCCTCACAGAGATGGCAGGCAATATCGAGCTCCGCCACTGACGGAATACGAAATAAAGCAGCGGGGGAAAATGATTTAAAACACAAGCAGAAACGATTTTGGAAATTAAGGAGATGAGGAGTTCCACATTAAGGACGTGGAGGTGTTTATGCTTTGTATATTAAGGAGATAATTTTTTGATGGTTAAGAACGTGGAATTTATTTTTGGAGGTTAAGATTGGTCAATTAAAGGATTGGAAATTGTTCTCACCACTGATATTAACAGTGGCAGTAAGGCGTGATCCGGTCCGGAGCAGCGAGGAAGCGGCAGCTGGAAGTCCAGGCAAAGCTGAGACCACACAGTGTGTACATACCTCTGTTTTTAACGTTTTTCCGATTTCCTGGTACTGCCAGTTTGGAGTACGATTACTGTGTTTGCTATTTTTCTCTATGAGAAGGCCAAATTAAAACGATCCTTAGTGTAGAGCTCTTGGAATTAGAATAAATTTACTCTGTATAATCATTGTTAACACATATAGTGTTTATCGTTAAAAAATTACCGGCTTATAACTTTAAATTAGGAAAAATGTAATATTTATATGTATGTAAAACTGTTAAATATAGAAACAAACAAACATCTAACAGCAAAGTAGCTGGAATTATATTATTTAATACATTAGATAAAACGTTTCGTTCATAATTTTGCGACCAGTTCGGGTAAAGACCTGTGCTATCGGATGATATTTTTTAATGGGTGTAGATACATATAAATTAAACATTAGAAGTAGAAAACGAGAAAATATTTCTTCAGGAACTGCGTATAGTTAGGGATGAAAGTGGCATTATGACTTTTATATTTATTTATAAGCGTTTTCCTTAATTGAACCCATATTAAACACCAAGATAGGATCTTGTAATGCCTTAAATATGTCCTTAACCACTTTAATAGAAAAGGAGACCGAAGGAATACATTTATACATGCGTTTAGTCCTGAGTGAGGACACAGATCACTTCTCTTCAATGGAATTTTTTTTATTATATAAGCGGCGTAAACATAATAAAGTTGAGTGATCGTGAAAATTAAAGTTTAAAATTCGCCAGAGACTGAAGAATTAATATATTAAAACTTACATAAATTTATATTTTAACAATTGAAAAGTAGTTTTTATATTTATTACAGAGATTTAGTTCTTTTGTCATTATCATTCTTCTTGAAATCATTAATATTCATTAAGAAAAAGTACTTTGTGACTGATATAAATGTTTTTTATTAAACGCATTGTATACATTAATAATAGGGTTCCCGATTAATAAAAGTACTTTTATTTTCTAATAAATGAATTATCATGGCAAGTAGTTAGTAGTGTTTAGGAAATTGGCTAGTCTCCTCAACGATTAAGTAAACTGTCACTTATGGACAGAAAATTTGAATGTTGTGTAATAGGAATCTTGACATTTATGTCCATTTTAGGATATTGTAAAGTATCAGACATTGGAAGCTCTATGTTGACCTAGAAAACGGTTGCTAAATATTGCATTTGTATGGCCAATTTGATGTTTTCATTGTAAGTGACGAGAGTAGCTTTGAAGTTGGGTGAGCACATGGAATAACAGGTAACAGCAACGTCAAGGTCACTGCCAAGACTCGTATTGACCGATTCTGAATAGCGATCTCTCAGGTCTTCGTTTTGAAAACGCCAACCACCACTGGATTTGTTTTATACTAGTCAGGCTCTGACAGAAAGATTGAATAATGATGGCATTTGCTAGAATTTGTTGACAAATGAAAGCTGTGACATAACCTCACTTAAATGTAGTAGCATAGCCAATTTTTTTTGACATTGACGCTATGGCACAAATATCTTTTACGTGATGGTTTCAAAATAGTCTGCCTTTGCTTAGAAAATTACTCTTATTCTTACATTACACTGAAAGTAATACATGGCAATACGTATTAGAAGTGAAGTGAACATTAAATATTTGGATCCGATTGCTCTTCAAAATTACACAATTTTAAGGAACTGCACGAGAAGTGATTTTGGAACTTTAAATCCATACTCATTAAGCCAGTTCTATTATCGGCAAGAAACTTTCAGTATTGTTCATTGTTCCTGACGAAGACTGAAATCGGTTTCAGCATAACCCAGTTACTGATTTTACAGTCGTGCATTTCCGACAGACCACGGCACGTGGGACGCGTCATGACGCAACGGTTAATTAATGATACGAAGAAAAATAAAGGTCTGTGTGTATACGGGACACGGTATCGACTGTTCCGAGAAGCGGCCGTATTTTTAGGAGCGACAATTAGGAATGGCGTCGCGTGCTGCGGCCTTCGTGGAAGCCTCTACAGTATAGTAGCATCAGCTGACTGTGAATGGCGCGTTACGCAATGCGTGATGCTTACCTCGGCTGCAGCAGATCTGAGGGTCCCTGAGACAGACAGACGGACTGACATACAGACGCACAGGCCGAGCACGTCGACTGCAAGCCAACTATTTGGCGACGAGACGAGACGAGAAGGGACGGGACGGGACGGGAGGGCGTCAGCCGCTCCGCTCAGCACCGCACTGAAGGTGGAGGGGGATATTTCGGAGGGAGGGGAAGGGAGGGCCGACCGACAATAAACACCTCGCACGCGACTCGCTCGCTCTAGAAACTTGCGACAAGATAAGGCGCTTACGCACGCTACAAACAAATATAAAACGGTACCAAAATAGGTGACATAAACGTGAGCAACGAATAAGCCGGTCCAAAATTCATGTCTCATTAATTTGTCCCGTGAACGACCCCAAGATTGTATAATTATAATTAGGGGAATCAGAATAAGACATAGAAGCCATAATTAATGGCATGAACGTAGACCTGCAGAAAGAGTTCAATGTGAGGATTAATAGAGGGAAAACCAAGGCAGCGGAGTGTAGTATGGGAAACAGTGGAATCACAAAGGGGTGTAAGACTGGGAAGAGATATTTTGACGGAAGTTAAGGAATTCTGCTACTTGTGAAGCGTAATGACTAGGGATGGTAGAAGTATAGTAGACATAAAGAGTAGGATAGCACAGCCAAGGAAGACTTTCACGAAAAAAGGAATTTACTTACGGGTAAAGTAATTGTGAATATTAGGAAATCGTTGCTAAAAATGTTTGTATGGAGCGTGGCGTTATATGGGTGCGAAACGTGGACGATACGAGTTGGGGAAAGGAAAAGAATAGAAGCCTTTGAAATGTGGTGCTATAGTTTAATGCTGAAATCAGATGGTTGGATATAATCGCAAACGAGGAAGGTCTTAACAGAATAGGGGAAAAGCGAATAATATGGAGGACGTTAACTAAGAGAAGAGATAGAATAATAGGGCACATTTTAAGAAACGCGGTTCTTGTAAATTTACCATTAGAAGGAAGTATGTGGGGTAATAACAGAAGGGGAAGGTCAAGGGTGGAATAAGATAAGTAGATTAGTTTAGTGGATTAGCGTGATGGAGGTTGCGTGGGACCAGTCTTAGGACTGAATACCATAAAGTTAACATCATGGACGACAGCTTTTTACCCGATATTAAGTATATTGTTAAATGATAACTTTTTAGTTTTATTTTCTTGTTACACTCCACAATTTATATACGAAGTTCAGAAATTAATTGATCTAAAATTTCGTCTTACATTTGTCAAGACAAATAAATGCATAAATCCACAATATTCATTGTTAAATTTCACTTTTAAATGAACTCTTTGACCTATTCCACGGTTTTTGTCCCCCTCTTAAAATAGGAAAGGCCAAAAGCATAGTCTTGCTTCCTAAGCATTGCCTGTTAATCTTGGAAGAGAATCCCACGATGAGCTTCCTGTAGTTTGCCCGTGCAGATAGAAGTCGCATTGTGCTAGGTCAGGGTTGTACGGTGGATGAGACAGATCTTCCTATCCAAATTTCAAATCTGGTATGTCGACCGATGTGTGACCTTGCATTGACATGCAAAAGAAAAAATTCCCTATTCTCTTTTTTCGGCAACGGAGTGATTGAGATACAATTCATTAGCCAATTAACGCCCTAATTTTTACCTTTACAGACATTCTCTGCCCATTTATAATTATTTAAAACAGGAAATAGAAACATTTTTGATAATAAGTGGTCGAAAAACGATGTCCTAATATGAGGACAGTGGGCGATCCCGTGTTTATTTCCCACAATATAAGTGGAGAGTTCACCTAATGGTATGCAGTCAGTAATAGCCATTAGCAGTTGGTGTGGCTATAAATAATTTTTAAACAATATTTATTTTCAACAAACTAGGTATAAGTTAGCTCTCGTCCGAGTTGACTGTCGCGAGGGTGTTTACATTGTAACAAAGAAACAGAAGTACTTGCAAATTTGGGTGGTACGGAATCAAAGGCAAACTGTACGAGGGAACGTATTGGTTCCAGACAGGGGTAGTAAAACCGAGACACGATGGGGCTGATAAGGTTTCTCCCAAATCCCGTGAGATTTGGCGACATCGGGTGGTGAGGACAATTGAAATTTTCCCAAAAATCGTCCGTGGACAACGATTCTTCGCAGAGGGGACAAATAAGATTTTATATTGGACAGGATCGAGTCCCATCACCGACGGAATATGAAATAAGGAAGTGGGGAAAAGTTATTAAAAGCCAAAGAGAAAGGGATTTCCGAACATTAAGGACGTGGAGTTTTAGTTTAAGGACGTCGAGTTTATGATTGGGACAAAATGACTGAGACTTTAAGGAGATTATGATTGGAGATGTAGACTGAATTTTAAGAGGGAATGATAAGAAATTGGAGATTTTCCTGGCCGTGGACATTTGAACAACGGGAGGAATACGTGAACCAGTCCGGATCTCCAAAGAGCTCATGTTTTTACAACGTGGAAGTCTAGATGAGTCCATCGACAAGTTCCACGCAAGCTGAGACGACACCATCAACACCAGTATTTGTAAGCTTTTTCCGATATCCTGATAATTGTGTTTTTCCTGTACTGGTTACTGATTCTGTATTATGAGAAGGGCCATTTAAACGACCCTTATTGTAGATCTCATATATCTAGTTCATAAGATATTTAGTGTGATTAAATTATATATATATAGTTAATATTTTAAAAAATTGCCGGTTTATAACTTCAAAATGAACAATTGCAGTAATTTTTATATAGATAAATTTAGTGTAACTGGATTTTTCATCCTTATCTGTTATTATTTAATTATAAAAGCATATATTACCTCCAAATTCCGAACACACACACGTATGCTTTCATTGAAAGTCCGATAATCAGACGGCCCTTATGGTCGGATTTGAATAACTAGTGCTCGAATCATGAACACTGATTAAGCTGAATGGGGTATATATTCTCTCGCTCTCTCTCGCCAAAGAATTATAATTAGTATATTTTTAAAGCAAAGCTGACATTGAGTAAGTTTCATACAGAATTGTCAAGGACGGAACTTTGAGCGCTAGAGCACCCGCAACTACGTATTTAGAAGGATAATAAGTTTGATTTTTTTGTTGCAGAGAAAGCGTCTGTGAGGCTGTCTTCATGAAGGAGGCAGCAGGGAATTGGAGTGGATTTTCTGTAGCTCTTGGAATATTGGATGAAAGAAGTCAAACTCCTTTGTATGTATGTATAAATTCATCTCGGGTTTCTCCTTTGTATGTAGTTGGCGCACAGTAGTTTTCTTCACTAATAACATGGCGTAATTTCCTGGTATAGATGTCTGGGTTCTGGAATTTGGAGACATAGACGGGAGCACACGACCAAAAATCAATTGTTCCACTGGTCTTAAGGTTATCTGTCAAGGAAGTGTACTCACCTGGAGTAGAGTACATTCCTGAATTTTGGTGGGTAAATTTAGAGAAAAGTAAAGAATTCTGTGCAAAATATAACGTACCATTGCACTTTAATTTATTATTTACTTATATGGGAAATCGCGGTGTTGCAGATTGCAAAAATTTTGACTGACGATTAAACCAAAAATTTAATATTTAAATTAATGCTTATATGATAGTGGAGACTAATCCTAGGTTTTAGTCAGTCACAAGAATTAATGAATCAAAGCTATATATTAACTTTGATTCCTACTTTTTATTCAGTTTCTCAGGAGCTTTCGGCACATACCATAGTCATCTACAAATTCAAAAACCCAAATTAATTTAAACATTAAAAATTATATAGTTTTAACATGATTTCAATCTTACATCTACTGTACATACCTTCAATTGTCCAATAATTTTGTGTTTAATATAATTTATTAATTTTCTCGTGGAATGTATATGATTCCAGATTGTGCTGGCCTACACAGGTCATTTGTCGAAATTTGGAGTTCTAGAACTTCAACAAATTTTTTGTTCCTGTGCTAACCAAACGCAATGCGCAACAACATCCACGAGTCGTCGAAATTTACATAGAAAATAACTTTCAATGACTAAACTTGGGTTAAAATTTAGCCACTCAATATTTAAATCGCCAAAAGTGATGTTAAAATTCAAATCGACTTGTCGAATCTCGTAAAACGATATTTGATAAGAGTAAATCAAAAATAACAAAATTGTCAATTATAACTCTAAAATTTTGATTTACTTTAAAATTTTAGCTTGGAGAAATTAATGCTTATTTCTTCTGTTCAAGATTCATGCTACTGGACGTTAGATTTTTTAATTGTTCAGTTAAGCTTAATTCAAAAAATCTATATGCAACTGTATTGAAGTTTGTAACAGGGTGAGTTAAGTGTTTCTTTTATAGCCAGAGCGGTAATAAAGTATTATAATATAATACTTTATATGTTGTATTCCTAAGTATATCATTTATATTTTATTAAATACTGCACAATTTAAATTAAACGCAATACATTCTTTCTACATATGAAACTACTTTCTGTAGTAATAAGGCCCTAAAACATAAAATTCGTTTTGTAATTTAAAAGAAATTTTGTCTATTTACGTTAAGAATTGTTGTTCTTTTAAAGATGAGTAATATCCTGTCTCAACATCTAATTAGACACCAACTCCGGATATTATGTGCTTTGTAATGTTTCTCAACTACTTCCAATGCGCATGGAACTTGAAAATCGCCGTAAACAATTACAAGATTGTTGCTATTAATCTCACTGGTCCTGGGAATATTTATACGACGTCGAAATTGATCGTTTAAGTATTATATAAAATGTTATCTCAAAACCTGGGCATTCATTATTTTACATGTAACGAAACGTAGTGGAAGCGTTTGGTGGAATCAAGGATCCAGCGCCTCGCTCCATATTAGGTTTCGCTCAAGAGCACAACCACGATCCTTCTCGTTGCCTCCGCAAAACGTCAGCTTGTCCAGCAACCGCTGATTCACATTCTACGTTGCATGCTAAAATAATTCAGTTGTGGTCCAGACATTCTGTACGAAAATACAACGTGACTCATTGACGAACTAACAGTTGGCTTCAATGGGATAGCAACTCAGACTTTTGTTTGGCAAATGAATCATCTTCACCAATCATAAAAACAAACTATGCTCAAGTTCTCTTGTCGCACTGAAATAACCAAACCGTTTGATATCATATACAGATTAATAATATTTCTGAATAAAAAATAGCTTCGAATCTTACGAAAAAGTTAAATAAGTTAGTACCTCTAAGGGTGCGCATGAAAATTTTAAACATCCATAAATGGGCAATAATAACGTCTTATAAACACGTTCGGGGTTTCTTCCGATGTAGTTTGCGTATAATTTCAACACCATTAGAAATGGGAGGGGCATAACCTTAGGCCTGTAACTGGAGGGGCGTTATTTAAAAATTGCTGCCAAACAAACGAGATTGGTGTTGAATCTGGAATTAAGGAAGTCGACGAAATTTTTTAATCCAAACAGCTGGATAAGAAGTGTGGGTGGATGGAAAAACAATGAGTGAATGAAACATCCCTAACCTCTACTAGCTGGGCACAGGGATTATTTTTAACTCTCTTGAGTTACTAGGAGTATTTCTGGAATTTTTATCGCACTATGAGTGCATTAGGTTGTCTTAAGCTTCGGGTACGATACGAGCGTAAGGCGATAGTGATGTTGAGCGACTCCGCTCACTTTTTCCGAATAGAAAGTAGCAAAGTGAAGCGCAGTACCGCTTATCTCTCAGAGATAGATCCTCATCGGTGACCCCTGACATTAGCTTCTCTCACCGTCCAGTATACAATTAAAATCTCTAAACATTGGAGACAACAAAAAGATAACCGTCAATGATAAATTATTTTTTTAATTCTTCATAGTTTTAAAAACTAAGTAAACCAAAATTGTTTGCTTGCCTATACATAAATTATTATTTCGGCACTGAGCAGCCCCGAAAGCTCCAATTAATATTAATAGAAAAATAATGAAAACGACTTAATTTTGAAACTGTAATTGGATTGTTATTTATAAATAACCAATTCATAATTGTATTTTGTGAAGTTTAAATGAATTTAGGTATTTTCAAAAAATTAAACATGAAATTAACAATTTAAATTCATGGATTGAAGTTTGCCTAGAGAGACGGCACCATAGAGACAGGAAAAGGGACTGTTGCGTGAGAAATCCTAGCCGTGAAGGATTGAAGACTTCCCATGGAATGTCGTTTACTTGATTGGGTGTTCACCCCGGGTAAAGTCTCGAGGACGGTTTTCCTTCCACCGGAGTTACTGACCACAGTGAATTATTTTGAGTTTGGATCAGAAGGGTCAGGTGACGAGGCCTCCACCCTATGGCAGGGAAACGGATAGCAAAATTTCGGGAGACGTCAGTGGTGGAGGAGAACTCAGAACCGTGTGGTGGGTCTGAACCATGATAAAATCAATGATAGGTCAACTTTTGGAGATAGTTGTCGTGGATCAGTTTTCAGTTCTTATTTTGATCAGAAAAGATTGAAAACATAGAGAAAACATACTATCAGTGAACATCACTTGCCTGTCCCGTAATCTTGGGCTTTCAGACAATATTCTCTGTCTAGTAAAGGTGAAATACGATTTATTATTGAATGACAAGAGAAGCTGATGATTGTGAGATATAAATGTTAATTGTTTGGAGAGAAACAAATTAATGTTATTTAATTATTTAAGAAGTAACGGTATGGAGTTTGACATGAGTGAGAATACATTCTGAGCAATAATAAAATTTCATTTTTTCAGCAAGAAATTACTAGAGTTGTTGGAGAGGGCAGAAAATTGACCGGGGAAATAGTTACCTTATTATGTTTTTTAATGATGTATACCGAAGGGGGATAAAATGAAAAACAGGAGGTGATAATCATAATAAAAATTATTACGAGACATTTTTATAGAGGTAGGGTAGAAGTAACAATTCTTGAGGATCGCAAAGAGGTATGAATAGAATGGGAAAGGGGTCAGAAAACTACAGAATTCTCCCTTGGATGCCTCGCAAGTAATTATATTAGGTGCTATATTAATAATAGACTTTATAATAAAAAAGGAAAACAGTTTACTTGAACCTAAACAAATTAAAATCAATATTACAATGTTGATATTTTTAAACTTTAAGCCAACATTACATATATATTTACACAAAATTGATACAAATAAATTCCTTAAAACTAACAATTCTCAATCTCTAAACTCAGGGTCGTACGTTATGGGCCTTCTCACGGATCAGAATATTTCACACAATATCTACTTGGACCTGGCAGTATAGGGAGTCAGCAAAATGCTACAGGAGTAATTACAGTGTCGTCAAAATGGACCTTACAGCGTATTCCTCGATCCAAATCAGAGCCGTCGCCGCTGCTATTATTCCTGCTTCGGGAAGAATTTCCGTTTATCCTCGTCTCCTTGGACTACCTGTCCGATAATGCCGATCATATTGTAACATCCCACTACATGTTACGGTAATCGTAACGTTTTTCACCTTCATTTTAAAATCATATTTTTTTTAACAAAGTATCTTTTATGTATTAATTTTGGCTAAATATCCACAAATTCAATATTATCTTCGTACAGCCGTGCCGTTAAAATGCATATTGCGTGACGCAATAATATAAGCGTAACGGTCTCTCAGAGATGCACAGAACGTCTATAAAAAGAGCGATGCGGACATCGTGTTTGCTCCGTGGAGCGAGGCGTCCAACAATGCGATAGGCATTTTTTTCAATTTATTTTTCATTATTGAGTCGACAGAGGAGTTGCGGGACGGCAATCGGCGAGAGCACACGGGCTTTGGGGAAGGCGTCTTAAATTTTCAAGTTGGAATTTTGATTGACGCCACGGTTGCATTTCCTAAGGAGATAGTTGCAAAATAGCCATAGTCGAAGTATCTATCCCTGATCGCCACCAACTGGCGAGTCCCGATTCAGCTACCACCAGCGGGCCATCAGTCAGTACGTCCTGTCACTGCGGGGCTGCTTGAACGCGATCGTGTGGGTGGACTGCACTCTGCACTTCCTGCCTGCACCTAACCAGGCTGGTTACCGGAAAAGATCGGTCGTTCCTGGCACGCTACGTGAGCGAGCGGATCGAAGTTTGATCTATGGACTGCGCCACAACATAGCTAATGAGGTGAAATTGTTACAATACATCAATATATCCCTAATTACGACATTGATCACGAATATAACAATTTCGTTTTCATCATACTTCTTGTGATAACGTGTGTACAGGTTCTGTAACGTGAAGACTCCATAGATAAGTGAATATAACTTTCATATCACTAGTGGGAGAAAGGTTTAGGTTTACCAATAAATGGAAACTTGTTTGTGAGAATGGAGCATGTTTTGGGAAGCGATATTTGTTGAGTGTGGTTTGTTGTAGCGTTTTGCCTTGTATATGATAAGTGTTAATTTTAAGTTGCATTTTTTTTGTCTTTGGCGTGGGAGATATCCCTTGATAGCAATCATATCCTTAAGTTGAGCGCATTGACTCCGATCAGCTGACACGCTTGCGCCCTCTGCGCATGCGCATCAATAGTCACATAAAAAGCTGACTTCATTATCTTATATTACTGTTTTCAATAATAGACATTAATGTTATAGGTTATACCTGCTAATATGTGTTCCAAACCAGCTGGTATCAGGATCACTCTTATTGTCACTTGGTTTGCGGGTCGATGCTAATTAGTACGGTGACGCCCGCAGGTATAAATTAAAATAGTAATAATAATTGATACAAAATCATTCTCTTTCATATTTTGTAACTTAATGAGGGTAACTATTAATTGTAAATCTATAATAAATATAACTTCCAGATATAATTTTACGAATTAGAAACCAAGATATTTTGTTGTAATTCTTCTCCTGCACGTTACTTATCCTCGCTACGTTCATGAATGCTTTATTTTTAAAAGAATCCGGGTATCTTGCAAGAAGAATTCACGTCCAAGTGTGAGTAATTTCTCATTGAAGGTGAGATGTTATAATATGCTCGTCTCCACAATCTCCCTTGCCTAAAATCCAATCATCTGTCTCAAAATCCATCTTGCCTAAATTCCAATCATCTGTCCAGAAATCTCATAAACCTCTCTCCAAAAATCTCTCTGAAAGCCTTTTTATTACCTACTCTCCACTTCTTTAGTTCATATCACCAAGGTTGCAGGGATGGATGTTGACCAATAATATTTATGGCTACTTTCAGTGAGAGCCACAGTGTCCAATCTACTTCAACACATTTCGGAAAAACCACACCCGATGCCGCCAAATCAGATCATAGCTTGGGGAACATACCAGGCGCGCCGTGATGACTGGGGTTTATTGCCCCCGGCTCAAATACTGTCTCCTTTCTTTTGATTCTGCACCGGCAGATGTGTGTGACCGTTACAATGCGAAGGCTTGTAGCAATTTAATCTTTACTACGTTCAAACCAAATCTTATATTAAGCATGCATTGCTTAATAATATCGAATCTTTGTGAAAATAAAGCCTTCCAAGAACTCAAACAAAGACAGACTACGGAGAAAATTATGGCACTCAACATAAGTGAATATATCCGACTAGGCAAATGATTTAAGGACAGTTGATGTTTTTCACCTTTTAAAGAAAATGATAATCACTTATGTTTCGTCATAACAAAAATAATATAAATTTATTTCACGATATTTATAATTATGTACAACTTACTAGTATATATATATATATATATATATATATATATATACTACGTTTTATAACGTCTTACGTCTTCCGATTCCCAAACGCCACTTCTCTCTGTCTTTCTGTCCTCTTTCTCAGATTTCTTAATTTATGCCACTAATCCAGCTCTTTCTGGGCCTGCTTCGTTTCCTTCCTTCTTCCGGCTTCCAACGTAGAATTTGTTTCAGTAGTCTTGTTTCTGGCATCCTTTGTACGTGTCCAAACCAGATCAGTTGTTTGTCTCTTATGTCATCAATTATGTTGTGTTTCACATCCATAATTTCTCTAATTTTTGTGTTTGGTATCCTGTTTGTTTTTGATCTGCCTACCGCCCTCCTCCAGAAATCCATTTCTGTCGCTGTTAACTTTTTGGCCATTTGTTCTTTTAGTGGTCAGACTTCAGCGCCATACGTTATTATATTTTTTACAATTGTATGATATATTCTTTGTTTGTTCTGTTTCGTTATACTTTTGTCCCATAAAATGGTATTTATCATGTCTATAGCTTTCCTGCCCTGTACATTTCTTTCTTGAATCGCCTCATCGGTGTGATATATTTATTCCCAAATATTTATATTCATTGCATCGTTTTATTTGCTGTCCATTTTCAATTTCTGGGTTGTGTTGTTCTCCTCCAATACACATGTATTCAGTCTTGTTCATATTTACTTCTAATTCCCATTTTGAATACTCTTCTATTAATTTGCAGATCATGTAATTCCTATCGTCATAGTCTTGGGCTATCAATATTTGGTCTTCCGCAAAACATAACGTGAATAAGGTGTTATCTGTTAAGGATAGACCCATGTTTCGGCATTTTTTATTCCATTCCTTTAGTGTGTGTTCGAGGTAGATTTTGAATAATGTGGGGAATAGCAGCAGCCTTGTTTTAATCCTTTGGTTGTTGTGAATTCTTTAGTGACCATGTTGCCTATCTTAATTTTTGTCTTTGATTATTTATACAGGGACTTTACTGTTTTTATTAGTTCAATGTTAATGTTAGTTTCTTCAAGGGCTTCCCATAGTTTTTTTCAAAGGGACGCTGTCATGCGCCTTCTTTAGGTCAACAAAGAGTAGATGTAATTCTTGTTGAAAGGACGTTTTCTTTTCAATAATTTGAGTAATCGAGAATATATGATCAATTGTCGATCTACTTTCTCTTCCGCTTCCATTTGTTGGTATTCCTTTTCTATTCTTTGTTTCATTATGTTTCCGTATAATCTGATGATGGTATTTGTTACGGCTATTCCCCTGTAACTCCCACATATACTCCTGACGCGTTTTATAAATACAAGCGTTTCATATGATTCTTTCCATTCCACCGGTATCTCTTGTGCGTTTACACATTGTTGAAAGTTCCTTTGCAAATGTTCAAAGAACTTTTTGCTTCCATTTTTGATTAGCTCTCCATATATATTCCCGGCTCCTGGAGCTTTTACATTTTTTCGAGCTTTGCATTGCTTTTCCACTTCTTCAAACGTTAATCTTATCGGTGATCCTATTACTTTTATGTTACGTAATTGATTATTATCTATATATATTCTCTACGTTCTTCTGTTAACAATTTTTGAAAATGTTGTTCCCATTTCTGAGGTGTTATTGGTGATATAATCTCTTTTCTTCTGTCTGTTCTCATGTTCTTCAGTATCTTCCAGCTCTCCGTGCTTCTTTGTCCTCCCAAGTATGTATTAATTACTAAGCATTTCCTTTCCTATGTTCAATTTTTTCTCCTACTAATTTTTTCCGTACTTCTGCTTGGGCTTTATTGTACATTAATTTGTGTTCTTGGAACTAAGATACTGTTGATATTTCTTCATTTTTTCTTTGATATCCTGCTCTATCTCTTCGTTCCACCAATAGATAAGATAAGGTAAGATAAGATTTATTGGATCCATTAGTCCTCTATTGAGGTAATAGGACAAGTCAAAGAATATGTTACATATCACACTAAGAATACGAATATAGGAAACAAAATATGGATACAACATATGAGTAAAAAAAATTATGTATACAATGATAAATAAATAAAACAAAGCAGAGCAAACAAAATATGAATACAACATATCAAGAATATGAGTACAAAACAATAAGAGAGATAGTAAAAGAAACTATGTATACAATGATAGACAAATAAAAGAAAATATACATAACATATACAAAAGATATAATTTCTAGAGAAACAATGTCAATTTGGAACACTAGCGGTATAATAGAGATTCACGCACTTCACACTTCACAATACACTACACTTTGAAACACACGTGTGTAGATCCGTGGGAAATCAGGCTCCAGCAGATCTCGTCAATTTAGGTCATGAAACAAAGAAGAAAAGACCGTTAATGAGAGGTTAACGTATAATATACACCTGATATTGTTTGCATATGATGACCACTGATTCAGCACTTTTGCAAAAATAGACTTTAATTACTTTCAGACCGATTGATAAATTCAGGAATAGAATAATAAACTCCTTCTAGCCGGAGATTCTTGCACGCTTTAGTGAACTGATTATAACTGTTTAAATTTTTTATGTTGTCCGAAAGGCTGTTGTAGAGTTTTATTCCGGAGCAGTGGATACTGTGAAGGCGATGTTTATCAGCTCTGAGGACTGATCGGTTTCTAGTACCGTGTTGATGATAATGCCCGTTGCTTTGGAATAGGCTGAAATTACGTTTTACAAATTTTAGAATTTCTAGTATGTAGACGCACGGGAATGTTAGGATTCCTAAGCTTTTAAATAGAGGTTTACAATGTTCCCTACAATCTTTCTTATGGTTTACGTTTATGTTTATTTCTTTCGAATATACCTAATGCCTCAAGGGCTGCTTCGTGTATGTACTCCTTTATATGGTTGTATTGCTCTTCCATGTTGGAGGGGTTTTATCCCTCTAATTTTATATCTACCCGGATGTTGTATAGTATTCTCGGACTCTCGCCCTCTATACTTTGTAGGTTATATATTCTTTGTTGTAGTTTTTCACCTTCTTTTTGTATCTTTAAACCTTTGCTCTTTCGTCCGAGAAAAAATACTGTAGTTCTGACAAAGTAATGATCACTACCACAGTTCGGTCCTCTGCAAACTCTAACATCTTGAAATTTTGCAAAGATTTTTTGTTTTGTTATGACATAATCAATAATGGACTGCAATCTTCGAGTTTCTTTTCGCCATGTATATTTATGTATGTCACGATGTTGGAAGGATTTTCATATTATTTTGTTCACATGTAGTTATTAGTCTTTGTCCGTTGTTATTTACTGTATCTTCTCCATATCTACCTATAATATTGTTGTTATCCTTCCTTCCTTTCTGCTATTTAAATCTCCGAGTATAATCAACTCTCCTGATGTTCCAACTTTCATGATCTCATCATTTAATTGTTGAAAGAAGGCATCTTTTACATTTGCCTGTTCATCATCATTTATGGCATACACACCAATTATCGTCAATTTGTATCCGAATATACCTCTATTTATTTTTATATAAGTCTTTCATTTATTGCTTCCCATATTATGTATTGTCTCCATCTTCTGTGTATTACGATTGATACTCCTTTAGTGGTTCTTATTTCTTTGGATACTCCGCTTAAGAAGTGGTCGAAAGTACCTAGATTTTCGGATCCTTTTCCTTTTCTTTTTGTTTCTGTATTTACGGCCATATTTTTTAGTTCCTTTAGTTCCGTAATTATTTAACTTATTTTCCTGTTTATTCCTTGCATATTCCACAACTTAATAGTTAAAATGTCTTTATACCTGCAATTTGAAAGTTAAAGCAAGTGAATGTTATTGTGACGTTTATCGGTGGGAATGTTATAATTAATATTGGACAGTGTTGTCCATATTTAAATTATAGAATATTTAAGCTAAAAATAGTCTGTTATGTCGTTTCTTAGATGGTTACTTAACAAAAGTCAAGGTTCAACAACTTGATGAATCGCACTGCATTGCTCCATTAATTTATTTGTCTGCATGTCTAGAACAATAAGCACTGACAACTGAGCCAATGAGCTGATGTCCTCATATTGATGTAAACGCCTCGTTCGTTAGTCACATTAGGAACAATGGATGAGACTACGTCGTTTCTATTTTCTTCAATATCTAAGGGATAAAAATGATTCTACGCGTCCAAACGAATAAAATTCTTACTATTATATCATTGTTTCCCGAAATAATGTAACATTCTGCATAGTATTGTTGGAAGGAATTATTGATTATATTTATTTCCTGGACGGGTAAAATATTTTAAATTTAAGAATAGACGACCAATCATTGTTATGGGGTGAGTGACAACGTTAGTCTTTGCTGCGATCCTTAACAAAGATGTCACAAAGAATACTCTAGGTAAAACACTGCTCCGAAACCAAAGATGAAAGTTAGTCAATTATTAAACACAAAATGAATAATAAAAATGGAATCAATTTTGCAAACTCAATAAATTGTTGTTTTATAATACGTTGAAGTTTAACAATTGATATAATTTAACAATAATCTGAAACCTGAAGAAGGTGCGGATATGCACCGAAACGTCGTTTAATTAAAAATAAAAACTTTCTGAATACATGGCCGTAAAATTATTTCATTTATCTATTAAACTAATTCATTAAGTTGTTAAAATTTCAATTTTTTTCGTAAAAGAAAATAATTTAGGATATATGTGGCTTACATTTTTAAGCTAAATTAAAGAAAAACAAATTCCTTTTCGTTTTAGAAATTTTTTTAATAATCATTATTTTAAGTCGCGTCTACTTCCAAGGTAATAAGTGATTACATAACTGTGTGTAACTTCAGAATACATTTGGCTTTATTTATAAACTAGTTCAAATGAACTCGGTGGATCAATATTTGTTTATAATTTATCAAATAGATCAAAATAGATGTTTTTAAAGGAGCTTAGTATGTTTTTCTGCATGTCTAATGATTTGTTAATTCCTCACTAACTTGCATTTCGTTAAAAATCAGGGATTGATATTTGTGCTCCCGCCCATTTACATTTAGGAGGAGATGAGTTTAAGAAAATTGTTCAATCAGATTGGCTGGATAGTGTTGCTAGCTTTCTTGCAATTGTATTTACTTGTTAACCTTCAATTGGGCGTGATTCCGGTGGCCGATACATAAATAAATTTACTTATAAATATATAATACTCCTAATCTAACAAACTATTTTTTTAAAATATGTATTCCTGATTGAAAGAGAATCTCTACTCCTCATTTCACGTTGATCTAAGGGACACGGGGACTGAAATTCCTGTAAATGAGTTGCTACTGAGCTGAAATTTAATTGTGTGTTAGCAAAGCACATGTGTGTAGCAATGTACAAAATTTTGTTCTCGTAAACTTGTTTCTGTTGAGACATTTTGGAAATTATTTTCAAAATTTTTGCAGTTTTGAAAACGTTTCCAGCGTTACGTAATTAAATATATTTTAGCTTATTTTACATTTATATGTAGGGCTGACCAATGTTATCAATTTTTAGTATTATTTTTTAAATTTAATAAAACTGTGGAGAGAATTTTTTTATTAGAAACTTCATAGGTTTACTTAAAAATTAGCATTTTTCAGAAGTTTCAAATATTTTTTCACCTAAACTACTTGAACAATTAAAAAATTAAAACTAGTATTTGAAGGTATTAGCATTTAAATTATGTACAAAAAGAATGAAGTCAATGTATCAATATTAGTGACGCATAGATGGTTTTTGAAGCTGAGAAAAACACTATTTTTCTAAAAATAAATAAATAATTTATTAAATTGGAAACAAAAATGTTGGTTAAAAGAGTCCTGTAGCATATGCTACACCTTTATTCTTTTGTTCGGCAGCTTTTTTTCAGTTTACTGAATTAAAAGGCAAATTAATATAAAAAATTATAAAACCAAATTTTCTTTCAGATTTTGGCGGAAATTTCAGTCCACTTGTCCCTTAATCATTTAAATTGGAGTTCGCATTAAGTTTAATTTATATTTTTGAGAATTGTCACTTCACATCACAAATTTTCTGAGATTTAACCTAAATTTATTTTCCTGGAGAGAATTTCCTCTAAACACTCCCACAGGCAAATTAGTTCAGTCGTTGATGATCCTATTTAAGAATGAAAATTTACCATCTGTTTTTGTTATCTACATTTTACTTTGTATTGATGATTCCATCTACCTATAAAACTGGGCTTTTGCATTTTGGAGCTAAATCCAATTTATGTTTTTTGTCCCGTATAAGCTTTGAATATAAAATGCAGCCGTGTATCCTCCTTTCTTTACGACTATATTTCCCAAATTAGTTGTTCTGACTTTTCGTTCATATGACCTGGCCCAATTAGCACGAAATTAGAAGCCGTTTTCTGATCTCTATCTAATAATTCTATTTCAGTATATTTATAGGGATTCCAAGAAGCAGTCCCTCTCATTATGTCGGCGGAAACTTGATGTTGGATTTGATCGTCAGGAACCTGTGGTTCAGCTGGTTTTCATATTCTTCCTTGAGTTTTCCCATAGTTAATTTCTTTATTTTTATTGGAAATGCCCTATGCGTTTCTCGTTAATCTTAGGAAAATAAAGGACGTATGGAAGGAAATGAAAAATAACTTATAAAATTCATAAACTTATAACATTTGTTACGAAAGTTGTAGGATACAACAATATATGCTTAAAAAATTTATACCATTTTAATTATTATATATACACGCAATTTATAGATTAAAATAACATTATTTCTTATACTTTTCATCAGAATTAAATTTTAAATAGTGCCTATTCATGCCGCACATTATTCAGCAATAAAAATTTTCATCCCTATAATGAATTAGATCCAGAGGGACAAAAATAAAATTCTACTATTTTACAAATGTTTTTAAAAGCATTTTATTTTATTGGAAAGTGTCAAAAATCTCAATCCATCTTCCATGGCAGGGCTCAATATTCTGTCGCCATTCGTTAATATTTTCGATTGTTTCGTTTCTTTTTACACACCAAACATCAAATAATTCACCGTTGAATATATATACGGAACAATGTTTCAAAATAAAAATATAGTTTTCCTCTACCTTCGCTCTGAAAAGGATTTGGCTTAATGTGACCCGTTCAAACACATATTACAAAAAAAATTGTCAACATTATTTAGATAATCAAGGCAAGTTTGATAAATTTTATACTTAGCATCGTTTAATTTTGACTACTATATTTTATGATTTTTTTTAAGCTGAAATCTCTTTTCTAAAAACGATAAGATTAAATCCCCAGTTCTTCTTTCAACTAACGTCTGCTTTAATTCTTTAAGTGTATGGATGTTTCGTTCATTGAGATTTCTTGTGATTATTACTCCAAAGTATTTTAGAAAAATATTAAGGCTTGGATATGAATCAATAATAACCATTCTTCAGCTAATATTTCATTAGAAAAGATTTTCAGAAATGTGGGACATTTTTTCAGATTTAAAAACTATGAATCTTTTGGATTAAATAGTTGTAAAATTGTATATAATGTTGGTAAAAGAGTTAGACTGCGTGTTTTTTCTACAATCAAGTACCTTTTAATATTGAACCTCTGCATCATCACCAAATTAGAACTCTTCCACTTGCATTGTGTAAATATAAAGACGGAAATAAGTTTTTATTAATATCACTTCAATATCAGTCGGAAGACAATATGGAATCGTGCTTATGCAACTTTTCAGTGGTAGCATAATTAACTCCTATTAATTTATGATTAACTTGAAAATTACATTTTATACAAAACATTCTTCTGTCCTTTTTACTGGGAACCATCAAAATTGCTGCTGGAATTGTCAGCACATAAAGAGACGACTTAATAAGTGTGTGAAAGGGAGGTTATTATTTAAAAATTATGTAACATATTATTTGTGCCATTAAAACATAATTATAATTTCAAAATAATAACCCACCCCCTAATATAACTTTTTTTTTATTTTGGCGTCTCCAACGTGGGCCAATTAAAACACGTGTAGTAGAAATTATTTCATTTTATGTCTGTGTATTTATATCTTGTGCGTGATCGCGATAGTTCAGTGAAATTTGCGGAATGTTTGCGGAGCTTTTAAATTTTGAATAACATATTTTATTTATATGTTCCTTCGTTCGGGTACAATTATAAAGATAGTGGAAATTAATGATCATTCAAACGAAATTAATTGTGAAGTAGTACCAGTCTCCAGGCGGAATAATGAATACGACAAACTTGCGGAACTCGAAGTATCACGTTGTTTTTTATAAAGTACTAGTATGAGTTCTCTTCCGGTGTACGGCATGCGTTAACTACTCTTGGGTTTCCAACCGCGATGAAATGATTATCAGTGACGTTTCAATGTTTGCCATCGCCATCTTCTTCAGACTCAAGTGTCCAAATCGGTTATTATGGGAATTTATGTAGCCTCAGGTAAAAGCTGTGCGTGCTCATTGGTTCGCTGGTGTCCGTTGTCTGCGGAAAGCGTACCGTCCCATGTCCACTCGGATTCATCTTTTACTAGCGTTGCACAACACTTACTTGAATGATTCCCACAGTGGAGTGAGCTTCAGATATAGCTTCCGGGCTGAGACACCAATATAAAACAATAACACTACGTTTGATAATTGAGACAGGGAAACGCTTGTGCACTAGTTCGGTACGATTTGAGACACATCTCAGACTTGTCGTTAAAAACAAAGTGTTCCGCGACTTCCTTATAGCATAATATATCTACTATTCCCACTCCAGCTTACTGTCAAATTAGAGGCCTAGGTATTTGCATTTTGTCTCCTATGCCACGTTTCTCTCCTATAATTTTTTATTTAATGGCATATTGCAGACAAAATCTATTAAAAATGTACACATTATTATTTACAATAATATTTATAAAATTGTTGATTTTCGTTTTATTTTTCTTGGGCTAAGTAGTTAGTGCGAGTTCTGATATTCCTTTCCCGAATTGTTATCATGGGAGCGGTAATGAATTTAACAAACAATTTTTATTATAATAATAATTTTAAAAGATAAATTAAATAAGAAAACGTGTACTAAGGTCATCTACTAACTAAACCATGGAAAAATGAAGGGCAATTTCATACATTTAAGGTGGCCCAAAGCTGAGGACATAAATTTACACGGTATTCAAACAAACAAGATTGCTTCTGTGGATAAAAATAAAACAAAATGTGCAGCAGAGATGTATCACCTACGTTTCAGCCGGAAAGGAAACTGCATTTTGTTCATCGGTCTGCGTCTCGGAGTCTTATTAAGAATAACTTCGAAATTTCCTTAGGAACAGTAATGACGTCGGCAGGCGAAGAAAAGTATATTTTATACCGCCAGATTCCAAGATACCTTAAGCTTTTATTTCTTTTTATAGTCTTGTCACATATTTTGACCACTGGGTTGCGGAATAAATTTCCTTTTATCAACAGGTAACCAGTTTTATAATGAGCTATGCTCATTTTATTTTTGTTGTACCATTTATGAACAACTTGTAGGGCTGTTTTCGCGTTGGCCTCCAGTTCTGATCTGGAGTTTCCTTCTACTGCTATCATGTCATCAGCTACAATGTCCCCAACAGAAGTTGACTGAGTCATGTGGTCCAGAAGGGGTTCCATATATAAATTCCAGAAAACCGGGCCACAAACGGTACCTTGTGGACATACCTTTGTGGTCGTCCTCTTGATCAGGTCGTGTGGACATAGTAACGTTACCTCTCTGTCTTTACAATTGTATTTAATCATGCCGTATAGTGTCTTCGTACAGTCTATGTCTCGTAATATTTGCATCAGAGAGGGCCACCATAGGTTGTCGAAGGCACCTCTTATATCGACTGCAAATCCTATTATATATTATTTGGCCGAAACTTTTGTATACTGTAGAACTCTGTTTATTGCGTCTTCAGTTGATCTTCCAAAGCGGAAGCCGTATTGGCAGTCATTATTCCCTCTTAGGATCCAGCAGTCTTCAAGTCTCTTACTCATGAGTTTTTCCACTATTTTCCCGATTGTGTTGATTAAACATATTGGTCTGTAAGAAATGCTAATCGGGACACCTTCCAGCGTTTCAGGAACCTTCCCTGTGCTGGACATAAATTCACCAATCCGCATAGGAAGGGGGCCAGTTTGTCAGAAAGTGCCATCAGCATCTCGTTTTGAATTCCGTCAGGACCGGGAGCTTTGCCTAATTTTCGTTCTATTATTATTTTTTAACCTCACTCTCATCAAAGGGTAACACAATACCTCCGTTGTTGTAGACTTACTCTTGTTGTTCTTGTGTTTCCTTTACAATGCTGTCATCGAGCAGGAGTTTACTCATTAGTAATTCTACGGACGACTTCCAGTCAGTGGTCATTTGGTTATCATCTCTAAATGTGGATAGGGACTCTGGATTGGATTTCTTTCCTGCTAGTATCTTATACGGTTTACCCCAAGGGTCGATCACTACGCATTGACTCACACATCTTTCACAATTGGATTGCCTAATTTCCTCCAGTCTTGTTTTATACAGTTGTTTTATTTCTCTGTAATAATCTAGTATCTTGTTCTTGAGGCTAGATCCGTTGACTTCTGATAAATTTTATGATATTTCCTGACTTTGCTTCTTAGGATCTGTAGTTTATCACACCAAAATCCTAGGCTTTGGCTTTTTCCGATCCTTCTTTTCTTAATGATTCCGTTTGCCGCTGTGTGAATTGCTTCTTCTAGTTCCTTCGCTTTCTCGTTTACATCATTCAATTGTGGCATCTCTGGCGGATTAAAACTTTCCAGGAAAGCGCTCCAGTCTACATTTCTGATATATATTTCGAATTGTATGAGGTTGTGGCCACTGACAGATTTGTTGCTTAGCACTGTCCACTTGTCTATTAGTTTGAAAGCTCCATTGTTTGCGGTAGTTACATCTATGTACGATCTAGCACCTGCATGATTTTGAAACGTGGAGGGATTATATGGTCGGTTGATCACTGGAAATCTCTGCGGGACATCGATTTCTGCTGACTTTACTCCCTTAGTCTCTGAAGTTCTGCCTCGATTCACGGACGTACTATTTTGGACCGCCATCCGGGTGCCAATTTGAGACTGCAAATTCCACAACCACGCAACCTCACTCCAGCCGTATCTGTATAATAAATTTAAAATAAAAAATTAATCAATTTTCTGGGCGTGTTGCTCTGCACTACAACTTCAACACTGTGTACCCTACTTTCTTAACATCCCTGCACCCACATAACCAAGTAGTAACAAAAATTGTAAACAATATAAAACTCAATATTACTGTGGAACATGTAAAATTTCTTTTCTTTTCGTATGCACACAAAAATTATCTTTCAAAAATGCTTTGACTAAGTCTTAAAAATGTTGATAAAGACACAATAATTTACGTATTTCATTGATATATTAGTTCTTTTCTTTATAATATTATGTATACGCTTTACGATACGATGGGAGCGGGTGCATCTGCTGACTCATAGTTTTCATAGTCACAATACAGTTAGCAGGTACCTGCATTCTCTAGCTGTGACTAAGAGACTAAGACTATCGTGTGAACGGGCCGTTAAAGCTGAACTATATTTATTTGATACTTTTCCGTTTATAATATATTATACAATTTCTACCACTAGTGCGTCTGAAAACTCAAGTTCTTTTACTATTTGATATTACCAACTATCCAAGTTTAATTTCATTTAAGCTTGCCAATTCCTTGTAATACTAGCTATTTTATCGTCTTCCGCAGGCAGAATCAGGACCAAGTCCACAATATTATTTCCACTGGCTTTCATCTTACGTGCTCAAAGCTGTTACTCCATTACCAAGTAATTTCAATTAACTATTCAATTAAATATGATATTAAATTACATCTAAGTTTGAATATAAAGTAGAACAGTAATTTCAGCATCGTTCTAAACATTAGACTTCGTTTCACATCCGGATGAGTTGACCGGAAAGAATTACAGGATTTGACACGCAAAACACGCATTATTGCGTTTTTGTAATGTTTGCGTGTCACAATTCAATGAGCTGTGGTTTCCATATGATGTTCATGAAGGTTTGACACTGTAATTTCGAAGTATAATAGGGAGTAGCTATTAATTTTTCATTAATATTGTGATAAAAAAGGCGTATTTTGTGATGTTGTGGCGTTATGAGGCGCAGTTCGGTCAACAACAATGGCTAGTCGGCTGAAAGATGGTGATTCCCCGCGGGAGAGTCCCGCCGATGATGGTGAACCCCCGCGGGAAACCCCCGCCGAACGTGTGTAAAAAATGAGGGCGGGGAACCCCGAAATTTTGTGAAATAGGGGAATTCCCGTCGGAAGATTTAAAAGGGAAGCCGATGGGTGGCTCAGGCCCGAGAAGTCAGATGAGAGGAGGAGAGGACGGACGTACGGAGAATTGAGACGAGTGGAGGAAAGGACGGACTTGGTCCGAGCAGATACGGGGAATTGAGACGAGTGGAAGAGAAGACGGACGTGGTCCGAGCAGATATGCAGAATTGAGACGAGTGGAGGAGAGGAAAGACGTGGGCAGAGCAGATGAGCAGAAGTCAGACGAGTTGAGGAGAGGACGGACGAGAGCAGACGTGATCAAATCCTGCAAGACGCCAGAGAGACGCGCAAACATTCGAGAGGTGGATGTTTGTTGGCCCAGTAATTGTGGGTAAGTTATAAAAAAAATTGTGAAACTTGCTCATTGCTCTGGATAAATAATATTTAATGATTTTTCTTTCTATTTTCAGCTACTGCATACTCCATCTCTCGAGAGACCCAAAATCCCCTGAGATTAAGCCCGTGTATTCACTTTAAATTAATAAATGAAAAATTTTAAAATTGATCATAATTTGTTCTATTAATTAATTAATGTTTTATACCCAAAAAGTATATTACAATATATTTACAAACAAATGAAATAGAATTTTTGAGAAATTATTGCTACAATTGCAAACCAAAGTACTACAACTGTCCAGAATGTTCGGCGATTATGTTTCATCTGTCTTATCTCATATTATAGCTGAAGTTCTGTGAAGTAATACCCGTCAAGAATAATACAATTTTGGAATGTATTTTCTAATCTGGGAAACTGGTTGTAGTCTTCAGATGGGTAGTAATGTTACTTTGGATGTCCGAAAATATCTACAGGACTAATCTTAATTTCGAGGAGACGACAAAGTCTTGGGAGTATGGGGAGTACCTGAGTGACATAATTCTCTTGATTTCGGACATTTTCGTGGAGCAGGTTCCAGTCACATTATAAGGGTGAATTGCTATCCGCTACAGAAAAAGTTACTATATTTCGTCGTACGTTGGAAATTAATGGTAACGAGGTGTCATCGGGGAGGAATTCTTTGTAGTCCTCGGCTACAATACGAGCGTTGAGCGACAAGAGAGATTGGGTGACTCCGCTAACTTTATTATTCCTATATACTTATATACTTCAATGTGTTTGGGGTTCCACTGGCTACGTAAAGCGCGAGCGGCAAGGTGGCAACGTTCCACTCACAGAGCCAGATGCTCATAGTAAACCCCGGATATTATTTTTTCTCACAGTTCAGAACTATAACAAACTCATGTAATGTACTGAAAACTTTAACACGAGATGACGAAAGTATGATTTTAGTCATCAATAAATCTTTTGTAATGCAATAAATATCGGACAAACTAAGATAGCTTAAAAACTCGCATTAAAGAACATAAAAAATAAATTATACATTCAAAAGTACCCAGTTGTGTCGAAACACATACATCTTAAGAATCATAATTACGCTTGGCATAACGTGGAAAAAGAAAATAATTACTTCTCGAGAATTATTCGAACAAAGTGTATGATCGTGTTTTGTTATAGTAGTTGAGTATTTTAAAATTATTTTCCATTGGTAAAATTTAACTGCCGAAAGCACTCATTGTTACGACATCATATCTGCTGTAACCATCGCAAGAGATAGTCCCCGATAGCAAATTATTCATATGTAATTAAATTTATAATTTTTAGGCTGAGGGAGTCAAGAAATAAATGACATGAATTGCTAAATTTGTAAGTTTTGTACCGTGTTTATATTTTATAAAACATTGGAACATTAAACCCATATTTAATTTATTGTAATATTAGGTTTGTAGTATGTCTCTCAAAAGGGAGACGAAATATCGTATTTATGTTAATTAAATAGTAATACATTTTATTTTCTGACTTATTGGTCGTCTTTTTATTTATTATTAAAACATTTAATTTAATTAAGATATTTTTAAAAAGGAAAGGACGAAAAATTTTTTCGTTTTAGCCTAAAATATTATATTGGTATTGAGCAATCCTAGCTTCAAGAATATTCAGCTAGTAGTGATTAAATTAATGTGTTTTGGAATTGTTTATAGTAACTTAAAATTATATTTTATTATTAAGACAGGAGCACCTTTTCATTTTTTATTTATGCATGACAATTCATTAAGGTGCAAGACAAGCAACAATTCATATGTTACAATGGTTTTCTCTCTGAAAAATTCAATACTTGATCAGGTGTACCACAAGGATCGAATCTTGGGCTATTTCTATTCACGTTACTTATAAACGATATTACCAAACACATGAATTCTAATGTCCTTCTTTATGCGGATGATCTAAAACTTTTCAGAAAGATAAACTCGAATGCTGAATGTCTCCACAATATCTGGACAATATCGTTGAATGGTCTCAAAGAAATAAGCATTTCTTTAATACAAAAAAATGCGTATCGTATACTTGTACACGTAAAAGGAATTATTTCAAGTACAACTACACATTGGCGATGGATCAATTAGCACGTGTAAATTCGGTTAAAGATCTCGGTGTAATTTTCGAACAAAAACTATCTTTCGGTGATTACTTATTCAAATCCACACAAAAAGCGAACAAAGTGATTGGACTAATTGTAAGAAACTCCAAATTGTTTAGAAATACATCCACCCTGTTATATGTTTATTCATCTCTAGTAAGGCCAATATTAGAGTACGCGTCATGAATTTGGAATCCCATACATAATAAAAACTTACGAAGTAGAGAAAATTCAGATAAATAATCAATTTGTTGATCTATATTTGACGTTTATAATTGGTGGGGGGTTCATCCGTGAGTGAGTAAAAATTTAAGTCTGTAAAATAAATAGTTTCGAAGTAAATAATTTTGTATATCTTGGCTATTTGATGTAACCACCTACGTGCATTATAAAGAAAGGGCAATTTTCCTTCATATCTATTATGTAACTGACCTTATCAACCTTATTTCAATTACGAAAATGTCGCTTGTTTTTCATTTTACAAATTTCCTTCGGGTTGCAATGAATTCATTGCAACAATATAGCCATAAATAACTATGATTCATTGCTTTGAAAAACTATATGTTGGTCGAGACACACTACTAATTATAGACAAAAAATTAAAACTACCAAGCATAACAAGAAGGAAGTGTCTTAACTATCAGCTTCGTGGAATACTTTGTTACAGAAGGCTTCCATCCCGATAATTATGAATCATATCCAGAGATAATACAAAAAGAGTTGAGATATTCAATGTTTCTTCAGTATGTTAATACTAGAGCTTTCCGTATAGTGAGTCATCTATACCCTCGGGCCATGAGTTCCACGATAATTATTAAGCACATTGCATACATATTTTAGAAGTGACCATATATACTTATTATACTACATTCTTATCTTCATTGATCATAAATATTGTTTTTAGAATGGAATGGTATTTAAGACGAAGGTTTATGCAATAGTGTCCTTAGAATACTAATCACTAAAATAAGATCTTCTCAGTAATTACGAATTATCGATAAGCTGGATGGCCTCAATTTTCACGTGAAGACATTCTTCCTGACTGCTGGCAATCTTATGAATATTTCATCTACAATATTCATTACTTAGCCCCGAAAATGTTCCATGGAACTTAGCACTCTGTTTAGGCGTCTCTGTATTATTGAATTATTGCTGTATTGTTGCTTTTATTGCAACAATCCCACTTTGAACGTCAAATGATCAAACTTCTTTTTGAATCAAAACAGGCATGAAGAAGATGGCAGTGCTATGCATCGAAACGTCGATGTTTACTGAGATTACTCGGCTTTTATACGCCCGACAAACCTTCCTTAAAATTTTATTAGACTGTATTATGATAAATTGGAGTTTCACTCAATTAGAAAATAAATTATTTTATATTTCAAATTGACGTCTGTTGTTTTCTCTTTGATGTGGGCTTTCTAGGGAAGCCTCGTATCAAGTGCCATGCACCAGTATTTGGCCGCATTAGCACATGTGGTTTGTGTTTCTTTAATAAAACGGGAATATTTGTATGTATAACGGCAAAGTGTTCATAATATTTTATTACGTACAAGCTCCAGCTTTACCTGATGAGTGGAATTATTTAGGGACGTTTTAGCAACAGGAAAATGTTCTTAAGTTTCTCTTCTCTCAAACTAAATGCATAATCTCGTTCACATAATTGTTTGCTCTAATTTCTTGTTAAATGTTCCCAATAAGAAGTTCTGTTTCTTCATTAAGTCGTTTTTCACGGGGAGAGTTTAATGTATTTTCAATACACTGTCCCATAATGTCTCCATCAGATTTATAAGTAATTAGAAAATAATACTGATTATAAAATAATCTGTAAGTTCTAGAATCTTGTTATGATCCGTTCATTAAGTAAGCTTTTCAGTAGACATTTTATCACAGTTCACCTAGTTACGTGCTGAAAGAAGTTCTCCACCTTTGGTAGTTATCAGCCTCGATACCCTTTAGGCGTGTTTCGCCATTAATTATGAACCTGCATCCTTTTCTTTAAAGAAAATGTAAGTACTGATTTTTCCTAATGCGATGCCCGTTTGCATGGTGGTAGTCATCTGATATGCTATGGGTTGCATTTGCACTTAAGTACCCTGATTTTGTTTTATTTAAATATTTTTTTAATTCCTTGTATAACTAACTAAATCTAATTATATGGAATGCATTGTATAAATAAACAAATTGCCCATATACTATTTTTAAAAAAACACCGTACATTTAATGCATGTAAATGATATTCCTAAAAATAACTTACTTTTTGTGGCAAACCTAGTATAACATGAGTTCTTTTCCTCAGGACGCGGTGAAACGAAAATATCCTAATATATTGTCAATCATTTAAAAGAAAAAATTTCCAAGATAATCAATTTGTTGAAGATTTTGTTTTACCGTATGTATAATTAAAGTCAGAAATGAATATTAATCTGCTGTTGGTTGCTAGGAAAAGGACCTGATGCTCTGGTGGTACTCAAAACGTCTTCACAGTGGCATCATCAGTCGGCGCCCGGATGGGTCAATAAATCCTGATGGTTTATTACTTGTTGCCAATTATCCTGATTTTATGCCTATATATTGGCATAAAATGTGTTTCTTCTGCCATTGGCGTATTTGTATATGTTATAAATTATATGTTCAAACTCCGCGATTAATTATCTCTTCTCGACTGCGGATAAAGTTACATATAATCATTCATTGAACTGCTTGTAGCTGTGGTTACTGTATCGCATTGAATTTAATAAATAGTTATAATTCCAATATAATTTTCAATATATTTCAAACTCACTAAAAATAATTTACAGACTACTTGAAAGAGCGAAATTACACAAAGCTTCTAAGTACAAAATATACTCTCTGAGTATATGTATATATTTACGATTATGCTTAGTAATTTCGGCCCTTTGCAATCTTTATCATGATTAAACAGTGCATGAATATGTTTTGCAGCTGTTTTGTTTAGTTATTTAATGTTGTTGTAGCTTCAAGTAACCTGTATCCTCTATACCGGTGTTTATCATATTGTGGCGTGTTTTTTTATTATTTATAAATATATTAAATATTAGTTATGTTTAGATGGGTGGGCGCCAATAAATATCTACTTTGAAATTTTAAGAATTTTTATTCTTAATAAAACTAAAAACCAAATTACAATATTTAAATTTAATCAATTTAATTTTACTAGCTGAGCGTTAATTAGAAATTATATTGCAAGAGACTTAGCAAATAGAATCTACTTTCCCTCAGGGTTGTATCACGTGCTTATACACATAGCAGAGCGAGATTATTGCCTTGGTTTCTTACTGTACATGCGTCTTTCCCAGTTTCTTTGTTGACCGGCAGTCCTGGGTTTTACACAAAGGCAGCTTCCGGGTCAGCATAGAGACAGTCAGCAAGCCTCGAAATTTTGTGTAGTTTCCTTGTTGTCCTTGCAGCCAGGCCGCTTCTCCTCTTAGCTCTGAATCGAAGCCAGTCAGTCGTGCCGTCCTCTCACCTCCGACTCTACTTTTTGAATCCCCAGGCGAGGTCCTTTCTACCTCAAAACTAACTTCTCCTCAAACGTGGTTAGTCTCCCTGCTATTTCTATTTTTCCCAGGTCCTCCAATGGGGTTGGCGTTCCTACCCTTCCTCTCCAAAAATTCAAATTTTGGGAGGGGCCACCCTAGCAATCCTGGGGGAACTGTTTTCTTTTCGGTGAGACGCAAATACCTTTGAGACAAAGACTGCACCCGTCAGGCTACGAGTTATTGTTTTGTTTGTCTTGTCTGGTTTTTCCACGGAATGGTGCCTGTCTTGGGAATACCTCAGGACTGTTCTCTACAGAATTTTACACAAAATGTTAACTTAATTTATCTGAATAAAACAGAACATAGTCTGAAATTTTATACGCGTTACAATATTAATAAATCTATTTTGTATCTTCTTAAGAGGAGCCAAGTAGTACGATTTGTCGAGAAGAGATTTCGTGAGTGCTTTGTAGCTTTCTTTACCTCATACATTAATTTAGAAACTCTTAAATATTTATAACTAAATCTAAGAAAAATATTATTCTAGTCTTAAATTTAATTATCAGGTTACTTATGAGTTGATTAATTTCATTAAAGCGACTAAATACCTTTTATTTTATTGCCGGGAAATAATTTCAATCGACCTAATGTATAGATATAATAATAAGACAAATGTATATTATCTTCCAACCTTTATGCTATTTTTGGTGTTATTTAATTTTTATAATCTTGACTTTCTTATAGCATCTATAAATTTTAATATGTGTATCGTTAACCTCATGATATCCTATATTAGGACAGAAATATTTTGTTATAATTGAATGAATGAATTAAATTTAATTGTTTATTACGACCGATTGAATGTTTCAGAAGGTAAAAATACAAAAAAGAAGTGTTTCAAATGTGTGATACAGTGCGCTACGATTGAGGTTAACATACTATCACTTTATTCTCTTCTTATCAAGAATAATTTGTGTAAAACTTCGTATCGATTTCTCAAGTTTTATTCGTGACACAGACTCACAGATATTTCTGAGTCAATATAATTTGTTCTGTGACGAGATATCGAAGATCTTGAAGTGACTTAAGTCAAACGTAAACAGCGAGGTTATTCTTGTGAAACATACAATCAAATGTAGCAGAACTGGCCGGGCCGGATGTACGTGAAGCACGAACTAATGTGTAAATTGGTCGTGAAATGGCGTGCTGTAATGATGGGGCCTCAGAATCTACACTTCATGGCAGACCATATCTCAGGCAGTTCCCTTTGAATATGGAAGAGTACCCGCAATTTGCACTCACTTTATGAGCGTACAAATAGATACTGATTCAAGACTGGCGTACGCAAAAAAACTCCATTGAACAACTTCTTCAATTAATACTCTCAGACATGTTTTGTACTGCACATTCCTTGCTATTAATCCATAACGTATCTTGTATTTTTTAATTAAATTTCCTCCACACTAATGACGGTTCTATCATTCAATGTAATTGTAATTAAAATAATAACATGATTGTAAAAGACTCGTTTCAAGAAGTATTTTTTTACAATAAGAAGACTTTCACTAATTTTGAATTACTAGTCATTATTACCTTTTGTTATTACACGTAACTCATAATTATATATCTATTATTAAATGTTAATACATTGAAATATATAAACGTGTTCATGGATTTGAATAATTTATTTACAGTGTTTTAAAAAGAAAATTAGTTTTACGTAGTTTCAGAATTACGAGCACATAATCATTGATGCTTAAAATTCAAGATGGTATTGCTGAGCAAGTAATGACTGAGTGAGCTCATATTTTGTTGCATGATAATTTTCCCTTTTTATTTCATATATGTTCTATCAGTTGAAAGAAGTTTTAACTGTTAGTAAATATTATTTCGCACATTTATCGTTTGGTTTAATTTCTTTCTTTCTCATTTGCTTATTGAATTTACAGTCCATGTGCCTTCACCACGTTAAAAGGTTCAGGTCGAGAATTTTCTGATGAAACTGCCCGGCTAAAATAATCCGCAAATAAGATGCAAATTCCAGGAAGTAATCCGTACCCCATCAGTGCGGAGCAGCATTTGCATTTTCCAATGAGGTAATCCTTAACAGATTTGGCTGGTGATGCTAATACAAATTTCCACCAATGAGAAGAACTATACGAAAAATGAGAGAGTGGAAGAAGGACAGGCCAGAAAGGCAGACAGTGAAGGCTTGAATTGATGGAGAATAGTTGGTTCTGAAAAGACACCGAGGAAGGACGCAGAAGTTTAGAACAAAATATATTGCTTCGATCTTTGTGGCAGAGAACGTTTTCCGGTAAGCCGTCGGTGCTTTTCTATCCTGGAGCTTTGCTACTCTAAAATTACTTGTGTGTTAATATGCTTGGGAGTATCAAGTTTCTACTATACCGAAACACGGATAACTTGGGATAGATTTTCATGCTGGACCAGTGGACAAAAATTATAATGAATGAATTTCATTTTTGAATATATTTTATACTGTTTCATTTTCTAAATAAGTGTAGGATTCTAAATTGATTTTAAATTCGTGGTAGTTCTATCATAATTTTACTTACAGTAAATTTAATTCCTATTATTTATTATTTTCCTTCCTCCTTTATGCCAGGCACGCTTTAATATAAATGTGTCTCCTTGTATTGTCTTGCATACTACTAAAAACTACTTAGCGCCATTCTTCAACATTATATTGTTCATAATATTGACATCTGCCCGTTTGTAAATTAAATAAATACACACATTTACAATAAACATCCAAAACAGTTGTTTTTAGAAATTGAAATTCATTGCCGGATTGTTTTTCGTGTTGCATAAATGCGTAAATTGGCAATTCAAATTGCCTACATGTAATAAATATTTGTATGGAATTATGATACGAATAGTTTTTTTAAAATTCTGAAGTATATTTTTAAATTTAGAAAATGCCTGGGATGTATGTTTCCCAGTGTGGTCGGTAATCACAGGGAAGTTTTAGTATGTAAACTCAAATGTGACCGCCTCCGAGGGCAGTTTTTAAACGAACCATGTTACAAGAATACTGTCTATATTGCATTTTCGGTCGGTATTCTTATGACATTTTGTTTGGATTGAGATGAGGCTTGCATTTAAATGACAAAATTTCGAGTTGGTTTCCTCTTAATCTTCCAGGTTCTTTACATAATACATTTTGGTTTTCCATTACTATCTCCTGTATGACGTACTTTGTGGATGATACGATTGATTCTTCTAATTCGTTCCTCAAATTATTCTGAATTATAGTTTTTCTTCCATATTCTGTTTAATTTCGTCCACTTACTTCTCACTTCTTCTGTTACTTTATCAGTAGTTTCCACAATAGTTTCTTCTAACTCATTTCACTCACGCTGTTCAAATCAATCGTGCTTAGGCAGTGGCTGCAAAATTTTTCTCACCCACGGTTTCCCTAGTCATGTTAAGAAACACAATTATTAGACTTACGTATTGGTAAAAACATTTATAGTTACCCAAGTTTAAAATGGTAAACAAACCGGGAAAAGACCCAACCAATCCTTAATCGTATCGTCTACTGCCAATAATCTCACGCTGATCACGGTGCTGACGAAGGAATCGTATGGACTCGCTGCGAGAAAGAAACCTGCATTAGCTCCTACTTCAGATTCAACGAGCCAATAGCCGATTTCCAGATTTCCTAGAATTCACCCTGAGGCAGATGAGCGGTGATCTTATCGTGGCAGGCGATTTCATAGCCAAAGCACTGGAATGGAGATGTCCAAACCCAAACTCAAGAGGGCTCGCATCTTAGATTGGCAGCCAGAATAGGTTTTATCATACTCAACCAAGGTAAAGAAACAACATTTAAGAGACCAGGTAATGCCGAGACCAAACCCAACCTAACATTCACTCCGACGGAATAGCGGTTAAAATTGTTGACTGGCAAGTTATCACGGAATACACAGGAAGCGACCATGAATATATTTATTTTCGGATCGTTACAGAGAGTCACAAACGTAGTGGAGCACCCAGAAAGCAACCACGATGGAACATAGCAAGTCTGGACGAAGTTCTGTTCATGGACATACTAAGGAAAGGAGAAAACTAAGCGAGATAAACGTACCCAGGATTTCCCGCACGAGAAGCCGCGGAAATGAAAGTAGAAGATATAATGAGTCTCCTACAGAAAGCGTGTGACCAGTTGATGACCCGTAAAAAGCTAGTAAACAACAAAAGCCAGCATATTGGTGGTCAAAAGAGATCGCTCGGCATAGAAGAGATTGTCGGCAACTGAGACGGAGAACCCAGAGAGGCAGAGAAAGACCAACGGCAAAACATCTCTCCGCGGAACATAAAAGGGAGAGGAAAGCTCTCAGCAATGCTATAAAAGAAAGTAAACTACGAAAATGGCAGGTCAAGATAGAAGACGCGGAGAGAGACCCGTGGGGACTAGCCTACAGGATCGTAACCAAAGACCTAAGACGTCTCCAAGACGTCATCCTACATTGGGTGCAAAAAAATGAGTGACATTCTTGACACACTTTTCCCTTCACATTCAGTAATAGAAGAGACATCAACGCAGCAGACGTCAAAGATGACACGCCGCTATTCACCGAAGAAGAACTTGTTAGAGCGACAAACTCTCAGAGATACAGAAAAGCACCGTGGCCTGATGGCATCCCGCTAGAAGCCGTCAAACTGGCGATGAAAACCTGCCAATACTGTTCCTCGAAATGTGTAACAACTGTCTAAGTGCGATCGGTGGAAAACCGCCAGGGTGGTCCTCATTGCGAAAATGAAAATCGGCGTTAACACGTCATCCTACAGATCGCTCTGCATACTAGATACTGCAGGTAAGAATTTTTTAACAGGTGTTCTTGGCGAACCGAACTCCACGCAATTAGGGTAATACACACCTACAACCACTTGGAACGGGGGCGAACGGGCTGTAATTTTTAAAAATTCATATAATGTCGCTATTTATTTAATTAATTTGATAGCGCTTTCGATTAATTTGTTTGCATATAATTTCAACCCCATTCATGGTGGAGGTGTAGGGAGCGTCATATGAAAAAAAGTGAAATTTGGTATCGAAATAGGTCCTATCGGAGTCTTCATTTTGACCTTTGGAATGCTAATGAAATTGCTGTTCATTCCCTAACAGGGGGATTGCACGGGGTTAAACAAACTTCTACTTAATACATTTAAAGGATAGAACAATGTTGACAAAATTTTGTTTCCATATTCCTCGCGATCCAAAACCAAATACTAGGGGGAAGGGGTGGAACTTTTATAAGTAACGAAGGCTCATATGTGAGTCAAAAAAAATTCTTGAGGTCAATAACATTTATAGTGTTTCTCTGAAATAGTTGTGTTTAATTTCAACCCCTTGCAGAATGTGAGGTTTGAAATGAATTATATGAAAATAACAAGGAATCTATGAAAGAGGTGCAATGCGAGTCGCTGTGTTACAGTACGACTTTTAATATGCGATGCAAGTAAAAATTCGTTGCATAAATGAGTATTTATATTTTGTTAGAGTACTGAAAATATTTTTAACCATGTTATTGTACCGGAAGTATATTTGAATCTCTCAAGTTACTGAAAATATATTTGACGTTAATATTGTGACGTTTTCGATGCCGGTTGAATCATGTGTAGATCAAGAATTTAATAATGTACCGGTATAATATTTATAAATTTCCGCATCTAGTACTTAAATGTATTTTACAGTTGAAATATTTCTGTTGGTAGTTGGTCGGATGATAATAGATCAATTTGATTTTACTTACAGTACGTGTGATCAAGTAAAGATGCAAAAGGAGCGCCTGATCTTGGACTAAGTATCGTAAGAGAAACTGCGCTATTTACAATCGAGGGAGATTAGCGTTAGTCTTTCAAGCAAACGTAGTCGTGGACGGAATTCAGTAATAGGAAATCTCATGAGTATTTCCCAACTGCAATTCAATCTTACCCAACATTGTTCTTCACTAGAATGACCCATCTATTTTCCATCAATTCTTCACGGCCTTTCCGTCTTCACATCCATTTTTATTCACGACGCCCTTTCGCTTCACGATGTCTCATCTTCACGACGCCTCTTCTCAAAACGCAGCCAGTTATCTTCTCGTCTTCGCTCTTCCTCACGACTTCTGACGCCTGGCGACTCTACACTTCTGCCGTCTCTGCCCAGCACGACGCCGAAGCAGCCGCCGTCTTTCAGCACGACTTTCAACGACTGTTTACTTCACGTCGTTTCTTTTCAACCCGACGCCTGACGACGCCGAAGGAACCGTCGCCTTTCAACACGACATCGCTGAAATTTCCTGTTTCCTTTCCGGTAAGTCCAGTCCAGTAAAGTAGTAAAATGTCTGCTGAACATTTAGACGAAACAGACAGTGATGATGAATTATGTTTCAGTGACTCAAACAATTAAGTTAATTCCTTACACTTTTGATGGCAACCCTAAAGACTTTAACAAATTTATAGAAGGTGCGAAAGCCGCTAATAAAGTGCTATAGTCAGATTGCACTTTTATTTAAATTTATTGAATCTAAAATTACGGGAGAAGCTAAAGCAAAACTGCTAGCTCGAACTGATTGCGATTCTTGACAGAAAGTTAAAAATATTTTAGAAGACAACTATCGAATATTATGTCGTAATCTTCTTTAATTATAAACTGACTTCGTAATAAAATGTTGCTCAGTGCGGTTCAAAAGTTAATTCAATAGCTACACATTTAAGGCTCGAAGAAAAAAGCAAACGCAGAAATTATGATCAATTGGTATGCTTATTATTAATGAAGTTTAAAACGGACCGTTAATAGCAGAATAATCGAATCGACGATAGAGTTAATTACATGGGGAAATCAAAGGGTGAAAATGAACAGGTGGCGCAATTTGTAGAAACCATGGTTTTCGGAAGATTTATAAATTAAATCGCAAAACTTCAACAGTTGCAAAAATAGTTCGTTTCTGTCACATGGTTCAGTACGAAAAGGATCTCGTAAACGGGAGTCCAAAATAAAGAAGGATGTAAATACTACTTATAAATCAGTTTTTCAAATGCATAAGGTTTGGACATAGAACTAATAATTGTAGACATACCGGTATTGATCGGAAAACTTGCTTTAGACGTCTTCAACAGTCGGAGAAAGTCTTTTTCGCATAGGCTGTACGAAAGCGATGCAAACTGCGGTTACAAAAGTCACAGTTCAAGACGTAGCCACTGTCCAATATGACACGTGTAGTGTAGATAATACTTGTGACGTAGTCACTGTCCCTTTGACGTAGATAAGTCTCAAGTTGAAGGAACTGACGTTGCAACAGCGTTTCTAGAAGACACCTGATATAGCTGATTCGTTAGACATCAGAACAAGATGGCTTTAATGTTAGTGGGAGCAACACATGAATTTATGGGCGATAGTAAATTGCCGAACGTTAATCCGGAATTCTGTGTTAATGTTGTTGCACACGAGAAAATATCGGAGTGAGGGAAATGTGTCTGCGGAATAGAAAATGTCACTTAAATTGTAAATAACAAAACAGTTTATTAATTCTTACGAAATATAATTTAAAGTCATCAGCTAAAGAAATGCTTTGACTGATTCTGTAGGTCAGATATTGTTAGAAAAAGTGTATTTAAGTCGAGTACTGTTTGAAATGAATATGAAATAATTATTAGATAAAGTACGAACTGAGGGTATGGTCCAAATTATATCCTCTGCTCTAGGAGACTATAATGTTACGTACTATCACATAATAAATAAATTACTGCGTCATTTAAATTTAATATTAGGTAAAAATTGGCTTTATCCATGCATATGTGTTAGCAAAGAACCATTTTATTTCACCCTGTAGCGAAAATCATGCAGAGATTTATAGAGACAGCAATTGTTAGATGATGATGTATATTGTGCTACAGGTTTAATCAATTGTACTAACAATTCAAGACCATGTTTAGTTGCAAACTTAAGCGATTGAAATGTTATAAGTCTGATACATAAATACCTCCCACACAACTAAAACTAAATTCAAATAATTTAGATTTTCATAAATTTAAAAGGACTGAATTACTGAATGAGAACTCAAGGTTCAGAAATTTAGAAAAATCATAAATATTGAAGACTTTTATGGAATTCCCTCTTACTATTTAAATTTTTTATAAAAAATTAACGAATTTAAGAGCTTTAACAAATTTGTTAAAGAAACAAGTCAGTTAAAAATGGACAAATTTAAAACAAAATAAAATCAATATACTCAAAAAACTGCCAAAATCATCTGTATTATAGTATCCTGCTTTTACAAAACTATTTTCCCTAATTACAGACGCAAGAAGTAATGCTTTGGGCGCTATATTAGCACAGGTTTAAAAAAGAAAATGGTAGACCATTTCTCTTGCAAGTGACTCATGTAGCCTGTTTACTCCCCCTACCCCCACCCGCACACACACAAAGTGTAGTCAATCTTTTGCTGAAAACACAAAGTCTTCGTTACAATGCGTTCCCCACCTCTCCCAAGTAAGAGCAGTCTTATAAATAACCAGGTCCACTATCTTCTCCCTGTACACCAAACAATAAAATTTCTCATTCGTCTATACATACTGTTGGTAGTTAGATTTAAGATAGACTGGGAAGGACAAACACTTGAACCCGTGTATGCCGTGAGGCTTTACGAGACGAATGCGCATAAATTGGCGTACAGAGACCAAAAGGGCTCCTCGCCGAAGGTGCTCGTGCATCTGTTGAAATCCGGCCGAGTGGAGTTAGCCATGGATTGCTCCGAGACACTTCTCCACTCGACCGGATCGCGAGCTTCGGATTATTTTGCTCACGTTTCGTACGGCTCCTACACCCGAGTTTTTGACCTGTTGGAAATGCACTCCGCACGCAACGGCGAGAGTGCCCTCGGGGCCGCTGCCTTACCCAAGGGCTGGCGGCTTCAATTGCCGGGCCTGGTCCGCCCCCTACTCTTAGGTTATACATACCCAAGCAGCGACTTGCTAGCACCGCCACTGCGGGTTTTTGAGCGTATATCACTGCCCGACAAAGTCTAACCCAATTGTGAGCCCAGTAGAGCGACAGCCGGGCTAAAAAAGCTCACCCCTGTCTTCCTGTATTTTTCGCTGAGGGCTCAGGTCAGCCTCGTGCCGCGCTTTGAGCCTGCCCGGGGGGCCTCTTTCCCCAACAAGGGCGAGGTGACAAACCCGGTGGGGGCGAATACCCCACAGCAGCTTGCCGGGTTCAACCTTAATGCGTTGGCACTTTTGGACAAGCGTAGCCTTTTTCCTTGATAAAGGTGTGTGGCTGCACCCTGATAAAGGAGAGCACCACGCTACGACTAGCATTTGAAGCTTCCCGCTTCTTTCAGATTGCAGCACCTGGTTTCCAAGGCCAAGCGCACCCCCATCCGAAGTGTAAGCTAGCAGCTATCCCCTATGGATGATCTGCGCAACCACCCACTAATAGGGGAATTACACGCAGACAGTTTCATCATCGGATAACTAAGTATGGCTAGCAATTTTCATACTCGACACCTTAGCCCGAGGGCTTGATGACTGTCTTGAGATGGGCTCAGTTACTAGAGCAACCACGCGATTACTCCGACCCGTCTCAGTCCATCCCCCGTGCTCATAAAGGATACTAGTTTCCGGCGAGCCATCCTGGTCCGCCCCCTACTATTAGGTTTCACATACCCAGTAGTGGCAGGCGGGACCCGACACCAATGCACATGAGAGATGCACGCTGCTCCCCATTTACGCCGTGGCCGATTATATTACACAGGCGCACCTAGTGTAGGTTCGACCTCCCACTTGAGGATGAGAGGCTGTACATACTTCATCCCCCTTCCGCCCCCCATTCATCCATACTATAGAAGTGTTCCGTACTAAGTCTTGATTCTTATTGGTCATCTCTCCTCCACTCGATTCCACTTTTCTGAATCTCTATTGGTAGCGCCTAATATAAAAGGTCCAAATTATGATAAATTAATGAAAACCTCTGATTCAGAACATGTAGCTGGTCACAGCTTGTGAATATCCATAGCGATCTTAGGTTTTTCATGTGACTACTTGTTTTGTTCTCCACCGGATCTTTCCGAGCTGTTCGCAAGGGCCTTTGGAGGTTCGATTCCGATTTTTAAAAGAAGCCAATAAAAAACACCCTTTCCTTTCTTTTATCTTCTAGTTTTCTGTTAGGTGACCTAGTTGCCCAGTTGGAGCTTATCTCCATAGGTAGCGAAAGCAAGCCCAGCAGTTTCGCTCTTTTTTCAGGAGCCTGCTGCAACTTCTGAGTAGCACTTCCTGTCCTGATCCGGGTCTATCCTCTCTCTAGTTGTTTGTGTTAGAGTTTCTCGGTGCCAGGGTTCCATTCGCGTGAGATCACCCCCAGACCCTTAGTCTGGTACTAAGGCATTTCTTATAATATTTGTATTTCCTGCCTTGCACTTTTGAAGTCTGTTGGAGCGGCTAACCTTTTTCGGTGCAGCCGGAAAAATTCGTGATGGTGTTACCAATATTGTCTCTGACAGCGTTTGGCGCCCGCCACTAGTCCCGGAGAAGACGCCGCCACAAATTAAACCGCAGCGAACGCCTACCTCAACCAAAGCGCGAGGCCTTCGAGATGGTTAGGAACGGAGCCCGACCGAAGCCACTAACCGCGGAGGAAATTGCCACGATTCTTTTTGGGGGGGTTCACAGACTACATGAGGGTGAACCTGAAAAGGCAACTCCCCTTTAATACCATAGGAATGGAATTGAAAAGGGGGGGGGTGACTGTCACCCAAGAACAGCAGCGAGAGGAAGTCCAGCCGTAACAGAAGAAGATATCTGGCAACGCTATATCCCCTATTGTAACCAAAATACAAGGTGCCTGCCACAAGTTCGCGAGGGAAATGGAGAGGCTATGTAATTCAATTATAGATTTTAAACTTTTTTCAGGTGTAATTCGTAACAGGCCGAAGTCATCGTAGAACTATATCGCTATTGTCAACGAGCTCATGAAACGTAAAGTATCTTTTCATTCTTTTACTATATTTTTCTAACGCATGTAGATTTACTAATAAATCTGTAAAATTAAAAAGTACGTATGGCTATCTTCCTCAATCTTCCACATCTCCCATTTTCAATTCCCTTCCTAGGCTATTAAAGGGGAGATGCATGTTTCTGGATGGATTTTTTGTTACTAAGCCTGAAAATAATTCAAGCAATAATTACAAAGAATTAATATTACAAATAATTAGCATATTTATTGTAATATCTACAAGGTTAGCGACTAATCAATATTAATTAAATTAACTTTTAGCACATCATATAAATTTCTAAGTTTTGAAGACAAAATTTTGAGAACAGCCTTAATGTTTAAACTCGTGAGTTAAAGCTGATAATGATTCAATATATTACAGCCATAATGTTCTGTACGAAACCAGTAACATGCTTATTCAAGAACGGGTTTGAGTGCACCTTTTATTAACTGCTTGTGACAGAATACATGGCGCGTTTATAGCCGAATGTTGACGTCACTGTGACATGCAAGTTGCTGATATATCCGTACTTATAATTAAAAATAGAAAAAAATCGTTTTTATGGGTATCTACTGAAAGTAAAAAGAAAATGATGTCAGATTGACAGCGCGACTTGACGTCATGGATTTGGAACGTACAATGAATGTATTCGTGTTACACCCTACCCATGCAGTTGAGGTGGGTTCTGTTCACTTAACACGAGCAAAATTGAGTTTTTGTTTGACGTTGACAGCAGCTGCTTTACAGACTCGTGCAGTCCTCTTGGGGCATACGGAGCGAGTCTGAAAATATACATCTTTTTCTTTCTATTTTATCTGTTTCTCTGCCTCCGTCACTTGCTATTTCTCGTAAGATACTGTAAATATCCACGTCCGACGGAGGGAAATTTATATGTTAAGAGACTAAAAAATTATCCCGGTCATAAAGGGTTTCTCAATTGGTGCAGGTCAATTTTTACAGCCAGTGACGGCCATGTTGTTTTGGCAGCATCTGTCTGATCATTGATTTATTATTGACTCACTGGTGTAAAATGACCATGTGAAGTTACACGATTGTGCAGCACGTCCAAATGATAAAGCTTCATTAAAAAGCGAAGGTTTTCCCGCCTTTTATCCGCGGGACATAATATAGCCGGTAATTGAATTGCCTCGTCTAATTTCTTGGAATGAATTTATAATTAACCAGATCATCTTACTAATTTTTTTCTTTATTCTTTATATTTGTTCCCGGATTCCCTATCATTCCCTCTTCGGGGGAAGGATAGTCGGCGTGTGCGTTGAACGGTGAAGAAAAAACACACCAGAGACGACTTGATGGAAAGGTCCATAATAACTGCTCCTACTTGTTAGCGCCATGAACCTTGTAGCATAAGTTGTGAAAAGCACCAAAATGTACATTTCTAATAATCTTGATGTTATCTTTACTGAATCTGAAAAACGAATTTGACTAAATAGTTTTATAAAGTTGAAACGTTATCAGATAAATAAATACATAGAACTTGAAATAAAAATTAAATCCTTTACTTTAATTATTAATCAATTAGAAACTAACTTGAAAAGACTTGTGGACAGTAGCACATTTAACTCCTAGTTTTTAACTTCTGATAATAGTGCCAGAGCCTATGCTCTAGCATATAATTTATCTTTCATAACATTTATATATTTTTATATAATTCTCTTAATAAGAAAAATAAGTTTACAGCAAAACGTCTTTTAAGTTTTTGGACTATTTAAACGTCACTATTGAACTTGTTTTCTTATCATTAGATGAAGAGTTCTCATTTAATTTTTACCCCATGCATCAATTACACCAAGTTTTAAAAATAGATGGGATAACTACTTTTCCAAATTGAGAAAAATTATTTTATCAAAAATTCTTATCTTAATAAATGTAACTATAAATTCCACTTATTTTTCGTTGAAAAACATATACTATCACGAAATCATTGGTTCTACCTTGGAAATTTTTCTTTGTCGTTATTCACGCAAATTATGAGAGATTTGGAAGCCTTATGTATTACATCTTTAGATTTAAAACCACTGAGATATTTCAAGAATGATGACTTTTTAGTATCATCCTCAGATTCCACATAAACCATTTGCTCAATACTTTTAATAATTACAACCCTGAAAGAAACTTTAAAATTGAAATTGATAAAGAACACTCTGTCAATTTTCTTGATGTTTTGGTTATTGTTTCTGTCAATAAGATAGTTATAAATTGCTATAAAAATATCTACTTACTCATGAATAATTCTTAATTACATGTCAAATCAGCCATTATTCCATAAGATACTATGCTTTATAATTCAGTAAATATGGACGTCAAATTATAACGTCACTGCTATCATAAATTTAATCTGGGAAAAATATAAATAGTGTTCTTCTTAATATGTATCCTTTGCATATCGTTTACATATATATTAAAATTGGGTTGGCTAAGATTAATATGAAATTAATAATTTACCCGTAAAATTACGCAGTAAGAAATAATACAAACTTATGACTTATGATTTAATGAATTATGATATCCGAATTATCTTAAAATCTTGCAATAATTTAAGCTATGTTAAGTTATTAAAAATAAAATTAATAAATTCGGTATCTGTTTATATTGTAATTGCAGTTATATTGACCAAACTATGCGCACAAATAAAATTCAATGTGAAATATTATTCAGTTTTATGGAAGAATGCATATTGAAACAACCATAAGATTTATTAGAAAAATATTATAATGTCATTTGTAAAATATAATATTTATTTTAGACTAATGAGTGAGGCACATCACATCAGACCAATTCGGCTGTTATTATTATTATTATTATTAAAAGACAAGTAATTCAAATAAATTTAAATCGCTACTTTTATAAAATTTATGTTTCACTGATGGATAAATATTTCGATTTTTATTCTGAACACAAAAGTCTCGAGTTATTGTTACGAATTGTTAAATGAATAAATAATTTGGCATCTTCAAATGTTAATGAAAAGTCCAGATAATTTGTCATAAAAACGTAGCCTAATATTTAATTAAATAAACCTACGACGCTTAGTCCATATTTGTGGAATTCATACTTATAGCTTGTTTTACTATTGATGTTTTACAACTGTCAGGCATTGCAACTGATTAAGTGTTTAGGATTATATTTAAAAATTTTGGTAAATATGAAATTATATGTCTTGTAATGTTAAGTGAGTTTCGCGCCGAACTGGCTCGCGCCGAAACGGCTGCGCCGAATCAACTGCGCCCAAGTGGCTGCGCCGAACCGGCCGCACCGAATGGTCCCATCCCGGCCCGGGTGTCCTAGTCAACCCTTGGCTACCTTTCTCGACCTTCCGCATCGCTCCTTTTCAATTAAAGGGGAGTTGTCTGCTTCAGGATCACCCTCATGTAGCCTGTTAACCCCCCAAAAAAATGACTAAGAATTCTTGATGTCAGCAGGTTTTGGACAATAAAATAAGCTTTATTTACAGTTTTTATGCGTTTCTTAATCTCCAATTGGTTAGAGTTCTGATCGGTGATCCTAAATACATAAACGTTACTAATCTCTCAAACTGATATTGTCCTATCTCTATGATTGGAGGGCTGGTTCCTTGTACTCTTTTCTGATCGGTAATTCTGGTCTTTGTGACTCTTCAGCTAATAGGAGGAAGCTCGCACGTAGATCTTGTTCTCTTCTGCATAGGAAATCAGTATCATGGGCTTATGCCACGTATTTTGTCAATCTATTCAATACAGTGCTACCGCGATTGACAGGTATTTTCCTCTTAAGTCTTTCCAGTGTGAGATTAAACAGCATGCAGGTCAATGCGGCTCTTTATTTTAATGCGGCTGTTTATTTTAAACCACGTTTTATATGAAATTCACTAGATTATTTCCACCAATTATAACCTTTTCGTTACTGCCATTAAGTGTCATATTTAACAGTCTGGAATGTAAAGCTCCCGTGCGAGTCAAACAGGTATGATCTTTTAACGCTGTAATATGCGTGCTAATAATAAATAAACATCTGGTGAACCTGTATATTATATTCGTAACATCTTTCCATTATATTCCTGATTGTATACACTTGGTCGGTTCCTCTTCGAAATCCAGTTTCGTATTCCACTATAGCTTTCTCCGAATGTGGTTCCAGACGGTCTGCAATAATTTTTATGTGCCACTCAAAGTAAGATATTCCTCTAAAGTTCACACATTTTAGTTTCGAGCCCTTCTTGTGGATGGGGCATATTACAGTTGACCATTCATCTTGTATTTGCTCTTTTATAAATATTTGCTTAATAAAACTATGTCGACGTCGCTATGTTCGGATGTGTCCTTCATATTTGAATAGCTCAGCATTGATATTGTCCGTCCCTTTCTACCTGGAATACGATCTTTTGCCTGCATCCCGGAAACAAGCTTATATCCATCTCGATACTGCCTCTAACTTTCCACAAACGTAGCAAAATTCTTCAATTACATTACCCTGTATCGTTGCACACACAGTTACACTTAGTGAAATTAATTTGAGGACCGACAATAACGACCGTATCACACACACGACATAGCATAAATATTAAACACTTTATTGATTTAAGCTGTAGAGCTGCATTAAATAATACTCAATATTGCCAGTTCCTAATTCTGCTAGATGAGGATAAATCGTTGCCCAACGTTGATAAGCGCTAAATGAGATGAAATGTAGGGGAGGGGGCGAATTATTTAGTTTAATGAAATTTCAATATATTACGAATTAAATTTTATAATAAAAATATTTACTTTATCCTAAACAAATTTACGTCAACATTACAATTTTCTCATTTTAAACTTAAAGGCGGCCATTTCACTTATTTAAACACTACAAATATATTTACATAAAAATAATACAATTTAATTTATTAAAACTAACAATTCTCGATCTCTATACTCAGGGTCGTGTGATACAAGCTTAGTGAATCTTCCAGCGCATTCCTCGTTGTAATTTCCTTCTCAGAGCGTCCGCTGCTATTTGTTCCTGGTTCAGGACAATTTCCGGTGTTTATGTTCGTCTTCTCGGATTACCTACCCGAAAATGTCGATATCTGCTCGTCTCCACAACCTTCCTCTAATCTCATCTGATCCACCGCTTTCGTGTATACAATCTCCTTTGCCTAATTTTCAATCATCTGTCCAGAAATCTGTATCATCTCCTCGTCTTCAAAGGTTTTTAACTTCTCTTCCCCACTTCTATAATTCATATCCCGAAGGTGGGAGGGATGGTTATTAACCAATCAGACTGAACGTTACCCCTCTCCCCCACAATTTTTGGGGAAATCCAAGCTTCATTCGCAGCCTCCGCCCATCACATTCCAGAGTCCGTGGGACTAATTCCGCTGGCGTCCGAATGTCTGGGTTTTATTACCCCTGGCTCTAATACTGTCTTCTGTCTTTTGACTTCGCACCGCCGAAATCCGAGCAGATGTGTTGACCGTTACAATAACTAGAGTAGAAGGTGTGGCGTGCGAATACACATTGTATAACAAAGTATTTAATAGTTATAACATTATTTATTTATTCAAAAAATTAAGTAAATTTTATAAATATTTTAATAAATTAATATTTCTATTTACATGAAGAAGTTTGAACGGAAAAATGTTGAAATTCTCGATTTTTAGTATTATTTTTAAAAAGGAATCCATTAAAAATGAACCTCTAAGAACACGCTCAAGTCTTAATTTTCATTTTTAATTATACTGTGTTCATTTACCAAACTGTTGTCAAGTTAAAATTTATATTGTTTGTTGTCAGTTAAATATATTTTGAAGTAAGACGCTTCCCGTTACACAATGATACCCCAAGGACACTAGGAGGGAGATTTGTAAATCCCAAATTCTCTAGCTTACTTAAATTTCTGCATTCATTCTGTGTATAACTACTTGTGAAAGGAATTTAAGTGTTACGAACTTCATCGGTTCTCGGTCACTATTGTTGGACTTCATATGTGATCTATTGTTATGTTTTGATACTGTCGATGTAAGTTTGATTTAGTATGCTTATAAATTTTTAAAATTTTGTCTTAACTTCACCTTTCTTGGTTTAATTTGATGCAAATAATTCCTCTGTAGGAGGAAAACCTGAAGAGGGCATAAAATATACCGAAACGTTGTTAATAATTAAATTTAAAGAATAAAGTTTGTACCCAATTGACTTTTTTACCGAAATTGCAAAATCATTCAGCACATGATATGTAGTAACAACTCATTGTTTAATAATATTGTTCACCCATGAATGTACACTCTTTTACTGCCTACCGATGGGTGGCTGCCGCTACAAATGTTTCAAGTTTGTTTTTATTATTTTTTTAAAATGATTGTATGCTTACTATTATTTCGCACAACTGTAATGTACCCAATATGTACAATGAAGTTATCGATACATTAAAAATATCTGTAATATGTCGTTAATTGTTTTGTATGCGATAATATTTAATAATGAAATGACGGTTTGAATGTTTGTATTCAGTTTCGGATTTATACTTATTGAGCAGAAGTTTGTGTTGGATTCAAGAATGAATCTAAATTTTAACTTTTCCCACGATTTATATTTGATTTTCGTTTGGAATACCTTCCTTATATTTCTATGCAAGTGAAGTATTTCCGGTGTGTAATATTATTTATTTTAGCTAGTGTTCCAATTTGTGTTTACAAACACATCCACTAATCATGAAGAAGGAATAACATTTTATATGTGTTGTAAAAAAGTTGTGAAATTTGTTTTTAAGGTAAACTGTTTGGTTGATTGTAGTTATGAATCATATCTTCACCAATTGCATTCCATTCCAAATTTGCTAACCATATTTTATTTGAAGGTTGTCTTGTGGTTTATGAGCGATGCGCTGAGTTGAATTGCGTCACGAGAACCTTTGTACGAGATGTCGTAAGTGGACGCTAACAAAACAGAGAAAGGTGTGTTGACCTTGAGGTCGTGTTGCCAACGAATCTCACGTTACTTTAGGACGTAAATAGCATGGCTAATCATCGGTTTTTACACGGACATAAGACGCTATTTACCAGCATTTATCAATGACTTCAGTTGCCGATGCGTCCTGAAACTAGTCATAAATAATGGACATAACACGAGGGTATCTTGGTTACCAGATAAAAGCATAAACATTTAAATAAGCTATCAGCCATTCAACTTTCCAATAGGCCCTGTAAAAAATAGGAAATATGTTAATTTTACTATTTATAATGACAATATCTTACTTCAGGAAGCATATGTATTCATTATAGAAGAAGGGATTCTGTCCAAACCTGATAGAGACAAAAAGTATGAATGCTCAGGTGACTCAAATTATTTATTAGTGTCGTTTTACAACGAGATCAACAATTCAATCTTTTGCTAACTTGCTCTGCCTTTTCCTGCAACCCCCATTTCCATCCCACCCTATGCTATTATAGGCGAGATTCATCTATGCGGATTTCTAAAAATAAATGAGATCTAAAGTAGTGTGAAAATTGTTCATTATCAGAACCGGGATTTTGAAACAATACGGCAACGATATGACGAAGTTTAAACGCACTGTCTTGTGCAAATTTCGCTGTAAACAAAAGTTATACTAATGTATTTTGAGATCACCAGTTACAGCAAGGTACATTAAGATGGAGTAAAACATTCCTACGTATATACAGATCAAAATATATAGGTTGTACTTTGATGTAGTCTGAGAGAATTCAAAATACATGTAGTACATTAAATACATTAAAAAATCTAACCTGTACCTTAAGGAAGTTAAAAATAATACCGATAAACTCTCTCTATATATATACGTGTAACTATATTTTTCATATTAATTTTGTCATACAATATTAAAGGATTGATTTTAAATTATAACAACTGGTAATATCAATGATATTAAATTGCACTTTAATTTAATTAATGAATATAAGATTGCGGAAATATAAACAAAATAGGTAAATTTACGCATAAATGTAGAAAAGGACTATTTGATTACTGACATTTAAACTTTTGACCCAGCTATTACGTACCAAATCGTGAAATAGTTTCGATTGAACGGACGTCGAATTATTTGTGTATGATTAATTTTGTTAATAATAATACTTTCATAATTTATACCAACCATGAAGTTTGATGGTTAGTTATACTATTGTTACAATCAGTGTTTAAATTAATTATTATTAAAAATCCAATTCCATTTATTTTTATAACGAATATTTTTCCATGTTTTATTATATTGTATTGTACTTGCTAATAATCTACAATTGGGCGCAAGCCCGGTGGCAGATACATAATTAAATATACATAATTATAAACTAAAGAAAGATAAACATGTTCCGTGGATGCCCTGAAAGAGAAAAGAGAAACACTTCACTTCACTTTTTTATATTCGGAAACACATTTATATTAAATAAATACCCACTTCACTTCACACGTTTTTTCAGATTTGACCTAAATTTATTTTCTTGAAGAGGATTTCCTCCAAACACCCCCACAGGTAAATTATTCCAGTCGTTGATAGTCCTATTTAGGAATGAGAATTTGCCAACATCTGTTTTTTGTTTTCTATATTTCACTTTGAATTGGTGATCCCATCTACCTGTATAACTGGGCTTTTGCATTTTGTAGCTAATTCCAATCCATGGTTTTTGCCCCGTATAAGCTTTGAATAGCAAATGCAGTCTTGCTTTCTCCCTCCTTTCTGACAAGACCTCCCAACCTAGCTGTTTTACTTTTTCCTTCCTATGACCTGGCCCTACTTGCACAAAATTAGCAGCCCTTTTCTGAACTTTCTCTAATGATTCTATTTGATTAATTCTATAAGGATCCCAACAAGCCGCCCCATATTCCAAAATTGGTCTAACTAGAGATAAGTATGCCACCTCCTTTGTTTTTGAACTTCCCTTATTAATCAGTTTTCCTTCTGGAATTACATGGCACTATTCTTAAGAAATTTTATGGCATCAAACTATACAGGTAGTTAATTTCAAACTTTTTACAGAAATTTACACCTAATACTCGTATTTAGAAACAGACGCAGACGATTGATGATATTAACTTTTCCCAGGTCAGGTCATAATATGTTCGCTGGTAAACATCCAAGAAATCCAGTAATTTGCCCGTAGAAAGTAAGGGCCCCAATCAAACTAAAATATTTTACTCTGGAAGATTCGTGAATTGGAAGTCTAACTAATATATTGCCCGACCTTCAAACTTTATGATAATAAGTCGGCCCTCGGAACCCACGTCCGATCGTCATCGTTTTCCGACGGATAAACTCATTTAATCACAACTTGGATGGCTCGGTTCACACTTCCGATCATCCTGACATCTCATGAAATTTATACTAGTTCACCCAGTTCTATCATAGTCATTTTATATTGTTGTCTAAAATTTTAAAGAATTAAATATAACAAACATTTCGAATGTTGAAACTGACTCTGAGAAAGAGGAAAATTTTATTTCCGGAGGGGCATTTATTTGAAGCTTTGAAGTTTCCTTTACCTAGTACAGAAACCCGAAATGGAACGACCGAGATTTTCAACCCAACGAGAAAAACTAAGATGTTTTAGTGGTATGCAGTCCTAAGAATAGTCTAATGCAGAATTTCCCAAACTTTTTCTTTAATGGAACACTTCGAAAAATCGGACATTCTAACGGAATATTTAGTTTATTTTTTAAGATAGGTGATTCCTAGTCGGACAAAGTAAAACATGATTTAAATTAGTAATTATTTTTAAATATTGACCTGTATTTTAATATAAATATATAAAGTACTTAGTGACTTTGAAAATTTATATCAGGCACAACATAAGTAATTTTAATTCTAATATCTTGTGTGGCGTCGGTCGTGTTTCTGCACTTTGACTTCATTGCAGCATAATAAAAAAATCCAGCTTCGCAGAAATAGGTTGTAGGGAAGGGAAGTAATTAAACCTATAAAAGCATGTTTTGAAATATTGCGGTACTCTTTGAACTAGACCAGTTATCACATAACTCTAATCGTTGTATTTTTCTTTCACTGATTAAATCAATTGGATTTTCACAGTCACTTGCACCACAGAAAAAGGATTGTGAACCCAGGAATCGTCCTAACTAGTTTTCTGAAAATATTGCAAAAGAGTATATTTCAAGTTACATTTATGTTCTAATAACATTTTGGAAAATTTATCTGCTTCAAAATTTCATTCATTCAAACATTCATGAATAGCAGGAAACCAACTGAGACCGTTAGATTCAACAGATTAAATCTAATATTGTATTCTTTTTATCAAAAGATCCAATTTTATCTCTTGTATTAAAATTTATAATACTTTCTCCTTGTAACGAAAAGTATAACGGACAAATGCTCGGGCTTTGGCGGCGCAGAAACAAAACAAAGGAGACGGCAGTTGACACTTGGGCCATAAAACCTAGACTCGGCGTCTCGGCTCGGGAGTTTTCCAAAATGGTGTGAGAATCGACACCGGTTGGCGTGTTTTCCCAAGTGTGCAACAATGGATATTATTGCAGGATATCCATCCCTGCCACCTTGGTGATAGATGTTGCAGAAGTGGGGAGGCAAGCGGAGACATGTTTGAGAGAGATTGGTGGTCGGGAGCGGTGAGATGATGAGATGAGAATTAGGCATATGGTATGAGAGCAGAGACATGGAATTTATAGATAGATTTTGGAGAAGATTCCTCGAGTGACTTTCTGGAGAAAGGACGAGGAGGAGCTGGAACCCGCACTAAGCCGATTAGGTGAACTACTGCATCTGTGGCTCTTTGTAATTTTCTGTTTGCTGCCAGGTCAGAGTAGATTAGTTCTGATCTATGAAAAGGCCCATAAATGCAACCCTGAGATTGGAGTAAAAAATTTTAAGCTTAAGTAATTAATATAAATCATTTTTGCAATACAAGTGTAGTTTTTATTGAAAAAAGTGCCGGCGATTGTAATTATGTTTGTTTTTGTAAAAGTAAATTGTTTTATTGTTTTTATTATGAAATATTATTATTTATTTAATTATTAATTATCATCCCATTTAATAAATTAAATGTACCACTTATTTATTATAACAGACTGCATTATGTGCTATTAATTTAAATTCTACAAAGGAAGGTTTATAATATTTTGGTCAAAGCTGCTCATTGTCAAGTTAAATAAAATATTAACTGTATAGTTATGGGGTATGACAATCTCTATCTCACTCCTACAGGATTCTGGCTGACTGGTTACGCCCACAATTGTTCATTGTTACTCATTTTTCCTGTTGTAGCGGGAAACAAGGAATAACGTTTCTTTGCTTCACAACGTTGTAATTCGATTTTCTTCTGTTCGATGCAAATGGAGTTTTCGTCATACAAACTCATTATTTCGTATTATAACATGATATTATAATCCACAGTATAGAGAGAATCACTCCAACTGTTTTCGGAACACCTATCCAGGCTCCGCGGAACACTGTTTGGGAAAGCCGGGTCTACAGCAACCCTCAATGCTATCCTATTCTCCGCAAGCCTTTTCATTTCTACATAACAACCACATCTCGCATCCCCCATTACTTGCATAGCGTATTCCATCCTTTGCCTTCCTCTTCGGTTATTACCCCACACACTTCCCTCTAATACTAATTATACAAAACGTGGTCTATTAATTTATACCTTCTCTTGATCAAAGCCCCTACAAATTTGTCTTTTCCCCCTACTCTGCTTAGAAACTCCAGTTTAACCCTTTTCACCTTTCTGATTTTCAGTTTCTCCTATAGCACCACATTTCAAAGGTTTCTATTCTTTTCCTTTCCGCAACTCCTTCGATCCACGTTTCACGCCCATATAACGCCACACTCCATACGAACAATTTAAATAATTATTTCCTAATATTCATGCTTATATTACCCGTCAGTGAATTGATCTTTTTTCCGAAGGCCTTCCTTATCTGTGCTATCCTACACTTTATGTCTACTATACTTCTACAATCCCTAGTTATTCTGCTCCCCCAAGTAGCAGAATTCCTTAACTTCCTTAAAAATATCCCTTCCCAATCTATATCCTTTAAAATTTCACTATTTCCCATATTACACTCCATCACCTTGTTGTACTCTTCCTCCAGAATCACGTTCACACCAGTTATTATGTTTTCCAATTCTTTTTCTGACTCCCCTAATACCACAATATCAACATCAAACCATAGGTTTTTATTTATTCTCCTTGCATTTTAATTCCCTTTCCATATTCTTTTTTAACTTTATTTATATCCTGTTCTGTATATAAGTTAAAGAGCATGGAGTAGGTTTTGGAAAACCATCTTTCTCGATATTTTATTCGTTCAAAATCAATAATAGTTAGTTCCAATTAACATTATCAAGCTCTTTTTCAAAATCTACAAATGCCATTAACGTGGGCCTATTTTTCGTATCCTATCTTCCAAAATTAGACGCAGTTCTCAAAGAAAACATCTTCTCCTAACTCGCACTATATTTGATATTCTATTTTCCTATATACTACTTTCTTTAATATTTTTCCGGGATGGATACTGTGCTGTTCGCATCTATAAGCCCCAGTCTCCTTCGGTATAAGGAAAATTATGCTGTTCCTACAATTTTCTGGTGTTCTTCCTGTTACGCTGATTTCGCAAACTATCCTGAAGCGCCATGATATTGCTTCTTCGCGCGATGGTCTTATCAACTCCGTTCTAATTTTATCAATTCTTGTGATTTACCATTTTTCATATTTGTCAGCGCCCTATCAAACTCCGCCCTTAAAATTTTGTCCCGCAACTCTTCATGATCAACCACTTTTTCTTCTGATCTTGATTTCCACCGAGATACAGCTCGTCTAGATATTCGTTTCATCTTCACCTTTCCTTTTTTCTTATCTGAAATTGGCTTCCCAACTGCTGTTTTCTATGTTTTGCGGTTTTTTTCTTTTCTAGAAACGTTTATTTGATTTTCTTATAAGCAGCGTGTCTGTTTTCCCTTTTATCATAAAATCTTTAACCGCTTTGCATTTATCTTAAAGCCAAGGTTCTTTGGCTGCTTTGCACTTCCCATCTACCCACCTCATTATTTAGGCGTCTGTGCTGCTATTTACCATTTTCATCACTTGCGTTTTCGTATTTACGCTTTTCATCAATTATTTACTATTGCTCTGAGCTATTCTTCCTATTTTCTATTTTTTCGTCGGTTGCTCTCGTCATTTATTCCTTCTAGTGTGCCCATTTCTCTTCTATATATTTCTTCCTCCTTTCTCCATTAATCTATTCTTTTTTCTTCTTTGAAACTCTGAAGCATCTCCTGCTGTTTCAGTTTTTTCTAATCCCTATCTCTTTGTTTTAATTCCTTCCTTTAATTTCTTAATTTTCGGCTTGCATTTCATAATCAACCAATTATGTTTCCAGCTCACATCTTCGTCTGTGTAAGTTCTTCATTCTAGCACCAAGTTCCTATATATCTGTCTCACCATTATGTAGTTCAATTAGTACTTTTCCGTATCCCCTGATCCCTTACGCGTGTACAGACTTCTTTCTTGATTCTTGAACCACTTTTTTTCTCCATGCAAAATTCTAACTCCGTCTCCTCTTTGATTCATTTCACCAATTCCATAGTCCGAACTATATAACATTCTCTTCCCCATCCAATTACTGCGTTCCAATCACCCATTATTATCAAATTCTCGTTTTCTTTCACATACTAAGAATATTTATTTAATTGTTTGGCTTATTGTGCGGAACATGAGAGGGAAAAATAATGAAATACTGAAGTTATTCAAGAAGCCCGAGGATTGCTTTTGAAGGAAACTGATAGGGATCCTTCTTTTTAGAGCGTTCGTATAGAGATTTGTTGGAGGAGAGTTCTGTAAGTAGTTGCAAATTTTTGAAAAGCTCGGAGTGAAGAAGCGTCTGAAACTTAAATACGTGTAAGTCTATATAGTATATAGTCTACTTGTAAATTTTGCAGTGAACTGAATATGAGGAGAATAAATACATAGAATAAATAATTATTATATAAATGTAAAAAATCACTTTACATAACTTTTGTCAATTTAAAATATACAATGATTGAATAAAATTTAATTCACTAAGTCGGCCATTTTTATGATTAATACCAAATATTTTGTACATTATTTTACCTTATTGACACTCATTAGATTTATTATTAACTAGAAACATAAGATTTAATTTAGGGACGTCTTAGCGGGCCTTCTCATAGAATCAGAATACATGCACAAATATTAAGTGGAATTGGAAGTACTAGGATGTCGGTAAAGGTTGCAAAGAGTGCAATTGGATTGGCCTGGAACATACCGTGGAGTCAGAGATGATGTACTCGTATAGGTTCCGTCGCTCAGCCCAACCGACCTTTTTCGTTGTTCAATGAGCACCCTGCTCAATTAGTTTTCTTATTTTTCGCCACGGACTAAAGCAAGCCTTCCGCCCGATTTTCAAATGCCCATGACCATTTACAAGTTCAACCTCTTAATGTTTTAATGACTACTTCTTAATATTTATAACCTGAACTTCAAAATCTTAGCGTACTAATGATCAGTCTCCACTCTTAATGTCATGAATCCTTACTGAACAAAAATTAATTTTTCCTCGGCTTGTAATACCTTGTCCCCAATTCATCATTTCATTTCCGTAGGTGGTGGGACCCTATCATGCCCAAGCAATTTTATCTGCCGTCTCTCAGAGGAGACATTCACCCCATTCCACTGATTTTTACGGGAAAACCGAAGTCACCGAATCTCAAAGGTTTTAGAAAAAGCCATGCTCTGCCAATTTTTCGAGGTTTAACTATACTGTCTATAACATTCTTCAGCTTCTTTCACGTTGCTTGTCATTCTGTGGGTTTTGAATTTGAATTAGTATGAGTGGAAAATTACAAAATAAAGCACGCTGCGTAAGCGTGAAATTCAGTTGTAGGATAACAATGAAAACTACAGGATGGCATTAGACTAATTTAGCTAATAAGTAACTAGATATAAGAATTAACAAAGGAAAGCTAATGGTTGGTCTCTACAGACCAGTTTTAGTTACGGAGTTGGTTTTTAGTGGGTAAAAATCCCACACACCGTGAAGTACGGGCTTCACGGCGTCTTTCTGAAGAAAAAAAAAATCTGTGAGTTAAACTGCACACCGATATTATCCCGCTTAACAACTGAGATCGAAAAATACACTTCTGTCAGAGATCAAAACGGCCCATTCTACATTAATATCTCTGAAGCTTGCGCTGTTAAAACGGCTCGGCTTTCTTCATAACGGGAATGATAATTTTGATTATCCATTATGTAGGTTTGTTTCCCGTACTCGTTTGCCTGCCATCCTGCCATCCGCGACGCTGCGATTGCATGTGAGCCATCTGTTCCGGGAAGTAAGAAATATTCGCTGAGCGTATATATATGCTCAGCGAATATTTCTTACTTCCCGGATATATTGTAATGTTCTATAGAAAGGGTGAATAAAACTTTAAACACAATGAAAATTAACAATATTATACAAAAAAATTTACAGTCAATACAAGAGTGATTTTAATCTAAGGGGGTATTAAGGGCCTCTCGGGAATGAAATCAGCTGAATCTAAAACGAAAGAACAAAATAATTTAATTAGCTTTCTTGATAATTATGGGACAGATGAGCTAGTTTGACAATTCTTCTTTCTACTCACCCCAATATAATTGGGCTGCTCACTTTCACTTCTAGGTGTGCATCCTCTCTACTGTCGGCTTTCCCAAACTGTGTTCCGCGGAACACTATGTTCCGCAAAAAAATTCGAGCGATTTTATCTATATTATGGATTATAATGTCCTGTTCTAATAACACTTCATTTCGTAAAACGAAAACTCCGTTTGAATCTAACGAGAGAAAATGAAATAATTTCTCATACCTTTCATTTCTTCTAGCTTGTTTCAGAACCGATTGAACAACGTTGCTCGTTTCCCGCTACAATAGGAAACACGGGTAATAATAAACATGCGTGGACGCATTCTGTCAACTAGAATCCTGTAAGAGTGAGGTAGAGATGGCCACAGCCCTGAATTATGAAGATTTTATTGAAATTAAATAAGAAGACGGTCGTCCTTTTATTTATTTTTAGGTTAAAGCCATGAAATTATATTTGAATATTTTATTTAAATTGAAAATGAGCAGCTTAGGTCAATAAATAAACCTTATACACATTTGTTTGAGGAATGTAATTCAACAGCGCAAATTACAGTCTCTCAGCGCCAACTTGTACAGCCTGTTCTCAAACGAAGGTTCACTGAACATAATTAATATTTGTATTTCTAACAAAAAACATACTATATATTAATATTCGTATTTCGGAAGCTTTCGACATGTTGTCATAATTATCGGTATATTCCTTATTCAAGTAGGAATTTCGCGATTTTTTAAGACTTGTTAATTATGTCTTGTTAGGTAAGCTCACAAAGTAGCAAAGCAAGTGGAGTGAAAGAGGATGTGAAATGGTTTTTAGAAAAAATAAATGAGACAAAAGATTTCAACAAATTTGAAAAATGTAATGAATGAAGCCGTGAAAGTGATAAACTAGGTTAAATCAAAACCACTTCAATTCTGATTAAAAAGAATTTTGTGCGATAAAATGGGTGGACCACAAATCACTTTCATTACATACTGAAGTGAGATGGCTATCAGAGAAAATCACTATTATGACTTTTTGAACTTCGAAGTAAGTTGTTAGTATTCCTGAAGGCACAAAATAATTCAGGAAAATATTTTGTTTATGGTTCCTATAGAAACGTGACATTTCTGGTGGAAGTGCCGGGTACTATCTAGCATTAACACACAGTGGGTCCTATTAGACCTCGACAAAGCAGGAGGCTCTAAGGTTTGAGTCCGGAGTTTGCGCCGTATTCTGAACCCAACACTGCAGCGGTAGAAAATAAGCTAACCGGCCTATGCTGCCATCAAGCAGCAGATCAGGAACCCCGCCATCTTCACAAGAGACGCTGGACAAGACCCAGGGAAATGAATCGAGGGTTATCACCGCGTCGCTAAATTTAATGAGCGGGACGACACCGTTTTCCTGGTAAATGCCTACTTATATTTGGATGGAACCGCAAGACAGTGGTTAGAAAAAGCGGAAGATTGACCCATTCGGAAATTCGTCAGTCTAAGATTAAGAAAGTCTTTTGTGATTCTGAGCAGCACATTCGACAGATAACGGAAAAACTGAAATACAGAGCTCAGAAAAGTGGCCAGAGCGTCCAATTCTTCATATGGAACGTTCTCGCATTGTGCCGAACAGTTAACCCAAACATTTCGGAAGAAGGTGTCGCGGAGGGCTTGTATCAGGCACTCGTATTAAAGGAGGTTGCAACTACGGACGAGTTCATCAAACATTGCCAGTTCATCGAAGAGATAAACCTGAAACAATTTTGTATATGTACAAAGTTCAAGAGGCTTTTGAAAGCAGTTTCGACTACCTCAGTAGGATAGGCGAATGATCTTTCGTCCGTTCGTCAAATAATGAGCATGCTCTATCCCTACGTAACGACGCAGCTGAGCCATATACCATTCAATATGCCATCAGGGAGGAAGTGGAAAACATATTGGCCCCAATCTTCAAACCGATGTCCTCTTGGCGAAAAGTCTTTCGAAAGCGGAAGCCTACATATACAAAAGTCGGTTCCTTGGAAGAGACAACGAACGCCCCTAGGAAGACATCTGGAGAATGCAGGATAAAAGACCAGTCTGTTTCCACTCTGGCCGTCCTTGACACGTCGTAAAGAGACGAGTGTTCAGCCACGTAAGAGCTAGAGGAGGATTAAATGTTTACGACGACGTACGCCAATACGACCAAGCCGTACAAACAGAGTTATTTCCCGGGCGATACAGGTAATCATCGCTGAATCCCGCTACAAGGTGAGGACGCTCCTCGTTACGTCGGTTGATACATCCGTCGCCATTCAATCACTCCAGCCACTCACTACGCAACCTTCCTTGGAGGTCCGACAAGAATAAAATCTTCCGTCGAGGACCGTCGCCAAATTGTCATGAAATTATATCGACGTCATCCTGAATAACAATGAGGTACGAGTCCTACTAGATTCCGGCGCATCTTTCTCTGTTCTCTCCGAGACGTTTCGAAGGTAACTAAAGAAAAAAAGATCGCTGATTACAGGGACTCTGTCTTAAGAGTATTGGATGGCAAATTTGTGCAACCATCCGGAAGATGCTCCATCAGGTTAAACATTAATAATAGAATTCAGCCATTCGAATTCAATATCTGGCCACAATGTAGCACGACATCATCTTCGGATGGGGCTTTTTGAAGATCTCTGTTGTGTGCTTGGTTTATATTTATATTTTTCTTCTTTCCAAAAATGAGCATATATTGAGCTTGAATTTTTACAATGTATTAACATTTTATCAGGGCAAAAGTGGGGACATGCATTCTCACGGAGAACCAACTGCATCAAATTTCTGTAACAAATAAAAGAATATGAATATGGTGCAAATTTCCTCACTGATAACGAATTTACTTTAATACGCGCACTGATTCAGAAAGAAAGAATGGACAAGACTTTGATTACTTTCTTTACTGATTCGGGAAGATACTCTGTGGCGCAACAGCTCGCTTTTCTCGGTGTTGGGGTCCGTCCGTCTTGATCTCCTTCGTACTCTCCGTTGTTAATTGACAATGGCCTTCCATCACCAACACTCACAAGATAACATCCTCTTTCCTCCACAACATTCAGATTAAGAAAACGCAATGTCCTCTCTGTCGTCTCCCCTAAAGGGGGCAAAGTTTTTCTCCATCATGGACTTGCACTCGGTGTATTGGCAGATAGAAGTGGACGAAGCCGATCGAGAGAAAACCGCTTTCATTACACCAGACGGACTCTACGAATTCAAAGTTATGCCGTTTGGGTTGTGTAATGCACCAGCAACATTCGAACGAATGATGGACAACATGCTGCGCCACTTGAAGTGGACGATGTGCCTCTGCAATTTAGACATCATAGTTTTCTCTGAAACGATCAGCGATCATCTTCACCGACTGCGAACTGTTCTTGAGTGTCTGAATACAGCAGGGTTGAGACTGAACCCAAAGAAGTGTGTATTCGTACCAAGGAAAAAAAGAAATTCTCGGCCATCTAGTCTCGTGAAAAGGTGTACAGCCCAATCCGAAGAAAGTACGGTCGATAGCAAAAATTTCCCCGGCCAAGAAATCTAGACGACGTATAGAGTTTTCCTGGACTCTGCTCTTTCTATAGGCGTTTTGTCAGAGACTTCAGTAGAAAAGCACTGCCACTTCACAGGCTGTTGCAAGGAGTTTTCAAATTCACCTGAAACTCCGAACAATAAGATTTATTCTACACGCTGCGACGAGCCCTTGTTTCCGACCCCGTTCTAGGATAGTTCAATCAAAAATCCCCGACGGAATTGCATACTGACGCCAGTGGCCAGATTTTTATCTGTACTCGTACAGATATTTGTTGTAACGGACCACCTTCCCTTTGCTGGCTGATTGGGCTGAAGGATCCCCTGGACGGCTCGCCAGGTAGGCTCTACGTTTTCAGGAATGTGACACCACGATAAAGTACAACAGTAGACGAAAACATAAGGATGCAGACTGTCTTTTCTGAAGCCCTGTCGACTACGAAGAACCGAAGACTGAGATCCTGGATTATCTTAACTCTTTTGCAGACATTCAGGAGGAACAGAAAAAGAACCCAAAGGGTGAATCTGATTATACAAACTTTGAACTCTTCACGTGATATGAAAGGGAATTATTAATGCACTACAGAGGAAAAATTATGATCCATTGGGAAGAAGATGGTTGCCATTCATCCCCAAACAACTTCGTCTAGAACTTCTGCGGCAGAGTCATGACACTCCCATCTGTGGGCATCTAGGTGTCGTCAAGACGTATGATAGAATTGGTCGGCGATTTTTTTGGCCGCGACAATATAATGACGTCAGACACTATGTTCTAACCACTGAAGGCAGGGTTAGAGAAGAAAGACGATTCCTCAACGACCTCCTTGGTGTCCATTACCGATTTCTCCAGCTGACGCACCATTTAAACGTATCGGAATTGACCTGCTCGGAAGATTTCCAACATCATCCCGGGGAGATAAGTGTCTGCACCGATTAATTAACTCGGTTTACTGTTACAAAGGCTGTAGTAATGGTGAAAGCTTTAGAGATCGCCACCTTCTTTGTTGAAGAAATAACACTTCACGGAGCTCCAATAACTATAATCACGGACCGGGGGACGGAATTTCACTCTAGACTAATACATGAGATAAATATACTATGTGAAATAATGCACCAAATGACGACTGCTTCCATCCCCAAACAAACTGGTTTACCTAGTCGTTAAACAAAATGTTGGCCGAAAAGTTGTCCATGAAAAGTTGAACTGACTCCGCGCTGCGTCATATTCCTCTAATTTATTAACAATCTCATCTAAATATTTGATTTTCGGTAATTCGTTGATAAAATGGTCAGGAAAGTCGTCTTTTATTCGTAATCGGTTTAAGATCATAATTTCCTTCAATTCTTCATAATTCAAGACATCTAGCCCTTTTATCCATTCTTCGAAATAGTTGTTCAATTCAAAAGCAAAGTACCTAAGTTGCTAAGGACTTAATTTAAATCTCTTTAGCAATAATTTCTTAATATGATCATACTTATTTGCTAAATGATCAGGTTCACATGTCAAAAAGTTTACAATATCTAACGGGAGAAAATTCAATTAATATGAAAACCAGCTTTCTTTCGCTATCTCAATTCTGCCAATCTGCCTCTAGAATAGCGTTAATTATATACCAGTGTTAAGCAAACTACGGCCCGCGGGCCACATACTGCCCCCTAAAATGTTCAATCCGACCCGTGAGACATTACTCCTAATCTGTCGAATAAAAAGCTAATACAGACTATACGAAAAGAAATATTTTCCTGTTTTTCCTCTCTTTCGTTTTGTATTAGTGACGATATACTAATTCATATTGTATGTAATGTTGAGAGTGAGAGGCACTGGCAGCGGGCAAAATTGGTAACGGAACCTCCTATCAGTAGCTACCCCCTCCACCGCGATTAGATACCGAAAAACGTTTCTTGATTCAGACTTTTCTTAGCACTGTAGATTTTCTTCATTTATTCTGTTTATCGTAAAAAAAATTATCCCCAAGATGTTACCTAAGAAACGTTTAGTTGATTTTGAGTGCCATGCTTTCAAAGATGGAGTTGGAAGTACTTTTTTAGTTTTTAGGGATAAACCACTGTAGCGCGACTTACGTTTGCATTAAATAATGGTTAGTAAGATTAAGCAATTTTGAAGATAATAATATGCAGCACCTAGACACATGCGCCTGGCTCATACGATTTAACGGTTTAAAAATAAAAGCTGCGTCTTTTGTACGACGGAATGTTCCCTTCCTCCTTCGCCTAACGCTGCAAGGGTTCTCCGAAAACAGCCCCCATTTACCCTACGCTGACGTGAGGTAGAATGATAAAGCTTTGCTGATTGGTTCTCCCATAAAAGTGCGGGTAAGTAGGAACCAAACAGAGCCTTTTGACGATCACTGATCCAGGGAGAAGTTGGGTGATCAGACATTCTTTGGTTGATGATGACGGAGAGAGGACGTAGCCTATGAGCGGGTCACGTTGTAGCGGTAAGACTGTTTTGTGCAGAATTCGTTGATAGCCTATTTACTCCACGGTAAACCAGTATAGAGAAATTTTTCATATTTAGCTAGCAGGAAAATATTTTTATCACTTTTTCGTAAAATAATTATTGTGTCTTATAATGAATATATGACCCGATAGAAAGATACACTACACCACATAATCTCAACTGCAACGAAACTGTAGCATTTTATAAAGAATATAACATTTCACGGTGCTTCAACTCTAAATTACATTGGCCCGCCTAAACATTTTTTTTCCTTACTTTTGGTCCCCTCTTTAAAATGTTTGCCCGTCACTGGTATATACTAATGTCTCATCCATCCAGCTCGATAAATTATTATTAACAACTCCGCAATCAATGACGTCATAATACTACGTCTTCATATGTACAGCTCAAATCTCTGGCTGAATCCCCATACATTATTTGTAGGACAAAAAAAAACATCAGTCCAAGCTGAAATAAACACGACTTTCTCTTCAACCGTCTTTGCGATAACTGCTCTTAACAATCAATTCAACAATATTTAGTTCATAGTTAAAAGACAATCACAGTTTCTCACACCCGTCATTCGGAAGGGCGTGAGAATAGTACCCAATGTTCGACCTACCTGACTGAGGTTTTCTAGGGTTTTCCCTGCACCTCTTTAGGTGAAACACAGGGTAGGATTCTGATAATATAAGCCCGGGGGCCCTAGTCAACCCATGGCTATCTTGCTTTACCTTCCACATCCCTCCTTTTAAAAGGCAGCTGTCAGTTTCAGGTTCACCCTCATGAATACTGTTACAAAAAGACAATCGCAGTTCTGATCCTATATATAGTGTTCATTGTAGCTTCCGCCTCGAGAACGTGGAAATACGAAAGGTGGCGTAAAATCCATTTATTCTTGCTTGGCAGTATTGTAAGCAAACGTCACAAATGGAAGTACGGCGTTATAGTTCTTCTGATCGATGTCAGTGTACATGACTCGTCTCCCGTCATTCGGAAGGGCGTGAGAATAGTACCCAATGCCCGACCTACCTGATGCAGGTTTTCTAGGGTTTTCCCTGCATCTCTTTAGGTGAAACATCGGGTAGGATCCTTAAACCATAGCCCGGGGGCCCTAGTTAACCCTTGGCTACCTTGCTCTACCTTCCGCATCCCCCCTTTTCAATTCCCTTCCTATGCTATTAAAGGGGAGTTGCCTGTTTCAGGATCACTCTCATGTAGACTGTTAACCAAAAAAAAACTCATCTCCTGAAAAGGCGCTGCAGGAGTTTTCTCGCAGGCGCTTCACCCAGACTGAGTGCAGAGCTCACCTGATTATATGGGGAATGCCTCGAACTCTCTCTGCTTTTTTATAATAGTTCTCACATGCCGAGACACCTTCCCCTATTTTAAGAGGTATATGTACTGGGGTCGAAGACCTTGGGAATATAGCAAATGTTGTCCACTGATCCCATTGGCCAACTGCCTCCTGAAACTGGTGGACCAAAGAAGAAGGGAATGCTGCGATCCCACAGAAAACTCGTCTCCCGTCTTCGGAAGGCCGTGAGTACAGCACCCAATGCCCGACTTACCGGATGCAGGTTTTTAGGGTTTTCCCTGCATCTCTTTAGGTGAAACATCGGGTAGGATCCTTAAACCATAGCCCGAGGACCCCAGTTAAGCCTTGGTAACCTTGCTCTACCTTCCGCATCCCTCCTTTTCAATTCCGTTTCTATGCTATTAAAGACGAGTTTCCTGTTTCAGGATCACACTCATGTAGCCTGTTAACCCTGTGAAGATTTTTCTCGCAGGCCTTCTCTCCTCAGAGTGATCTGCGTGTCATCTGATTTCGTCGGGAATGCCTCGTACTTTCTCTTTTTTTTTTCAAAGTTCCCACATGCCGAGACACCTTCATCTATTTTTGTAGGTGTTTGTATTGGCATCGAAGACCTTAGGCATAAGGCAAGAGGTGTCCGCTGATCCCATTGAATAAGTCGGTCAGCTTTCTTCTAAAACTGTTACCCAAGGTCTTCGACTGCAGTACATATACCTCTCAAAATAGGTGAAGGTGTCTTGGTATGTAAGAAGTTCGAAAAAACAAGAGGCAGTACGAGGCATTGCCGACATAATCAGGTGATCCCCGCAGTCACTCTGAGCGGAAATTCCTGCGAGAGAAAATTCCCACAGGTACTTATGCTATTAAAAGTGGATCACCCTTCTCACTCAATAAAAAGTTATGTAGGGACAAAGTGATAGAAATGTCGTGGACTGCGTCATCAGTCTCAAAGTGTCACAATTTAAAAACTTCAATTGGCAAGATGAATTTTATTTTTTACTGATCATGTACACACGTCCTTTGCCTTATGATTTATATGATGATGAATTTAACGTAATTAAGGACTTGATCCAAATTCTACTTCGATATTATAAAAAATGATGTGATGTTAATAAAATAATAGTATGGAGTGAAGCGATTTTGAAGGACTAACGTGAAAAGTGTGGGGTAATATTTAGCCAGAATACGCGAAAGGTATTATACTATTAAATTTGCACAATCAGATAAGAGAATTTTATTTTAAAGTTCGGTAACATGCTTTTGAGCATCTGTCAATGTAATTTTACAATAATAATTGCTCCACAGTAACGTATCCAGAAAAAAAGATTCTGATTGACTCACTAACTGCTCTCGAATCGCAATGATTGAGTGATTCAAAGTTCAAATACTAGGTAACTCAGTGATCGCAATCCCATTGATCTGATTTCTGACTGAGTGATTCAAAAAGCAGGTTCTTTCGGATCACAGGAAGATAGTGAACCAAAATATTCAATGATCACTCACTTCGCAGAAGTATGTTGTTCTTTGAAACAAATCTAAATTATATTACCTGTCTGTACTTAACACTTCAAAGATGAAGAAAGTATATGGAAAAGAATCATACTACAAGGAGAAGAAATAAAAACCTTACGCTTTGCCGACGATATTGCAGTATTAAGAGAATCAGAAGAAGACTTTGAAACCATAATAAATGGCATGAACGTAGTCCGAGAGAAAGAGTTCAATAAGAGGATTAATAGAAGGAAAACCAAGGTAGTGGAGTGTACTATGGGAAACAGAGGAATAACAATGGTGGTTAGATTGGGAAGGGATATTTTGACGGAAGTTAAGGAATTATACTACTTGGGAAGCGTATAACTAGGGATGGTAAAAGTATAGTAGACATAAAGAGTAGGATAGCACAGACAAGGAAGGCTTTCGAGGAAAAGAGGGATTTATTTATGGGTAATATAAATTTGAATATTAGGAAATCGTTGCTAAAAATGTTCGTATGGAGCGTGGCGTTATATAGGTGCGAAACGTGGACGATAGGAGTTGGGGAAGGGAACGAATAGAAGCCTTTGAAATGTGGTGCTATAGGTGAATGCTGAAAATCATATGGGTGGATAGAATCACAAACGAGGAAGTTCTTAAGAGTATAGGGGAAAAGCGAAAAATATGGAGTACGTTGACTACGAGAAGGGATAGATTAATAGGCCACGTTTTAAGACACGAGTGTCTTGTAAAATATTTTTAGAGGGAAGTGTGGGGGTTAAGAATAGAGGAGGGAAGATAAGGATAGAATACGCTAAGTAGATTAGGGACGTGTGGTGTGCTAGTTATAAGGAAATTAAAATGCTTGCGCAAGATAGTCTTAGGAATGATTACCACACCAACAAACCTTCAGACACCACAGTAGGTTTCTATTGTTGCATTGCTCCCTTTATTTTCATATTTAGACGGGTTAAATCTAATGTATGGCTGAAAATGGGGTGAAATAGAAATGTGTTTAAAACGGGGAAAACCTTTGAGAGCCTTTACATGCTGAGCAGAGTTGTGCCACAAAAACCGTATGTTACACTCTGTAATGTTTCACAATTATAATTGTCTTTAATGGGGGAAAATGCCTAAATTGTGGGTTTTCCGAGGCTTAACTCTTGAGCGGGAAGCGCACGCCGATAAAAGGAGCTCCCATCTGCCAAGGCACCCGTGGGATTACCAGAGCACAAAAGGCCAAAGTCAGCGGCGTTGGGCGAAAAATATATTTTTCGCGCCAGGGAAATACCAGGGATAGGGAATAGTCTTATGAGAGCTACCCTACGATTGGTAAACTACGGCTCTGGAAAGGGGAATCCGAGGTGTCGAAATGGCGGGCAGGAGGAGATTTTGGCATTCTGGGTCCAGGAGAGGAAGGAGAGTTTTCGTTCGGACTTGGCAGAAGCAGTGGCTCACGGCTCGAGACCTATGCTGGGCCAGTGATCACCCAGAATCACGGGCATACTGTAGGGCCACACCAGAGGCTACATCCAGCGAGCACCGAGAGAGAGAGAGAGAGAGAGAGAGAGAGAGAGAGACGGAACTTCCGCCAAGGTTAAGCCAAGGTATTGTGAATTCTTGGGACGAGCGGGTTTATTTGCCATTTTGCCAATGTGCTAGCTATTTATTCTCCCAAGCCACGATACCCTGAGAAAAGGAGCTAAGTGGAAAATGTATATACCTTTTTATAACGTCAGAAAAATAAATTATTAGGATCTCAACCTTGTCGTTATAATTATTGTAAAATATGAAGTTTCCCAGATGATAAGAGAGAGCAGTACAACTCCTATTGTTTGAATATCGGCGATTCTGTGACAAATTGGCTTTTAGTGGGAGGTAAGTGTAGTGGCTTTGTGTCTAAAGATTGTCGACCTAGTGTAAACTAGAGATTTTAACAATATAATGTGGAATTTACAACTAAGAACGTACTTCTACTTTCGTTCTACGTTGTTCTACGCGGATGTCGCCCTGTCGTTCCTTCTAATGTGTGACCATTTAGCGCTAGAGTCGAGTGTGCCTACAGTTTTTCCGTGTGAAGCGAATCCAAAGTATTGGTGCACACTTTCTGAGTCGTTACGTCAGTGATAAAGCCAGTGTAACTGTCACTCGTGTATAGAGAGATACTCATAACAACTAAACAGATTATTAATTCAAGAACCTACGCCCACATTAGGAATACAGTTCGAGAAACGCAAGGGAAGGATTCCTGCGAACTGAAACTTGTTAGCCATAGAACCACAAGCGTTGTGGGGAGGGAGCATTTGAAAATTTTCAGGAAACGAAGTCTATTATTTAAGAGCAACCAGAGGACACGTCAGGGAAGGATACTGTACATAACGAGGGGCTTTCAACGCCAAATTATGCAATTGTTGAACGAAGGTGGGAGACATCTACGGTTATACGAGATAAGAGAAATTCTATATATTGTTTTAAGTACGCGAAGTGAAACTTTAAAAGTTTGGGCATCTGTTTCCTGGCTGTGTTGGTGGCACTCGCATTCCTGAGGACAAAATTTGGACCCTTCCGGTTGAATGTGGGAGGGGACCCATTCACGAAAAAAAGGACCACCGTGAATATATAGGGGGCTGATTTGGGCGAAAACGGAAGTTCTGTGGGAGAAACGCAAAATGCATGCAGTATTCAGGACCTGCAGGTTGAAATTTTTCCTATTGGCTGCAATTATTAACGAGCAAGCCAATAGAAGTCTTTTGATGACAACAGCTTTTGCTGGTTTGGAATTATGTAGCTTCACGCCGATCTTTCGTGGGAAAGATTTTGGAGAAGAGCAGAAGATGTTGAGATTCGAAGGAGGGAGTAGACGAAGAGAGGGTGTTGGGAGAAGGGAGACGGAGACGGGAGCCGGAAGGTTTTGGGAGGCGAGAGAGGTGTTGGGTGACAGGAGACAGAAGTTGTTGAGAGACGGAAGACAGTTGATGCAGCAGTTAAATTGATAGCCGCTGAAAGAAGGAGAGAGGCCGACTAATGCTGACCTAACACTAAACTGTTAGCCACCATAAGGAGATAAGGGAGACTCCGGCTGATTTGTCCATGAGATTCACCCGGGCGATGATAGAAAGAGTTCAGATTTGCCAGGCCTGTTGCAATTAATAATCTAAAATGTTTCTCAATGTACACCACAGCGTACTCTGATTTTAAGTCCTAACGTTAATTTATTGTTTCATTAATATTTGATTTAATAATTTGTGAATAACATACATGCTAGTGCTGAAATACTTTATTTATATTAAAGTCTGAATTTTGAAGTTAAATTAGTATTTTCATTTCAACAATAAATATCCATTAATAATTTATATTATAATATTTATTTAATATAATTAATTGCATTCACCTCGCCTTATAAATATAATTACAAATATCTACCAACGTGGGGCATATCATATCATAATAATAAATAAATTAAATTAAGTTCAACCTCCCATCATCCCACCCTCTCAAGTAAATATTAATTGCAGCTATAGTCGCTAGTGCACCTCTGGTGTCTTTCTAAAGACGTCAAGCGTTACGTTTAAATGCATACAGTTTACGTGCAAATACAAATTCCCGAATCGCTTGTGTCAAGTACCGTTCAAGTGGTCCATACCAAAACTGTCAGGGGACATGATAGTGGTAGACATGTGTGGCCCATTAGTAAAGAAACAGAGTGGATTGGCGTATATTTTTAATATTTTTACTGCTTATCAAATTCGTTGAGTTATTCAGGATGCTGGGACCATTGTTGTATCTCATATATACTGGTGATCTCCCAGTCTCACCACATGTTACAGTTGCTACATTTGCGGATGATACTGCGATACTATTAATCCCATGTAGATCCTAATGTCGCTTCTGGAAAGCTACAAAACCACTTAAATGGTGAAATCACCGTCGAGCTACAAAATAAGCACTAGGTGACCCTCATGTAGCCTGTTAACCCCCCACCCCCCAAAAAAATTCAACAGGCACGGGCGCTGCGGGAGTTTTCTCTCAGGCACTTCACCCCAGAGTGACTGCGGGGCTCACCTGGTTATGTCGGGAATGCCTCGCACTGTCTCTGATTTTTTTATCAAAGTTCTCACAAGCCGAGACACCTTCACCTAATTTAGGAGGTATATGTACTGGGGTCGAAGACCTTGGGCATATGGCAAGAGCTGTCCGCTGATCCCATTGGATCAGTCGGCCAACTGCCTCCTGAAACTGGTGGAGACACGGAGAAGGGAATGCTGCGTCCCCACAGCAGACTCGTCTCCCGTCATTCGGAAGGGCGTGAGAATAGTACCCAATGCCCGACCTACCTGATGCAGGTTTTCTAGGGTTTTCCCTGCATCTCTTTAGGTGAAACACCGGGTAGGATCCTTAAACCATAGCCCGGGGGCCCTAGTTAACCCTTGGCTACCTTGCTCTACCTTCCGCATCCCCCCTTTTCAATTCCCTTCCTATGCTATTAAAGGGGAGTTGCCTGTTTCAGGATCACCCTCATGTAGCCTGTTACCCCCCTCCAATTTTTTTTTCAACGTATTAAATATACTAAGGAGTCAAGGAATTTGAGATACAGGGGAATTTCTTTGGTAACAGACTACATGAGGGTGATCTTGAAACTTCAACTCTAGGAGGGGAGTCCGGAGTTCACGGTATCTAACGTAACTAAGTTCATCCAATATTACCAGAGGGAGGATAAATGATTAAGCCATCTAAAGATTACGAACGAAGACACAGTAAATTCAATCGAGATGATTCGTTCACTATTCATTGATAAATTAAGAATAGCCAAGAGCTGATATGGTGCTGTTTCTTCATGACATTATTATACGCACAGAAAGCGAGGCTTAGGGGTGTTATAGGCGAACGTCACGAATGGAAGTACGGCGTCCCAGTTCATCTGATCGACGTCGGTGTACATGAACAACATGTCGGCCAATGTTTTGTTTAACCTCTCGGTAAGCCCGTTTGTTTGAGGATGGTAATCAGTCATCATTCGGTGCGTTATTTCACACAGTCTATTGACCTCATGTATTAGTCTAGACTGAAATACCGTCCCCCGGTCTGTGATTATAGTTCTTAGAGCTCCATGCCTAAGTATTATTTCTTCGACGACGAAGGGGCAATCTCGAAGGCTTCCGCCGATGCTACGGCTTTTGTGACGGCAAACCGAGTTAAGTAATCGGTGCAGACAATAATCCACTTGTTTCCCCGGGATGATGTTGGAAATCTTCCAAGCAGATCAATTCCGATGCGTTGAAATGATGCGTCGGCCAGAGGAATCGGCAGCAGTCGCCCAGGTGGTCGTTGGGGAATCGTCTTTCTTCTCTGACACTCTCTGCAGTGGCTTACATAGTGTCTGACGTCCTAAAGTTGTCGCGGCCAATAAAATCGCCGACGGATTCTGTCATACGTCCTGACAACTCCTAGATGACCAGAAGTGGGTGCGTCGTGGAACTCTCGCAGAATTTCTAGACGCAGTTGCTTGGGGATGACTATCAACCATCTTCTTCCCAATGAGTCGTAATTCTTCTTGTGTAGTACTTCATTAATTACTTCGTAGTCCCCTTTCACACCTTGGGAAGTGTTCAAAGCTTGTACAATCTCATTCAGCTTCGGATCCTTTCTCTGTTCCACAGAAATATTAGTCAAAGAGTTAAGACAATCCAGGATCTCACTCTTCGGTTCTTCGTCGTCGACAGGATTTCGGGAGAGACAGTCTGCATCCTGATGTTTCCGTCCACTCTTGTACTTTATCGTGACGTCGTATTCCTGAAGTCGTAAAGCCCGCCTGGCGAGTCGTCCAGAAGGATCCTTCAGTCCGGTCAGCAAGCAGAGGGAATGGTGGTCCGTCACAACCGTGAACGGTTTGCCAAAGAGATACGGCCGGAATTTATTTATGGCCCAAACAACAGCGAGGCATTCTCTCTCTGTCGTCGAATAATTCCTCTCTGCTTTGCTAAGTGTTCTCGACGCGTAAGCTATGACCTCTTTTTTGCCGAACATCTGAACGAGTACAGCACAAAGTCCGTGGCCGCTGGCGTCAGTATGCAATTCAGTCGATGCATTTTTGTCGAACAACCCCAGAACGGGGTCGGAAACAAGCGCTCGTCGCAACGTGTCGAAAGACTCCTGTTGTTCTCTGCTCCAGATAAATTTGGCGTCTCCTTGCAACAGTTTGTGTAGTGGCCGTGCCTTTCCACTAAAGTCTCGGACAAAACGCCTATAATAAGAGCAGAGCCCAAGGAAAGTCTTGACGTCGTGTAGATTTCTTGGCCGGGGAAAGTTTGTTATCGACCTGACTTTCTCCGGGTCTGTTCGTACACCTTCCCGTGAGACTAGATGGCCAAGGATCTTTATTTCCTTGCACCGAATAGGCACTTCTTTGGATTCAGTCTCAGCCCTGCTGTACTCAGACACTCGAGAACAGTTCGCAGTCTATGTAGATGTTCGCTGAACGTTTCCTAGAAAACGTTTATGTCGTCCAAATAGCAGAGTCACATAGTCCATTTCAAGTGGTGCAGCATGCTGTCCATCATTCGTTCGAATGTTGCTGGTGCATTTCACAACACAAACGGCATAACTTTGAATCCGTCTGGTGTAATGAAAGCGGTTCTCTCTCGATCGGCTTCGTCCACTTCTATCTGCCAGTACCCCGAGTGCAAGTCCATGATGGAGAAATATTTGCCCCCTATAGAGAATCCAGAGTATCGTCAATTTTGGTAGTGGATAAACGTCCTTCTTCGTGATCTTGTTTAGTTTCCTATAATCAAAGCAGAATCGCCAGGTTCCATCCTTCTTTGTGACAAGTACGACGGGTGATGACCACGGGCTCTGTGATGGTTGGACAATTCCTCGGCCAAGCATCTATTCCAATTATTCTTCAATAATGCGTCGTTCTGCTGGTGATAGTCTGTACGCCCTCTGACTGATAGGCGAGTAGCTTCCTGTATTAATTTTATGTTTCACCTTCACAGTGGTTGATTTTTCCCTGATTACTGTGTCGAAGCACGCAGAATATTTCTGAAGCAATTCAAGAAATTTCGTCTGCTGATCAGAAACTCGAGTTTGTTTTTCGTCACTGTAGGAAGTCTACGGCTGGATGGAGTTTCTTCCATGACAGTCAGATGTTGTTGTGTTATTAGCTCAGACCTTGCTAAGCACATACGTCTCGGAAGAAACTGAGGTTCGTTCTGCCCATTAACTATCCATAAACCTCCAGTGCCATACTTTAACGAAATGACCGACGAAGGAATAATGACGTAATAATTTCTTCTTCGCTTCAATTATAAGATTTACGTGGCCATTTAACTTAGGGCACGTGACTGTAACCTTGGTAGCGCTCGACGCAGGAATGGTCACATCGTCGAGAACAAATAACCACCATGAATTATTATTTCCTATTTCTTCTACGGAAGCTTGTAATTCGTCTAACAGAATTTCAGAACGTCCACAGTCAATTGCGGCTTGCGAGCTCTTCAAAAAGTCCCATCCGAGGATAACGTCGTGGCTACATTGCGGTAGGACGATAAATTCGAACGGCTGAATTCTGTTATTAATGTTCTGCCTGATGGTGTATATTCCGGCTGGTTTCACATATTTGCCATCCGCGACCCTTAAAATAGTATTCCTGTTATCAGCGATCTTGGTCTTCTTCAGCTGTCGTCGAACCGTCTCGGAGATAACAGAGAAAGATGCGCCGGAATCTATTAGGGCTCGTACCGACCTGTGGTCCAACATTACGTCTATATAATTTCCAGACATCTTGGCGACGGTCGTCGACGGAGGATTTTCTTCTTCCGCGGCCTCACCTCCAGGGAAGGTCGCGTCATCTAGTTTTCCAGGTTACGTCGGCTAGGGGAGTGACCGAATGGCGACGGAGATCGGGAGCGACGTGACGGAGAGCGTCCTCTCCTTGCGGCGGGATGCGGCGACGACGACCTGTATCTTCCTCGAAACAACTCCGTCTGTTCAGGTTCATATCGGGGACCATGGTCATATGCATCCTGTCCTCGCCTAGTTCTGCTTCAGCGAATACACGTCTCCTGTCCTTGCAGTATCTAACTACATGTCCAGGACGGCCACAATGGAAACACACAGGTCTATTATCCCGTATTCTCCAGACGTCTGTTTTCCTTGGGGCGTAGGTTGCCTCCTCCTCCCGTGCAACTACTTTCGCATAGGTCGGCTTCCGCTTCGGAACGACCTTTAGCCAGGAGGACGTCGGGGTGGAGATTGGCGCCAAAACGCTTTTCACTTCCTCCCGGATGGCCTCTGGTTCTACCACGTCGTTTCTAAGGGATAGAGCACGCTGAATCTCTTCCCTTACTATCTGTCGAACGAGAGACGACAAATCATTCGCCTCTCCTACTGAGGCAATCGGCACAACGTTGGGAAGTCTTTCGAACCTTCGTCGAATTCGTTTTTGGTTCATCTCTTCGATGAACTGGCAGTGCTTTACGAACTCGACCGTCGATTTTACGTCCTTTAGTAAGAGGGACTGATATAAGTCCTCCGCGACACCTTTCATCAGATGTGCCAGTTTTTCATCTTCCACCATGTTTATGTTAACCGTTCGGCACAATGCGACTGGGCGTTCTCGCCACTTTTCTGAGCTCTGTATTTTAACTCTTCTGTGGCCTGCCGAACGTGACGCTCAGAATCGCCGAATGCATTCTGTATGTCGGACTCGAAAGTTTCCTAGCTGGTCAACTTTTCTTCAACATTTTCGAACCACTGTCTTCCGGTTCCGTCCAAATAAAAGTATGCATTGGCTAGGCAAACCGTGTCGTCCCCCTTATTGAATTTGGCGACCCTTTGGATGCCCTTGAGCCATCTGCCTGGGTCTTGTCCGGCGTCTCCTGTGAAGATGGCAGGATTCCTTATCTGTTGCTGAACAGGAGCATAGGCCGGTGTGCTCCTTTCCTGGCGATCCATCACAGTGCTTGTTGGTTTTGTGTATGGTACGTACTCCGGATTCAAGCCTTGGAATCTCTTGCTTTGTCAAGGTCTAATGGGAGCCACTGTGTGTTAAATTTAGATGTTACCCGGCGCCTCCACCAAAAATGTCACGTTTCTTAGGGATCGTGAGATTCAATAACACACACACGTAGAGGTTATAATCGTTTAATCAATGGCGAATTGTTGTACAAAGCTCGTACTGCTTAAGACTGACTCCGTTTTAGAATCCAGTCCTATTTATACATACATGGAATATTCTAGAAGCAGAACATTCTAGAAACAGAAAATACTAGAAACTAAAGGCACATAATGTAAATAAATTAAACAAATAAAAATGGTTGTGTCGGCTGGGACTCGAACCCAAGTCTACGTGTGTGCAGTCCGGTTCGCTACAGCTCAGCCATCACTGCAGGTCTTGGCATGTGGCTATAAATATATATAGTGTGCGCGTACTGAAACAGAGTTATATGCTGCTTTTAATAAAAAAATTAACTACGTGTTTAGGACTAAATCGTAACCTTGTGCATGTAGTACAAAAACGTAGAGATTTAATAATCTTGATAGCTCAAATTTAGTGTGTGAATAAGCGGGACGCATTCTCGAGAGTGTGAATAACGTACATTATCCGAATTCGAGAATAATTTTTGCTAATTAGCGACTATCTTTAAGACGAAAGGGAGGAAAGAGAAAAATATATGGATTCCTTAGAATCTATATTTCAAAAAACGTTCAGGGTTTTAAAGCTAAATAGAGCGGAAAGGTAGAAAACGATATGAAGGAAATAATCGAAACACAAAATGTAGAAATACGGGATAAGATTGAAGAGGAAACGTGAACGGCTCCGGAAGAATGCGCAACGCTGTTACTGAGACCAAGCCCGAAATTTAGAAGGAATATGCAAAGTCCCCGCGCTAATAATAAATTGTCAATTGATATATTAGGAGATAATGAGTGTGACGTAGTTAACAAGTTCGATTGTTTGTCGATAATAATCGGAACTGCGGAAGCGGAAATTAGAGGTAGGTGGAAGTTAAATAAACACGGTGGAACAAAGAATAACCCTATTCGACGTCCATGGACCGATTCAACATCAACAATGGTTGAGTGCTCACCTTGAAAACGGGAGATCCGGGGTTTGAGTCCATGGTCCGGTCGACATTTAGCCATTCTTGTCTTTCTTCCAAATTTGCTATGAACTCCTACTTGAGCTTTAATTGAAGCATTTCTGCTTCTGTTGATCTAAGTTTAGTTTAAATATGTATTTTGGTAGTATTTATTTGTTTTGCAGTCGTTTTAAGGACTTAATTTTGTATATATTTTTATTTTAGAAATGGGTTGATTTATGCAGTGACGGGACAACTAACTACAGAAGGATGAGTGATGAAGGGGATTTCCTTACACGTCTGTTTCTAAGTTCTAGTAAGATCAAAACCCATCTACATCCAAACCGTGAAGTCTCCTGACTTGTCGCCAGAAACAGAGCGACCCCTGATCACGATGCCGACCACCGATATCGTCAGTCCATGCCACTCCATCGCGATGCGACGTGGAACGACCGGGTAAACCATCGTGCATTGAGCAACCAGGACGCCGTCAGCAATTATCGCGCGAACATGGGGAAACCTTTATTGCTTCACAACGTTGAGGCTTCTGCTTTTTTTTCTTTTGGGTAACAGGCTACATGAGAGCGATCCTAAAACAGGAAGGGAATTGTAAAGGGGGGATGTGGAAGGTAGAGAAAGGTAGCCAAGGGTTAACTAGGGCCCTCGGGATATGATTTAAGGATCCTACCCGGTGTTTCACATAAAGAGATGCAGGGAAAACCCTAGTAAACCTGCATCAGGTAGGACGGACATTGAGTCACGCCCTTCCGAATGACGGGAGACGAGTTTTCTGTGGGTTCGCAGCATTCCCTTCTCCATGTCTCCACCAGTTTCAGGAGACTCTGGGAAACATCTGCGAACGGCAAGCAAAATGTGCGATGCGAATTTGGTGACAGGCTTAAACGAACCAACGTGTAGCCGTAAATTCGGGAAAAGGCGATTTTCAAATAGACAGTTACTTATTACATCTAATTGTACAGCAAGTTAGTGACGGAGTGGTTAGCGGAATAAGGACGGAATTTAAGGAATTCGTGCGAGGGCAGATTGAAAGAGAAGCACGAATGAAAGAAAGGTTTGAGAAATATCGGGAGGAGAAGAATGCAAACATAGCTGTGAAGTGTGACGAACTTCGAAGTGCGTTGACTAGAATTGAGAATACGTATGATAGCAGTATAGACGAATTAGAGCGTGACCTCATAAAAATGCAGGATAAAGAAACGGACATAGAGAAACGATACGAAGTACTGATACATGAAGCAGAGGCTGTACTATCAGATAAAATCCAGGACTTTGAAAGAGAGCAGAATTACAAGTTATTTGGACTCGACGAACAATCGAAGGGGTCGTAGAATTGGAAGACAGAAACAATAGAAGTATGAAAGATTTGTCCAGCAGAGTAGACGAGTGCTACGACGGAATGAAGACATGCAGGAAGGACATGGGGAGTGTGATAGTAAAATCCGAGAGCTTGACAGAAAGTGTAAAGGAAGCAATTGAAAACACAATCCGGAAGAAAGACGGTAGACGAATGGGACGAATTACCATTCTCGAATCTAGGATGTCTGAAGTGGAAGACGGAAAAATGTTTCTAGGGGATTCATGAAGAGCGCTTTTAGGCATCCAGTTACCGAAATTTAAAGGAAATATGGCAAATTCTCCGAGCCACTTTCTGGAAGTATAGTTCAAAATAAAGTTGGTGCCCGATGAATACAAAATATTGCTACTAAAGCAAAGTGTAAATGGAAAGATTGCGCGCTGGATTCAAGTTTCTTTTGCCAGTACTAGAACGTACGATGAGGCCAAAGAATTATTCATAAAGAAATTTTGGATCTCTGGACGGCAGGCGGAAATAACTCTAAGTTTTTACGAGGGACGATACAATTCAAGATTAGGGCAATCAATGACAGAATATTTTCTGAAATTAGCTGTTCAAAACCAGGAATTGGACCGGATGAAAATGACTTCATTACACATTTTGATAAAGAAAATGGAAGACTCTTAGGTAGTGCCAATATAAATATGGTGGACGAAGTTCTGAATTTTCTACAGGTGCAGGAGAACTTTGATAGAAAACATGTCAGATAATTTTAATAAAAGAAGCAATATCCAAGAAAGTACGCCGCAGAACCTAAGACCACCAATGCATTCCACAGGACATAACTCGATCAAAAGGTACAACAATGAAAGGCGTGACATGCACCGACAAAATTATCAATTTGACAACAATCAGGGACCGCGGATGGTAAGGCAGGACAGGAAGAATTGAGAAGCGAACCCGGAACTAGGAAAACTAGAACGGGCAGTTTCTTTCAACCCACCCCGCCGAAATCTTCCCTGTATGTTAGGATCTGTAAGGGTGCTAAGATGAGTTGGTCTCAGAAAACGAAGCTCATCGTAAAGGAACGGTGGTGACGAATGTGTACAAGTTGATTGATGATAACACAGGAGCTATAAGGCAAGATAATGTTGTTTTGCTAGTACTATACAACCAAAGAGATGAAACGTGCTTTTCATAGACTAAAACGAAGAAGGGACCTCTGAATAATTCACACGATTTCTCAATTACTCTGAAGTAATGCATGACATATTCTTTATAAAAAATACTATACTATTTACTTTACTTACTTTTCCTCAAGGTGCAATCCCATACGTCCTTTCCTTCTGCTCGCTCGGCGCGTTTTGTGGCCTTTGTACATGGTCATGGGATAGACAAACAAGTTTCAAATTGGACGACAAAGTGCCGTTAATTGTCACATAAGTGTGAATAGTGTTAGATAAGTGGGGATATGGGGGCTCGGGGCTGAGCTATGACCAACAATTGTAAATAAGAAAAAACAGTATACATTAATTGGCCTGCTAGAAGACAATGGGTGTACAGACGGACGGTTTATGATGATAAAATCAAAATAGAGGGATCTACGACCCCACGTGGTGTGTGTGACCACGTGGCTGGTTGTGGTTTTGGCCATGTTGGTCCAGGCCACGTGGTTATAGGGGACTGCATTGGCCAATGCAGGGCTTTCCTGGTGCCGTCAGCCGCCAATAGTAATTCAAGTTTGGAGATAAGGTAAGTGACGCAGGGTGTTGCAGGGAGAGGGACACCGGAGGAAAAGGCGGGAAAGGACAGAGATCACAATCTTTTTCTTAATCTGAATGTTGTGGAGGAAAGAGTGAATTGTTTTGTGAGTGTTTGTGACGAAAGGCCATTGTGATTGAACAACGGAAAGTACCAGGGAGTCGTCGCGACAAGATCCGGACGGACGAACCAGGGTGCTGCTGCGTCACGGACAATCTTCCCGAAGCAGATACGAGAGTAAGCAAAAGTCTAGTCCGTTTCTTTCTGAATCAGGGCGCATATTAAAGTAAATTCTTTATCACTGTGGAGATTTCCACCATATTAACATTACTTTATTTGTTGCAGAAATTTGATGCAGTCGGTTCTCCGTGAGAATGCATGTCCCCACTCAGAAATTGAGAATTGATTTTACATGTAAAATTTAATCGCAATAATTGCTCAAATTTTGTTACATGAAAGCAGTAAAATGTTTATTACAACCAAAGACCACCACATTATTCGTCAAAACAATATCTAAAACATTTGAATTTACGGAGAGGTCTTGTTGAATTAAAAAAAAGAATTTTAAATTCGTACGGTAATTTTTATAACTGTTAACTAAATTTTTGAAATTTTATTTTGAGATAATGCAAAGTGTTTCATCTATGTATGTATCGTATCTTGTAAATCTAAAGAAGATAAACATGAAACTCCCAGGTCTCTCATAGGAATCTCCGCAAGAAAGCGAAATAATAGGATTCCCAAACAGGAAGTACTAACACTATGGTAATTGCTTTATTAATAGATAAACAAGTTGAATTAGAATCCCATCATTTCATCAATCGTAAACGTTCCAGTCGTCAGTCACAAAATAAAAGACTAAAGCGAAAGAGACCAATTGGCTAAAGAAAGTGAGGAGGGGGGTGGGGATATAGTCACACAGAAAACATGAACTACTTTCAAACAGTTGGTGAACTCTACCGGATGGCACATTTCATGTCAATTAAACATATTTATTATATTGTCGCTGTGAAATCAAATCAGCATATCTGCAAAATGTATATTTTTTTCCAGAGGACTTCAAAGTTTTCGCATGTGGTATTTTCCATTTAATGTCCGTTTAGTTCACCTCAACGGCACCTTATGCAGGAATAAAATTTAGACGAATACTGCTTATTGAAGTAGTAGTTGCAAATAAATCGAACATTGCTTTAATTAAGAGAAATATGCAGATATGCCAGTATGACATTAAAATTTGCTTTTGTGTCACAGTTGCTTCTTCTATTGGGACCTGTTTTAGGTAGAAAGAAAAATACAATGTTGTCAATGAAAAAATAATTTATTGCTTCACAATTCTTTTTAATCAAGAATTGACATAATATTGCTCTTCCCTTTGCTGGTAACTTCAAAAATTCACAAATTTTATAGAAATCAGAATAAATTGACGGTATTATCCCGTCGGTAACTAACTTTAGGATACCCTTTCTCTTCTTCTCATCAATGGTAAGTCTCTTGGAATAAGCTTGCATCAGAACAGGATTCACACTACATGTATTCCTTTTCTATTGTGAGATAATTCAGTTTTAATTACATGATGGACGTCTTTCCTGCTTGAAGGTTTTGAAGCGACTGGCCTATTGCGCAATAGATCTGTCTTCTGAAAAATAAAATGGCTATTCCCACGTAAATGCATCCTGGTCCAACGCCAGGTGACGGATTTTTATTCAGCTATACGATACGTCGGTTTGACATAAAAATTGACAGGAAAAATATTAATTTTTGACACCTAAAGTCAAAAACACTATTTTAGCAGATATGTCGGTTTGATTTAACAGCGACGATATCTTTTGTGAACAAAACTGTACAGTCTCAGGACAAAACTTGAATTTGACGCCAAACTAACATGGACGAAGCATATTTTACACACAATCGATGAATGTAAAAAACGACTCGTTATCCTTAAATGTATATCCCACAACAATTGGGGTGAGGACAAACTACTATTACTGTTAACCTATAAGCCATAGGACGCTCTAAAATAGATTAACCGTCTATAATATACAGATCTGAAAATAAAAGCAATCTCAAAAAACTCGAAGTGGTGCAAAACCAAGGTCTCAGAATTGCTACAGAGTGCTTTCACACCAGTCCCATAGGTAGCATTCTTATTGAAGCTAAAGAACCCACCTTACAACATCGCATGGAGATCCAAATTATGAAATATGCTCTCAAAGCAGCTACAACCAATAACCTTATTATTACCATGATATATACCCTAAATATCCAGTTAATATCGACCACCAGCGCTACATACCCATATATGCTATAGTCAAGAGAATGCTCGAGGAGCCAAATATCAAACATACGGAAATAAAAAAAAGAATAACCATCAAACACCCTCCATGGATAATTCCGGATTTCAGACTGATTTATCATATAGCACACAAAGGAATATGTTAGGCGACTGCAACTCTGCGCTAATAAGATCTCGTACCCTGAACGATATGTTGAAATATACCTGCAACAAGATGGCAACGGAAATACAATATATGGAAACTTTAAAATCCAGCGATCTCCATAAAAACGTCAGAGACTTCTATAATCTAAGTAACAACACAGATATTGGAAGGAACGGAATAAGAACTGCACACTGCCACACTTATCTACTGGACAGATCCATCCCACCTTCAGTCTTGTGATCTGAGTAATTCTGCCTTAAATAAAGACCATATCATCAATCAATGCCCCAAATACCACCCACACAGACAGAAATACCTACAGGGCAAAAACTACAAATCTATTTTGGACTCCCATGAATACCAAAAAGACATTATTAAATTTTGTAAGGACAGTAATATTTGTGCTTTAATTTAAATGTATTGTATTCTGTGTTCTCTTTTGTTAAAATCTAAAAATCAAATATAAAGAAGATAAATAGTTAGCTAGTCGTAACAAGCAGAAAAATGGATGTTACCAGATTTTTATTATGTAAATTCATAATAGTAAATAATATGTAAATAGTTGTCGCTGTAGTTGCTAATGAACAGGCAGTCGATGCGACCGTTATAAATAATTTTATTGAAAAAATTGAATGAAAAAGGATTGAATCAAGAGACTAGCTTTCTCTCGCATGTATTTCTCTCCGAAGTGATAATGGGGTTTATCTATAACGATTCCTCGTTCTCTCTCTCTATCGTTTGAACATTCTCACATTTTTTGGATGTTTATGTACTCGGGTCGCAGAACTTGGACAAAAGGTAAGAGTAGTCCGCATATCCAATTGGCCAGATGTCTCCTAAATGCCATCTTCGAGACTCTGCCAGTTTTAGGAGGCAGTTGTCTGACTGATCGAATGGGATTAGCGGATAACTTACAGTATGCCCCAGGCCTTCGGTAAGAGTTGTCCGCTAATCCTTTAGAGAACTGTAAGCCAACTGCCTCCTAAAGCTGCAGGAGACACAGGGAAGTGAATGCTGCGACCTCACAGCAAACTCGTCTCATTCGGAAGGGTGTGAAAATAGTACCTAATAGCTCGACATACTTGATGCATTTTTCTAGGGTTTTCCCTGCATCTCCTTTAGGCGAAATTTGGACCCTTACACTACAGGCCGGGGGCATTAGTCAACCCTTGGCTGCCTTACTCTACCTTCCACATTCCCCCATGTTAAATTCCCTTCCTATACTATTAATGTTGCTTGTTTCAGGATCACCCTCATGTAGCCTGCTATTCAAATAAATAATACCTTGACTACTTTCCATATTAAAATCGATTCCAATGTAATTATAGGGGAGAGCCACAAAACTGAATAACTTTTACGTAGGCTGTTTCTGTAAATCTAAATCTTCGTCAATCCTTGGCTGCCTTCTTGTCCCTGTTATATCCCTCTTTTATTATTCTCTTTCTTTTCTCTTAAAGGGGAGTTTCCTGTTTCAGGATCACCTTAGCCTATTCTCATTCACCATTCCTACGCTATTAAATGGACTTGGCTCCAAGTGGACACACTCACGTACCCTAAGAATTTTCTGTATTGGCTAATATACTGTGATAAAAAAGGCGGATTTTGTGATGTTGTGGCGTTATGAGGCGCAGTTCGGCCAACAACAATGGCTAGTCGGCTGAAAGATGGTGATTCCCCGCGGGAGAGTCCCGCCGAGCGTGTGTAAAAAATGACGATGGTGAACCCCCGCGGGAAACCCCCGCCGAACGTTTGTAAAAAATGAGGGCGGGGAACCCCGAAATTTTGTGAAATAGGGGAATTCCCGTCGGAAGATTTAAAAGGGAAGCCGATGGGTGGCTCGCCCCCGGAGAGCAGGCGAGAAGTGAGACGAGTGGAGGAGAGGACGGACTTGGTCCGAGCAGATATGCAGAATTGAGACGAGTGGAGGAGAGGAAAGACGTGGGCAGAGCAGATGAGCAGAAGTCAGACGAATTGAGGAGAGGACGGACGAGAGCAGACGTGTCCAGACGTGATCAAATCCTGCAAGACGCCAGAGAGACGCGCAAACATTCGAGAGGTGGATGTTTGTTGGCCCAGTAATTGTGGGTAAGTTATAAAAACAATTGTGAAACTTGCTCATTGCTCTGGATAAATAATATTCAATTATTTTTCTTTCTATTTTCAGCTATTGCATACTCCATCTCTCGAGAGACCCAAAATCCCCTGAGAATTAAGTTCGAGTATTCACTTTAAATTAATAAATGAAAAATTTTAAAATTGATCATAATTTGCTAAACTAATTAGTTGTTCTGAGCTCTGAAATAACTTTTCAATGTTGACTTGAAATTAAGATAACAGAGGGAATACAAAAATTACAAATTATCGATTATGAACATAAACTGGCGATGACGTGATCAAAAATATGGTAAAATGGGACTGTAAAATTTAATATAAAATAGTGAGATAGGCAAATGGCATATTTAAAGTAATTTGGCTGTTCTGTTTAATCAAATCTGTCCTGTTTCAATAAATATTAATTCATTTCTTACGATACATTAGGTTCAAGAAATTCAATAGTCATAAACAGGCTTTTCAAAATACAGTTTATTCAAGATATCTAAGGCATTCAAAGTCACTATATTCATTTCAATTCAAATCCGTATTAATTAGCACGTGGTAATGAATGTCTATGGTTAAAATATATTTTAAAATCATGTACAAGGGAAATTCATTACATGTAAAAATAGTGTAACTCTTACCGGTGCTAAGAGTAAATAGGTGTATGTCTAACATATTTTAATTTTATTTTAGTGTCAAACAGCATGTGCCTAAGAAACTTGAGTAGTATTACTTACATATTTTATCAGGTGTTTGCTCCTTACACAAATAGAAAAATAAAAACAAATTAATTCATGTAATATAATTAACCAATAAAATATAGTTACAATGATTGTAAAAACTGTAATTACTGTAATATTTATGTGTGCATTTAGAATAAAATTTTTTTTTTCACGAATTCATATATTTATGTGTATCGCGTTTGAAGCCACGTTAGTGCTTTAGCCACTGAAACGTTTCGAAAGTATTCTAACCAAGCACATTTCCATGAGCAGTCCCGTCCTTCTCGCCACTCATAATGACCCAGAAAACCCAAGATCCTCTAGCGTGCTGTATATATTCCCCCTATTGGATGGAATTGATGAAACATATTGAATTAAATCGATCTAAATCATATTCGCTATATGAATTTAACCGTGAATATTGTATAGTTTCGCATCAGTGGCTTAAATCACTAAAATTCACTTCAACTCTGAATTCATTCATCTAACTGCATCCTTGTATTTTACATTAGAGTAGTCTAGGTTATTTTATCCCGTATACCTTAACAGTTCGTTCACAAAAAGTATTGCCACATCTCAAGACCTGCAGTGATGGCAGAGCGGTAGCGAGCCGGACTGCACACACGTAGACTCGGGTTCGAGTCCCAGCCGACGCAACCATGTTTATTTGTTTAATTTATTTACATTGTTTGCCTTTAGTTTCTAGTATTTTCTGTTTCTAGAATGTTCTGCTTCTAGAATATTCCATGTATGTATAAATAGGACTGGATTCCAAATCGGAGTCAGTCTTAAGCAGTACGAGCTTTGTACAACACTTCGCCGTTGATTAAACGCTTATAACCTCTACGTGTGTGTTATTGAATCTCACGATCTCTAAGAAACGTGACAATATATGCAAAAGGCATAAAGCTTGTGTTCCCCCAAAATAATCTGAAAATGAATTAACACTAAGCAACAACCAATATATATACATATACGTAAGCTGAAATGCAAAATAAAATTTTGGCAAGTTTCTCACGACAAACATTCGCTATATTACCTCATAATAAGCTGGAAACATTTTCCAGGCATGACAGTGTTTATACGTAAATCATTAATTTTAATCTCTGCCATATTTTCTCCTGTAATATTGAGAAACAACGATCCCATGTATTGCAGTTTCCTACCATCGGTTATTTTACCGAAACGTTTGGTGACATTTATGTGGCGCGCCAAGTAGTAGTACTATCTCGAATAAAAAATATTAAAATTTAACAATTACATATTTATTCAAAGAAGTAAATGAGAAGAAAATATATAGCAACAAATCCGGGCAGTTGGGACCAAAAAAAATTTTAATATAAATTATTTATGATTATAAAATTGAAATTTCGGTATACGTATTGTGGAATTTATATCATTGTTTTAATCAAAGAGAGAAAATAACTTGTATTAAAATTTTTAACTGAAGAAAACATTTGGCCTAGTTCAGTAAAGCGAAAATAATCTCTTTACAGCTTCTAAAATGTTTGCTCTCTGGAACGCGAACGGGACTTTAAGTAATAAATTAAAATATATCAAATTTAATAAGCGCGCTTCGGAACGAGAATGATTTTAAAAAATCCACGCCGGAGAAAATGCCTTTACCTAAATATTTGGTGATTCCCGGAGAAGACGGGATGATGAGCCCGGTGCAGTTATTGAACATTCATGAAGCCGATCTCGTTGAATGTTTTCCAGCGGAGATTAACACGCCAAGCTGTGTCGTACAGGTCACCAAAATCTGTTGTTTCAGGCACTTTCACTTAGAAAATATTTAAAAAATTTCTTACAGCCTACTGTCTAGTCTAGCTATCTCCCAATGACCTGACACACATGCTGTCTGTGCACCATCTGCTACAAAAAAACAGGCCAAACATTGCCTGTAGAGAGATAGAGATAGAATAAGCTAAGTTAAAAAAAATGCACAATGTTTCAACGTGAGATTCTACCTCTAGGTTACCGTGTTTCGGTATGGAAACTCAAAAGGAGATTTTGATAAAAGAATTTAATAAACTTAGCATCGGATAAAAACTCCAGGAAGTAAACTTCTGACTGCTTGCCAGAAAAGGATTTATGACATAGGGCTGGAAGCAAAGTCCGGTTTATTCGGCAACGTACACAATCTTCTTCTTCTCTCTCCGTATTCCCCGATCCTTGCTCCGTCAATTCGCGCCCAAAAGTTTCTCATTCTTTCTCTCTTTATCTTTTGGCCTTGTTGTGCTCCCCTCTTCATTTTTCTTGCTGTAGACATAATTGATGGAATGATGGAAACTGTTTACAACACAACCATCAAATATGCTACCATTTTCCTGATTGGGTGGAGGAAAACCTTCCCCCCTCTAGGTATACACTGGCCCTTCTGGGAAAATGTTTACCTGTGAGCTATTCCTAGCTGCAACAGTCTACTTGTAATATCTTACCCACGCCTTCGGCGCTTTTAACAGCCGTACATTTAAAGCGGAAATTTACGTAAAATATAAATTTAAAATAAAATAAAAATTAGTAGGCTGTACCATCATTCAATAGCGTCTTAAGTTCGAAATGAATATTGAGCATGTAGTGTTGGCCCGCTACCAGTCTGGTTAGGTGATTAGACTGAAAAGTAGATGGAAACAGGGGACAGAAACACCACAGGATGTGCTGTAAGGAGTTGCCTTGGAAACTCTCATGAGGATATCAGATTTGACTAGTGCAAACAGCTTGTTTTTAGAATAAAAATATAATGTTGAATAATAAGAAGTTTACATCAATTGGTACTGGTTAAAGATTGAGCTTCAGCTGGCGCTCCCGGACTTGCATCTCGGATTTGTTGCCTCCTGCCTCCAGAATCACCACTTCTGGGGGTTGCTGGTATTCTGGGAGGGATGAGACAAGCAATCTGGTAGTTCCGAACGAAGGGGAAGCCCCCTTCAAAATCACTGTAGTCGTAGTGCACGTTCCGTTCCCCTACACTCGCTTTGCATCAGCATGAAATTCGATCGCATGCTGAAAATGTTAGTGACAACCTTCACATTCCACAGATCACGCCATGAAAGTCCGGTGTCAGCTTCTAATCTGTCTTTAGAATACAAGAATTACAAATTAACATTAAAACATTAACTAAACTAATTTTCTACTACACTACACCACCACTAAAGTTCAACCAGTAGGGGGAACTTTACCCTTATCTATATGAGTTAGTGTTGCTTCTAATTCTATGAGTTTTTTTTACATCTTACTTCTCTACCTTAATAGAATCTGGCAAACTCTTTTCTGTTGCTACAATTGATTGGTCAGGTGCAGTTGTAATAACTTTAGTTACATTTGTGACCGAATTGCTAAGAATTACTTTATTACTACACAACAATGGTCTACTAAATCTTGCCAACAATTTATAGGATTAATTTTATTCAAAAACCGAAACAAAATTATACAAAAATTCAAGTACAACAACAAACAGCAATGCATACAAATTCATATTGATAATACTGCCAAAATTGAATATAGAATGTTTAAATGTTTAATAATTGTTCAAGTTTATGAATCAATTTTTCTACTTCTTTGACTTAAGTCCTTGCTACACGCAAATCATCTTATGAAGTCATTACATTAATTACTGGCGAATCCTATTGCAGTTTATCAAAATCTTTTTGTTTTTAAAATTTTAAACAACAATAATATTTCATTGGAATTGCTGATGAAAAATCTCCTGTTAAATTACTTATTACAACTTAGAGGTATATAAAATTTCTCTACATGTAAAAAATTTACAAGTTCCTGCTAAGGTTAATCTGCCTTTATATTTAATATCGAGTTGTTTAGTTATACCATGGCATAATACGGTTAACTTTTCTAATTTAGGTGACACGAATAACCATTGATTACCTGCTGGCAAATGAATCCTGAGTGATTTTCTTAACCTAGTCATTTTAATGTTAGAGTCATTTCGCTGTAACGGACTAATATATCTGCTCGGGTTTTGGTGGCGAAGAAACAAACAGGAGACGGCAGTTGACACTTGGGCCATGAAACCTAGACTCAGCGTCTCGGCTCGGGAGTTTCCCAAAATTGTTTGAGAATCGGCACCGTGTGGCATGTTTTCCCCCAAGTGTAACAATGGAATTTGTTGGAGGAGATCCATCTCTGCCACCTTGGTAATAGATGTCGCAGAAGTGGGGACGAGGTTTTATAGTGGCAGACGGAGACATTTTGGCATCAGATCGGTGGCATGAGATTGATCAGATTGTTGGTAGAGAATGGAGTGAACAGATTGTTTGATAGATGTTGAGATTGGTGATCAGATTGGTGGAGAGACAGATTGCTAGACGGTGATTTAGAGAGATTGGTGGTCAAGAGCGGTGAGATGAGAATCGGTCAGATAGTGCGAGAGCGGTGAGATGGAATTTTAAGATGGATTTTGGAGGAGATTGTTGGAGAGCGGTGATAATCTGGAGAAATGATGAGGAAGGATCTGGAACGTGCACTAAGACAATGAGGTAAACTATTGCATCTGTAACTCTTTGTAATTTTCAGTTTGCTGCCAGATTCGAGTAGTTTTGTGTAATAAAATATCTGTTCTATGAGAAGGCCTATAAAGCGCGACCCTGAGATGAATTTTAAAATTGTTAGTGTTTAAGAATTTAATAATTGTAAATATGTTCTGTTTTGTTAAAGTAAATTTTTTATTGATATTATCATAAAATCTTAACATTTATTTAATTATTAATTTATATCACCCCCCATATATTCATTATATGTTATTGTTGTCGTTGATGGATGCAAAAAACTAGATTCACAGTCTTCATTAGGTATAAATGTGTGAATAGGTAAATTTTCTTTCCATGTGTATTGAATTAACCTTGAAGCTTGAAAATTTTATGAATCCAAACACAGTCATCTTACCACATTGTTTTCTAATAGAATCACTAAAAATAAATTTCTTTCTAAATGTGTAATTATTAGCTCCTTTATAATTTTGAAAGGTTATAAGCTTATAAAGATGGTACACAGTTGGAGGTAGGAATGGGATTTCTAACACATAAACCAAGAAGTCTTTATAGGAATAAATATGAGGAACGATAATTTGGGATAGTACATTAAGTGGAAATTTCGGATAGTCCAGTCATCTTTGCAGATCTTGATTATTTAATAAATCTCTTATTATTTCTATTGGTAATAACTGGGGTTATAGTTGACCCAACTGGGCATGGGCGAATTCTTCTAACATTAAGTCAAACGCAAGCTGGCATTCATCTATTCCCAGCCTCAAATATTCACTCAAACTTTGCAATTCATTTTCTATTCACCCAATTTTACTATTTGTATAATTCGTTATTTTATTAATGTTTTTTGATAATATGGGCTCATTTTTTACACCCTGTTCATAATTAAATCTACAGAATGGATAGGACTTTTATTTACAGACAACTGATCAATAGGTGAATGTTAAAATTATTGTTGTTTTCGTTCTAATTTATATATATGTTCATTATACTCGTTGGCGTCTGCGTGATTCAATGTTCCGAATAGAATTTTTGCTATGTCCTCAACAAAGTTTAACACCCCTCTCTAAATTCTATTTTCTACCTTTTCTGTTTCTCCCCATTCATCAGAAATTTATTCATTTGTCAATTCCCTTAAATGGTTAAGATATTGAACTTTTGACTTTAAAGGATGCTCAAAATAATCACACTGTGTTAAATAGTACTAGTCTTCACTTATCAGTTTTTGACAAGTTTCTAAGATTCAATCCTTTTTAATTTAAGTTTGTTCCCAAAAAGGTAATGTCGGCTTTAAGTTTATATAATTCACTACTTTCCACTTTAAAGGATAAAACAAAACACTACCTCGTCAAAATACAATCCTGTTCCTGAACTAATTTCTTCTAATTCTTGTGCACAAGATGTATTTCAACTTAAAGTGATCACCAATGCTGTCCATGCACTAATTCTGAGTTTCGTTTTCTCCGTCATCTTGTACATGTAATAAGTTGTAATTCTTTAATCGGTTAGTGTGAACTATTATTGAATTACGTTTTCCTATTTTTTTAAAAGTGGCATTTACTCCATTCGTTTCTATGATTTCATAAGGACCTTCCCAAAGTGGATCTAATTTACCCCTAGCTTCCACTTTTAAGAAAAACTAAGTCATTAATATTGAATACTCTCGGATTTGACTTAACTATCTCTTTTTGGTTTTCCTTAAAAGTTTTTAATCTCTCTTTGGCTATTTTGTGACTATTTTGATTTATAGATTGTACGATATCGTTATAATTATAAATTACCTGAGGTAGCAATAGGATACCTGGTATATTACATATTCTACCGAAAATAATCTCATGTGGAGAATGTTTAGTGACGTTGTGTTTTGTTGTATTGTATACAAATGCAGCGAAGGTAGCCAACGGTCCCAATCGGCTATCTTTCGATTACAAAAACATCATCTGTCGCTATCATTTGAGGAATGTCATGAATTAAAATTATTTTATTTACGAATGCTTCAGCAACTACTTCTACTGTCTGATTCTTAAGTGGTGGTTCGACAACATATTTACTCAGGTTATCGTGACATACAACTATGTTAACCCTTTATAATCTGAAATTACGACAAATTTTTTCCCAACAAATAAGGTCTGAAATATTTACATCCTCACACTATATCAAGAAGTTCCTTTCCTACCGTACTGTAATTTCTTTCTGCCCTATTCAAACTACGGCTTGTATAAGCAACAGGCTTTTCATTTCCAATTTCTCCTTGACTCAAAATAATTCCTAATGCAAACCCACTTGGGTCTGTTGTTAGAAATATGGGTATTTTAGTACCGGTGCTTCGGTTAATTTTCTTTATAATATATCAAAACTGTTTTGTTTAAAATTTGTCAATTTCCATTCAACATTTTTTTAAATAATTCCGTAAGTGGTTTGCTATGGAACATACATTTCAACATACGACAGCAACCCGTAAGTCGAAGAAATTTTTTACATGACAGCGTTTTTAGTAACCGCTTTTATTTTATTGTATGTTTAACTCCTTCAGAAAATATTACGTGACCCAAGTAAGTTAACTCTGGCTTTATAAATTCACATTTGTCCGGATCTAATTTAAGATTGTTTTCTTAAATTTTCAAATACTTCAATTAATTTTGTGTTGTTTTGTGTTGTCCTCAACATAAATGAAACATTTGTTACCTAACGATTCTCTCAAAATAGTGTTCATTAATCGCTGATAGTTAGCTGTGGCAATCTAAGATAATTAGAAAGACCGGGTGAAGTACTGAATTCAGTTTTGCTCTGATCTTTCTTAGGACCCTGATGATATTCGCTTGCACAATCAAATATCTTGAATGTTTGTAAGGGGATAACTATCTCCTATCGTAACGTCATTTAGCTTTCTGAAGTCGAAACAAACTCTGTATTTCCTTATGCCGAATGCTTCGATTTGCTTGGGTACTACAAGAAGCGGAAAACTCTACGCATTTTCACTGAGAACTATTATCTCCTCATCAAGATTTTGGTCGACTGGTCGATCTATTTCGTTTTGGTGTGTTTGTGGTAACATATAATTTTTAAAGTTATGGCGCGACCTTCTGGTATTGACACTGTTGGTATGGTGTGTTCTACTGAATTTTTAAACGTAAGTTTATCACCAGATAATTTGAAAACGTCAGAAAATTCTGAACAAATTTGTCTTATTTTACTGGCTCTATTTAAATCTACTATGTGGTCAAGTTGTTCAACCCTATTATGCGGTTAAAGACATAAATATTTTTTATTGTTCATCTTGTATTAATTTAATTGGAGGTTTTTGCAATTTTGGTGTCTTATTTAATACAATAGTTTCAGGAATTACATTTACTACAAGACATGGAAAAATTTCATTGTCACATTTAACTAAGCTTTCAGAACAAAATATACCTGGTTGTATTTCTCGTTTCTCTATATACCTTATCCCTTTTTCATTTGTAGGAAACTGAACTAACCTTTCGGTAAAAGGTGGATTTTTTTGCAAACACTACATTATTTTTAATAAGTTAATCTTGACTTACGATAACATCTATATTTCTCAGAAGTTTATCTTTACTATACTTATCACCTTCAAAACCCTTAATATTCACCCGTAGTATTCCCTTTATCTCAATTTCACGGCCTGTTATTCCCCGTCTTTTCATTACTTTACATAACCTATTTATATTTCCCACTAACGAATTTTCTCTAACTAAAATAATTTCTGCCCCAGAATCAATCGAACATCTACCACGTCCCAATTTTAACTCATTACTGTATACATCAAACTCGAATGGATTATAGAAGTTAATTTCTCTCGCACTGTTTGCATTTCCGCAGTCATAAGCAAACTGCTCACAGCTGTCGTCCTTGCAACCTCACACTTGTGAGCTATCTGATTGCTCTGCGACGACCTTGCTGTGTTCACACATTCTGTCACAGCGTGCTTTCCTACAGATAAATTAACTCTTGCACTTTCTGTACATTATTATTATTATCAATATTACACACAGTTCTATCTATAGTAGCTACTCTACCCCTATTTTCAAATATCTCTCTAGCACTCTCAGTAAGCACATTTATTGGGTGATCTCTGCGAAGGATCCTTTTCGATCGCCTAATACTTGCAATTACGCACAATATGACCCTTATTCTGACAGTTATAACATTCTCTCGTTGAGGATGTACTGACCTCTTTCTTAATTTGGAAGGGCGCCTTCGTAAAATTATTACCTGGCTTACTGTGTTGTTGTCTATGAATCATCACTTCCCTTCTAGAAATTCCTCGTGGGAAATAATAATCCTTAAAACTCTGCGACTTTATTTCACTCTCCTCTTGAATAACCGGTTCAACTATGTGCGCTCAACTACATTCCTCCCCTTTAGACTTTACCAAATACTTCATTTTTTCATCTTTTATTTCTGCAATAACCATTCCTTTCATATATTTCCCTATTAGCGTTAGTGCTCCTTCAACATAATTAGAATCGTCTCTTGCTTCTAAACGACCCATGTAAATTCCAACTTCTCGTCTTAAATCTATAGCAACACGATCTAAACGCGATCCCCATTGAGCAACAGTTTCTTGATTCCCTTGCTTGGAATTGAATAAACTTCCTGTGTAATTTCTAATGCTCTTATAACCAAGAATTTTTCCACAAGAATTGCTCTTATTTTCTCTCATGTTGACCTATGTCTGGCCAAAAGTGTATCCTTTGCTTTCCCACTAATTTTTGATTCCACGAATTTTAATAATAAAGGATGTTTAGAAGGTCTTACTACCTGCATTTCCATATCTACCCCATCTATGAATTCACGAAGTTGTCTATGTTTACCATCACAAGTGTTATGGCGTGTGGAACGGAAACAAATTGACCGTCTGCATTTTCATCTACAATATTATTATTATCTGCAATGATGAAATGGACTCACTCGTCAGAGTTAGTAGTTGAAGTCCTCGGCACTGCGGATTCCCTCAGTGGCTTCAACGATAGACGAAGATGTTGGTTCTGCTGTCCAGTGGTCAGGTGGACGGCTTCTCTCGACGGATGCTGCTGTCGCGAAGTTTTGGCTCTTCCCTCGGGGACGTGAACTGTCAGCCTCCTTTCCACGGATTAAGTTCCGAAAAGAGAAAACCAGACCGCGTGCACTGCGTGGTCACCTTGGTGAAGGCTCCGGATACAATGTGGTGGAGTAGTTCGGAGTCCCACTGGCTGGATATGTTGTAGGAATCTGCTGCTCTCTTCAATTCCGAAGTCGACCAAGTGGCACGTTGATCTGGGAACCGTCGATCGAACCTCACCGCATCCCACCGCTGCCACCAATTGTAGTGTTGGCCCCCTACCAGTATGAAAATTAATTGTAAACAGCGGACAGGAACACCGCAGTAATTTATAGGATGGGCTGTAAGGAGTTGCCTTGGAAACTCTCTTGAGGGTATCAGATTTGACTAGTGCAAACAGCTTAACTTATTTTTAGAATCAACATATAATTTTGAATAATAAGAAGTTTATATTAATAGGTACACATTAAAGATTGAGTTTCAGCTGGCGCTCCCGGACTTGCATCCCGGTTTTGTTGCCTCTTACCTCCAGACTGACGGCTTCCGGGGGTTGTTGGTATTCTGGGAGGGATGAGATAACCAATCTGGTGGTTCCGAAACGAAGGAGAAATCCCCTTCAAAATCACTGTAGTCGCAGTTCACGTGCCGTTCCCCTGCGCTCGTTTTGCATCAGCACGTAATTCGATCGCATGCTGAAAATGTTAGTGACAACCTGCACTTTCCACAGATCACTCCATGAAAGCCCGGCGTCAGCTTTGACTCTGTACAAGCTCAAAATAAGTCCTTAGAAAACAAAAATTTTATATTAACATTAAAACATTAATTGAACTTTTTTCTGCTACACTACAAGCACTAAACTTAAACAATAAATCCCTGTTAATTTATTAAACAAATTTAATGTGTAATGAAAGCTGCCATTTTTTCAGCTTAACAAATATTATTTTTATGTTATATTGAAGATTTATTATTCTCCCTTAAAAATAATTCCACATATTGTCGAATACCAGGATTGACAAAGGCTGAGCTTGAAAGTATGATAATGAACAGTGATTTCGTGAGAGAGACAGCTCTAAATAAAGTAAAAATATACATACATACGTACTTCACAAATAGGTTTTTATCAACATAATCCCATGATAAAATAACAGATGTTTTTCGTGGCCGACGTAACTTTATTTGACATCGGTTTTTGGGCTCTTAGGCCACGTAAATTCTCGGCGTGTCTGCCAACGTTTCGCTTGTGAGCACCAAGCATTATCAACCCGTGTTAAAGAACACGGCCGCTATATACGACTGAAGCAGCTCAATATGCCCGCCATTGCAGAGCACGCTATAGAAACTAACCACAAAATCGCATTGGAAGACACCAAGTTACTAGTTAGAGAAAACTATTTCTGGGCATGGAAGATACGCGGAGCTATTGAATTCCGGAAGAACCCGGAAAACATCAACAAAGACGCTGGCTACGAACTTCGCCCGCTGTGGTTTTCCTGTCTTCGAAACAAACAGGGAAAAGTACGCGACATAAACAAACGGCCGGACGCAAGTTGACCTTTAGGCAGCTGCCTATATATTATCAGCCTTGCCAGCAAGGCTAATCAGTCGTGGCCTAGCCTTGATAAAGCTTGGTGCTCACAAGCGAAACGTTGGCAGACACGCCGAGAATTTACGTGGCCTAACAGCCCAAAAACCGATGTCAAATAAAAATACTCCGGTGATATTGCAGAATGTAATAGTTCAAATCTGACGTGACACGTAAATAAAAATAGACCCTAATAGCGTAAATTATATACCTGCAATTAGCGAAATATACATTTGTCAGTTTAATTATTCTCTTATATTTGAATGAAGGAATAAATTTATTGGCCAGGTATGGAAGTGAGTTACACTTGGTGGCAGTTAGTAAAAATAAGCTTTTAATAATAAATATGAATAATCACAATAAGTATCATAAAAACAAACATAGTAAACTACATCGTTTAAATATAAAACTGAAGTAATAACTCCGCCTCTTGACTGTTGAGTGGATTGAGTAGCTCAATCAGCCAGGTGCTGGTCCCAAGCCACCCCATTCCCTTAGAAAACCCAAAACCACACCTCGGATTAAGACGGAAAAACAGATACGGACAAAGCGACGGAAAAGGACATTCAAATTAGGTACGTGGAATGTGCAAGGAATCAACAGAAAATAAGTGAAATAATTACGGAACTAAAAATTGATATGGCCGTAATTACCGAAATAAAAAGAAAAGGATCTGAGAATCTAGGTACTTACGACCACTTCTTTAGCGGGGTATCCAAAGCTACAAGGAGTATCATTCGTAAATACACGGAGCGTGCAGACAATACATAACCACATGGGAAGCTATAAATGAAAGACATAAAAATACATATAGGTATATTCGGATACAAATTGACGATAATTGGTGTGTATGCCATAAATGATGATGAACAGGCAAACGTAAAAGATGCCTTCTTCCAACAATTAAATGATGAGATCCTGAAAGTTGGAACATCAAGAGAGGTGATTATACTCGGAGATTTAAATAGTAGAACAGGAAGGAAGGATAACGACAATACTGTATGTAGATGTGGAGAAGATACTGTAAATAATGGAGAAAGACTAATAGCGACATGTGAACAAAATAATATGAAAATCCTCATTTTACTTCCAACATCGAGACATACATAAATATTCGTGGAGACAAGAAACTCGAAGACTGCAGTCTATTATTATGTCATAACAAAACAAAAAACTTTTGCAAAATTTCAAGATTTTAGAGTTTGCAGAGAACCGAAATGTGGTAGTGATCATTATTTTGTCAGATCTACAGTATTTTTCCCTGGACGAAATAGCCAAAGTTTAGAGATACAAAAAGAAGGTGAAAAACTACAAGAAAGAAGATATAATCTACAAAACCTAGAGGACGAGGTTACTATACAACATCCGGTTAGATAAAAAAATAGAGGAAAAAGACCCCTCCAACATAGAAGAGCATTACAACCATATAAAAGAGTGCATACATGAAGCAGCCCTTGAGGCATTAGGTATATTCGAAGGAAATAAACTTCAACGTAATCCATACTGGTGGGACGAAGATATAGAACAGGATATCAAAAAAAAGAAAAAAATATCAACAGTTCCAAGAGCTTAGAACATAAATTAATGTACAAGAAAGCCCAAGCAGAAGTAAGGAGAAAAAATATCACATGGGAAAGGAAATATTCAATAATTAATACAAACTTTGGAAGACAAAGAAGCACGGAGAGCTGGAAGATACTGAAGAACATGAGAACAGACAGGAGAAATCGCCAATAACGCCTCAGAAATGGGAAAAACATTTTCAAAATTTGTTAACAGAAGAACATAGAGAATATATAGATAATAATCAATTACGTAACATAAAAGTAATAGGATCACCGATAAGATTAACGTTTGAAGAATTGGAAAAGCAATGCGAAGCTCGAAAAAATGTAAAAGCTCCAGGAGCCGGGAATATATATGGAGAGCTAATCAAAAATGGAAGCAAAAAGTTCTTTGAACATTTGCAAAGGAACTTTCAACAATGTGTAAACGCACAAGAGATACCGGCGGAATGGAAAGAATCATATGAAACGCTTGTATTTATAAAACGCGTCAGGAGTATATGTGGGAGTTACAGGGGAATAGCCATAACAAATACCATCATCAGATTATACGGAAATATAATGAAACAAAGAATAGAAAAGGAATACCAACAAATGGAAGCGGAAGAGAAAGTAGATCGACAATTGATCATATATTCTCGATTACTCAAATTATTGAAAAGAAAACGTCCTTTCAACAAGAATTACATCTACTCTTTGTTGACCTAAAGAAGGCGCATGACAGCGTCCCTTTGAAAAAAACTATGGGAAGCCCTTGAAGAAACTAACATTAACATTGAACTAATAAAAACAGTAAAGTCCCTGTATAAATAATCAAAGACAAAAATTAAGATAGGCAACATGGTCACTTAAGGATTCACAACAACCAAAGGATTAAAACAAGGCTGCTGCTATTCCCCACATTATTCAAAATCTACCTCGAACACACACTAAAGGAATGGAAGAGAACAAATGCCGAAACGTGGGTCTACCCTTATAAGATAACACCATATTCACGTTATGTTTTGCGGACGACCAATATTTGATAGCCCAAGACTATGACGATAGGAATTACATGATCTGCAAATTAATAGAAGAGTATTCAAAATGGGAATTAGAAGTAAATATGAACAAGACTGAATACATGTGTATTGGAAGAGAACAACAGAACGTAGAAATTGAAAATGGACAACAAATAAAACGATGCAATGAATATAAATATTTGGGAATAAATATATCACACCGATTCAAGAAAGAAATGTACAGTGTAGGAAAGCGATAGCAATGATAAACAGCATTTTATGGGAGAAAAGTATTTCGAAACAGAACAAACAAATAATATATCACACAATTGTAAAAAATATAATGACATATGGCGCTGAAGTCTGGCCACTAAAAGAACAAATGGCCAAAAAGTTAATAGCGACCTAAATGTATTTCTGGAGGAGGGCGGAAGGCAGATTAAAAATGGACAGGATATCAAACACAAAAATTAGAGAAATTATGGATGTGAAACACAACATAATTGATGACATAAGAGACAAACAACTGATCTGGTTTGGACACGTACAAAGGATGCCAGAAACAAGGCCCCTGAAAAAAATTCTACCTTGGAAGCAGGAAGAAGAAAGGAAACAAAGCAGACCCAGAAAGAGCTTGGTTAGTGGCATAAATGAAGAAATCCGAGAAAGAGGAAGAGAAGAAAATTTAATGGAAAGACAGAGAGGTGTGGCGTTTGGGAATCGGAAGACGCTAGACGTTATAAAACGATGTGTATGTATAAGTAACAATGGTGTCTTGTTAGTATTTCGTTGCCCTACTCTTCACTAAACTTGCTCTTCACTTTCACTTACATTTCCTTTTTCTTCCTTGGAAAATTTTGCTGTTGTGAGGATATGTTTAAAAAAACTGCAGCTAAATCCTTTCAATTTCCATATTCCGGTTTCAAAATAATTCCTAACATCAGTTTTAAAGCTGCTCTGTCCAATTTTACGACTATGATCCCCTTAACTGTAATAATTTACTTATAAAAACTTTGATGCAATATCCTCCAGATTGTTGGTCTACGTACGTTTTAAAACGTTCTTGACACTTCAACTATTACCAATATCTAAATTATTCGCCCCTTTCCAAATACGTTACACCATTAATAAACGAAAAAGCAAATCATCTCCTGGACACGACCTAATACCAGAACTTGATTTCAAACACCCCCCCCAAAAAAACACTGTTATCGTAACAATAATTTTTAACACCACTCTATGTACTTCCAACTACCATTCCTCTTGGGACCATCCCAATATTTGTATGATACACAAACCTAACAAACTAAAATCTCTATCAAAAAGTTACACACACTTTAGCAACCTTCGAATTGTTTCAAAAGATAATTTCTTCAAGGAATTTTATAATTATATTCTAAAAGCTATTCCTTTCTCTCCTTTAGAAATATTTATCATCGCTCCTCCCATCTGCTCAACATGGATTATGGCATAAATATTCGTGCATTGATCTCCTATATTCAGCAATCACCTTTATCAACAAAGTCTTCTGATTTCTAATTTTATTGACTACGAGAAAGCCTTTTACAAAATTCATCATACATTCATATTGTTTAAAATAAAAAATTATCTCAACGAGACACACTTCAAGATTCTTACTGTCTTACAAACCGTCCAAATCCCTCCCCATCTCTTCCGGCGTCCCTCAGGGTAGCATATTAACCCCTTCCTTTTTAACATTTATTTCAATAGAAACCTCCATCATACATTCAAAAAAAATTCTTTGGTGATGACATGGCTATCCTCCACCAAACCCTTCACCTCGGGTTTTCAGACCGTCCAAATAGCATTAAGCATTAACCTGGGAAAACTGCAATCAGTATAAACGCTTTAAAATTCGCAATAGTTCATTTTACCGTCAAACCCAAACAACTTTCTACTTAATTATTCTATCTTATTGGCTCCAAAATCACAATGAAAGACTCCATCAATTACCTCAAAATAATTACAGACTCCAAACTCTCCTGGAAACCCCACCTTAACCACCTTCCATTCAAAATTAACACTAAAATTAAATTACTCTATTCACACCTTAACAGTGTAATATCAGGTTTTATTTGAGCTATTTCAAATAAATATTAAATCTCTTCCTTCCTTCTACAGCCAATTGGGGGCCTGGGCCTGCCGAGTCGACAATGGACTGTCATCATGCAGGACACATTCCCAATTTGGAGTGACATGCGATCCTCCAGCAGTCCTAATCCCAGTCTTCGCGACCATGACGACACAAAACTCAAGCACATGCCAGGATTCGAACCCAGGACCCCTGAGTTGTGAAGCAGCGACGCTAGCTACTACACCACATGAGGTCGACACATATTAAATCATATTTTAATTATTTCAACAAGTTAATAAAAGTAATTTATTAATTTATAGCAAAATTACGAGGTTATTTACAATTTACAATCAGGGGTTAAAATTAATCATAGTTTGAAACTAAATGATTCAAGGGGATTTATATGGGCGGAGCAGAGCAGAGCTGAGCAGAGCAGAATGGCGGATTCACATAACACGCAAGTGACACACCTGTGTTAATGGAATTCTGGAGCGATCGTTGAGGTCCCTTCTGGTAGTCCGGAGCAGACATTCTCTGATCTGGCAAGGCGTGAAGGCAGAAGTTTCTTCCTCCTCATTCCAGGTATAAATCCAAGCGTTTACTTTTCGTCTTAACAGATTACCGACTGTCGGCCTGGCGTTTTCGAGGTCATATCCCAAACTAATTTGGCAATACATGCGACTGATTCTGTTGTGAGAGTTATCTCTTCTCCAAACAGTTAGTGATTTCTTAGCTCTTAAGCATTTGACAAGAGCAGTCTGTTAACCTTCTTCACCAAATACTTTTGAATAACTGTATTTTTATTTCTTTGCAGCATTCCTTCTAGACTCGCCTTTTTTCACCATTCTACGTGTTACGCCTCTCGCGTGTTACATTTCACCCAATCCACCTCAATCCACCCTTAGGGTTATTACAGGTGGTAGGGTAAAACGATTGGCGATTACCCTAAGCCTGCGCGAAATTTTATTAATCCGTGTGGCGACAAGCTGCCGCGTCGCCTAAGGTTTATGTCTTCATCAGTCTTCGCTCGCTCAATACAAAGAAAATTACTTGTTCGTTGATTTATTTATTATATATTGACTTATAATTATAACGCGAATAATTGGTTGGCGTTACAACTGAAACGCACCAATCTCCTATACCAGAAGACTCATTATTTCTCCCTAAGTTACCCCACACGGTCATAAGCATGCTCCATATGGGGATCCACTGCCAACTCTAATTCAAATAAAATACAAACCAAACAAACAGAATCCCTAGAATCGTCTCCAACTCTCCATGGCATCATCGTAACTTGGTAATTCACAATTACATCCAAATTCCTGATCACCACAATAAAACAATCCATACCCTCCTTCATCAAAAGCTCCATTAATCACTCCAGTGATACCATAGCCCGATTCCACAGAAATCCTCCTCCACACAACAACAGACTAAAAACAATTACTCTTTCGCTCTCCCATTCCGGTATGACATAACGTCAACACTCTCTAATACACCTTCTCTCTTAAACTATTCTTAAAATTTCGTCTCTTTAATAGCTGACATTCCCAACTTTTCTTTCTCTTTTAAATTGAATGCCATAGGACATTACAGTTCGTTCAAATATTCATGTAAAATATTTACAAAAAGAATAAATACTATATTCCACGTCAAATCAAATGAATTATCTTCGGATAGAAGTTCCCTCAATAAATTAAAAAAAAACAGGCCTACAGACATAGATACTTTTTATTTATGTTCATGAAATATTGTCTTTAGCAACACAATTTTTAGGTTATTGATAATTTACCTTTAAAAATAACTTAAATTTTAATTATATATACATATAGATACTGTTAAGTATGGTCCCACCTTTGTACTACTATTTGAAATGTAAATACGCCTACGAAATATGCAAAAATACAGCACCGCCGTAACACTGGCTGCCAATTAGCAGGTAAGTTACGTGTTCAAAAATATTAGAATCTAATGTTTTTTACTCCACCATTACGTTAACTGTCCTGTTACGTAATAGAAGTCAGCGCCAATGTCTCCCATTACAGAAGTCTCGGGTTCCAAACTAGGCAATGGATAAAGATGTTTGTGCTCGTTCAGTATAATTCGGGTTAATACGAAAGACGAATCGTCAAGCTAACGAGGTGCAAAATTACCAATATTGTGTAACATAATTAAAAATTAATTAAGATCCAAAGAATTCGAGGGTAACAAATAATCGGCATATTCGATACCTTTTTTGTTGTTAAAACAACACTTTAAATGAACCCCTTTACTGACTAATTTTTTCAACAAAGAAGATAAAAAATGTAATTATTTTCATACGTTTTTTAATTACATAATGGTAGATATTAAAAAAGTACATTCATTTTTGTGCTTTTCAGAGTTATCTAGTTTAATAAAATTTCTTATTATAGTTATTTTTAAATTTTTTTCTCGTAGTTTTATATTTCAAAACAAATATATATTCACAAAAATTGTTCACAATAAAAAGTTGTTGTTGTTTTTCGGTGCTAAGATGACAGTTCATTATTGAAAAAGATTATTATCAGAAATTTCCGGACTACTGTGATATAGTCTATAGAAACGGGTTTCGAACACTCGACCTTCCGAATAGGGGGTTGGAGCGTAATTCATTTAGGAAGTCCGGTCGGCTACACTGAAGAGTAAGGAATAAAGATTTTCCTTTATAATATTTATAAAATGTTTCATAGGACGAGTTAACTCAGTCGCGTCAGATTTTACGTGTCTTTTCGGGACGAGATAACTAGTCAGAAACAGAATGTAACCAAATAGTCGACATATTTTGTGTCATTAAATTGTATGAACAAATATCCGCCGTATTTGGTGCCATTAAAATATGGGGGAATTATATTTTTATGAATTTATGTGATTAGACAACGTTTTATGTATTTGTTTACAATTTAAAGTATGAATCATGTTTTATTGTACGAAGAAAATATTATGAATAACGAAATCAGCCAAATCTTCAATAGAGAAAATACTGACTTTATGAATGTCGTACCATTTTTGTATTTCTTACAGGAAATTGTCATCAATCTTTGCACATCGTACAGGCAAAAGTATTAAACCATACAAAAACATAAAATTCAAATTACTTTTACAATCTATGATTCTAAATTATTTCGCAGTAATTGTAATTGGTAACATATCTATGAAACTATAACGATTAAATAGTCTCGCTTATTATTTTATCAACTATCGATATTTTCTTAAGTTAATGTTGCATAATATAACTGGGCAAAACTCGAGTCGGAATGCAGACTTGTGCCACGATTTCGTGAAATATGTCATGTCACTCGTTTTAAAGGTGCATTTAAATTAACCGAAAATAAGGTACTCGTGGTTTTGAAGGAAACTGAAGAGCGTACGGCTGGTACCATATTATTTAGAGGCGCATCCCAGGAAAACGAAAATTTGTTCCTTTAATTTATTCTCCCACCGATCATAGAAATTTTCCTATTACTTTTTTGTCAGTCTTCTTGAGTATTTCTGGATATAATTATAAGATTTCATACATAGATGCATTTCGTAAAACGTCATAGACTTGCGCGTACAGAAGTTCTTTCCTTAATTTATTATGTTTGTTAGCTATAATTCTTTTTATGTTTATGATATTAATTGCAGTACCATGGTTTTTTGCAGCTTGTACATGTTTTTAAATTACTATGAGGATTATACAAAGATGCAAACAGACACATTGTAACGCTTAACCGCTTCCTCAGATCCGTTTAGATGAATGCCAACCCGGGCACCTCTGCTAGTGCAGAATTATATATATATATATATATATATATATATATATATATAAGGGAAGAAGAAATTGAGAAAATCTATGAAGAAATAATTAAGTCAAGGGAAACGATAATTTTATAGTAATGGGTGACTGGAACGCAGTAGTTTGGGACTATGGACTTGGGGAAAGGAATAAAATGGGAGATCGGCTAGTAGAATTTTGCATTTAGCACAGTTTAGTCGTGACGAATACCTGATTTAGGAATCATGAAAGAAGAATATACACATGGAAGTTGCCGGGGGACACGGACAGGTACCAATTAGAATATATAATGGTTAGACATATGTACAGGAATCAGGTATTAAACTGCAAGACGTACCCAGGAGCAGATATCAACTCTGACTATAATCTGCCGGTTGTGAAACGCAGGCTGAAAATGAAGAAACTCAAGAAAGGCATTAGAACAAAAAGATGGCAAATAGAAAAACTGCAACAACAGGACATGCTTCAGAGATTCAAAGAATATATCAGTAGTAGATTAGTAGAGAAAGCAGAAAGAAACAAGTGGGCTCTCTTGAAGGAAGAACTTACTACAGCAGGGAAAGAAAAATTAGGAAGAATAGATCAGACCAATAGGAAAGCATGGATAACACAAGAAATAATAAAAATGATTAATGATAGGCGTAAATATAAAAATGCGAAAGTTGAAAATGGTAAGAGCAATACAGACGCTTGAAGAATGAGATAGATAGGAAGTGAAAATCAGCCAAAGAGGCTTCGCTACAAGAAAAATGCAAACAAGTTGAAGATTTTATGGTTAAAGGGAAAATAGACGCAGCTTATAGGAAAATCAAAGGAACAATCGGCGAGAGGAAAACTATTAGCAAAAACATCAAGAGAAAGGATGGGAAGCGAATTATGGATAAAGAAGAAAAATCGGAAAGGTGAAAGGAATACCTAGAAGAGCTTTATCACGGTGGAAAGCTATATCAGTCAGTAATAGAAGAAGGAGTTGGATGATGAAGAGTTGGGGGACAAAATTTTAAGGTCAGAGTTTGATAGGGCCATGGCTGAAAGACCTGAGTTATGGTAAAGCGCGGGGAATTGATAACATTCGAGCAAAGTTGATAACAGCATCAGGTGAAGAAGCAATATTATGGCTGTTCGGGATAGTTTGTGAAATATACGAAACAGGAAGAATACCAGAAGATTTTAGTAAAAACATAACTATACACTTACCGAAGGAGGCTGGGGCTGATAGATGCGAACAGTACAGAACAATTAGTTTAGTATCCCATGCATGCAAAATATTAACTAAAATAGTATAAAAGAAATATTACCTTTGCAATTAATTTTAGAAGACAGGATACGAAAAAACCGCCTACGTTCATGGCATTTGTAGATTTAGAAAAAGCGTTTGATAATGTGAACGGGAACACACTATTAAGAATTTTGAAGAGCACTGGAATAAAATATCGAGATAGGAGGCTAATACAGCCTCTACAGAAGACAGGCAGCAGTAATTAGAATTGAACACCAACAAAAGAAAGCCGTAATCAAGAAAGGAGAAAGGCAAATATGCTGTCTGTCGCCCATGCTGTTTAACTTATATATAGAACTGGCGATGATGAAAGTTAAAACGGAATATGGAAAAGGAATCATACTGCAAGGAGAAGAAATAAAAACCTTACGCTTTGCCGACGATATTGTAGTATTAGGGGAATCAGAAGGAGACTTGGAAACCATAATAAATGGCATGAAAGAGTTCAATATGATTAATAGAGGGAAACCCAAGGTAATGGATTGTACTTTGGGAAACAGCGGAATAGCAAAGGGTGTTAGATTGGGAAGGGATATTTTGACGGAAGTTAAGGAATTCTGCTACTTTGGAAGACTAATAACTATGGATGGTAGAAGTATAGTAGGCACAAAGAGTAGGATAGCTTAGGCAAGGAAGACTTTTGCTTACTTACGGGTAATACAAGTGTGAATATCAGGAAATCGTTGCTAAAAATGTTCGTATGAAGCGTGGCGTTATATGGGTGAGAAACGTGGAAGATAGGAGTTGGGGAAACGAAAAAAATAGAACAACTTGAAATTTGTTGCTATAGGCGAATGCTGTAAATCACATGGGTGGTTAGAATCTCAAACGAGGGAGTTCTAAACAGAATAGGGGAAAAGCAAACAATGTGGAGGACGTTGACTAAGACAAGGGATAGATTAATAGGACACGTATTGAGATACGAGGGTCTTGTAAAATTAGCATTAGAGGGAATTGTGTGGGGTAAGAACAGATGGGGGTGGAATACGTTAAGCAGATTATGGAGGCTGTTGGGTTGTGCTACCTATAAGGAAAATTAAAGTTTGCGCAAGATAGGTTACCATGGAGGGTTGCAGCAGACCAGTCTTAGGACTGAATACCACAACTACAACAAAGGAAATACGACAATCGAGAACCGTGAGATCACTGAGGAACATATTAAGCGTCGAGCCAAGACTCATGAGGTCTTGAACCCAGCAAGAGACTTTCAGGGGTCTTGGCTTTAACTAATTAATTGGGGGCGCGTTTATTGAATGATCAAACAAAGGGAAACTTTTCAATTGTGAATTTAAAACAACAAATAATTTTTCAGTTTATGCCAAACTCAGTCTCTTGGTTCCAAAGTAATTGAATGTTACTTTTACACACACACGCCTTATACTAAACTGTTAAAACTTACTAATATATTTACAAAGTTCCCGAAATTTATTAAGCATTAAAATGTTCAACGGCACGAACGGTTATAGTAGCGACACAAACTAAAAGGGGAAGAGGAGGGCTTACTTGCTGTTGATATCGTTGCGGTTGCTGATGATTATTGCTCGCGTACCTGTGGCATCCCTTTATTCAGGTACGCGTTCGCGGACTGGTCTCTCTGCTGTTCCGACGCGGGTGGAAAGGCTCCTCGCATACCAAATCTCATCAACCTCATCTCTGGCCGCCATTCATCTATTAAAACGCTTCTCCTAAGACTCTTCAAACCTGCACTTCTCTCTCTCTCTCTCTCTCTCTCTCTCTCTCTCTCTCTCTCTCTCTCTCTCAACACTGCTTCCCCATCCACACTACTTTCCTCAATATTACTTCACCAAACTCTCCTTACCTCTCCTGCAACTGTACTGTCACCCATCACCGCTTACATATATTTACCTTTACCAACTTTGTTAGAGTTTTTTTCACACTACGCCAAATATTACACCCACTTCGGGAGGATTTTTGAAACAAAACAAAGTTTGCCCCTGATCACTGCTCTAGGTAACGATCCTAAAACATCACAACAAACATCGGACCTTTCTTTCTGCCTTTCTTCTGCCACACTTTGCTACCGTAACGACCGCGCTAACTGCTTACTTACTATCAGAAAATAATCGGAAATCAGAAAGGTATAATTAATTTATTACAGTACATTCATATTCTTTATAATTATAAAGATTCTGGTCTATCATTTTTACTAAAATGAGTAGAATAACTTATCCTTAACTTACACCATACACATTTCTAATTAGGTTTCAACCGAATACTGTGTATATTATGTAGTTGACATAACAAATCAAGCCGAGTAAATGATTTACAAAAATAGAGTTTTACAGAGCACCATAATTAAAGACTGAATTTTAAGGCATTAAATAAATATATTACTGAATGTGATGGCAAGAACCGATCCTGTGATATTTCATTTTTACGTATTCGAGACCTCTTATTGTCGCATTCTGTATAAGTACTCTTTCTCCCCTTATAATTTCTGGGAATACTGGTATATATTCGACTTGAATGACCTATGAAATTGACATCTGTCCATGATGTTTCATTCATAGCGTTGAAGTCCTGTAATGATTGAAATTTAATGACATTAGGCCCCTTTGAGTCAGCAAAGTTTGCAGAGTATTTACCATTCGATTTATTTCCGCTTCTATTAGTACTCGGATAAGGAAAATAGGATATTTCATAAATAAAAATAACACATAATTATAAGAATAAATTAAAGTACATAATTAATTAAAACTAATCTTTAAATAACTAACTAAACCAAACAGCATATAGTGTAAAATCATTGAAATAAAAATAATAAGTTTTAATGTCAAAGACAAAATTGTCAATCAAGCGTCAATACAGTAATAGAAAATTACTAACTAGTTGGGTTCATACTTAAATACACTTAATATATTCAAATGATCAGTCTATTGATGTCATGTTTCAAATTAAAAAACTCTGCCACACTGTAGATTGGATCATCATATAGGAATGTTCTTAATTTTCTTAGCATTATGTTGTTTGGTAGTGGTCTAATAGGCGTAGGGAGATAATTGCATAATACAATAACAAGCCTCTCTGGTCCTTTGTTGGTTTTGGTGGTTCTTAGAGCCTTGAATGACTGGTGTGTTTTATCTCTAGTGTCAGTAGTGGAGTTCTTGCTGTTCACATCTAGTGCCCTTGGTTTCAAGAATCCATTCCAAGCTCAAGCACAGGCACTGTCAGTATGCGTAGGTTTTGGAAGTGTTGTCTGCAAGAAGTTCGGGGATCCAGTCCACACAGTAATCTGATTGCTCTCTTTTGTACAGTGAGAATAACATAGAAACACTAGAGTTTCCCCACAGTCTCACGCCCTACAGTATGTTGTGCCACTTGGGGTCGGAGACATTCAACTCTCCACACCCCTCCACTCTACAGTTGCATGGGATCGCCACAAAGTAGTGGCTCCAACCACCGCCGCAAGCGCTGCGCTACGACGACCCAGGACAAGTGGCCAGCAAAACGGAGGACCAGAACCTCCTCTTACAAACCGGACGTCGAGCAGAGTAGATTTGGGCATCTTCTTCCTTTCCTTTTCATCCCTTTTAGTAGTCCTGGGGTGGATTCTTTTTAATATTGTAATCAATTGATGTTCAAAGCTTTTTATTGTCTACCTATTTCAATCATTGTGCACAATTATTTTGTATTTATAATTATTGTATGTTTTTTTTAGCAAAAGAAGTTTCTTTTAATTTAAAGACAAATGTTGTATTTTGGCTAACCGTTTGATTCCTGTGTATTCCTTGTTTTCTGATATTACTTATTGACTTGTCGTCAGACGATAAAAAACCTGATGGTCACAATGAGAGTACGGAAAAGAGGAAAATATGTTGTGTGTAAGTATTCTAGTGGTACCACATTCTTCAACTTTCGCAAGAGAAAGTTTACGTCTGCCAATTTTTTTGAGAGGACTTTAGTGTGGGGATTCCATGTGACTTGCAATCAACATGGATTTCCAGTAAGTTAGTGTTGCGGCTTCTTGTAAATCCAGGGGAATTCGTTTCAGGGAGAAAATAATTATTTGAGTTTTCTCTGTGCTAAGTAGAAAGCTGTTAGCATGGAACGACTCCTTCAATGCACTAAGTGACTCACAATTCCTGATAATGGACTTATTGTTCTTGTATGTATGGTGGTGTGATCTATATACTTCAGCACTTTTCTATTATTATCTGAGAGGCATCGCATGTTTGTCGTGTAGATTATAAACAGGAGGGGTCCAAGAACTGAGCCTTGTGGGACACCATTATTGACTGTCAGTAAGCTGGACACAGTACTATCACACTTAACTGCCTGTTACCTACCAATTAAATAGGTTTCAAAAATTCTAAGGTCAGGGCCTAGAATGCCAAACTATTATTGCTTTTAATCTCTGGAAGAAGGCTGTTGAATAAAAGTATCCAGGTATTGTGAAGACTTTTCTGATGAAGAAAAGGTGATTTATAGTCACGTATTTATGAAATTCGCCATTCGTTTGAAATAAATTTATGTTCTGCTTTACTTACTTTATAATATAATGAATATATACGCTTAGTAAAGTAAGTATTCGCAAACATTGAAGAAAGGGTTGCAACTCGAACTAGAATTCATACTAGAAATTGTTCAATAGTACCGTTTTGAAATTAAATATTTCATTTCTTCCTGAAGCACTTTCCTCAATTACAGTTCTCATAGCACACAACTGAATGAAAATATGCAAAGGACACAAATTTATGTACTTTTTGTCAGCGTGTTGCAATGGTGCTCTTAGAGAATAACAAGTCAAGCTTAGTTTTCCAGCAAGCAGAACTATATGGTCATTCTACTTTAATTGGTCATCAACTTGAAGGTCCAGGAAAGGTGTATTGGCTGAAAATATGTCTACGGGTCTATTACAAGCATCAACACTATAATGTTTCAAAATGTATTAATAATTAATGGGGCTAAATGCCTAAAAAGTGGGCTTTTCCGAGGACTAAACTAATACGGGATTGAGGACGCTGCGAATGAAAATTATAGCTGCCGAGACGCCACGGCGGCTAGCCAAGGATAATCTGAGTACAATAGCCAGAGGGAGCAGCGCCGAAAGAAAAATATATTTTTGCACCGGGGAAAGACCGAGGCAAAGGAATAATTTTCCCACGAGAAATGCCATGCGATTGATAGATTACGACTCTGAAAACAGGCAAGTACCCTTTAATACCATAGGAAGGGAATTGAAAAGGGGGGATGTTGAAGGTAGGACAAGGTAGCCAAGGGTTGACTACGGCCCCCAGGTTATAGTTTAAGGATCCTACACGGTGATTCACATACCAATGATGAAGGAAAAAATCTAGAAAACCAGCATCAGACTTTTAAGTACTATATATTTTGGCATTCTGGTCCCAACATTCCAAGAGAGTTTTTGGTCTTAGCATCCAACTAGTATTCCTTTAGGTCCTTTAGGTCAACAGTTTGAGACTTATGCTGGGCCGTCTAGAAGCCCATAAATCATCAGGCTGAGTGTGACTAAACCACAACAAAGAGCGGACTGGATGCTTCCTTCAGCCAACAGCTTCCAGATCAAAGATTTCAAAATCTGGAGGGAAAGAGCCACCACACTTCCGCCGAGGTTAATCCGAGGTATTGTAAATTCCTGGGATGAGCGGGTTTATTTGCCATTCTGCCAATATCGTAATCATTAATTCTCCCAAGCCACGAATACCCTTTAGAGAATAGGGCTCATTTGAAATTCCAGTGAACAAATATATATCATATTAACAAATTTACGTAAAATATAGTTGTAGTTGTTCAATATAACCTTGTTTTTTATTATCATTAAACACCCATCCTATTGAACAGTTATATGAATCGCAATGTCGACGTAAAAATTATACAGCAGTGAAGAAGGAAACGGTACAGCATTAAACTATACTAACGAAACAGAAACGTTTTCCGATCGCCATTTCATACTCGTCTTTAATCTCCTCGAGGTGATTAGTCTTATCTATGTTGAGGAATAATCACGTTAAACCAAACATTTAGACGGTACAGAATGCTGTCTAGTTTCTTAACCAGATTAACGAAAGTTTTATCTGCAATAGCTATAATTATTTCATCCGCGTAGAGAATCCATTTTAGAAGGTGTACGTATCCTGGGAGATTATTTATGTATAGAATGAAAAGTAAAGGTCCAAGAATCGATCCTTGAGAAGCTCCGCATTTAATAAACTCTCAATCGGATAAGTGAAGTTGGCCGTCATTAGTTTCAACTTCTATTTGTTTACGGTTTGTAAGATATGATCTTATTAGAAGTGGCGCATTTCTCAGAACGGCATAATATTCCACCGTGTTTAGTAATATTTGATCTACCATGTCGAAAGCCCTAAGGATATAAGATTAGTAAATATGCCAGCTACCTTTAGTACTTCTTCCAATGAATTCCGGATATTTTGAATGAAGTTATACATTGCTCTATCGGTGTATTTTTCTTTAAGGAAGCCTTGCATGCTGTACTGTTGATAAAATATTTTATTTATTCAAGAAACTAAGTAGTCTGGTATGTACTATTTTTCAAATATTTTAGAAGACATAGGAAGGAGAGAAATGGGCCTATAATTTCATATTTCGGTTGGAGATGGTTTTTAAAGCATGGGGTAAAATTCCAGGGTCAAGACATATATTAAAAAAGGTTTCAAGTGGTAAGGCTGTAGAAGCAGCACATTCTTTTACCGTTTTACTTGCTATACAATATATACCTGCTGCTAAGGAACACTTCAAATTTATTATAACTGTAATTATTTCAGATTTATTCATAGGTTGAATAAATATAGTATTTACCTAATCAAGTGACAGAAAATTCTATACTACCTATAAATTGTGCGAATTAGCTGTTGTAATTATTGAGAAATTACGAAGTTGGAGATTTTCATCAATTATGTATTAATGTTGATAAAATTATATACTTTTGAATTCGTGATATTTATAAAAAATGACACACATTAACACTCTTATTAGTTCGAAGTATCGTCTGATAGAATCATGTGAAGTTCACAGGTTAACGAAATCACATTCACCACCATCAATCCAGTTGACTCATTTCAGTTCTGCAAAGTATGTCTTGCAAACAGTGATGGACTTGGCTCTAGAGAGGTCCGGGTTGAAATTTAATTTTAAGAATCACATCTTAATGTTTCCAACAATACGCTGTTAATCCTACGCGCATTATTTTTAATCTGAAAGATCCTGCACTTCTGCTACACATGTGTCAGGAAAGGGGAATTAAAGTTGAATTGCCGGTCTCTGTGGTCAAAGTATAAGTCCCGGCTTGAGCATGAACGATTGTCCGTCGTAAGACATCCAACTTTAACAAATATTTGTAATTAAATAGTCGCTAATTACCTTAGCTGATGATACGACATAAAACATTAAAAAATTATTTCTAATGTTCAGGTTAAGGAAATTGAATTTGGTAAATAATTATGAAATTTCGTTAGATAAAAAGGTTAAAAAGGTACCCAGAAAATTTTTAAATATAGTCAAAGGTGTCGTTTTATATTCGTCACATGTTAGTGTTACTTTCTCTAACCATACAATTTTTGTCGATATGTGTATTTTTTCCAAATAAGGTCTTTCTAATAAGTACATCAATTAACAGAAATATCATTGGAATTATACTGGAAAAATATTAAACAAACTGACACAGAAATATAGGGATTTTCGATAAAAGGGTGTCGATGCTGAAATGTTGATATAGAATAAAACAGGCTGTGTGTGAGGTATTAAAAAAATTCATTTTTTTAAAGGACCCATGTATTCCTTTTAAAATAAAAAGGAATTTATTTAACACCAAACAAACATCCTGTTTTGTCCCATTTTAATATTTCAACAGAGATTCACCCTTATTGAAAACCCCTAAAGATTAAGGCCCCGTTAATTAATTTATAACTCTTAATTTTTTTAAAAATACTGATTATGAGAACCCATAATTTTTTTATATTTAACAATAAATTACAAAATAATTTTTATCGATATTATTAGGACGTTAAATGACATGCCGGATACTATGGTACCATAAAATTTATTTTGTCAAATATTTCAGCATTCTAAAAAATAATATGAAATATCTAGGAAAACATAATAATATTTTTGGCTGTAATTTACATTTTGATTCCAGTGGTTCTAGAATGTATCTTTTAGTTTCATTTTGTCTGACTCGGAAGGCAATGCTACCTAAACTCCTGATACAATGAATTTTTTTCATTTGTAACAAGTAAAGGTGCGATATATTTCGATAAATCAATCTGTCGCTGCCAAGAATAATTAGAAATTTGCTCGCCATTGTGTCAAAGAGAAATGGTAGAATAGACTGTAATTTAACTTTATTTGTTTGTTGTATAAGACCGTAATAAGGATTTAACAAATTCAAACTGACATCTGCAATGTAAAACCTAAACACCATTCGTTCCAAATCCATATATAACTTCTTGAGTAGGCATTTCTACACGTTACAGAAAAACGCTGACCTGATTTTATGAAATGTTGTATCTTAAGGTTGACATTTTTCACTAAATGAAACATGTTCAGGAAAGAGATATATAATTAAGTTCTACTCTGTAAACTATTATCTGTTAAAACATATAACCCTTACATTAGGAACGCAGACAGTGTTTTCAATCATGTAATAATGACGTGGAAAGAAAATTTTCCTACATCCTATTGACGTATAGTCCAATTACTAAATTAGGCCGTTCTCATAATGAATCCGCAAGGCTGACATTGGAAGATGACTTAGACTATTCCGCTATCAATTTAGCAGTTGAAAAGACGAAGAGGACAAAAAGGATGAGAACTTGTGTAATTGTGCATGGGAGCGGAGGCCGCAGTGCGTGACCGCAGCCATGTTCGTTAGCGGCAGCAATTACACGCCCCGAGAAGCACAGGAGCCGACGAGATCGCCTTAACGTTTACTTCTTCAACTACAGAGGAACAAACAACTTTCGAATTCTCTCCAAAATATTCCGATATTCATCACATTGTGCTGTGACACAAAGTTAATTGTTGAGCGGCATATGTTATCGTTATCTACATTCATGTTAGCTTTCTGTTGTTTATGTACGAGTTGAGATCTAAAATTGAACCATTAAACAAAGGATTTAGTAACAAAATACTGTCCCATGTTCAAAGACCAATTTTAGGTTGTTAAAATCGTTAAAGTACTATATTTCTTGAGCAAATGGAATTAATTGAATATTATTAATTTTTTTCACTACAATTAGAATAATGAACTTTTAGTAAAACCAAAGCGTGAAGAATTTTACTTGTGTGTTGATTCATTATATTCTTTAGCCAACACGTTAAGCGCCAATTATGTAAAAAGGCTTTTTATCACCTATTAATGTGTCATACACATACCACTAATATTGATATAATAATCTACCAAACGAAAACATCATATTCACCGGCTCTCTCAGCTCCACCAGTTCCATACCCAAAATATACGTCAAAATGATCTAGCAACTGAAATTCAATACATCTACTGGAAACTCTCTTCAATCAGAAAATAAAATTACAATTACCTGGATGCCCTCTCATCACATCAAACTAAATAGTCTACTAAGAACAGAAACTGGCTACACAAACCTCTCCCCACTCACTGAAGAATACCCAAAACATTCACCGACAACCGGGATATATGTATGTATGCATATATGTAGTACTAGCCAGGAATTTATTTACATTAGCCCACTACATTATTTATATCGGCAGTAATATATATGTTAACACGTACCAAACCATTAGGAGCAGCATCTTAATCGACTACGAGAGTTGTGTCTGTTAAATAAATAATAAAAACGAATACGTTTAGTATTTCATAAAGTGTAACAAAATAGATTTATTCAAACACGTTCTGATTTTATAATAACTTCAGTATAAAACAGTATTTACAAAACAACACGTAAGTAAGACAAAAGAAATTACACACCAAACTAGGCAAATTTGGAACATTAAAGCAGCATAAGATTTAAGCACAAGGGAAACCTACTGGACCCCGTCAAGAATGTAAGTAGACTCATCTGACTGACTCTAGTTGGATTTATGCCAAAACAGAAAGTTTTACATGCATGTACTCAACTTTATCCAAATAATATAGCTGCATTTTATGTTGCCGTTCTGCCTGTAACGCTGTCGACTCCGCCTGTGTGATAAGCTCAAAAAATTCGTGAACCACAGACTTATACCAAATTCATATTTCCAAAATTTAGAGTACCAAACCGTTACTTTTACTGTCTGATTCCACAACGTTTATAATTGATAGAAAACATAAAACTTTCGCTACAAGAACAAACGTATATTATATTACTTATAGAATTTTCAGTTTAAGAACTTTACTCTCATAATTACGGTTAATGTGATAAGCTTTTCCACTGCCCACTTTAAGATCACTCGCCCACCAATGTCACTGCTCTCGCTATTTAAGCGATTTAAGCATTCCAACTTTGCTCCATCGTCGTCCTCTATTTAGCTACACCTGGATTAGGTGACCACACCCAATAATTCTAAGTTCATCTCAGCTAGCACATCAACCCGCTACGACATGTGCTAATGCAAACTGTAGGGAGCATCCGACACTACCTTATGCCGTTTTTTGACTTCGGGAGTTTTCCTTCGTAGATTCCCGAACACTTTATAAATCTCAACCAATCAGGACATAATTATTTCACTGTCATTTCTGGGTCAGTCCCTTACCAGAGTTGTTCCAGAAAATTCTAGAACTATTTCACGTGATCGCCCGCCTTTCCGTTCACTTTATCGTGCCGGAGTCTTCAGTAACAACCATGTTATCTTTTTTCGACACAAATAACGCCGCTGGCTAAAATTTTATTACGCCTGCTAAAGAGAATAACAAAATAAAAAACTCATATTTGCACATTAAACTAAACCATAGTGTCCTTTATCACTCCCCACACTAGCTAGAATCGCTCCTTATTTACATACAATATTCATATATAGCATGGTCTTTACGGGCAGCCTATTGTTTAAATTAATTAGGGGTACTAAATTGTATATTAAAAAATATATATAGTAACGCAGTAGGACGCCCCCAATATTAATTCCAATTTATAGAATTTTAAATTAGATTAATTTCATAAGAACATCTCGCTGGTCAGGAAAAAGGTTTTTTTTCCCAGCGCCGGGGTGGCGACTTAGAGATATGCCTGACTTCGGGGTATTAAAGGTACACTTGTTTTTGGTTTAGGGAGCGTCCACTTTCGGAAATTCCTAGGGACACTGTTACCTGTGTCATGAAAAATCCCCCGCGCTTGACGGAGTACTCAAGAGGATTGGCAGGAAAACGTCACGTGAGATAGCGTTACCCCTAGGAAGGGGGCATATACGGAGTTTAACTGCGAATGTGAATCCCGGAAAAATGATCAGTATAAAGTAAGGACGACGAAGCAGCGGAGAAGTATAGTATGTTTTGACAGGTCGAGGAAAAAGTGGAACAGTTGAGGTGAGTCATTGACAAGTGGAGGAAGCAGCGAAGGAGTAAGGTGTTAACAACGAGAGAAGAAGTAGGAAGAAGCATCATCGCAACAGTAACACCATTTTAAAAGATGTCTCAAAAATCATTTAAGTGAATAGTCCAAATTACTACGAATTAAAATATAAGAATTTAATGTCTAGTTTAATTTAGTAAATCAAAGCACACATTCCAATAGTCGTTTAGTAGTGAACGTAACACAAGAAATAACCCGGGATCCAACATTATTCCTATTAAAGTAGAAGCTTGCATTTAATAGACAGAATCAAATTTTTACGGGTGCTCTCGGTTGTTTACATTCCACGGAAAATAATGATTACCAGGGAGCTATCAAGAGTAAGAGATGTGGTTACCGTGTAAGTGTTAGAGGGAGAGAGAAATCATACAGAGCGTGAAAGAGAAAACATCAATTTCAAAAAAAAATGTTTGGGATGGGTATCAGGGCAGCTGAACGATTACAAATCAACGCCGGAAGTTTCGCGTATGTGAATATTTAGCTAATATCTTAAATTTATACAATTTTGCAATTAGCGTCAGATTTTAAGAACTATAAAACGAGAAAAATCCAATGAATGAACACATTGCATTGACGTTGTCAGAACTGAATTACGGAATTATATTTTTAGTTTCTAATTCAATCACTTTTGTTGCTAATGACTTTTGTATAGTTGGCTACTATATTGGAAGAAAAAATTGCATTCTTTCAAAGATTCGATACAACTAAATTTATTAAATATACACTTAAAATATACAGAATACTCAGTGATTCAACAACAAAATCTTGTGAATGAACAGCAGACGGTCGATAAACGAACGGATTTAATGTGCAAGCCAGAAATTAACATGAAACATAATTACACGAACGAGATATAGAATACAAAGACAGTTGGCGAATTGGTTAATGAAGGACTGAATGTCTCCTTGTCGCAGAGATCCTCAATGCTCAGTCTCCACGGTGACCCAGAGCTCACACGTGACGAAATCGTCAATCAGATGTTCTTCTTCTTCTTCTTCTTCAGGCGCTACAACATTGTTAATTGTCTTGGCTTTCTTAGCAACAGCCTTCCATTCTTTCCTATTATTTACTTTCTGAGTCCAATTCGTGATCTTCGTGTTTCTTATATCCTTTTGGACGTCATCTTTCCATCTTGTCTTCGGTCTACCTTTAGTCCTGATTCTAACAATAAATTTTCTTCACTACACTATCTTCCTTCTTTCGGAAAACGTGTCCATATCAATTTAAACGTAGTGCTCTAATATGGTTGATTATATTTTTGTACATAATAAGTTCTTTTAAGTTATTATTGTCTTATTCTCGAAGTATCATCATCTTGTTTAATGGGACCAAATATTTTTCTCTCAAAAATCATTAGTCTTTACATGTGACTGTCTTTGACGGTCTAGGTTTCAGCAGCATATGTAATAATTGGTCGTATTAAGGTTCGATAAATCTAAAGTTCTGCAGATAATGATAGTAATTTGTTTCTAAGCAGATTCATCTTAGCGTAATAGGCTTTATTACCAGCTATTATCCTACTTTTAATCTCTTCCTCAATCACATTGTTTCCATTTACTATATATATATATATATATATATATATGATTTAACTCTTTGGAATGTGTTATCTTCAATTAGTAAATTTTCTATTCTTCGGATCTTATTATTACATCTTAAATACTTAGATTTATGATTGTTTATAGTTAATCCATATGAATGCAATACTTTCTTAAGATTTTGGAATATTTCAATTAATGCTGCTTTATTTCTGGCTGTTAATAAAATATCATCTGCATAAGCTGCACATTGTTTAACTCGTGTGGAGATATTACCTCTAACATCCAGCTTTCTCATGATAACATCTGTAACTATACTAAATAAAGAGGCCGATAGTGGATCTCCTTGCTTCACCCCGAATTCAACATTGAATTCACTTCTCAATTTTCCAGTTATCTTAACCTTGGCTTTAGTATTAGACAGTGTTAATGCTGTTAATTTTTTAATCTCGTATGGTCTTTATAAATGGAGAGGCATTCAATTATTTTCTTACGATAAGTTAAGTCAAAGGCATGTTCATAGTCGATAAACAAATTAAACAGTTCAATTCCATATTCATAGCATTTCTAAAATATTTTCCTAATTATGAAACTGTCGTCGATAATGGACCTAAGACGAAATTCCATCTGGAGGTCACTAGGTTGGGGGCCTATTATCTCAATTACTGTATTAGAATACTAACGAATACTTTATAGGCCACGTTTAGTAGGGTTATTACAGTTTTGCCTATCCCCCTTTTTAAAGACTGGGCATATAATGTCTTCATTCCACTGAAATGGGAGTTGTTCACTGTGCCATAGTTTGATAATTAGTTTGTGAAGTTCTTTTTTTAAATTTCTTCCCCCGTACTTGATAAGTTCTACAAGGATGTTGTCAGAACCTGCTGCTTTGTTTCCTTTGACTTTATTTATAACTTAACACACTTGGTTGAAGGTTGGGGGAGCTGCATCTGATTCATCCTCATCCTCATTGATTGTTATTTCACATTTTGTTTTGCCCTCTGGATTAAGAGCTGTCTTTCCATTATTTCTTTCTTTTGTACTATAACTTTTCCAATCAAATGTTACAACTTCAATTATGCGATAGAATAAGTAGCTTTAAAACCGGTTAGCTCTGGGGATATACTAGCTCATTTTGGTAAATTTAATCAGGAGAAAAACAATGGACGTCGCTTATTAACCCAATTTGTTTTGTTATTTGTTTATTCACAGACGGCCGCATTCGGCTGTTTTTCTGACGCACAATCTAGCAGAGTTTAGAAAGATACTAAAATTAAAAATATTGATCAATATATGAGAACATAATTAACATTCAATCCAGTCTTCTTTACGCAAATAAATATACACAACTACACATTCTGAGCATTTGCAGGTCTTGTCATTCACCATTACTTTCTGAAGAAAATAAAAGTTCTTCTTTTAATTTTGAGTTCCATTATATTGTATTGTTATTTATTATTTACGGTTATTTTTTCTTATTCTTGAAACCTTGGTGATTTGGTATGGTTTTATATGCTTCCTTCTTTTCTGAGATTTTATTTAGTATCTGATCTTTGGTTTTCCATTTTATTATTTATTAGCCCTACATCACTGAAGATGTGAGAGTTCATCAAATGTGTTTTCAGCTTTTTATAGTTTGCAAGTTTCTTTATTCTAGTTTGACGGTGGTTCATTTACATTTCCAAAATCGGAACTCGATGATGAAACGATTACAGTGTTTATAACCGTTTTCAACTTCAATATTATTGGGATTACTACGATTTGCAATTATCACTTACCTTATTGTTAAGATTAATAATAAAATATTTTCTAAAAAATATCACTTTGTTCGTTGTTAAGGACATATATATCAATATTTCTCTTTTTATTTAATACTATTTATTTGAAAGATTCTTGCGGAAAGACACTTGATTTGAAACTTTGAGTTCTACAGTAGCCAATGGAGCTTTTGAATTAAACAATTGGTTGATATTTTCACCGTTTTATATTTTCAGGTTGGGTTTTGAGCTTATTTCCGTTCCATTGGTGCTTTATTGAACTAAATGAGAGCAATGTAGGTGCTAGACGTTTTATTTAACGCATTAATTTCCTGACGAGTCTCATAGATTTAGTACGCGGTTGAGGAAATAGGATACGTCAAAACAAATATGACGAATTCCCAATGCGTTTGAACACTCTTCCTTACTTTTTTCTAAGCCATCTGAAAGGATAACTATTTTCATCAATATTTCCTTTTTAATTAAAGTTTTTGTATATAAATTTTGAAAGTGTTAAAAAGTAAGGCAACAAAGTAAGCGGTGTTCCTTTTAAACCTCCAATATTTCAAAAGCCCTGGTACAATAATGGGACGTTTAAAAATATATTTAAAGATATTAACAGTTCTTATGAGAAAGACTCGTAAATTTCAGACGTAAGCCAAAATGCCTAATTATCAGAATTAGCGACAGTAAAGGAATAATTAGATTTTCCGAGAATTTTAGAGTCCGTGACGGGTTCCGATAAGAATTAGCATCTTATAAGGATCCTATAACAAAAGTTAGGAATTGGAACTTCGACGAGAATATATATTTGTCTCTCCAGAGGAACGTCCAAAAGTGGGAATATTTTCCCGTGAGAAACGTGAACCACAGGTACTGTCTCCAATTTTTTTTGAGGAAATAGACTCATGGGACGGTAGATTCGACTGGCTAACATTCGAAGGAATCTTCTGGCCCTAACTTTCGAAGCAATATTCATGACATGGACCATATGGGGTGTACTTGGGTCGTATTGGCAGAAAGAACAATAACCTATGAGATTGTGGTGAAATTGGAACACCTAGACACATGCTTCTGGATTGCAATTTCATAGAACTAGACCAAGACTTGGTCCAATTCTACTTCCATATCATAAGAATTGAAGTGAATTAGTAATGATGTTAATAACAGCATAGTGTAGAGTGAAGTGATCTTGAGAGGCTAAAGTGAAAAGTGTAGGATAACAATTAGCCAGAATATGTGGAAGGAATTATTCGATCATAATTCCACAATAAGATAAGAGAATTTCATATTAAAGTTCGGTTACTATGTTTTATGCATCTGCCACTTAATTTAAATTTATCGAAACAATCATCACATAGTAACGTATCCAGAAAAAGAAAAGATTCTGATTCACTCACTAAATGCTCTCGGATCGCAGTTCTCGCGATCAGTGAGTTAAAACACCAGGTGGCTTTGGAATCGCGGTTCCAGAGATCTTATTCCTGAGTGATTCAAACACTGGGATCGAATTATCTCTAATAACAACGTTATGCTCGTCAGAGTGTAGAACGAATTTGAATACGTCGTAGTCATGTAGGCATGTCTGTCGTGCATCTCAAGGGGACACACAGCACTGGCACCTCTTATTTATGAAAAACATGTCGTATTTTCCTTTATTACATAAATCAAAATTCAAATCGCAAGACTCATTTGGAAGCATCCCGTTTCTGGAACACAGATTTCATGGTGAAAGGGAAAATAGACGCAACTTATAGGAAAATAAAGAAATATTCGGAGAGAAGACAAATATTAGCAAGAACATCAGAACAGTAGATAAGAAGAAGAAGAAAAAGCGGAAAGATGGATATAAGAGCTGTATCACAGTGGAAATCTGGATTAGTCAGTAATAGAAGTAAAAGAGGAGGTGGGTGCTGATTGGGGGACAAAAAATTAATGTTGGAGTTTGATAGGGTACTGAAAGAAGCAATACCATGGTGGTTAATAATAGTTTGCGAAACCTACGAAACAGGAAGAATATCAGAAAAGTTTAGAGACAATTAGTTTCGTATTTCAGTCGAGTTAGGAGAAGATCAGTTTGGTTTTAGGAAGAATTAAGGAACCAGAGAAGCTATATTGACTCTGCGTCTAACTTTAGAAGACAGTATAAAAAAACAGACCTACGTTCTTGGTATGTGTATATTTAGAAAAGCGTTTGATAATGCTAACTGGAACATAGTATTAAGGATTTTGAAGATGGCGGGATTAAAATATCGAGAAAGAAGAGTTATCCATAACCTCTACAGATGGCAGTCAGCAGTAAATACAATTGAAGGGCAAGAAAAGAAAGCAGAAATCAAGACAGTAGTAAGACAAGAATGCAGTCTGTAGCCCATGCTGTTTAACATATATATATATATATATATATTGTAGCCGATCCGTCGTTCATCCGTATTCGAGGATTTCTTAATTTTTCATAAAAATTACCAAAAATTGATTTAATAGTTTTAATCTCAATCAGAGCATGAAAAATAATTATATCTGCAGGGCGTGGTCATTCTCTCGTCGTCCCGCCGACACAACCTGCTTCTCCAATCACTCCCTGACGACTGCCCCGGCTCCCCAGACCACATTGTTGGCCCGTGTTGCGTCAGTTCCTCAACAATTGCAACTCACAAGCTGGCCTGCATTGTTCAATGTAACTTTCCATGTTACAATACATACACATATATGTATATATACGTTAGCCCTGTATCAAATATGTTGTGCTTAAATTCATTTAATGGTGCGTAGAATTGATATCAAAAAATATTTTCAAGTAAAAGGTCATATAAAACATCTCTAAGTATCTTCGATACAAGCCCACAATATAATTAATCCTCTTACTACCCGCTCAGAGGGTCAACCCTTTTACCTGTTGTTTGACCACAAACGTCCCGTCAGCGTAGACGTTCTTCTAACTGTTCACCTCCGGGTTGGGCGTTTCAGTCAAGCGTGCAACATTACGTCTGCTACTGGCGGACAACGCTTTCCTAGGAAACCATGGCGTTCAACGCCATCCACTCCTCCGTCGGTCGCATCCATCCAAACCAACGAGGAACTACAGCCAGACAGTTTCATCGTCGGATAATTATAATGTCTGATCAATTCCATTTTCGATACCTTAGACCAAAGCTAAATGACTACCTCGAGACGAGTTCCGTTACTAGTATCATCGTGCGATGATCCCAACCCTTTGTTCCCGTAGGATAACTAGTTCTCAGCAGCTAGCCCGTTTCGCCCCTACTATCAGGTTTCACGTACCTAGATCAACCGCTGCTCCCAAACGGCCAAGACCCGACACCAAGGCGCCTGAGAACTGGACGCTACTACCCTGATACGCCGTTACATTTCCGTTGATTCCGAAGAGCTTCACCAGGGGCACCCTCGCGGAGGTAAGGTCTCTGACCTGGAGAGGTTCTGTAATTGCATCCCCTCAGCACTATGTTATTACTTCCTTGAGCCTTCTCAAAAAAAGGTGCACAAGAGTTTAGTAAACTCTTTTTTTACCCTTCAGTAAGACCCATTTCTTTAATAGTACCCTTAAATTAAAGCTCGCCTCCTCAACACTCATTGTATGCGAAGTTTAACAGTCACATTCTGCCACACATCTCCTAATTGATTCTATTATACTTGGTTTATAACTTTGATCATGATTTCCCGAGTACGAACATTACTACGTAGGAAGAAATGGATTGTCTTGTGATTATTAAACAACGCATCATCCAGATACTTACATTAGTTATAGACAAGTCTATTACTGTACTATATTGGTCACCGTAAAAGTTGTTAATTTCTGAATATACCTAGTATCTCCCAAAATTTATGTAAAGTGCAGACATCCGACTTGCAAGAATTAAAAATAATAGGTCACCACTAACTATAGACACAACATTCATAAGTTGCCCAAAAGGTCTATAAAAACACCCACATCTACATCTTTACTGTCCGTTTTCCAGACAATATCAGTTCTGCTTATTGTTTGTATCCAATGGAGTTTTCTTCTATGGTGGTGTGAAATTCTACATTTGGCTTCTACAGAAATGGTTGGCAATTATGTGTTCCTAGATTAGTAATATTTTCCAATACTGTTATTAAATTCGGATCCCTGATGACAGCTTTTAGATCCACGTCCTTTAAGGCATTCTGTTTTTCTTGACTCATATAATACCCAGGGCAATCAAACACAATATGTTCAGGGTGTCCTTGTCTCTTATTATCATACTAAAATTAGGTAGACTTGATTTTAATTTCATTTTGGTTTCAACCAGGCCTTTTATCGGCCTGGGAAGTGGAACAAGCTACATGTAGTTCGGGTGAGGGGCTTCCGGTGATAGACCGCAGACCCCATGCACAGCGAGGCACCAATTTCCTAGAATGGTGGCATTGATCGCGCATAGTTCCTTTCGGTTCATAGTCACCATGCGGAAGAAGTTGCACTTGCATATGGCCCTTGAAATTTGTCTGCCCATTCCATCTAACCAGAGTGAGCTTTCAAGCTAGGTGTACATCCTGCTACTAACAGCATGGGCAGTACTATCAGATGGTTTCATCATTGGATAACTAGGAGTGCGAGAGCCAGCACACCACCGGAGGCCCCAAGCCTAAATGGCAGCGAAAGCCGGCAAACCCCGTTGCCACACCAGCCCCCAAACTTCCGACACCTTAATCACAAATTATGACAGACTTGAGTCACTCTCAGCTGCTGTCATCGGAAAGACGGGAAGCCTGCTTCCTAGATTAACTCCATGGAGAACCACAGGACCTCCCTTTATTGTATCAGAAGAATTAACACAGGTGCAAGTAAATGCATTCTCCTGGCCTTGAAGGAGCAGAGGCTATAACATCGCTTGCATCCTTCCTAGCACCAAACGTAGCCTTGAGGACAAACCCCACTAAACGACAGAAGTAAGCAGACTCGAAGAAATGACCCCGAATAGGTCAAAGGCCACAATCAGTGGAGAATGCCCTAGTGAGTCATATTTACTCGCTAGACAATTAGTGGTAGCTGGATTCCACGAGCAGTCAGCAGCCAGCTTGAGAAAGTCCGTTCCAACCAGCGCCGATATGGATGTAAAATCGTGGACCAGTTAAAAGCTGGCGACATCCAGAGACGCGCCACACTTCAGCAATATTAATCTGAGGTAGAGTAAACTTCGGGAACAAGTACAGTAATCGGTTGTTAATTTGCCATTTTTCCCAATATCCCAATCATTCAGTCTACCAGCCCACGAATCCCCTGTAGAGAAAGAATCTCATCCTGTGATTCTAATGCCAGTTCAAACTAAATAATTAAAATCTAATAGTAATAAACTTATAGAAACTGGTTGTAGTTTTGTTTTTTCATTTTTATTAAGACCCCCTCCTTATAGAACGGTTCAGAAAATTTTGGCAGGATTCTCACGTGCTGATATAATAATTAACAATAATAACGTTACAACTAGCGCACTAAGATCTAAGTGAATGAATTTTATTGAAATATGTATATTATTTCTGTGTTTGTCGATTTGATTGACGATACGTATAGTGAATTTTGTCCGTCTGTGGTAGTAAATTGTTACTTTGCCACTGATTTCTAGATTTGACTTCAAAGTTATTACTGTAGGGCGGGTCCAAAGTTATTCCAGATATTTCGTTATTGCGTTCCAAAAAATTAGTGGAAATGAGTTCCGAAGGCAGAAGTGAAGGATCACAGCTTGAGGGAGGTTTTGGGCACAGACACGCAATTTCTACTACGGAATTGAATGTAGGGTCTGAGGCGGAAATGATTCTAGAAAATAGTTTCAATTAAAGAGAACTTGTGAGCAACCTGATGACAGATGATGCAATAATATATAGAAATAAAAAAAAACGTATGTGAATAAAAAAGAACATACGAAGACAAGTTGATAATATGGATGCTAAGTCAGAAACTGTAAAAAGTACTTACATTTGCAGTTACAAACGTCCACGTGGGAACTTGTTAAAGAAAGTAATCAGATTAATTAAAGTTTGGAGGAACGATTAGTGAGAATTTTTATTAACGCACAGACAAAAGAAACAAGTGCAGTAACGGAAACAATTAAGAGCATAGAAGTACATGTGGACAATAAATTGGGAATAGCTCTATTTTTAAGGGAGTAATTTGCGGTCAAGGTACGCACTTGTGGAAAATGATATGTCATAAATTATTTGTTGAGGGTAGTATGCAAATATTTCAGGCAGGGGAGAACCGGTACCAGGAACTGACTGAAGATGTAAACAGATTAAGAGCTAGAGCCAGTGCTAGTATCGTAAATTCTTTATTAGATAGTAGTGCCTGCGGTTATCCTTGAGATAAGATGGGGTGAGGAGGGAAAATTTTTCGGACAAGGAAACTAGGGCGAATTCCGTATTTGAATACCGCAAAGCAGACCAGGAAGATTTTCGATTTTACCTTACTCAAAATTATATGAGATGGGCAACAGACGGGTCTTCGGTAAGCGAGTGCTGTGACACTTTCAGATCCTTAAATGAAGATGTAAGAAAGTATGTTCCAATTAAATACCTAAATCAAAACACTGATCCGGCCTACTACTATTCAGAAATAAAGAAACTGAAGATGAAGGTTCGGAAATTATAAAGAAAACGAAAAGAAAGCGAAAGCAATAGAATCAAGTTTGGCAGCTCAGTAATAACATAACAAGGGCTAAAAGGGAAGCGCAAGAAAAGTATATAAAAATACACTAGGAAACGCGTTGAATGGTTGGGGTCAATTTTTCTAATATGTTCGTAGACGGACGAGGAATACAGGTTTGTCTCCTCCCCTAAAGAATGAGGAAAATAAGATCATTTTAAGCAAGAAGGAACAAGTAAATAAATTTGCAAAATATTTATTTAATTTGCTAATTTACAATCTGTAGTACAATGCAATAAGTAAATTTTATAAAAGTATGTTAAAACCTGAGTATGGTAAACGCCCAGTGACGATTCCCAAGAAGTTCAATGGTATATATACCATATTATATATATATATATATATATATATTAAATTTACTAGTTTCTGTTTTGCTGAATTAAATCGGTGGGCCAAGATCTTCTAAGTTTTCACTGTGTTTCAGGAGGGTGGATTATTTTGGTGTCCTTCCATTCCCTCAAGGTAGTGTGTTGTTAGTCTTTTGATTTCCTCAGTGATGAATGGGATCTTGAGATCGTTGTGTATTGTGAAATTGGAAACAAACCATGGTGCGTTGGTGATTGTGCGGTCTATTTTTGAGTGTATCTTTTGAATTATTTTTTGATTTGATGGCTTGGTACATCCTCACAATTCTAAGCCGTAAGTCCATATGGGCTTAATGATATCCTTTGTTTAATAAAATTTTATTGTCTTAAGATAGTTTTGATTTTCCGCCCATCAGCCAAGACATTTCCTTAATTTTAGATTTATTTGCTGTCGTTTATTTTGGACTTGTTCTTTCCAGGTCATATTTTGGTCTAGATGTAAACTCAAATACTTAGCTTTGTTCTTTATTGGAATTTAATAATATTGAAGAAGACCGGAGGGCACACTATACGTCTTGTGGTGAATGTGACTTGTGTTGATTTGTTCTCGTTTATTTTTATTTTCCATTTCTTGGTCCAGGTGGTTTTGCACGTTTTATGTTGCAAAAACGGGGTCTGAATTAACTGATAATAAGGCTGTAACATCCGCAAATGTTGCTATGGAAGTATTGTCTGTAGTTGGTAGATCCGATGTATAGAGCAGGTAGAGCAAAGGACCCAACACACTACCTTGAGGCACCCCTGATTGTAAGGGTTGGTAATTAGAGTAGCTAGAGTTGAACTGTACTTGGAAGAGTCGTTCTGTCAAGTACGATCTCAGCAGATGGTAGTAGGAATTAGGGAAGACTTTTTTGATCTTGTAAAGTAGACCTTATCAAAAGCCTGGGCGACATCTAGGAAGACGGCATTGCATAATTTCTTTTCTTCAAGGCTTTTGTTGATGCTATTTATGATTCTATGTGACTGCTGTATTGTCGAATGTTCTTCACGGAAGCCGAATTGGAGTTTCCGGTATAATTGATGATAGTTCCAGGTCTGTTCTGATTCTTTTTATTAGAAGAATTTCAAAGATTTTGGACAAGATGGGAAGGAGACTATATGAACTTGTTTCGTTTACTGGCTTTCCTGGTTTGGGTATAATGATGATTTGGGCACAATTACAGCTGGTAGGATAGTATGACAGCCTTAACATACTATTATATATGATTGTTATTAGTACTACTGATTTTCTTGGAAGTTTCTTGAGTATTTTTCCAGTAATTGGATCATGTCCTGGTTATTTATGCGTTTTTTATTCTTCAGTCGTTTCGTGGGGTGAGAAGACTTTAATTGGCAGTGATAGTTGGGAAGGTGAATGTAGGAAACCCTCGATGTCTTTACCGTTGTTGTTGTTATGGGGTCCAAGAGGTGTTAATATTTCAGCAAGGTGTTCTGGAAACGTTTCCGCCTTTTCTATGTCACTTTTGGCCCAGCTTCTGTCCAGTTTTCTGATAGGGGGAACAGTGAACTTCGGCCTTTTTAGGTTTTTGTGCCTTTCCATGTTGTATGATCGTCTTTAGAGAGTGTGTTGAAATAGTAACAAATGATTCGTTTGTAGCTTCATAGAGCGTTTTGTGGAGCCTTCATTTAGCCTGTTGTATTATTTTTTATCGTTATTGTTTCGGGATCTTTGCCATCTGCCTCTTGCTCTTCTCTTTTCAATCACCATTTCTCTTATATGAAGGGGAATATTTTTAAGTTTCTGTATTTCCTGTGGCATTTTTGGGGTAGATAACTGAGCTGCTTCTTGGATTAGTGTGGTTAAGTAGTTTACAGCTTCTTCGATATGTTCAGTTTCTTTTAACTGGAGTTTTAAATCGATCTGGTTTTCTATGAGATTTTTGAAGCTAGCCCAATCTGTTCTATTATTTGTTAATGTTGGTATGCTTTATTTATTTATTTATTTATAATGCATGTACTTATAGTTGTAATTATCGGTGTATGATCTGACGATATGTCGTGGTTGGATTGGACTTGTAAATAACTTGTTGAGATACCTTTGTGAATGAAGTCTAAGATGTCATTTATTTTATTTTGGTCGGTGGGCCAGTAAGTTGGTTCAGCAGTTGTTAGGTAGTTGCAGTTACTTTCATTGGTTGCCTGTAGTAGGTTCCTGCCTTTGGTGGTTGTTAATCTTGATCCCCATATTGTATTTTTTGCATTCCAATCTCCTCCTACGATGAATTTTGATCCCAGAGAGTTAAGTAGTTCAATTTATTCTTCTCTAGTAATATCATGTCTATGTGGGCAGTAAATGCTTGAGACTGTTAAGAGCCCAAATTTCGTATCTACTTTAAATTGGCTGATTGTATTTTATTAGTTTGTTGGTGTATCATCTGGTAATGAGATATAGAGTTTTGGATTAGAACTGCTGCTCCACCATGGGCCGTATCATCTGGATAAGTAATGTGATACACCTTGTAGTATGGTATTTTAATGACAGTTCTCGAGGTGAAATGAGTTTCTGAGATTAACGCTATGTCCATTTTTTATAAATGAAGGAAATTTTCTAGTTCCAGTTTATGGTTTTCTATGTAACTATTCTTAATGTGTGCGCCATTAAGGTGTTATCTTATTTATTAGTGCGCTAAGTGTATTTAATATAATACCATTTTGATTAATTAGTTGATTAAACACTACCCTGAATTCATTTAAGAATGATGAGAGTTGTTTTGCTACATCACAGGTATCCTCATTTTGGACATTTACTTGAGAGGAATTATGCAAAACATTTGTTTGTTGTTCATTTTGTTGATAATTTTTTTATAACGGCGGAAATTGATTATAATCGTTTATTTGTGGTTTGGGATGAGGGGAAATTTTGAGCAATTGTATGGTTGTGTTCCTTTCTGTTTTGCTTTAGTGAAGATTTTGATAGAAATTACATCTTTTATAATTAGCGGGGTGTTTTCCCTGGCAGAGTGCGCATGTAGTTGGTGTATTCCCTGGTTTCTTGCAATCTTTCGTAATGTGGTTGTTCCCGCATTTAACGAAAACATACGGCCTGGTACAATATGTTTTTGTGTGTTCGTACAATTGACATCTAGTACATTGTGCAATGGTGTTTCTCTTTCTTGGAGCTTCAACTGTGATTTTCATGTTGATTAGGTATTTAATGTCATAAATACTTTTATTGTTTTCTCCAGGTTCCAAATCGATAAAGAATAATGGTAGTGGTTTATTAGTTTTGCGATGTCTGATATTTAATATGTTACAGACTTTGTGTCCTTTGTGTTCTAGTTCCTCTATTAACTAATGCTCTGGTATTGTGATGTAGATGTCTAATTCAATTCTATACGCTCTCTCTTGCTTGATTTGGTAGGTGTGGTGGATAATTCCGTCTTCCTTTAATTGTTTGATTAGCTTTCTGTAAGAGTAGGGAGTGTTGACGTTAATTTTTAATTGTTGTATTTGTAAAGTATTGTTTAGATAAGCGACAATTTGCTTATTTTTATGTATTCATGTCATAGACGAATATTGGTGGAGGTTTTATTTGTTTAGATGTTAAATTTTTGTGTTTTGTTGCTGTATTTTCGTTATCATTTGTATTCATTTCCGCTTCGTTATCGGTAATATCTGATAATCTGTCTTATCTATTTTAAATATCAATGGGGGCGATTCATTTCTGGTTCTCGTATCAGATGTTAATTTTGAGTATTTATATTTCTTGGCTGTTTGCCACGAATTTACTTGTAAGATCAGTTTCTTAATTGTTTATTGTAATGTTGGTTGTTTGGTTGATTTCTACGTTCAATTTTTGATAATTAGTCGCGTTTGCGTTAGGCTATTCTTGTTGCAAATCTACCTCTTGTAGGCGTGTTTACTGATTTGGGTTAATTGTTAGTTGTTGTACACTGGATTTTGTGGCGTTGATACTTGCCACATTTGTTGTTGCATTACTTGCTCCTGTCCGTAAGAGTTGTGGGAGAGATCCGCCGCGTAACAAATTGCTTGCGGTTGTAGGAACATGTCCACTCTCATTTAAACTAGGTCTTTCAGTTCTTTTTACAACTTATTCTAATTTACATACTTGTTCGATATTTTCAGATCTTGAATCCCTCGGGACTTTGGTACACTATGTCACCACACTATACTTGTGTTAAGTCATACGGTTCATATTTATGGAACTTCACTTTGTTAAATTAAGACGACCTAAAGTAGCCGAATCGGTGAAAGTTCAATTTCAGCTATGTGGTCAACGCGTCTTAACTTGTCAATACAACGTAAACAAACAGTATCGGAGCTACGCAAGACACGTCCACACTCGACGACAGCCGAAGCTCGACTCTCAGCAAAATGTTTTGCATCACTATTTAGGAAGAAAATAGATTTGCTAAGATTTACAAATCAGGAGAGTAGGACAGTTTTCAAAATCATACCGGGATCACTACGCTAACACATTAAAACATGAAGTCCCACAAATCGGTTGGACCAGATGAAATTGCAGAAGTACTCAAATTAGGAGTACCTCGTGTGGTTATTTGAAATATCAACTAACAATAATAAAATTCCGGACGATTGGAGAAATGCGATCGTAGTACCTATATACAAAGCGGGTTCTCGGTCTGTAGCTAGTAATTTCAGTCTCACATTAGTGGTATGCAAACTGTTGGAGAGATTATTAGCGGAGTATTTACGAAGGCATTCATACGAAACGGGATGGTTACACAGTGGGTAGCACGGTTTTAGGCCAGGATATTCTTGCGAGAGTCACTTAGTGATAGTATGTCAAGATATATATCATGTTATAGATGAGGGGGGAAGAATTGATGCTATTGTAATTGACTTTTCAAAGGCTTTTGACCTTCTACCGCATCATAGTCTTTTAGTGAAATTGTAAAAATCGGGCATCAAGAAACGCGTATTAAACTGGATTCGCGAGAAAGCTCAGTGTTCGGATAAATGGAGAATTATCTAAAGCAGTTGAAGTTACGTCAGGGGTGCCCCAGGGACGTGTAATCGGGCCACTAATGTTTTTAGAATTTATAAATGATTTGGCGCTAGGAATTGAGACTCAGATAAGATTTTTTGCCGATGACTATCATTTACAGAAAAATTAGAAACGTCCAAGAAGCAAATATTCTTTAATCTGATCTAAACAGAATTAAACGTTGGTCGCACGAAAATGGGGTGAAATTAAACGCGACAAAAAGTAAATTAATTGTATTTACAAATATGAGAAACGTTTTTCATTTTGAATATAAATTAGGCGATGAAAATATATTATAAGTAGACACTTGAAATATCTGGGAGTAACTTTGAGCAAAGACTTAAATTGGGGAGAACACATAATTTCAGTAACTGGGAAAGGGAGGAGGGCACTTCACTAAGTCAATAGAATACTGCGGAAAGTACCCGAAAGACATCGCTTATAAGTCTTTGGTTCGGCCTATCCCTAGTGCATGGGGCGGTGTGTTGGGATCAGATACAGGGTTCAAGACCGGGTAGAAAAAGCAAATATTTCTAGAGGCACGGGTAATGTGGAGGAGAAAGAGGGCGAGACTTTGTGCGCTGTACAAAGCGTATACAGTCGAACCGGCCTGGAGTCATATCAAAACTCGTATTCATTTATCGAGTTACGTAGCGAGAAATGATCATTCATTCAAAATTAATCAAAGACGACAACGAACGAACGTGGGTAAATACTCCTTCGTAAATAGGACCATTAAAGACTGGAATGATTTGCCTGAAAATCTACTAGAGACTTTTCAGAAGAGTTTAAAATTATTTAGGGACAGAATTAGGGTATGGTTTAACTTAATTTATTCAGGCTTAAAATTAGTGTTTAAGTATTTGTATATTCAATGTTTACATTAGGATAATATTTTTAACTTATATTCCTTTATTGGAATGTTAAATTTATGTAGCCACCGGGCTCAGCCCATTCTAACGAAATAAATCTATCTAAATTCGAATTAGTAGCCTATTATATTTGGGAATAGATGAGCCGTTTATTTTGAAAGTGGCCTGACTCCAGTTTTCAATTTTTTCCGGTTACCATGATTACATGTACACCTTCATGTTATTTATCAATAAAGCATTTCAGATTACAAGTTAACCTCAATGTTTGGACCATTGCGTTAGTTGAACAACCAGTACGTTTAATTAATATAAAACGTAAAATTTAATATTTAATTATTAATTATTCCCAGCAATTACAATCATTCTTGACATACGTTTTCAGAGTTAGTTCAATAATTGATCCGTGTAATTTGAAAGTGGTCTAACTCCATTTATATTTAAATCAAGATATTTAGTATTGTTAATGTCGGAAAGCAGTGATGAAGGTAATTTTAATTAATTAGTATTTACAAGTTAACCTCAATTTTTGGACCATTGCGTTAGTTGAACAACCAGTACGTTTAATTAATATAAAACGTAAAATTTAATTTTTAATTTTAGAAATTATTTCACCTATGGGAAGGAACAGCAGAAGACCATTTAGTATGAAGAAAAGGTAGTAACTAACTTTTTTTAAAAAAAATCGAAAAAGAAACAAAATTATAGAAAAATATTCGTCTTCAGGGGATGAAGATACGAATAACAATGGAGAAAAGATTGATGAATCATACATTAAAAAAGTGCGAAAGATTAAACAGAATTCAGGAGAAAGATATTGTACTGAAACTGGAAATGTTTTACCTGAAAACATTTTCAAAAACAAAGATTGCCGTTGTCGGAATGCTTGCACAAAAAATTACAAAGAAGGAGAAAGAAAGAATATTTTTGAGAAGTTTTGGGATTTGGGAAATTTTAACAAACGAAGCTGTCGAGCGCCAAATTATGGAAGGAAAAGATTCGCCAATAAATTGAAGTTGTTGGTATTTGTTAAATTATAAAAACGAAAAAGTTCACGTCTGTAAAACATTCTTTTTGGATACTTTTAAAATAAGTGAAGGACGCTTAAAACGAGTATTAAACTCTGAAAATGTAGACAATGATTTACGTGGGATGATGACTGGATCTTCAAGAAAATTAAGGGAAGGGAAAAAGCACGTTCAAAACCATTTAAAAGTTTTCCTTAAGTTGAATCCCATTACACCAGATCTCATAATCCTAATAGAATATATCTACATCCTGATCTAATTCTTAGGAGAGTGTTTAATTTATACGAGCTTCATTACGAGGAAAATAAAATAAAAGCTGTTAATGAGTGTACTTACAGAAAGATAGTTAAAAATATTTTGAATTACATTTCAACCAACCGCGCAAATATACATGTCAAAAATGCGACTTATTAAACATCAAAATTAAAGAATAAAATTATGACGAAGAAAAGAATAAACTAACAGAAGAACACGATGTCCATTTAAGACCAGCAGAATCAGCTAAGAATTCACTAAAACAAGATCAGGAGCAAGTATCACGTAATTCAGATTATTTTTTTGCTTTCTGGTTCGACTTGCAAAAAAGCATTAGAGTATCCCAAGTTGAAAACCTCAGTAGCATATTACAACGCAATATGTATGTTCTAAATTTGGGTATTCACAATTTTCATAACGATAATGTTTACATGTATGTTTGGGATGAAACTATTGATTCCAGAAGTGCTCAAGAAATTGTTTCATGCATCCTAAAACATTAAAAATTTAAGAAGTGAAAGACACATTATAGCTTACAGTGACATGTGCGCCGGGTAAAATAGAAACATTAAAGAAGCTTTAATGTGGTTAAAAATTGTCCAAACTTTGGAAAATAATGTGTAAGTCATAGATCACAAATTTTAGTATCAGGACATTCGTTTTTACCAAATGATAGAGATTTGGGCATGGTAGAAATGTCATGAAAAAATAATTTACTGTTCGTTCTCCAAGATTAATACAAGATTATTAAAATCTGTTGGGAAGGTAATAACTTTATTGTAAATGAAATGAGAGAAGAAGATTTTGTATCAACAAAATTATTAGAAGACGCAATATTTAAAAGGGTAAATAATTCTAATGGAGAATCAATAAAATGGTTAAAAATATGTTAGATGCGTTTTGTCAGAAATGAACCGTTTAAAATTTTCCTGAATTTAAAACCACGTTGGGGAAGACCAAGATAGTTCGAAAATATTGTACTGACACCACTGCATAAAAATATCAGAAAAATTACTACAGCAAAATTCAAGGACATAATTGACCTATTACGATATATACCATCGGAACATCATGATTTCTTCAAATCCCTTTCACACGCAAAAAATATAGATGAATAGTAAATTGTTTTGTAATAAATTTATGTTTGTAATTTTGTACGTTATGTAGTTACAAAATGTTTTGTATCGCATAAATTATGTTTCCAAAGTGTTTCAAAGATATGTAAAATAAATTCAGTATTGTTTTTTTTAATTTGAGGCATCTTAAATTATGTTGAATGCACTTGGGCACCTTCAAATTTTATAATGAATCTGGTTTTTAACTTTGAAAGTGGCCTAACTCCATTCTTGATAAGAAAACGGATATTATTCACTTAATAATTGTCACTATTTTAATAGTAACTATACATTTAACACCATTAGATACACATAAGCAGTATGACTCATTAGTATACTATTCGTATATTTTTAATTCATCCTTAAAGATAAATGGACTTGGATACTTTCAAAATAAACGGCTCAGATATCGTTTTGCCAAGGTTTAGCATAGGTAAGGCCTGTGCATGAATTGCATTCAGAAATTAGAACATTATTTCCTTAGGAAACGTATACCTGAGAGGACATTTTCTTGCGGACGTAGGGAATATGGAAAAGTAAGAGCACGTGCTTCGAAAGTTCTAAGTGCATAAGTTATCTCGAAAATATTGTAATTAATTAGAGGATGTTGGTTCACTCCGGCCAGAGGAGCAAGGGAGCTTCGAACAACTAAGTTTTGAGAAACAGTTTATTGAAGAAGAATGTGTTAGTAAGTAATTTCAGTATGAAATGGATGAGGGCATGTAGACATGCGCACGAATGGTGGAGATCGTTTCCAGTTCAGAGGGAATCGGTGATGTAAATAGGGACACTTTCGTGGAAATGTTTGTTCAAAACCAATACGTATTCAGAATTTTTTAAAGGATTCAAACATAAACTTCAGGCCATTCCACTCACTCCGTTTGGGAAATAATCGTATCCGAGACCGTTGTCAATAAGGGAGATCACAGAAAGGGACAATATAATAGGGCGTTTGAAATCCCGTTTAATAGCAGACTATACATGAAGCATAAAGATGCCAAGTTCAGAATCTGCCTGGATGCTCGAAAATTAACCAAAGTAATCATGGTTATAGGTGAAAAACAGCCTTTGATAGATAAGGTGTTACGCCGATTTGCAGGATGTTCGTGGCTGTCATTTAATAATCTCACGCTAGGATTTTACCATGTTGTACCAGATGAGACGTCAAGGGACCTTACTGCTTTTAGAATAGATGATAGAATTATCACGTCGTTCGCGTTTCTTTCGGACTCAAGATCAGCCTTCATATTTATATAAGACCACTTGGCTTTGCATTAGTTTATAATATCCGGCGTTTCGGTACCACTTACGTTGACCGTTTAACAATTCCATCTATCACTTTTGCAGATCATTTGGAACATTTAAATAACTATTTACCAGGTTAATAATGAATATGTTGACAATAAATTTAAAGAAAACATTATTTGGGAGGGCAGGTGTACTTTTCTACCTTACTTTAGTCGCAGGGTGGAATAAAATTTAAAATTCCGGTGACATAAATTAAAAAACAATGAAGGAGACATGTTTTCAATGAATCGGAATACAGTTAACGAATTGTTAGGGAAAGGTAATAAATACAAGTGAGAAATCCATCATGAAAAGTATAATTGAAAACAGAAAGTTATGTAGTACTTTATATCAGTTTCATAATTAGGTGTGACGCAAGTGGAACGAATGTGGCAGCGATCCTGGGACGAATTGACGAATCTGGTCGTGAAGCCAATTCTCTAGTCTAAGGAAGTGGAAATACTTCAAATGAAGCTCAGTAAGTCAATTTTGTACAAATATAGGAATGGAAAATGTCGACCGGACCAGGGACTGGAACCCAGGGCCTCCCGTCCTTGGTTAGAGTCCCTGGTCCAGTCGACATTTTTTCCATTCCTATATTTCTACAAAATTCTCTAGTTTGAAGCTTGAAATCAACACAATTATCTTATACTACCACAGACACAGAACTGTTGTCAAATATATTCACGATCTGTATGGTTCTCAATTTCATTTATGGTGTAGCGCGATAGTTGATATTACATAAATTCATAATATAAAGATTTCTTGGATTGGGATTTGGAATTGGTGTCAGCATACTTACACCCTATGCCACCACTAATTCCCACTCGCGTGGAAATCGAGAAACAGAAAACACAGAAATATTTCAATAGCTCGTGACTACCTCTATCAATAGTGTTTCGTGGCTTAGAATATATATTTAAAAGTCCATATTTAGATGCTTCTGCACACGGTGGTGTGGCTGTGTGAATTCACATTCTGCTATCTCACGGAAGGGAGCCACTGTTGGTCCCGGACGTTGAAAGAGATCAACCTGTAGACGCTGAGGAGGACGTCCTACGGAAAAGCTGGCAGAGGCGACGCTACATTTCAACAAGAGACGTAGTCAAGTTTCCCAATCCTTGACGCACGATTTAACTTAAAATTATAAAGATATCTTATTTCTTCGCGGTACCTCTGAATTTTGTAAATATTTTATTCATAAATTTATTTATTTCATTAATTACCCTTTAATTTTATTCCAAACCATTCCACCCTGCAATGGGAGACCCGTAACCTTGTTAACGGACCACCTTTTGGTGTTTTGGAAATATGCAAGCACACGAAAGATCAGTTGTGACGATGGAAAATTCCTGTAGAGCCATACAACCTAAAAATCAAACACAAAAAAGGTACTGAAAATGTAGCTGTAGTCTACTTGAGTACGAACCACATAGGTTGTAGGAAGCAGCATATCAGGCAAATCTTTCTACAAAGAAGTGGCAGACAGTTTGTTTGGATTTCTACGAACCGCTGATAAAGGGACGTTTCGAGTGGTAGTATATTCTGGTAGTATTACTTTCATGTGAGTTTCCAGCCATAAAATTATAGGGTGACAGCTGGTATAAGTTGATAAAATATTATTTCACAGAGCAGGCAAAATCGGAAGCTATCGTGTCGGATTCCGCTACTCAGTTTGGTAACGACAGATGTATGCCGATAGACAAAATAGCTCGGTGTTCCACTTGCAAAAAGTAGAAAATTTTATTAATGAGTTGCGCTAAAGTACAAATTCCAGCGGAGCTGCAAAAGGTAGGAGTTTGCTTACCTTAAAGAGCGTAGTACGTATTCCTGCAACCGATAGGGCGGTTAAAATTGACGTCCTGTTAAATGATGCCGAATCTAGAAAAATAGCTAACGATAGAACTAAACGCGAAAAGGTTAATACAAGGACTCGACAGTTTAGCACACAAACTATCCACAGAGAGGGAAGAGCGGCATTTCATGGAGTCTCCAAATTTGTCAGCGTAATAACACTATTCAATTGACATTATTTGGTCCGCAGATGAATAAACCGCATTTTCTGGTGCATTTACTTCTGTCAAATATTTTTGAACCTGAAAGTAGGAGAGTACTGTTAATTTGAAAAACGTCAGTCTCCCATGCTTACCCAGTATTTTTTGTTATTTTAATAACAATCTTAGAGCACAGTCATGAAATGTTTGTGTCTGAGATGGCAACACTATTGACAAGTTTAGTCGCTTGAGAGTGTCCATTGTGATTCCTACAGTATCTCACACAAAAAAGAAAAACAGGTAGTCATGAGAAGATGTGATTAAGTTAATGCCTCCAGAGTGACGCAGTCTGGTGCACCTCGGCGGAGTGTCTCGTGAAGCCGGTACCTGGAATCTGACTGTTACTCGGAAGTGATCCGGGACACTGTTTTCTGTGTAACGACGGACTTCGATGAAGTAATTTGGGGCAACGTACTTGAACAAGTTCAATAACTCCTGCTGGGCTGCACAATGGGCTCTGTTCTTCTGGCTACGCCTCACTGTGTTCGTGGTTTCCACTATCGTCTTCATGGAACAGCCATTCCAGAGAGGCTAAGGAGAAAGATGTTCTACTACTGAACCCTAGTAAACGTCAGTATGATGACCTTGTATAGACTTTATGAAACTTGTGAGTCGTATTTAATGAGGTAATATCGTATCTAGCAAGTACGTGTCATTATTTGACAGTTATAAAACAATTAATCGAGTTAAGAATATGACTGAAAGTTGTTAATCGAATAGTAATGCATTATTTACACCACGATTTACGTAGCTATCTGAAAGAGCTCGATACCATAACAATGGCATCAAACTTTGAATAAGTACACTTCACAAATGTTTCTGCCAATCAAGTATGTGTAATCGAATCTCAGAATTTGTTCATATGCATAAATGTACTAATCTGCCATAAACGCAACATGTTTTCTTCTAACGTCAATAGATTCGTAATTTAGTATAAATTCATACAACTATGTAAAGTGTTCTTTCACATTACAATATTTTTAGTTGACCTACTACTTTCATAATTATTTTGTTCAAGGAAAAAATGGTTCTAAGGTTTCTAAAAAAATTATTAGGTTTGAAATATTTCAAAACTCTTTGAATAAGAGCATATAACATAAAAAATATAATGGCTAAAAGAGTACAGTGAAGCAAAAATTGTGCCTGATAGAAAAATCTGAATATTACATAAACTAACTGTGAATCTGTAGAAAGTTTCAATTTTGGCACTAGCTTAAGATAAACTAAGTAAAGTAAGAGATAGAGTCAGAAAAATAATGCCTCATTACATATTCCAAAAAATCTCATTACATTGATTTGCACTTAGAAATTTAGTTAAATGATATATAGAATAAATATTAATAATGTTATGTTATCATATGTAATTATTATAAAATCTAAGTTATTTATTATAAGTCTTAATTAATGTAAATAATATGACACTTTCTTCACCCTTGAAGGTTTGCATCTGTTCCTTTCTTGTTCCTTATTACCTATCTTATCAATGACCTTCCAGTTTGTTACTGGCTCCTGATGCACTCCTTTTTTTAATTTATAAAAATATTCACATATATTTGATTGAATTTATATGATCTGCTACGATTGTGTCTCATATATTTCTTTTCGTCAATTCATTGATTTTATGATTCCCTAACTCAGTCATGGCGGAATGTCAACGAATTCTTCTATAATATGATAACGTTACATTTTTACCCGATTCGTTAGCTAAACCTTAGTTGAATGGAACAGTACTATTCTTATAAATTGTGTCAGATATCAAATTTCATTAGCACATGAACTATCTAATACCTCGTTAGTTATTTTATTCTGCATTAACTCTTTTACTATAGTTTAATTTATGCGTATATAGATGTCTGTACTTTTTGGCCTATAAATGTTCATGTTATATTTTAAGCGAATACATTTATTTCGTGTTGTTTCAGGAGCATTTGTAAATAAAATTTCCCCATTCCGACGGTTGAAGTAAATGAAGGCCGGCCGCCCCTTTGCGCAGACCGCCCGCCTTGCGCACTTTGGCTGTTCGCGGGGGAGGGGCCTCGCTCCATTGTGCAAGCGTGAATGCTGATTGGTTCCCGCCCCTCCCTGCAACCAGGGTCAAGGCCATCGCCTTACAATGAGATTTGTCTCATCCGACACTTTTTATTGGTGGATTATTTGAATGTAAATCAATAGCATTGTTGGTCGTTGACGCCATAGGACGCCGCCACTAGATGGCGTCTCGTTTGCGTTTGTCCAAAGTGGCTTCCAGGCTACGATCAACCAGAGCTTGGCAGCGGTCATCACAATCTTAAAGATTCTTAACTCTACAGTCACTATTTTTACCCAAATAAATATTAAACTGCAATTTAGGTACCTCTTAAAATCACAACGTGGCCACATTTTAAAAAATTGTACTGCCAATCGATCTCGACTTTTTCATTCAATTACGAGTGAAACATAGGCTTATATGAGCTTAGGTATTATGCATATATCACTTTCTGTGTAACTTGACAGGGGAATATACCTATATATAATTCAAAGATTTGTATTCTTAATCATTATACCACCGTTCATCATTTTACTGTACACTGTAAGATTTTTTGGAACATACTGTCGATATTATTATTGTCTTTTGAAGTTCACTATGACTATCCCCACGACCTGCTCTTATTCTGACACCAAATAAAATAATACTAAATTTAAGTTGCCAATTTTATGATGTGTATTTTATCAAACCTATATTTTATAGGTACAATGAATAATTATTATTACAAACAATTAAGTTCTGTAATTATAAAGTCATAATAGCGACGTGTGATTAAAGAAAGTATGTAATATATGCTTTATTTTTTCTTAACATGAATTTTGAAGCACCCAAACAAAATACCTCTAATTAAAACACTAAAAAGTTATTTCGCTTCAAAATAAATGCCATTGTACTAAATCAATAAAGAATATAGGCTAATGCGACTAAAATTATTACCAGTCATTCAAACTGTTGAAATTGAAGCTATGTTTACAATTACCAAAAGTCTGAACATCAGTCTTAAATAAGTGAAAGTAACATATAATTTTAATAATGATACGATTTTGAAACTGTTTAATAATAGTAGAGTTTAAAACAAACAATTTATTTCATTCACGAAAAACACAGGTATGATTAAACAGCATCTGATCACCTTTAAGACATCGAGTAAATAATTACGCAAAGAGGTGGCTCTATTACAGACGAAATTTAAGGTCAAAATAATTACCGCCGAAGATTTCTATAATCCTTGATACTTTCGCCAGGTGATTGAAAAACGTAAAAGCTATTAAAGACGTCACGCAAAAACCTCTATTTATTAATTGAGTTGTGTTTTTATAGTAAACTGATACCGTTCCGTGTAATTAAGAAACTTGTAACACAAATGTTTATGTTATAAACGTTAAATAAGTTTTCAAGAAAATACTAGGCGCTGTAAATCTGCTATACGAGTATATGTGAAAAGGAACGTGACTGGAGGTCACCCTTTATTAAATAATATGGAATTTGCCCCATATCTGCGTTGGGAGAGTTAGTGCATGACAAAAGCGACTTAGTGGGAGGAATTGCAGTACTGGACAACCCTGCAAGGGAGCAATGGCAGGACGTCAGCCTGGCTTCAGTGAATCGCAGATATCAGGTCCGACTAGGGTATTGCTCCTCGTCTTGCTCGGGAGGCAAAATGGACGCTGCTGCTGTAACTCAGCTCAAACAAAATCCAATATGCAACAAAAACCGACCTAGAAAAAACTTAAATAAGGCGAAAAACGTTAATAACTGAAAATGACTAGTAACAGTGGGGTTTTTATACCTTTCACGGCTTTACTGAATTATATATATGGTTTAAATATGTGACAGATTGGATCCCGTTATATTATATATATAGTGTGTATAAATTAATAATGTAAATGTATTGAAATTTATTATATTCCCTATTCAGAAACGTGCAGTAGTAACAAAACTACGGAGAATATTAATTTGGTATTTAAATAAAGTCTGTGAGTTATTTTCTGTATAAGTGGATATGTATGAGAGCTCTCTGTAATGTACTGAGCACACTATTTCTTGTAGTATTTCGAGCGTTTATCTCCTTGGTGATTAATTATGTACACGATAGAGCCTTGAGCGCGAGGCCGCGTCAAAATGGCGTCGCGGCATGCGGCACGTGGTTCGGCTGGCTTTGTTTTGCTTCACAGAGTTCTGTATCAGAGCCTCTATCTGATCCTTCCTAAGATGCTACACGTTTCTCCATAACCATCTTCTTAATTAACACGTTTAGTCTTCGACGATCTAGGCCTTATTCTACACAACGACGATAAAATGTAATGTTATAGTTTTTGTGCTGTTACGATATGCTCTCATTGTTATTAACGAGATGTGCAGAGCCCTCATAGAAACCTTCACTACGTGTATATGAAAATATGGTATTATAAAGCTCCGTAGATAGCAATGAGAATTTATTTGCATGGGACATGTTGTCCTGTCCATACTATTTCATTTCCTTTCGTACATACTGTATACACGTATTTCATAAAAGTGAAAAGTTTTTCAAATATCCATCAAAGAGAATTTTTAATTTTAACTATATAGCAGTATTTGTGACAATATACATGTATTAATTTGTGTTTAATGCTTAACAGACCATTATTGATTAATCATTTGGACACAAATCTGAAAGAAATTAAATTGTTATTGTGGGTAGGAGAATTATATTTCCATAATTAGATTTTAATATTCCACAAAATTATAATTATTTGAATAAAAATATGAATGGACTAAGCCATTCATATTGGAACCATGGAGACAACAGGAAAATTTAGTTCGCAGAGCATAAAACTAGGTGCTATTACCTTTGTTAATCTAATGATGAATTGAAAGTTTGACGAAAATATAAATATTAGAAATTGGGGCTTTAATAGTTTGTAATTTTTTATTTAGCCTGCCGCAGTGATAAAACACGTTCACGAATATGAGCTGAATTTGTCGTACCTTGTGGTTCCCGTTGGAGAACTGTTCCCTGTGGATGACGAGCCACTTGTAACATATGCTCGATCCCGTTGCAGTTTCCTGGAAGTCCTTGTAGGCTTACCAGAGGGCGGCTCGTCTCCAGACCCCAGCCTGCTCGTGGGGAGCTGAGAAACGCCGCGCCACGGCCGACCATTAAAGCATTCTTCCTACTCACAATTCAATGCGTAAGTAAATAAATGATTTTCTATTTGAAGAAAAATCTCCGGGAAATATTTCTTTACACGGAACATCAAACTGCGCCTAAGTAACTGTGTATGTAAATCTGATTAACAAATAAAATGTTCATTATCAAGTAAAAGAGAATACTTAAATGCAATTTTAATGCATGACATTTAACAAAATGGTGCATTTACTTTAGAAAAACGAATTTCTACTAATTATTAAACGGCTTATAAATTGATGTCAATGTGAGGTGCGCTACAAGAAATTAATAGCGAATTAAGCAAAATTTTATTTTGTTTCACGATTCTTTCTTTATCAGCCTATTATAAACCGAATGAACGTTATTACGAAAAAATATTTCATTTACATTAAAACGCATATTACCAGAAGAAACAATAGTTGCGTTCTATGATAAAATGTCGATTTATATGATGCACTGAAATCTTAATTTAGGACTAAAACTATTGAAATGAAGTCCTTAACAAGCATAGGAAAATAATGTTTTTAACTCTCGTCATAGTTGCAAGACATTATTCACTTACCCTTAATTTTTTATAATTCGTATTTTCCAGTCAGTAAGTACTACAACAAAGTTGAGCAAATTAACGAAAAACACAGCCTCTTGTATATTTTCTGGTATTAATACTTGATGGTGTGTTTCTAGTTTCTGAATGGATTTTAATTTCGATTGTAGTAATAGGATGATTTGAAGAGCTACTTCAAGTAAAAACTATGTAATTATTGATCCATACGATCCAACTCTTGTAACTTCGTGAACTTTCTAAGCTAGTAGAAAGTGAAGACAGAAAGAAGAATATTACATCATTCAATCGAAATGTGATGGTTGTCGAATTGGAACCTATATTAATAATAGGTTGTTAGGGGATAATAAAAGGTAATGTGGTAGCAAGCAGCTGGTCTGAGTGACCCACTCAGCTGGATTCGGGGAAGCGGACTTCCGAGTAGAGGACCGTTCCGTTGTCTGAGTTAGCGGGGTAGAAGGGTGACTGACCCTAACGGCGCACCCCCACACCCCCTCACACCACCACGAAACAAAACATTATCTATTTCTCAAGTCATGATTTTACGTTCCGATCCATCCATCATCACTACGCTTTGACTCGGAATAGGCGTCGGTTTCATTTTCAACCCTCCGTCTACACCTACTTAACTTTAATGATTATTCCCTCTACACGCTTCTTTCACTTTCACCACAATGCAGTTAATAGAACGCGGTATTGAGTTCATCAACTTTTGTTATAAAACGAAATTTATTTTTTAAGTTTATTACCAGCACGAAATAGGTTTACATCTTTCCCATGAAACAAAGCCATAGAAAGTTTCAGATGCATTGAAGTAATTCTGAATGACGGATCATTGTAAGCAAATATTACTATTTCAAAAAGAACTTAAGATATGTACCATAATTAGTATTTTATTATTTACAAATTTTCATTAAATCATTTTTCAGAAACTTCTGTATGAATGACAGTGGAAAGGTATTATTGCTATTTAAATTAGGTTCCTGTAAATTTCAACCAAAGAATTAGAAATAGAGTTAACATTAAAATTAAAAACTATTATGTCATACACTACGGGCATATTTTCATTACATACATACTATTTATTTATCGATATCTTCATAAATAAAAATAACTATCTACTGACTCTACTTTTTAAGTTCTCTTTGTGGTTCTACTAGACGAGTCTCTTCCTATATTCTATGCGCAACAGTGCATTAATAAAATATGTTAATATTTAGATTCATCACGTCGTTATCGGAAATAACTTTATCGAAATAAAGAAATAACAAAAAATATAATTCGTTCATAAAGTTTAAAAAAGACCTGTTAATATTGATTATCAACACGCTATTATTTCATGTACTACATGTTGCGCTGAATCGTGTCTATTATTGAAATCATCGACTCAGAACATGAACCGACACATTCGTACTGATCCGAACGTTCTTCTATCATTTTAAATATTTTAAAATCTCAAATGCATAGTTCCTAACGTTTATCTGTTGACTCTACTCTTCCTGTTACATATTTTTCCTTTATTATTAAAATCAATTAATACCCTATATCGTCATTGAAATGTCAAGTTTATTCATTGTAATATGATAATTAGAAATATTTTCATAATACCGTTTGAAAGCTGTGGGTAAAATTTATTGCGGAAAAATATTATAGCTGAAAATTACAGTTTCACTAAATTATATTGTTACATTGATTCAGAAGGACTAAATAAGCAGTGAGAGGAATTTAACGGAAATGAGTAATGGCACGGAAGGAATTACTTCATTAAAATAACCGTAATTTTACTTTTATTGTTCTTTCTCCTTACGTGGTAGTTTTATAATAAGACTATATGTTTCTTTTGCTTTATTCAAAATTATTGTTTCACAATTTATTCGTACCGTATAAATACGGCACTAGCTTAGAATATCTATACCGTTTCGCGCACTAAGAAAATCAGTAAATATATATTTGGAAGCACTGTAAAGTCTAACTTCTGCTTTAATCCCACTAAATTTAATTTTCATTCCTAAAAGTTATAAGAATCTTAAAAATGGGATAGGTTTGATAGAATTAAATGTGAATTCAACTGCTCAATATGTATGAATGAATTTTGTTTATGAATTCATCAGCTAAATTGACGGATTTTATTAATTTAAAATTTTAATAGCATTTTTTGTACGTAAGATTCGCCAGGTGTAATTAACAAAATTGATTATTGTATCCTAATTATATTTTTCAGGAATATTGTATATCAGGAAATCTTTCATATTCATTTACAGTGTTACTGTATCATATTCAACAAAACCATTCACTCAAATGTGCCTATGCTGTACTAAAGAGGAAATGATATTTAGATTAACTTTATTTAATTGTTCATACAATGGAAAATAAACTTCGGTGTGTGGTATTTGATACACCTCTACTGATGTACTACAATACATTTACACTGCATATTATTACCGCAATGCTTATGAAGTATTGATAATAAGGATAATTATATTGCTATAATAATTATATTACAAATAAAATTGAAGTGAACATTATTTTTTTGCGTTACATAACTGTTTAGTGAATAGTTACCTCACTATGTTTTATAAATCTTTAATCCACATAAAAGTACTGAAGTAATTCTAATGGCAAAACGGAGTGACGTATTAAAAGGAGCTTACTTATTTTAAGCTTTTTTTCGCAAATCTGACGTATTTAAACGACGCAATTTAAGTGCTTCCATTTAAGTAAACCATCCTTAAACCAAGTTGCGCTCTATACGAGTGTCTTTTACAGGATACAATTTAAGTAACTTTAAATTATATATGAAAGGTTGACTTTATACCATATGAACGGGGTTGTAGGATTACCCTTTTCCGATTAAATAATTTGGTTGTGATTGTTTCAATTGATTTTCGGAGTAGAACTGCAGGAATGAATTTAATTATTAGAAACAAATCTTTCTACAAAAAATTAAATAGCGTCTGCTAAAGAATATGTCTATTATGTATAAATTATCCATCGCCGCTTCATGTTATGTGCTGAAAAAGAAACAGTAACACTATGAGAAATAATTTTTCAGTTTTCAATTTAAAACCGTTGATGTTAACGATATTCGAAATTGCCGCAACATATATTGAGTGCCATGGCTCCGCCAAAATGGCTGCCCCGTGCGTCGTGTACTGCGCCGCTATTCGTCTTTGTGAGTCGTCATGACGGGGCAACAATATGCGATTATCAAGAGCGGGTGGCTAATGACTGCATTCCCAATGGCGGCAGCCTCATGACGCGACAAAGGAGTCCGTGAGCGAAACAGCCGAGGGCATACTGAATTAAATGCTTTTACGGCACTTTGTCTCATTGCTACACTTCGGTTGGATCACTAATAATGTTCTGCTTTTTTTAGCAGTATTCCCATGTCGGCGGGGAAGGGCTTTGGCTTTGTGAAGTAATTCTTAGATAATATGCTGACTATGCTCTTGCATTATTTTCAGGGAAAGACCAAATTAAGTTAGTTGATAATAATAACGAGCATTAAATAAAATGAATGTATATATCTTGCTTCTAATACACTGAAATCAAACGCTTTTAAACACCATATTTATGTTTATTAACGTGAAATTAAGAAGTGAGAGGCTACATGAAGATCTTCAACTATTGACAAAATAAAAATGATATAACTATTTATATATAAATATTTGAGATAAAAATATGATTTGTCGTTTACATTTAGTGCGTAAGGATGGTATGTTTTTGTATAGAGTAGACAATTTTTAATATAAGCAACTTAAATTACTATGTGCAATTGTTAATATATAAATTGGTCAATTATACAAAATGGAAAACAATTACTTAGCTTCGTAAAAATAACACGTTACTTCTGCTTATCGGTAGAACTCTTCATTTACATTAACAGAAATTTCCGTTAACTTAATTAAAGAGATCTGTATTAAGCTAAGTAATTGTTTTGAATTCTTAATAATAGAAAAGTTTTAATTTAAAATAAGCCATTTTCACCCCAACTCTCGGAACCTCTTCACTTCTTAAATTAAAATTTATTGAAATTAGGGGCTGCTACCGCAACACACGTTTTTTTATTGGTAATATTTTTTATTTTCTAAAAATGAACAGTTAATATTTACAGCTTAAGACAATCTTTATACTGTATCAGTAATTGTGTTGTTCTTAAATTTTTTGTTGTTTGTCTCCACTTATGGCGTTACAGATACATAATTAATAAGTTGCAAAATAGAACGGATTATCTAATTGGAGAATAAATGATATAGTGTAAATCTGTTATTAAGAGACATTAATTCGTCGTTTTTTTCTCAATTTTGTCATGTCACATATTCTTATGTTTATGTACAAATCCCTTAAGAAGTTGTTCCCATTATTTAGTAATAAGCATGTAAGTCGAAAGTATGATAGAAAGTAACACAGAACTGCACACAACCAAGGCTAATAAAAAGAATTGTACGTTTGAGAAGGGGTTTCGAGAATTTACCAACTTTCTCAAGAACACAGAGGTCATGGAGAAATTAATTAATTTAAGAATATTTTATCTAGAAACATAATCTCATGTAGCTAATACGATGTATAAATTATAAATACAAAACTATTAAGCTAAATATTATTAATAAAATTTATAGAAATTTATGATCACGGACAATATTAATTAAATGAAAACAGGATGGAATATCATAAAGATGCGCTAGAATTAAAAACGTTCTTTCAGTGGATTTTTAAAAATCATTCTTAAGTGCTTTTGATTATAATAAATACCTGTTTATTTTTATAATTGGTGCTAGATGTGAGCTAGTAGCATACTAATAAATATAATTATAGCATATATGTCAATAATCATAATTGATAAGCAATTTAATTGAGTTTTCAGAAAGGTTTCGTCACTTGTTCAGTTTTCAGTCCTTTATTTATTAATGTTACTATTATTATTGTTTTTATTAATAAACGAATATTGTATTAGGCCATACTTATTAGAATATTTAAGTTCTGAAACCTTCGTCGTATCGTTCAAATTTATCTGGAAAAAAAATAATTTGGAGATAAATGAAAACTACTGTTCCTATATGCAAGTTGGTCCTTTTAGTAAAGCTGCAACAACATAGTTATCTTTATTTATTTCTAACATTGCTTTGTAATTTTACGCAATGTCTCATCATAGTTCCTGTAACAACTAATTTCTCTTCTCATCAAGAGTTATTGGTACTATAGAGGGTTGTGAGAACTGCCTCACGAGTAACTTGTCATACGGTATAAATAATTTAGTTTTAATGGAATAAGTAATATAAAAGAAAGGCAATGTTCCGTTTATACGTTATTGAAAACATTACCTTGTCGTAATAAATGTTTACAATTAGTATAGCAGTTATCTTTATAATCTATTTGTATTAATTCATATTTGCTCGTGAAAATAATAAACAAATATACAAATAACACAAAAAATATAACTGTAAAAGTATATACAGGCTTCATGAATGCACATAGAACTATATTTTGTACTACTTTTACAGGGTAAGGTAAATATCGGTGAAAACGAGGTATAACTATAATGACAAAAAAAAATGTGTTTTTAATTCTTCACTATGGCTTTTAACGTTTGTATAGATGACTTGCTTAAAATGTAATTATGCCACTTGTAGTTGGCTTTAGTTGGCCACAGGCTCTAGTATAATGTTCAAAATAATCAAACAAACGTAAATTTCCAAAATATGTTTTATGAATTTTACCTATCTGGCCACCGAATATAAGCAAGCTGCATTATTTTTCCATTAAAAATGTCCAGAAGAAAAATTACACTTGTAGAAAATTCATTATAAGAGGATCTCATGTCTGCAAGTGTTATAATAGATAGCTGTAATTCCATCAGTATATACAATATTTTAGTCGTAAATTCAGATAACTTTTAACTGGAAATCATATGATTACTTTTAAACTCTTAAAGGAATAATGTGACACTATCCAGATATATTATAATAAATAATTTTAAGCGTATTTTTATAAAAATGAAGAGATTATATAAATAATTACATTAGCTTCAAACCTTTAGTATAAAAGGTAAACAAGGGATAGCCGTAAAAAATATGTAAAATTTATCTTGAATCATTCTTGGTTTTATTTCACAAATTGCTAAGGCGTATAACTTCATAAACTTATATTAAAATTTGGTTATGAACACAATCAATGAGTGGCCAATATTATTATTTTAAAACAGACCCCTGTTAAACATCTGTATTGATCGAATCGTAATGATCATTTTGCAGTCCAGCAAATATTTGTGATGACTTTAAGATTGTAAATCAATTTGTGTAGGTAAAAATGTAGCTCCTCGAGCATTGCAGCAAACGTCATAACAGCCCTTCTGAAATTATTAACAGTTCTATATGACTGAAACGTCATGTAATATACCTTGACACGGTACATGTCTGACAAACATTTTGACTCAAACCAAGCGAAACGGATTTTCAAATGCCTTTCACTCTTGTTGACAATTAATTTGAGGAATAAATTTAATCGTCAGTTGAATATGAGACGTATGTTTGGAAAGAAACGGAAATGTTTGTGTGATGGGAACAGTTGTAAGGAGTTACATAAGGCTGGAATGAAGTTAGCGCCACGCTTGATATAGCCAGCCAGACCACGAGATCCTCGGCATTAACAATGCCTGCCCGCTTTCTCGGAACTGATTCCGTCTCCCAATGCTATAACAGCTGATTATATCGTGAACTAAGGGTGGATCAAAGTATGACGCTGCTTACTTTAAAGGGTGTTTAAATTAATCTCCTGCCGACCGCCTCCGCGCAATGCTTCCCTTTTGAAGGGACACAGAGCTACCCCTTCACAGCTTTAATGGAGTAAATAACCAATCTGCGCCTCTATGAACACAGTCACTAAAGAATTTTGTAATTATCAAGCATCAAAGACTCGCAAGACAATACCGACGATGTTTTCGAAATGTCAGGCCTTTCAATGGATTATTATTAAGGAAACAGAACAGGTTAAATCAATAGATATAACGCGCTATTGTTTAAGAAAGAAAGAACATTTTAAGATTGGTTGAAAATTATCAAACAAGATTTATTTATAATTTTATACATTATTGTTTTGTAATTTTTTTTTCATAATTTTCGAGTGAGACTGGGTGTTGTGGTTATAGATATAATTTAGTGGATTGAAACTAAAAATCCGAAAATAAATAGTAAATAATTATAAGAAACAGAAGTAAATGCCCACCCTATTGCGATAATTTCTAAGGCAACAGCGGTGATATTATCAGGTGACAGAATAACACGAGTTTTTAATCATTTATAAAATAAAAACAATTTTGCAGTTTTCTAAATAGAAATTTGAATTGATTTTATTATTATATTATATTTTATCACATTATAGTAATGATTGAATGGTGTTTATATAATTAGTATTTGTATAATAATATAATAAGTTAAAAGCGAGCAGTCATGGACATAAATGGTTAATAACAGATGCAGTGTAATAGATATGTATGGACTGCATGACCAAACACTGACACAGTAGTTCACAGAAAAAAAAAATTACAATATATATTTTTAAGTAAGGTAAATATACTGAACTTGCGACAAATTTCTGTCGAAAAATTTACACGAAGAGAAATATTAATCGAAGTTAAATTATGATAGGGGAATGTATACATAAATATAATATTAATATTGTATCACTCCACTGTCCTTAGGTACAGGCTAGGAAAAATATACTATACGTACATTTGTCAACTGCATACTTCATAATTGTAAGTAATTGTTTATTTACCTATTTTAAATAAATTATGTCATACACTTAGAAATTCTAATGTTTCCCAGTTACCATGTTGCATTTAACATGAGGAGGAACAGATTCAAATAAAATATCATTCACAGGAAAATACGTGTATGAAAAACTGTAAATTCGTAGGAAATATTGTTATAATATATTTTCAAAAATTTCTGTATAATTTTTGTAGAAAAAAATGAAGAAATTTACCTCATTCGGTTTCAAATGTGACGAGAATCATTTTTTTCTGGTCTGCAAGTAAAAATGTGGAATTGTAACAAAGTGGAGCTTATCGACTACTGCTGAAATTTAATTTATTCTCAATATATTTTGAATTTGAAATAGTCACTACACAACACTAACCTACAACCACTATTCAAAAAAATATGTTTGGAAATTGCTGGAATATATATAGCACAGATAACAAGAAGTAGGATTCTGAAAATATTCGTATGTTTAACTTAATATTGCTCTTATTTAGAATGTACTACCTTAAATTTTGGTACCTGGTATTCTGTGCAACATATACGGTTGTTGCTTCCACCTTCTCAAAATTGGGTCATATTATATAAGAAATGTACGTCATAAACGCTATATTAAATAAATTTCTTACACGACATCCAAGAATTTGAATTGCATTCCTCCAAACCATATTTACATCCAGCATTTTCAGGTCAACGTCAAATTACAAATGATTGATCGTATAGCTAATGCGGCGAATCTAATTGTCACTATTGGGAATCTTTTTTGCGTAAGTTGATTAAAAGGAAGCCTAGTCAAGAGAAGTATCAATAACGAGGTGCGAGGACCCGGATTTGTGACTTTTATGTCATTTTGGTGCAAAGCCGGTTATCACTGTAAGAGGAGAGCCGCTGCTGCCTTTGTTCCGTTGAGAAACAGTCATTTCACAGGCGAATAGCGTGTTAAGCTAACATGGTCGTCATTCGGTGCACAATTGCTCTCACTTTAACCAGAGACCACCGCTGTGAACGTCAAAGGCTGCAATTATACGCGATACAAGCGCTCTGATTTTTCCCCAGTTAGCATGCTACATTTAGCTTGTGGGGAAGCTGATACATCTATAACTATATTACTTATATAATAATTTTGTTCCTCAGTACTATTCATAACAACTCATAACGTTTCATAATATTAGAATTTTAACGAGATTTTACTTTAAATTTAAACATTATTGTACCGGCGATACTTATGCAGTACGAAATACCGAAGTTTAGAACTGAATTTTACTTTATGCTTTACGTTAATGTAATAATGATTTGAATAATGTAACACTTAATAATGAGAGTAATTTTTTATTAAAATCTTGTTACATCAATTTTATTATTTGAGGAAATGTCAAACAGACTTATAAATAATAGATAAATACATTGAATACATTTTAATTAATCTAATGAAGATTAAGAAAGGTGAATTATTCGGAAAAATAATAGTGGAAGCGTTACAAACATAATATGATGAAATTGAGTGATTTAAGCGAAAACATACTTTCCCAGATAATATCAAGGATTGTAAAAATAAAACAAGTCTTTATGAGTAATTGAAACAATTTCAGTAGACATGCAGTTTTCAAAGCTAGAGAGAACATAAATACAGACAGTGTTAGAATAAAGAATAAAATAATATAATAAAGTTTTATTCGTACTCTAGGATGTAGCATGTTGAATAATAATAACAATGATCCTATACAAAATACAAGCTTCAAGGTTGAGGAATGGGGAATTTTGTACACGCTTGTTTACATCAGTTTAATATATCGTTAATCTCATACATTTTACGTGAATAGTACATGCTAATTATTTACAATCAATGGGTTAATAATGTTCTTCTTCCTTGTTTCTGCAGCCCGTTCAGGGCCTTGGCCAACCTACTCAACTGCGGACTGTTATCTTACATGACAGATTATTAGTTTGGAGTGGTGAGCATATCGATTTTCCAGCAGTCTTAAAAATATCCAAGCCCATGCCAGGAATCGAACCGGGGACCTCTGTGTTGTGAGGCAGCGACCTTGCCACTATGACACAGGAGGTCATATGCTACCGCATTAATTTATATAGTTGAGTGATAATTAAGGAGGTACAATATTCATCCAGCAAGTTACATTGGTGGCATAAGCGGATAATGTAGCTTTCATCGCAAGAAATATAGGAGTGCTGAAGGATAATTATGACACATTAGAAGGAGCGGCAGTAAAAATAGGATTGGAAGTTAATACAGATAAAACGAAGTACATGACGATGAAAGATCCCAACATAGACAGGAAAGAGACGCCAATAAAAATGAATGTGAAAGAATATCAAAGGGTGGAAGGATTTAAATAATTAGGTTCGATAACAAAAGATGATAATAAAATAAAAATGGAAATACAAGAAAAGATTGGTAGCTAAAACCGAAGCTTTTCAAATAATTGAGGATGGAGATAATTCTTACTCAATATGTGGCAGAGCTTTTTGTGTTTAGTTATTGATTAATATGGTCTTTCCCATTAAATTTATTATTCTTTGAGAAATCTTAGATCTTTGTTCAATTGTCACTGTGTGTGTGCTCTTATTTTATTTAATGACTAGATGTGAGAATATATTAGTTCGTAAATTGAATGATTTCGATATTATTTTCTTCTTCAAGACGTAATTTAATTATTAACGAAACCAGCACTTTTATTGAACCATTATCCCCTCGATTTGCACAGTGTTTTATGGTTGGATCAACTAAAAATTAATGGTAATGAAGAATTCTTCTGATATATTGAATAAGCACAGTACCTTAAGAGGGTAGGGAATTGAGTAAACCTCCGGTTGTAATAAGGGACTCATAAATATACTCAGTACCTGAACTAGGAAAATGTTACAACGTTTAGAAAATTGTAGTAGTGAGCACAAGTAAGTCATACAATCCTTTACAAATATAATTCTGGGGAAAATTCTTGATTCGACTACATTTCGCCTTCGTCGTTAGATTGACTGCGACAGCAGTCGCCCTCTAAATTCGAATTGCTTTGGTAAAATTTCAGAGCTATATTCATATATATCTGTGAGTGAAACCGCATAAAATCGGTTTTGTCGCAGTTAGTTGTTGTCATTAACAGGAAACCTGTTTAATAAATTATGTAACTTTTAGTTATTTTTTACTAATACGTTAGTTTAGTTCGAAAAAAGGAAGGCTTTACAGGATGAAGATACAATTTTAGAAGATCGTTTATATATTTGAGGAACAGTACAGGCCTTATTACTGAACCCTTTGGGAATACGGTCTCAATATTCCTGCAGTGTCAATCACATATTTTATCTTTGAAAGAAAGCTTTAACACCATCCGCTGCATACTAACTTGTAGGTAAGATTTAAACCGAGACAGGAAGTTCCAATAATATCAAAATTTTTAAACTTTCCGACAGAATGATAAATTCAATAATATATATATATATTTAGACAAGTGTCTTACTCTGTTAACTTGGAAAATATTAATCTCTTGTTTAAATCACCAACTTTGATATTTTCCTATTGTTGGCAATTTTGGGAAAGCCGTGTTGTCATGTGGTTGTCAGTGGCAGTGCAGGTGTGGGAACGCTGTGTGGTCCTCTCATTACCAGCGAGGGGAATGCTGCGGAGTCTTCCTGCACGTCACATTTCCGGGAAGAGTGGCGGCTCCGGAGGCTGCACTGCTCTGCATTCCTCGCCCCACCAACGCTCGATCAACTCACTTTCGCTCGCACCACGCACAAACATAACACTTCAACCAGTCAAATCAAATCTCAGATCTACTTCATTAAGCAGCTTTTCAAAGTGGCGCCAAAAATTTAACCAAACGTTCAATTGAATCCTATACACTTCGACGAATGTGTAACTCATTTCATTAAAATGTAAAGATAATACACATTTCAAGAAAGAGTTCGCATTATTAAACAAGTACGTGGAATAATTTCAGTTCTACCTCAATGACACATTTGACACGAAAAATTCCGCTATCAAGCTAATCGAAAAGTGAAATTGAATTAAGTTATATGTTTATAACAACAGTCGTTGGTTTCATTTTCAGACTAGGAAAATTTGAAGAGAGTGGTGATGGCGCGACTGAGGAAGGGAATTACAGTTTGAATTCCATAGAAAATTGTGGATTCAAGTATGGAACATTCTATGTGCCTGCAAAGTTTATTCTCTCTGCCCCTAATATTGCTCGTTCTTGTAATTAAATCCAACAATAATTCCCCAAAATGTATTACTTCTGAAATAAAACTAGAATTTATGTTAAAATTTGTTCTATTAACACACTTCAACTGGTCGTAGAAGCGTCCATAGCCCAACCTTTATAAATAACATCATTTCAGTGTGCTTTTATTTTATTACCACGGAAATGGAATGAATTCCATACTATTTTCTTGGTCAACACGTAATTTAATTATTATCGAAACCTGCACTTTTATTGCACCATTATCTCCTTGATTTTCACAATGTATTATGATTGGGATCAGCTAAAAATCAATGAGGATGAATAATTCTTCTGGTACATTAAATAAGAGAGTGTAGGGAATTTAATAAACCTCCGGTTCTAATACGGGAGTCAGTACCTTAACTGGGAAAATGTTCCAATGTTTAGAGATTTCAGTAAACCCAAGTAAGTCATACAACCGTTGACGAATATACTTCTGGGTAAAAGCTTGATTCAACGTTTCTACAGCAAGCTCCGCTTTCGTCGTCAGATTGACTGCGACAGCACTCGCCTTCTAAATTTGAATTGCTTTAGTAAAATTTCACATAGGAACATGCATGTATAAATCATAATTATATTTCCAAGTTATTAAACTAAATGAAATTGTTACCAACCTTCTGTAGTCTAGTCGCACCACAGAGGTCCCGGGTTCAAATCTTGGCATGGGCTTCGATGTTTGTGTTGTTTGAGAAACCATACGTTGGTTCGCTAATGACCTTGAAGTTGATGCGGCTATAAACCAATAAGTAAAAGAATTGTTACCATTCACAGCCAACATAATTTGTAATTGATTCTGTTAACCTAAACACAAAAATGGCTAAAAATTCGGAAGCATATATTATATTGTTTAAAAATCTATTAGAAAATTTAAGCCCCTTCCCATATTTTAAAACGAAATGATAATACATATTATCAATCACAGTCAGCTTATTTTGTAATCAATTCTGTTATGCTGACCTCATATTATACTTACAATTATTTTATATATTATTTAAAAGACTGTCAGTAAATTTGGAATCTAATTGAGATGATCACCTTTACTATAATTTCTGTAAAATAAACTATAAATACTTTTTCAATTCCTTGATTTTGGTAAATTGTAATATATGTTATTAAAAGTTAATTTTGGTAAATTGTAACACATGTTATTAAAAGTTTATTAGCAAATATGGAATCTGAATGAATTTATTTGCAACAGTTTTATTATTAGTTATTGTTATAAAATGAACTCAAAACGCTTTGAACTAGTATATTATTCGTTAGGTATAAAACTACAGTTGTATTTCGAGTAATCGCAATATGAAAAAAGTTTTCCTGTTTCTTACATTTATTCTTCTATACTTCTAGGTGCAAGCATGGAAAATTTGTTATTTATTTGAATCGTCATGAGTAATTAAAAAAGGAAAGACTAAAAAGTTCAGTTTGTCTCCTCAACATGACGTCACGGATTGACAAATTGGATTGCATGTAACTTCGTAATTTAGAGCAAGAATTAAACAATTCATTCTTTGCGTATCTTGGAATCGCGATAATTATCTGAACATAAGTAAGACTCCTTTTTACCGGTTAGACGTAGTGCAGTAAAGTCACGTAACATGTAACTTCAAAATTTGGTTTAAAATCTGTACTACATTATTCAACATCGATAGTGAAATATGGTAAAATAAACTTACGTGCTTAAAAATACTTCCACGTGTTTGTATTTTGCGGGTTATAATTGATCAAAAGTTAGAGTAGCTCTTATAAGAAATAAAATATTACATGACATTAAATGTAGTGTATTTTCTATATAGTGTATAAGAATGCATGGTCTTGTCTCCTTTATCGCGCTGCATATATTTTTTAATATGATTCCTTCAATTTATTCCCTTCCGAAGCTATTAAAGGGGAGTTGCCTGTTCCAGAATCACCCTCATGTAGACTGTTAATCCAAAATAATGTTGGCTTTCTTGCTCTACCTTCCTCATTCCCTTCTTTTTAGTGCTAAATGCCTAATACTGATTACAATTGTTATCATTTGTGAATATAATTGGTTTTGATCTCAATACTTGTTAAAATCCGTTACCTACACACTCCGCTCACACAATGGCAGCATGGCAGACTGTACGCACTACACCAGACACTTTTTGATCGTGTTCGAAAATCAGTGCAAAGAACACCAACTGCCTGTATTCAGTGAAAATGACGTCATTTTGTGTATTTTATCTGATATGTGAACAGAGAGCTCCAACAGTTGAACTTTGCACAAACCGGTAAGTACCGCGAAGGACGGGAAAACATTTGTGAGTGCTGAGAAGCATTCAGGTCAACATTTATATCAGAGGTGGCCAAGCCGTGGCATATAAACCGAACCTGCTGCTCTGGGCTGTTAAATGTGGTGCATTGCATCCTTCAGCTTGCTTGTATTTCAGACGAGAAGTTTCTTTACATCAGGCGTGTCGAACTCAATACACAGGCCATTTAATGAAATTCACTCGGCCACATCACATTTACAAATTTTCTTAAAATTATAAATTGTAGTGAGGGTTTAGGAATGTGGACAGACTAATTAAAATAAATTATCTAGTTAAGTGAATTTAATGGTCATAATTTAAAATACTGATATGTAACTATTAATTTCTTTTGTTTAAATATTAATTTTATTTATATTTTATAAAGTAAAATTAAAATTTTCACCGGAAACTTACCAGCACTTTCTTTCTACTAGGTTTCCAATTTCTGGATTCAAAGGCTGAGAAGAGACAATCTTCATCATGGCAGATAGATGTTTATCTGTTAATCTTGATCTGTAGGCCGTTATATTTAATTTCATGGATGAAAATAGTTTCTCACGTAAATATGAACCCCAAAACAGCATAAAATTTGTGTATTTTTTTTTAATTTCTGGTCATTTTTCACCAAAATGAAAATATATTTTGGGAATTCCTATTTCTCGGTATTTGTCTTTTAAAATGGAATCACTCTGAAAATAAATTAACTCCAGTTGAATTGAAGTGAAAGATTTTGTAACTCAAAGGAGAAAGGCCCAGTACAAAGAGACAAATTTATTTGTAAATATTTGAGATTATTATAACGTTGATTGAATTAGTTTCAATTTGTTAATTTTTACCACTATATTGTGAAAATGTGCAACTTTTATTTTGTGATTTTTTTCTGCTCGTAAAAGGTTTTTTTGTAGAGGCTTTTAAACAAAATCAATAATTGTAGAAAATTTGATATTGAATCGTACAAATTCGTTGTTAATTGATCTTTGCCATGCAATGTAACATTTAGATTATTCAGATGACCTGTATTATCTGCTAAAAATATGAGATATTGTACCCTCAAAGAATCTTTTATAATCTATATAATTTCTTTCATCTCAAGAAATAAAATTATTTCGATACTAATTATTTTCTTCCCTTTATTTATAAGTCACTTCACAAAGCCAAAAGTGTATTTTAATATTGATTTCCAAAATTTATTCGGAAGAAGTTTTCGGCAATTGCCATATTCATCTACAAAATAAATTACAATATTTTAAAAATTACAATTTTTAAAATTATATATATATATATACATAAATATGCAATTTTGTTTAAAACTATGGTTATATGATGTAATGAAGGAAATAAAAATTGAAATATTCTTTTGCTTATTGACGTGACTGATATAAATAACGGAAAAAAAATATATAGTATCATAATAAATTATCAGTTCTTAAACACAAATTTAAAATTATTTCTTCCAAAAGTTGATAGAAAGTCTTCAGAACTTTGTGGCAAAACAACAAACGGATTTCTGTATAACAAAGAAGATCTTTAAATTCATATTATAAATCCTGAAGGAACGAAGTAAGTTGTCGGTGGTTAAGTGTTCACGATCGAATTAAGTTAACGGTCTTTGTTACTGTCTTGAGTAATTCATGCATTTTAATAATTTTAAACAGGTACTTGTTGTTGAAGAAGGCTATGAAAAGTCTTGTTTTTATGTTTATGGATATAAAGGGTGTCCCATGTGAAACAGTACGGCCAAATATCTGTGAAGGGTGGTAGGTAACGAAAAAATATTCGAGACACAACATCCTTGGTGTATGTTGGCTGTGTTAATTGTTCCATTGGTGTGTTCACCAACAGGACTATCCTGAGGTCTTCCATAAATACTAATTTTAACGTAAAATATTGTCCTTCTTTACTTTTTTTTTCAGATAATCGGGGGGCAGTAAAATCTCTTCGCGGGACGTATGCTTTATATATTTAGAAAGCATTTTACAGTTAAACATCTGTTAAAAAAATAAATCTAAATAAATATAATGAATGTCCAAAAGTCAGAAATTGAAGAATTTTAACAGTTCTCCTGGTAAACAGATAGACAACTCCAAGTTCCAAGCCGATTTCTGAGTGTGTGCCAACAACTGTAGTCTAGAGTTTTGTAAAATGGTGATTCATTAAGCTAGCGTAAATTAAAGAAATTAACTACGTTTAAGTTATTAATATGGTCGGCTAATCGAAGCAGATTTTATCCTCTAATGTATTTGACAATGTCGAACCATGAACGTATGCGATATGTATGTGTTGTAAACGTATGTGCTCGAGTAATATGGCACATGTGAACTCATCTGTCAAAAAATTGGTGCCTGGTATGCAAAAGATAAACTACATCTGAACTACATTTTTCCCATGTTTCCTCAAGTGACATTGAATCGTATATTAGTCCAGTTAACAATGCATGCACTAACATTCATAAAACGACACGTTTTTCTTCAATCAATTCCTGAGCATAACTGTCTCGCTCATAAACAGGACACTGCTTCAAGTGCTGACACCTTCCCTCGAATATCTATAACCCACCTATTTAATCACATTTTCCTTCCACCGTTATTTCCTTCCTATCTTTCAGTAATTTCATTGCGCTTCTATTATGTAGTATGTGGCATTATTAATATTCAATCATCATTTATTGTTGATTAGAATCATCACCGTATGACACTAAATTTCATATAAGATTTATAAATCAAACACTGAATTTCCTGTATATTTCATGTTTGATAAGAATTGAACTAGCTCATATCTAAAGGAGTTGAACTCAAGTTTTAAATTGCGGGAGCTACCTTCACAATCATGCTGTAGTTACTGCAATTTCCCAAATGAATTTTTAATAAAATATTTCAAAATATTTATAATGCCAGACCGGCCAGAGGACTTATTACAGACCTAGGAGTTGCCTGGAGGCTTAGATAACACACGGATTAGTGACGGGGATTCAGCGTGAAAGTTATAAGCTTAGTCTCGATGGTGGCTTCTCTGAAAACCCCTAGTCGACGGCAAGACGTGAGTGTATCCAGAGAAATGAAACTGTGATTGGAGATAAAATACGATAAAATTCAAGTTTGAGTCGTAAGTAATTTGATATGAGAGACGAAGAAACATTCAGGAAGGGACAAAAAAGGAAGGGATAATCTGGATATTCCACAAAATCACAGATTCATTCAATCAGTATTCAATCTTCAAGCAGAAGCTTGCTGTGTGTGTGTCTGCAGAGGTATGGATGAGTCAAGAATATTCTGCTAATGTTAAGGACTTTGTGCCATTGGCGAGATACGAGGGGCGGGAAACAAGAGCATCATATGAAAGATCCCCTATCTAGCGGTGCTCGAAGAAAGCCTAGACACATTTATACAATGTAAGCCATCGCTTTACTCGTACATAACATAATTTCAATATTTCATAAACAAATTTAAATTTTATTTGTCTTATTGTAAGGTTTGGTAAAAACCTTGACTCAAATAATAAATTTCAATAATTTTTAATTGCCCCACTGGATATTACTAGTTATAAAAAATTTATTTTATGTTTTTTTAATTTTTTTGTTATTTTAATAAGTTTATTTTTTTCAGAGTATTTAAACTGTTTTATAATGTTGAATCCAATTTCTATGATATAATATCATTTGGCTTACAAGTAAGGTAATAAACACCAAAATTAGAAACCCAATTAAAGACTAAAATCAGTGATCACATAATTTTCATATAACGTTTCTGCAATTCTTGTTATTTTCGTGAGGTTATTTAAACACTAAGAGCTGCAAGAACGACACAGGTGATGAAGTAAAAAAAATATTAAAAGTCAATAAATTACAAAATCAAAGAAATTTGTCTATTTATAGGAGATCATAGAATTTTTTCTTTTTATTTATATCGACTGCGTGATCATTAGTGACTACAGTGAAAATCATCATAGTCTTGTTAAACTGTACAGAATCAGTTTCTTACGTTAACTGCAGAGATGATATGAAGCATATAATTCTTGTTTGTGTGTCGTGTAGTTTTTGCGTCTCTGGCGGTTTTTAATCGCCAGACGAAAACAACATGGAATGAAGGAACATTGTGTGGTATTTTATTTATTTTTTTGTTTATATCTGTAAATTGATAGCTTCTTTCCGTAATTATTATACTTCTAACACATACTTCTTATAAATTATGTTTAAAAATTCAATATTATTATTATAGTACTCGTACTCATACTATTACATATTATTTCAACATATCGTTGCTGTTACTTAATGTAGAAAAAAATTATTATTTGACTTATGTCCATAAATGGGCATTTAGTTGAATTTAATAAGTGCCAGGATTCTTATCTAGGTATGTTCCAAACATAGGAAGTCATTCTAGTATTTTTTAAATCGATATTTAAGTATTTACCAAACTTTATTTAGTAGTATTAAATATATTAAATTAGTATTAAATATCTTTTGGACTGTCAATAGTAATATTTATTTTTAAACGGAACTTTCAACATAGTCATTATATTGATGTGAATTAGAATTACATATTAAACAGGAAATTTTTAGTTTGATATAATAGATATTTCAATGCAGTTAAAAATTATAAAATATCTCAATTATTTAATAAATTAATTAAACACTTTTAAAATATAATAAAGCACTAAATATTAACAATAATTTGTTAGGTTAGTAATAAATCCATTCGTCACCGCCTATGCAAGCTACATGCTCATTCGTCAGACTTAGAATACTGTATGGCTTAGAAACATTAAATATCTTGTAGTCCTGAATCAAAATGATGAACCCAGTACATTGATCTGTTAGTAACAACGTTACGTACTACGCCATATAAGATTCAGAAATTTACAGTTATATTTTGTCAGTTTATTAATTATGACCAAATATTATGTTTCTATTTGTGAGTCTTCTTCTGTAAATAATGTTCTTAGTTCTATTTAAGTTCATAGAGAGCGATCCTTTACACTAGAGTTTTACAGTAAGTGTATTTCATGTTTTACATGGGTTATGAGCCTCTGGCTCAATTTATAATTAATGATCCTGAATGAAACAAACTTTATTTACAAAAGACAAATAAATCGAAGGAAAAATCACAATAGTCTACGTGAGAAAATTGCTCTAGATTGTTACTTTAAGATACTGTATAATTGCTTAAACATTTTATGCATTGCAATAAAATATTAAAATCAAACTTTTCAATAATTAATATAATTTTCACCTAGAAGTTTTCAGAGAATCAAGTATATTAACAAAAGTTTTTCTTAAAAAGAATCAATGCCCTCATTTAATGATGATTCAATAGAAGAAGACAACACAGAAAGTTGTTTTTCAAAGTATAATCATACCTCGGTTTCGTCGATAATTTGTTCGAACGCAATCGGTGAAAACTGAAATCGACCAAATTTTCAGTAGCTATTTTCATATAATTCAATGTAAATCAAATAAATTATTCGTAAATTCTTAAAAACACTATGAAAAATCTAACAAAATTTACGCGAAACTAACAACGGGTGGGTTCACTTCTTTTTGCTGTTTTGATCTAGAAGTAGGACCAGTTCAGTTCTAAAGTCATTGGTGTCATTCAAATTTATTTTTAATAAAATTGTTTCTATTAAACTCTAAATAAGGTCATGAATGGTAAGAGCATCATTTAACAGACGCCGATACATTACATCAAAAAAGGGAACAGACATTTCCTCCTTTGTAATGGAAGTCATTTCTTGGTCATTTTCTTCCAAAAAGACCGATCTCGTAACAGTCGAATGTGTTTTGGGGAGATGAATCCTTCAGTCTCCACGTAATATTTGCATTCAGGGACAAATATTTCAGCCCCAGACTTGTCTGAAGTCGTTCCTTCGGATTTTCTACGACAGTGCGCCTTCTCGAACCAGTTTTTGCTTGCTTTAAAATCGTTATTTAAATCAGCATTCATCCCACACAATTGTAAGACCTTTTCACATATGTTGGCTTGAGAAATAGAGCCTTCCATTAACTGTCGTTAATTGATCCGTATCAGTGATAACTTCATCAAATATTTTCAACCTATTATTAGATAGCACATTCATATCTCTTACTACATTAACCTCCTCTATTACTTCTTTTCGCTCCAAATTTGAACAGAAGATAGAAGTTTCAGTAACTTGTTTCCGCCCTCATACTTTTGAATAAATTCTTTCCTCGATCGTATTGCGTTCCTGGTCTTCTTCAGAAAGTTGCTGGCATTGAAAATTTTCTTTCGTCTCAAAATGAAGCTAAACCTTAAGTGGTAAGTAGTTGTTTATAAATTCCAAGTGATACATTTTTAAACGGAGAATTAATAAAATTCAGTTTATCGATCATAGAATACGAAGTACATAATTACTAACTTAATATTTACTACAATCAATAAAAAGAAACCTCCAAAAAGCACTAAGAAACAATTTGTTTGACTCAAATCATTGGGCAATGACCATGAATTGAAAGAAAGATGAGTCAACACAACAAAATTAAATAGTACAAATGAATCGCACGTACGGGCGACGGCAATTATTTTGTAACAAAATTCTACGGAGACAGTAACCGACTGTAACCGAAGTTACCGAAGACACAGGTTTGATTTTATATTAAATGTTTATTATTCCACGTCACTCAATCTGAAAAATTAATACATTTTTATGGCGTGGTATAATCAACATTTTATTTATCTAGAAAAAGGATTTATGTTTCCATTACATATTACAATTGTCCTTGTGAAACAAGAAAATAATGATATATTGGGAACAAAAAGCAGCATACATCGGATTGTTTCATGTGTGAATCTGCCAAACAGTTTTTGTGAGTGGGATAATTGTGAATTTAATCGTTTGTCTTTGAAATTCACTTTATAATGTTTTCAGTGAAAGAATGTCTATTTCTATAAATGACAATATTGTTTCAGATAACTTTAATTAAAAATTACTCTCATTCTTACGTCGTAGTTAAATGTTCATTCTTACGTAGTAATTTAATAAAACAAACATTCCAGTTCTTTCATTTATTTATAATTTGCCGTCCACAATAATTAATCATTGCTTATTGATGTCTAAATAAATATAGAGCTTGAATTTTATTGTATTTCAATTAAGTGTTTTGTCTATTGGCTTCGGTTGATGCACTTAATGTTTATTTTGTAGTAGTAAACCATTGGTAATCTAAATTTTATTGCACAGATTTTATAAATAAAATGATAAATTAGTGTAAATTTTTGTTTGAATGTGCGTATGTATAAATGTATGCATGTATGTAACTTACAGTATATATATGTACGTTCCACATACAAATTAAAATATATGAAAAATTTACCACCAAATTTTACATACGTTTCTTACGACCGGGAAACAAGCACTGTTGGGTCCAGACACAACTACAGTTCCTTTGGTAGACTAGGGTAAAAAATTTAAAACCTGCAAAAATGGCCAATATTTACCTAGAATAAATATTTCGGGGTCAAACAAATCCATGTCGCTTCCTTGGATATTCTTTGGATAAAATCTCAACTACTTTCGTCATGGTGCGGATGTAGGGGAGTTATGTAACCCTGCAGGATTATGGAATTCGATGAGTTTCTTATCACATTCAGCATACCGGTACAGTTGTTGTTCAGCCCATAGGAGCATAGGTAGAAGGTGGTGAAATAAATTTCCGCGTACGATCTTAGCGTGGAACATAGGATGGGTAAATCATTTGTAGTATTTATAAAGATTGGTCGTTGCTAGTAATTTTCATTTACCCGAAACACAATTAGTATTTCTGTTTCTGATAGTATAGTGGGAGTGTTTTTGACTCTCTGAAGGTCCCGGCATTGCGAGACACTCTCTTAGAGAACAGAGAGTATTTTTTGAATCACTTAAAGTATAGTAACTCTTTTTGCATTCTGAAGGTATGTGATGATTTGTGTGTCCCTTATGTAGGACTATTTCTGTCTCTCTCAAGTCTCATGTAGTAAATTTAACTCTCTTTAAGTATCGCTATAATTTCCGGTTTTTCCTAAGATATTGGGAATGATTATTGAATTTTCGGGAGTATATTTTACTTTATTAGATTTCGGGAAGTATTCTAGTCTCTCTCTACGTAGCGGAGTAAATCTGAGACTCTTAGTGTGTCCAGAGTTCCTACACCTCTCTTATTATTGAAAGTATAACGTTGAACCTTAGTCAAGATACTATGGTTTAATAAGGTTTCTTTAGTGGCTCAATTAAGGACTGGATATGAAGAAATTAACATTTCGTCAGCATAGGTAGAGTAGGAGGAGGGAAAAGTTAAATGTTCAGAATAGTAAGGTTCTCGATATCGTCGACTAATAAAACGTAAAGGATTATATAAATAAATATCCGGGATAGTGCATTAATTAATAATTGGTTTATTAATAAGCGACACACATTTTAATGTGAAATCAAATGTTTAAAGATAGAACATTAGTATTTGAATATTAAGGCAAATACGGAAGTGATTAATGTAATTATTTCCAACAATGAAATGCATATGTAAAATTATATACTTCAGTGTTAATAAGGAACATGTGAGGTAGACAAATAATAAAACTAATTCAGTCGGACATATTCGTCATCTCAACGGAAAACTTCTGCATTAATACTTCCGGCAAGTATAAAGTTCAATAAAATCATCGGGATGGAGTAAACAGTCTAGTGTACATATGTTTTGCGTTACTAGTAACACCAGTGTTTTGCTGATAGTTTTTAGTCTCAAAATCTCTTAATAATATGTGCATATACTTATTGGTTTGTTTATATATTATTATAAACATGATGAATAGATAAATTAAGATGCTGTTTTGTTTTACTTTGAATATTAAAATTACTTTAGTATTATATAATACTCTAAGATACTTTAGTATTATATAATATATATAAGTGCTCCTATAAATCTATTTCTAAGAGAGTTATGTGTTGAATTTCTTCCACATTTGATTACTTAGTCTATGATAAAGTCGTGTATTACTATACTAGTTCAGCTAAAAAAATTAGTATTTTGTGATTCGCTGTAGCAGAGTGTTTAAGTTGTTGTTTCAGAAGCTGGATTGATTTCTATGTCTGAATAATGTTCATCCTTTGCAGGGTGTAGCGTCCGGAGGATATTTACCATGCCGCACGAAGGATATTCACCCTGGTCCAAGGACATAGTAATCGGTTCTCCGAACAGCATTAGTGTTTGCTGCTACTTATAACAAGGTGCAAGCTGATAATAGAGAGAGAACTACCGGCTTCTCATTAGCCCGAGGATGTGGGTGAGAGGGCCACCAGACGCATACACATCTCAATCAAGCAACACGGAACTCGCTACTGATCACTCAATAAAAACCTGTAAAATTCAACGAATAACCTCTATTCCGGTTTATAAGTAACATGTTATAACTTAAGACGTTATATGCAAGTTCCTTTTTATACGTAAGCCCCAGTCCTTTTGTTTGGAATTGTTTATGTGCTGCACTCCAAGATATCAGACAGAAACTTCACGCCATACGATTTTGTGAAGGCAAAATATATAGGCAAATTTTATGCTGGAAAAATTATTATAATAACCCGGATTACTAAATTAAAAAGATAAGATGGAATCGCCTTTTGAAGCTAAGACGGCACTGAACTCATGGAATCGCCGAAATAGTGGAATCATGGATCACATGTCGTCATTGTGATAACGAAACAAATAAATAAGCTTCAATAATCATAGTACTTGTTTCTATAATCTACAAATCCTTTCATTCTGTGCACATGTGATGTAACACATTATTTATTTTCTTACTTTTAGTTAATATCCGCTGATTGATACAGAAATTAATACAAAGTTCAAGGTAGCCAATGCCTGACTGAAATAAAATATAAAGTGTGGAATTTCTATATACATTTATATAAGTTGTAAAAATTCAACTCCATAGTTCAGTTTATTTAATCTAATTTATGAATTCGAAATTCTCGTCAGATTTTGGACGTTATATGTAGCTCAATAATTATTTTCATTTTTAAATAAGCTTATAATGTATGTGTGTTGTGGTATTCAGTGCTAAGACTGGTCTGATGCAATCCTCCATGCTAACCTATTTTGCGCAAGCCTTTTTAATTACTTATAACTAGCACAACCCAACATCCCCCCAAACTTATTAGTGTATTCCATCCTTGGCCTCCCTCTTCTGTTCTTACCCCACACACTTCCCTCTAATGATAATTTTACAAGACTCTCATGTCTTGAAACGTGGCCTACTAATCTATCATTTCTCTTAATCAACGTCCTCCATATTTTTCGCTTTTCCCCTTGTAACGCACACACACATCTGCTCGGGTTGTGGCGGCAAGGAGTCAAAAGAAAGTAGACAGCAGTTAAGATCAAAGGGCAATAAAGCTCAGACACCGCTTCGCGATTTCGTAATTTCCCTATCTTTGTGAGAATTTGGCGACGCCGGGTGGTGTATTTCCCCAATTACCACCAGAAATGATATTGGTGGATATCTATCCCCGCCACTTTGGTGAAAAACGTTTATTGGTTAGCAATTTTAATCGTCTGGCTGAGCTTTTATTATTAAGGAAAATAAGACATCACAATAAACGACGGTAAATAAAATCTACCCTGCTCACGATGCATTACATGTTCAAGCCCTAGCAGAGTGAAAAGCGAGAGATTATTGCGTTTTAATTTTACATGGCCTACCTCATAAGGTTTAGTGGCTAGCGTCGATTACTCACACCAGAGGTCCCGGGTTCCAGCCCTGGCATGGTGTTCCAGAAACAATATTATCCCTACATGGATATAAGTTCCTCTAATCGTGCACTGTCGCTATTAACCTTGCAGTTGTCCGACTATAAACAAAAATTAAGAATCTTCAGTTGTTTTCCTGGTTATCCTACATACCTAGAGGAGATGGAGATAGATTTAAGATGTCGGGTTGATTATCTGGAACGTCTGTCAACTCTGGCTTCTCGTGAGAAATCAAGCCAGGCTGTCTCGCTTTGAGCGATGGAAAGTATATAAACCCATTTTCATCGCTCTCCTCCGACTGCTCAGTTACGAAGTTCTCGCAAACCCGAGGCATACTGTCATAAAATTCCATTCGTTTCACAAAAGTCCCACCTACCCTTCTCATTCAAAATTCAAATTTTGGGAGGAGTCGCCCCTAGCCTGTTTTCAGTCAACAGTCTTGCTGACCTTAGTTGAGCTGGGATTTTTGCCGAGTTGCAAAATCCTTCCGGACAGTCGCCTGTCAGACCACAAGTTTTACACCTCTGTTTGGGTCTTTTTCTCCTAGAGCTGCCTTCGGGCATTCCATAATTTCTAACCAAATGGTAAAAATCGTATGGTATATGTATATAATTTATATGACGATTTCTTATTTGATATTATGTTAGTATGCCCAGTATAAATATTTCATAACAGACTTCATAGCAAAAACGCCATTTTAGTTGTTTACTAGATTTTCATCTTTAACTTATTCTTTTGTCTAGCTTTAACCTCAATTATTTTTTGATTGATGCCATTATTTTTATTTTTTTTACTAATTGATGGCTTCATTTAAATTTATATGTGACGCAATTATAGGATATTGCTTATTCATATTATAAAATTAAAGAACCTAATTAACAAGCACATTTTTTTAAATGTTTCAGCTCTCAGTAACTTTTGAATTCTTCAGTGACGTGTATAACAAGAATTAAAACTACATGTAAGCAACTTAAAGTTTACGTTGAGTGTTGTCTTCAATTTAAATAACATTCTCTAAAAAGTGTTGTGAGTAATATTTAACTAATTTGGAAAACAGAGCTTTCGATTTGATTATAGAATTCGGCAAGATGACAGTATTTGACAGGAGTAAATATTATTTTGGTTACATCGTACAGTCTTTTTGCAAAGTCATTTCTGGCATTAACTGCGTGCAGCCAGCGAGCTTAGGAATCTGGTGAACATGTTGAAATGTGGACAGACATCAAGCAGATACCCAATCAGGCCTCAGTCAAATCCTGATTCTGGATAGTTCACTCCAAATACAAAACGCGTAGCAATGTTCTTCTTAAACAGAATTATTCGTCCCAAAATGAAAACATGAGCAGAGTAAGCTGCATACGCTCGTGTCATAAAGGTCCGTATTTATTTTACCTGAGACATTTTAAAAACAGTACGTATTTAACTTTAAAATTATTTCTCTAATATAAATTTGACTTTGAATTTTGATCAATGCTTGCTGTTTTGATGCGTGAATCTTATATTCCAGAGATCAACAAGTCGAATCCTGTCTTCTCTATCTTGTGACCTCTTTCTGGGGACGTCTAGGAAACATTGTCAAGTAGCAGGGTCCGTTTAGTGCGAATCCAAGATTCAGGCGCAGTACAATGTCAATGGTCAATATAATAATGGAAAATATTTCGTATTATTTACTGACTACTTACTATTACAAAAGCATTAATTTAAATGTGTAATTATTCATAGTAATGATAACGGTACACTATTATATGTATATAAATAACAATTGCTGAATATTTTAATTCAGTGCTACCAAAATAACACGCAACATGAATGATCTTTCAAGAAAAGTAAACCATTAAATTGAATATCATTCAGACTAAACCAATACTGTCTGATTGGTTCTCATTGACGTTTTCGGTCCTCTTCGCAATAAAGTGCGTTAGATTGAGATTGATTCTATTCTTACTAACAACTTGTTTACTGGACCTGAAATCATATTTCACAGTTACTTTATGCGTATTTGTTCTTTTCCATAATGTTACTTTGCTTCAATTTAGACTAATCTGTATAAATCATATGAAAGGTGAGAGGGAATAATTTATTATTAATAATTATTAACTAAGTTCCACCGTTCGGGGACAACTGTGATAATTGAGCAAGTTTACTTACTTTATTATTAATTAAAGCTATTTTTTACTTATAGTAAATATATCCATTGAAGTTAAAGTAACAACTTTATGATTTACATGCAACGGTAGCGCAATAATAAATTTATATACTCATTTAATCAAATCGACTGTTGGATGAAACAGAAAAGGAAAAGTCTTATATGGCAAATAACGTTGTCAATTTCAGCAAATTAAATTCAATATCAACGTTTCCGTAGAGGACTGCAGCTACATTCTCTGGTGGTGGTTTGCTTCGGCGTGATTCAGGTTGATATTTACGGGGAACCTGAAGTCGATTCTCGTTGACTGCGTTGGTTGATCTGGCTGGATGGATGAAGCCTCGGGCTAAAGTTGCAGAAACTTCTACCAAAAATATTACATCTGCTAAGGTCTCAAGGGCTTCAACCAGTTCTCGTCAGTGGCCCGCAATTTAATCATCTCTCTGCCCGAGAACATTTCTCCATGTCACCTCAATAGGTTTCAAATTTTCCTTCTCTCTTTTTCGATAGCCAATCGGCTCAAATTTCAAATGGCACCTATTTGCTAGTAATTGCACAATTGCAGAGAATAGGAAAAATCTTTCAGTGCCGGTTGAAAACGAATGCCATTGCACTTGTGTTTTGCATTAGATATGTGTCCAGTAACTGTTTATAATTATCCACGACTAGTTTCTGACTAGACGGAAACAAATATTTCGTGGATTAGGGACGGATGATACCTATTGTATGCAAAAGCCCTCTTCCGTCTATTGTGAAGAAAGGTCGGTCTCAATTGTCCGAGGAAGGTCGTTATCATTGCCGAAAGGAATGGTGTACGCGCTGCCCACGCCCACACACACACAAAAATACTAGAAGCCTTTAGACCTTTTCTCACGTAAATTTATTACATTGCAAATCAATAGTTTATAAGTAATTGCATAATGTTATTATCCAAGCGATTAACTTTAATTATTAGAAAATAAATTTAGAATTTAATTAATAAATAAATGAGTTCTGTGAAAACTCACAAAATTAATTAATAAAATTAGTACCTCAACTCTTCTGGCAACTATCTTTCTTTCTTCAATTGATGTCATTTTAGGTTTTTAAACTTAACGTGGCACAAGTCAGGTGACGTATGACTTTATATAGTGGTTTCTTCTTAACAGTTTGGATAAGCTAGAAATAAAAATATATATTCTTTTATTTTGTTTCTTTCATCAAATTTTCGACTGAAATGATTTTTTCAATCGTACAAAGAATAATTACTTTTCAATCCTTAGGCTGTTTCATAAATAAACTTAATTATGTTAGGAAAAAATGTAGATACCCAGTAAACTATTTCAAACCATTCAATGTGTACAAAAGTCAGTACCGTTATTGGTACGGTGAGGAAAAAGTAGCGTTGGGTGCGGTCCACAAGGAAAACGTCGGAATGCTTATTTTACTTTAACATAGACGACATATCACCTTTGGAATTATTATCAACCTCATTTCCTTAACACAAAAACCTTTTATTTGTCCAGTACAATCCAAGGTGTCTGTTTAATATTATGGTCTGTACATTGAAAATCGTTTAATATCAATATTGAATAAAAAATAATTTATTTTAAGACAGTGAAAAGCTCACTGGGAGACATTACGTCACCATCCTCTAATATCAACAAGTTACGAAAACAACTAAGTTTACAGAATTGTTGTGGTGGTATTTCTTTTATAACTTAGTTTTGACTTCATTAGAGTGACATAAATTTGAACGTTCCAGAATATAGACATATGTTATCTTGCCACATACAGAGGTTTAACTTATTTCTTGAGTGATAATAATGATAATTGTCCTTATTTTATGTTAACTATAATAAAAATCGAATAAATTTACAAATAAATTACAAATATATCATTTGATTAAACTGACGTTTTGTCACCATATTTTGAGTCTTCCTCAGGTAATTTCTTCCAATGTGAAAAAAATTAGAAAATGATATATTAAAAATTATTTAAATTACAAAATCTCAAGAACATTAGTAATAATAAATAATAATAAAACTTACAATTTTGAACGTCGGTTTGATTAAATAAAAATTTTGTATATTTGTCGTAAATTTATTCGAGTGAAGTATTGCAAAAATTGACCCTAATTTATTTATTATAATAAATCAGTCTCTTGTGATTGATAATACTAAAACTACGAAGTAGTTGCTCATGAATAAAATAAAACGAAACGGCAAGAAAAGTCAAATTCTGTTTTATTACTTTATATATATCTTCGATAAACTTTATGCTTCTATAAGTAGGTCCCCAATAGGGATTTAATTTAATTACTTTCATAAACTGCTACAAGTACTGTGTCCTATCAAAAATCTGCAGTTACATTTCAGTAATAAAATATTTTTCTGTGTAGCAAGTTATTTATTAATAAATACCCTACAATTTGTCTGTAATGTGCATTAACTTATAAAGAACCAGTTTAGAATATTAGAAGACGGAAAAAGAATAACTTAATATAAACCTGAACATTACAGTCCATAACAAGGAAGTGTTCAAACTGAATTCGGGCAACGATTAACTTTCTTCGGCAATGTCATGCTGCTGGCTGGCTTTGCGCCAAAGCAGAAGAATTACGCTCCGAATGTTTTCCTTGTCCCAACTTGAAAGTTGTTCTTGACCTGCACACTTTTCCTATTTGGTAGAAAGCAACTTCAAACAGCGTAGCTCATCTGACTGAGGACATTGAACAACATAAAACATGCAATTAGTTTACGTTATGATTGAAAGAATAGAAACATTTGTAGCGCAATGTCCGCTAAAATAATCTATGCCAATAAATAAAATTGAAGTGTTCGTCTATCCATCTGTGTGTCCAAATGTTTGGCTGGAATAGGCTCCGAAATATCTCAACGGAGTTCAATGAAAATTTGAAGATTTAAAATAAGGAGATTTAGATTAAATATCCCTGAATATTTAATTTCGATATATTGCAATATATACAATATAAATATAAATAAAAATATTAATTCTACGGGAAAATTTCTTGTAATTGCTGCACGAAAGTCGGCGTGTAAACCAACGGCGAGTTATAAGTCCTATTACGCGTTCCTATATCATTCATCCCATTTACTATCTATTGTTGCAGCAGGCTGAGAATAATTGAGCTTGTTTTGATCGTACATACGATGCATACATAATTTAATAAATTTGAAAATTTTGTAATTGCTAATATGAAAATAAAAAGTAAACTATCTAGTTGGGCCGAAATATTTTGTTTTTATGAATGACGATGCAATAAATTATGTTTTTAAATATTTGAGGACTTTTTAATTGGCTGGAAACCATATATATATATATATATATTATTAAAGGTCTTACTGTATCTGATTGGTAATTTAAAATAGTAACGAAACGGTAAAATTGTCAGAAAGCATCGAAATTATGAAGTAAATTTTCATTTTGCGATTTTTTTCTTGAATATCAAAAAAATTAGTATAAAATGAGAAATAGCAATACATGAAGGAAAATTTCGACCTTTTGATTGCTCATTTTATAATATAGAATTCTAATATTTTCTTATTATAATAATTTTGTGGGTTCAAATAAGATTTTATTTTCATGCAATAGTATATGTAAGTTTTTAGTATAATTTTTATTTAGTAACTATATTTGTTCCAATACAATAAAATTGTGCAATCTGAAACTCCCACTACTCACTGTTAATATATAAAGTCTGAAGATTCATTACAGTGTTCTCAACATTCCCCGTCACAAAGGAAGTCCGATTGTGGCAACGGACCAATTGATTCCTACTTAATCCTAACTTCCTGTTATTTCCAGGAGGCACGTGGAACATGATAATAATAGCATTGAAAAAATTTTTATTGCTTCTTAATACTTACATCATGTTTAGTTATAAAAATAATATACTATAAATTGTTTATAATAAAACAAATTTTTAGCTGTTACGGATAAGGAATTTCTGGAAAGCTTACGTATAGGCTAACGAACATTTAATTAAGAAGATGAATCAGAGATGAATTTCGTTTAAGGGTACATTTCTAGAAACAAAATTTACTTTAGTAGACAGTTCTATCAGTTGCAATAAAATAATAACATTGCCACATTCAATCACACAATGAAAAATTATAAGTTTTGAATCACTTACAAAATGTCAAATGAATATTTCCCGATAAAAATTGTTATTAAAATAGTCCACTTGGTTTTTATTTTACAAATCTTCAATTAGATAAAATATATATTCATTATACACCACGTAAAAATCGTCAATTTTGTCTGTGTCTTGGTTCCAGAAAGATACGTGTCTATCCTACAGAAAATCCTGTGTTCGTGCGATCCAGATGCACATCGATCCTACCTGACCTCAGGGTAGGTCATTTTCATCCTAATAAAATCAATACTGGAGTAATTGTTAAAAATCCTCCATTTTATGAAAAATTAAAGCGTCTAACTACCTTAAATAGTTGTTAGTTGTAATAGAAGAATATATTAATATTATAATTATTGACTTCAAAAACCTGGAAAAGTATCGAGATTTAAAGAAATATCAATACCTAAGTTTCTAAATTAATATTATTGCCATAAAATTTTTGCATATTGTTTTTGAGGCCTCAATTTTTTATTTATTTATGTTATAACAGCGTCATTCGGAAATGTAGGTTATATAGACTCACATTTACCTTTTGAGAGTAATTGGTTGTTTGTGTGAAGCAAAATCATAAAATTTTATTTATATTTATGTTGATCCCTTTAGGTTACAGAAATGAATATGTTTAACAATAGTTACGTCATTTTTAAGAAACGAGGAACAATGCGACGTACCTTACCTTTTGATAATAATATAACAATGAGGCCGAATGTAATCTAATGTAATGCTAATAACTGTTTTTCTCGCCTTAAGCGACATTGGCTTAATCGTTGAGTATTAAAAAAATATTTATTCGTTAAGAGTTGGAACCATTAGTGAAGGAAACACAACAATAATTAGTACAACCAAAAAAATAATTAATAGTTTCGTCTCGACAAGGTAAATTATTTTTCCAATATTTTCAAATAGTGTATTTAGGAGGTGTGAGTTGGGTTTTAGAAGCTAAATATTTTAGACTAATATGCCAAAGGTGCTCCGTGGATTATCTTAATCTTGGTCAGATATCATTGATTATCAATTTTAATTCGCTTAGCCTGAGAGCAAAGTGACCACCTAATTAAAACACTCCGTAAACAATGAGAGCAGAAATTCAAAATGAGCAAATAAATAAAACCTTTAAATAACAAGAAAAATAACGCAACAATTAAATTAACACTATCCGGAAATCCTCGGCGATTATCAAATCAATCTACACGCTCCACAAAATTTGCACTATTACTATTAGTGAAGTACATCTCTGTCTCCTTTCGGACCGTTCTAAAACGATATTTTAATGACATTGTATCTACCAGCAATGGATTTACACTAAGTAAAAAGATGTACTTTTATGGTATGTATTTTTATGGTAGAGCACAACAAAATACGGAATTTGGCTGTACAAAGTCAGTCGGCTTCAGACAGTTTGAAGAAGAATGCAAAAAGGGTAATAAAACCAAGATAATTTGGCGCCCGTTCGTTGTTTCTAAAACAGTCAAATTCCCTTACACCTGGCTGTGACGAGGCTTGGTGTTTTCCCAAAATATGGTAGGTGGGATGAATGACTCGTCCCTAGTTTTCCAGGTAAATACTTCTGATTGGAGAGGATTTTGTCCACACCACCGAGGTAAATTAAACACTGGAGGGATGTTGTGGTATTCAGTCCTAAGACTAGTATGATGCAACTCTCCACGATAATCTATCTTGCGCAAGCACTTTCATTTTCACATAACTACCACATCCCACATACTCCCTAATCTGCTTAGCTATTATATCCTTTCTTCCTTATCTGCTCTTACCCCACACACTTCCCTTTAATGCTAATTTTACACCACCCTCATGTCTTAAAACATGGCCTATCATCTATCCCTACACTCGGTCAACGTCCTCCATATTGATCGCTCTTCCCCTATTCTGCTTACAACTTCCTCGTTAGTGTTTTTTCCACCCCATTCTTATGGCTTCAATTATTTTCCTTTCTGCAACTCCTACCGTTCACGTTTCGCATCCATATAACGCTATACTCCACACGAACATTTTTAAAGAATGATTTTTCATTATTCACACTATAACCTGTAAGTATATTTCTCTTTTTTTTGCAAAAGCCTTCCTTGCCCGTGCTATACTACTCTTTATGTCTACTATAATTCTATCATCCCTAGTTATTACCCTTTCCAAGAAGCAGAAATCCTTAACTTCCTTGAAAATATCCCAGTCCAATCTAACACCCTTTGCTTCCTATACTAATCTCCATTACCTTGTTTTTCACTCTATTAATATTTATTGAATTAAATTTATTTTGAGTGAATTGGCAAGGAAGGAAAATTTGGATGATGACAAGACACTAAATGCAGGATTGAGAGATTGTTGAGATCAGTAGAATGGTCAATATTTTCCAGAGAGGAATAATCTTGATCGTGGCAACGGGTAAGAAGATTAAAAAAGGAAGCTGTTCATTTTTCAACATAGAAATCTAAGTGAAACGTGGGTCCCGGCACGGGATCTGAGGGGCAGTGTCGAGTTTCAGACAAAGCCGAAAACGGTAATTGCTTTGTTCGTAACATTTCTTCCGATTTCTCTGCACTGCCAATTCCGAGTTTGGGTTTTTATTTTTAAATATATTTCTATGATAAGGCTATTAAATACGCCCCTAGGCGTACATAGTTTTCTTTTTCCAAGCCAATTCTAATTGCGCTTATTCATTTCAATATCATATTTTCACACTCGATATTTTACCACAAAATGTTTGGTATAAATAAATAAATATCAGTACAACAATATGTTTATTATTTATTTAATTCACTCAACGTTAAAGTTATGATAATGCCATTTTGCTGCTTAGTAAATCATATTACAATAATGACTTAGCTTTTATTTGAAGGACTTGGCATTTTATAAATTATTTTTGACAATTAATTCAATTCTAGAAACGTAAATAAACGCTTTTGCCTCGATTATTGTGGTTTGTAATAAGAATTACCGCAGCCGATTTTTAAAGATTTTCTTACCAGTGCTCATTACCAAATTAAGATACATATATTAAATTGTTGAATATCCTCTTGAAGTAAACTTGTGTCTTGCAGGTGCTAGCGGGTAGAACCGTCAACTAGGATTATGCTGAAGAAAGTTGCAGTGATAACACCAGGAGACGTCAAGCGGTTCAGCCATTTTTGTTGGTAAATTAAACGATTTGTAACGGTCAGACACATCTAATCCGAATTTTCTGGTTTAAGGGTCAAAAGAAAATACATTATTTGAAAAACAGGGGTAATAAAACCCAGACATTCGGACGCTGGGAGGTGGAGCCGGAGATTGGGAATAAGCGTGGATTTCCCAAAAAACCTTGGGGGAGAGAGGCAAAATATTCCTCCTCTAAAAGAGTAAACGATAAATATGATTATTTAATATTCATCCCTGTCACGTTTTGAATATGAATCAAAGAAGTGGGCAAGAGGTATTAAAAACCCTTGCAGACGGGGAGAGAAAGAAGATTTGGAGACGAGAGTGGTAGATCAGAAGATATTAGTGGCAGGTTGTGAGATTTCAACGCAGATGTTCACATTATCGGACAGATAGCCTGGTGAAGTCTGGGAAATGGTCCTGAATCAGGGACAATAGGAGCGGTTGCGAGGTGTGATTGAGAACGATCCAATTAGGAGGAAATAGCAGCGAGGAAGACGCTGGAAGGACCATTATTCTGACACGGTCATTACCAATTCTGCCAGGTCCAAGTAATTTTTGTGTGAAATATGTCTGCTGTATGAGAAGGCCCATTATATATGACCCTGAGTGTAGAGATCAAGAATTGTTAGTTGTAAGAAAATTAATTATTTGCAACATTTTTTTGTAAATACTTGTTTTGTTTACTATAAAGAAAGGCTGGCTATTCAAATAAACATCTTTGCAATCAGTGTAAATTAATAATAAATAAATGGTAAAACTAATAACTTACATTACTAAAAATGTTTCACTATTATTAAAATACATAATACCCCCTTTTTATCTCAGATTACAGTTAATGAATGATAAACACATATAAACCAACATTAATATAATTAAAGGTAAGTAGAACATGCATCATTAATTATAATAGACACAGGTGTATGGCATACTGCGTTTAGATTTTTAATAAACACAGGTTTTAAATTTTGCCCAAGCTTATTACTCACGAACTGGCTATTATTCAGTTGACGTTCCACATGCATGGTAGTTTTAGGTGGTATAAAATTTATACAAATAAAAACTACCTTTAACAATATATTTAAATATGCATTATGAGCTTTGTTTCTACGGCTCTGTTATTACTATCCTGTATCCTGAAAGCTCGGGACTTTCCCTCTAGCTATACTCTTCGCCTCCCAGAACGGGAAAAGAATCAGTATAACACAAAAAGGGATAATCTGTATACTAAATTTTACTTTCCATTTTAAAAATGTAAGTCTGTTATATATTTATTTTATTGAAAGTTATACTTTATATTTTAACTGAACATTATTTATACAAAACGACATTGTTCGTTAAAAATTTGATGGCAAGTTATCCAATGAAGTCCACAAAAATGGAAGAAACATTGTAATTGTAATTATATTAACTAAATAGTAACTGAATATTTTGCTAACAAATTTTCATTTATTTCAATTATAAATTTTGTACAGTTGTTGTTTGTGACTCGGAAACAAACAATGGTGGTTAAGACACGACTGCTACCCGTACGGGCGGAAATTTTACAATATGCAAAACCGACCAATTTTGAGTGGAATTAAGTTTTTCATCTTCTACTATTTGACAGTATTTCTCCGTCAATATGTGTGTATAGTTTCAACCCCATTCAGCATATGAGAGAGAATTCATAGAGGCGGGAGTGGAGGGCATTACATACACAAAATAACTGAGATTTATGTCTCTGAATTAAATTATGACAATCAGAATACAGTTCAACTTACAGTTAACTTCCTACAGGGGAAGGGTGGGATAAAATCTTCTGCGTACAATGTTAAATGGGTCTAACAATTAGCTAAAATTATGTACACATATTACTTGCATCCTAAAATCGCATATTATGGCGGAATGATACAGATTCCTTCCCAGCGGGCGTGGGTGGAAACTTTGAAACATGCTGAAATGGCCGATATTTGCTTCTAATTCATTGCTTTTTGGTGTAAATGAGGTTGAGAATTAAAGTACGAGGTCTTTCCCGGTGAATGTTTCCCCCATTGTTGCTTGTGAAAATTTTCAGCCTCTTCGGAATACGGAGGAAGATTTTTATGACTTGGAATAGGGGCATTTCATGAAATTAACGCGAAGATAAGCGATATTGGTAAACATTCCGGTATAATAGTATCCGCACCATAGTGGGAGGTTGGGTCGGAGAGAGTGAAATGCTATAACAAAAGTCAAACAAGATTCGAGTTCTTCCGAGATTTTGAAAAATACTGACTTTAATTCTGACATTCAACATGTTACTTAGGTTTGAGATGGGGTTCCTTAAATGCAAGTACAGAAATCCATGCCAAATTGCTTTTTAATCCGGAATTTTGATGGTTATTGTGCTTAATTTTGGCATTTAATAGGCGAGATCAGTTGCTTTTCTGGGACATTGTGGGTGAAGAGGGGCAAAGACAATGTGACGAAATAAACCTAAATTTGCGTCATTTCCGCACAAAAAAGTAGGTAAATTAAATTCTGACATTTAATATATTAGTTAATTTTTATTTCCGCTCCATAGTGAGAGTGGAGGTTGGAGGTTTGGCGATGGAGGGGAAACGTCAATAAATTGAAATAGCTGAAATCAATACTGTCACAGCATGCAACTTAAGCTGCACTTTATCCGCATTGTCTGGGTTTAAAAGGGGGAAATTTTAATAGCATACGTCTACCGAGATTGGTGTCTAATTCAGGGTCGAATAAGTCACTGAGCTTAATTATGAAATTTTACATGCCAGTCAAGTTGTAGTTCAACCCTTAGGAATGGGGTAAATACGTTTTTTCACTATTGGAGCAATTCCATCTCAAACACAGGGTGGATAAAACAGTCATAGAATGAGGTGGAAGTGTAGAAGTGGGTGAACTAAATAACACAAAATAATTTTAGAGTTCGTGAGAAACGTTAATTGTATTCATGCAAATGGGATATACAGAGTGTAAACACATATTTTTAACACAACTTATACTTATTGTCTTTTGCATTTTACGGATGAGTTTCTGGATGTACATCATATACCGAACTGACAGCAATATATTTCCTAGCGCCAATGTTTTCAGAATTCCTTTTACACTACCAAATTGTCTCTCAATAAAGAATCGAGGCATACTGAGCTGCCGACTGCTTCACTACAAAGTCGGGGAAGTTGTCTACTGCGCACACGACTTGCTATTTCTCTATTCCTGTGTTATGTAAGTCAAGGAGTGCAGTTCTGACATCGTAGTTCAGTCCCATGGCTGCTGATAGGAGGTAGAGAGTATTTATTTTACGTTACTGTGCTTTATTTAGTCATCAGGCGTGTTGTGATGAAATGAGCATCCCGCCTACCAAGAGTGAAAATGTGAAAGTTCGAAAATGTGACTACTTATCAAGCAAACTTTTTACGATTTTAAATGAAAACAGTAATTTTAAATGCCATGTCACAAAACAAGTAAAGTAAATGGTTCAATTAACAGTTGAAGCGAATAGATCTCATATATACAAACATTTGTTTTATTATTTATATGGTTGTCCCTACTAATGATTCAATTTTCGTAGATGCCATTCTTACAATTGTTGTTATTACGGCAATCCCTTTCTAATTTCGTTATTTTTAAGCAGAAGTTACCAAACTCCATAAAATTAATTTCCTCGCTGATTTCCCGAGAAATATTCCTGATACTGCCGTGGAACACGCTATCATCGCGTGTTTTACTTGTGTATCTTCCCACGCAGTACGTGGGTGCTGCTTGGAAACGGAAAAGTAGAGTATGTCATGGTGAGTTTTGCGTAGATAAGCAAAAATTTACGGGGATGCTCGGTATTACGGTAATTACGAATATGAAATCACTCCCGACGCTTCTCTGAATCCGACATCAACTTCTGGCAATATCCATTGAGGTAGGAAGGAGCTTTCTCCGAACTGGACGTCGATGTCCGTTCCTGAAACTTCGCAGAGTGGGCGTGCGTGTGCTACACTTATGAATGAGAGCTTTCTTACAAATTCTACGTCACTCCTGACCGTTAAATACATTCTACTTGCATATATCACACACTTCATTTCACTTTTTCATGATTGGACAAAAGGAATTCAACTGCTCACTTATTTTATATCCAGAACTCAACAGAAAATTTTGATTCTGAATTTACAGTGACTGGATACTTATACTTCTACAAAGGGACTAAAATCGTTATTAATATTTTTACGTTGGTGATTAAACCATTTATGCGAAATACTTAAAAGTATGTTACGAAGCAAGAAAATTCATTCTTTGATCAGACATTTATTTTTATTTCCGAGAAAGAAAATCAACAGTAAACTTATTTTGTATATATATTAATTTTTGAATGCTTTTTAAAGTTTAGCAAATGTATCAAGGAATTATTTGAATGCAATTTGTGGAACAGTATTAATAGTTAACTTTATACCAAGCTAAATTTAAAAGAACGAAACTAGAGATGACAACAATATCAGTTAATTGAAATAATAATTTATAGTTATTATAAATGATTTCTTATAAATCTACTCATACTATATAGAATAAAATCTTGGATGATTTTTTCATGTAGAGGAAGGACAGTACGTACAACCGTGCTGAAGCAGATGTTAAGAACTGAACGCAGTATAACGGAAAATTTAATGGGGTATGTATTATTTCTCTCAATAAACTACAAATTGTAGATGATATGAATGAAAAAAATCTTTACTGGGCCGGGAATCAAACACTACCGTCTGAGCTATCCAAGTCGACTCCCAATCCATCTTATAGACCTGAAGACCAGAGTCTCCAACAATTTACTATATTCAAAAATTTAATGTCCCCTGTTCGATTACCGGCCCCGTCGATATTTTTCCATCCTGATACTCTAATTACGTTTCATAGAATTCATGTCTGAGGTTCAATTCAAAATTATTTCTTCTGTTCTTGAAACAATATTTTTAGGCTGACATTCATTGCTGGTATATAAATAGTATAATTAATAAATAAAAAATCCAAACATTTGAAGTTTCTGTATGTTATACTGAATTTTCGTAAACGTAAAAATGATGTTTATCTTTTCGGATTAAATAATATTTCGAGTTTCAATGCAAAATTGATTACATTCATAGATCGCGCCGTCGTGTTCCTGACAAGGTTATTCAAAATTGGCTTTGGTAAACGTAATTATCAAAGGATTTAGTTTCCTTGAAGAAACAAATAATAAAAGCAGTAAATTGAAATATCTAATTCCATAGATAAAGAAAATAGTTAAAATTTTTGAGTTAATATTGACGGTTTATTACTGTGTGAAATTTTAAAAAGGCCTTTTTATTAATTAATAATTAAACAAAACACGTTTCGCTTCATGCATTTAAAACTTTGCAGGCGTTTTCATACTGTTTTCAATTATTGAACGCATTAAAATTAAAATAAATCAATTCAACAAGTTTACAGTTTAAAAAATTGATGCATGTTCTTCATGAATTATGAAGACTTTTTTTTCAGTAATTAATTCTATGTTGTACTTAACGAATCTGTGATTTTTTATATTCATTGATTATTTTTGCATTGAAGATAGCTGAAGTTCATTATAAATCAATTCTGTTTGTATTTAATAGATTATGGGTCATTTTTCATGAACATTTCAAACTACTGTTACGAATGAATTTTTATTTGAGTGTACGTTAAATAAGTGGCGTGTTCTTTTCTTTACGAAACCAAGTATGAAGAAAGCGTTTTATGAGAAGGTGACGCGATGATACAGCGTCGTTAGCACGCACCTGTCTGTCCCCCGCCGCACAAGCGCTCTCGCTCTCGTCATAATTGTTTCCCCACGACGACTGCAGCACTGCCGCTCTTATTACTCGCATTAATTAGACATGGCCAACGTATTGTATTTTGATAAGAGCCGAGCCTCGTCCCCGCTTTCAAAGGCAGATTGGGCAGTTTTTCGGGCCGCGCACTTCCTGGAAGCAGACCGTGCTCGTTAACAGGCCCCTGGGGCTCCCCCGCGCCCCCTACTACTTTCACAGCTAAAAAAATTTTTAATTGGAGATTCCTGCGCGGTGCTTCTGATAGAGGTATTAGTGGGTGCTTTTCGCGCGCTTAAATTTCCTGCGCGCTACCACTAAGCGTTCAAATTTCGGAAATAACGCATCGTTGACAACTTTCAAATGTGACTTGCTTTACCTTGTCCTACTGATACTGTTAAAGTTTTGTAGGTCATATAGAGGGAAAATAGTGTGCTAATTTTATTACTGTCATGTAGTTATTTTTAGTCTACAACTGGGCTTTAGCCCGGTGGCCAATACATAAAAAAATTACTTACACATAATACTCCTAATCTAAACATAACCATTGTCATTTAAAATGTCTATACCCTTGAAAGAAAGAAAAGAGAAACACTACAAGATTTATATCGACATGAAATTTAAGTTTGCTTTTACATCTATGTTATTGAGAATAACCACTTCACTTCACACGTTTTCTGATATTTGTCTTAAATTTATTTTCCTGAAGAGGATTTTCTAAAACACTTCTACAGGTAAATTGCTCCAGAAGTCGATGGTCCTGTTTAAGAATGAAAACTTTCCAACATATCTTCTGTTTTATACATATGACTTTAAATTGATGACCACATCTACTGGTCTCTTGCATTTGGATTAATTCCACCCATAGGTTTTCCCCGCTTTGACAGTATCTTCCCCAACCTAGTTGTTCTAACATTTCGTTCCTATGACCCGGCCCCACCCGCACAAAAGTAGCAGCCCTTTCCTCAACTGTATGTTATCATTCTATTTGGTTTTTTTTATTGGGATCACAACACGCCAATCCCTATTCTAAAATTGGTCTAACTATGGCTAAATATGCCGCCGCCTTTGATTTTGAACATCCCTTTATTAAGTTCGTTATTATGAAATGAAAGGAATTCCAGGCTATCCGCGTCGTAAAATTCACCTGTCTCTCCCACCCAGATATTTGCAGCTCTTGCTCTTCGTTATCTTTTTGTCTGCGAAAAGCCCAATCGCTGATTTAAATAGTTTGGCAAATTACTAATAAATATTAAAAGCAGTAATGACCCGATTACAGACCCTACATCAAAGGCTTTGGCAAAGTGTATGATTGCCCCATCTATTCTTTCACCATTATCTGGTAACACCTGAAATAATTCATTTATCATTTGGCATTCGCACGAGAACCTTTCCCGAAAATCATTCTGACCATTATAAAACACCCATTTCTATTAAGTCCATACATGACGTAGGCTGCTAATAGATTCTCCATCATCTTCACTAAATTGCCATTCGGTTGTTATATGTAGTATAGGCGGAGCCCAAAAGTAAACAGTTAAATAACATGTTGGCTCAGAGTGCCGAATTAAATATAATATTTTACAGGGCAAATGTAAATAACCAGAGAGAACGCGGGGCACCAAGCTTGTTAATAATAAATGACAAATCAATTTATTACAATGAAATTCCCTTCATGAATATTAATGACTATGAACGTCCCGTTCTTATTCAGAGTTACACTAGGAAAGACCCATATAAAACGACGTGCAGAATTTTTGGTTAATATATTATGCACGTATAATATATTTTAAAATACAAATATTAATCTCTTTTATTTTATGAATACCGATAAGTTAAAGAAACTAGAGCTGCAAAAAACTCCTTCGTAAAAGTCTGAACATTTTACGTATATCAGAATAAAAAAATTTATATTAAGCAGAGAATATATTTTAATTCCTTATCTTCCAATTCTGCTTCACAGCATTCTCGGCTGAAAGCCATTGGAAACATTTCTTCTGTCCTGCAAAGAGTGTTTTACTTTAAAAAATTATAATTATATAGTTTCAACACATAAAATTCAGGTGTAATAATACGCAATAATATTAAAACAGATTAGCGATGGTGATTGTATTACTAACTGTTAAGAAGATACTACAGCAGAAAAGCTATCAATTGTTGATTACTTACAAATCTGAATTCTCTGAAAATATATTTAATTTTCATTTCGTCGTGTAAAGCATTCATGGGATTGCAATAGTTTTAAATGTTCAACGCAGGTAAATTAAAATTTATTCTAGAACTTCGCCTTCAGATATGCATTATATTATTACATTTGAAATTAAATTCCAATGAACAATAATAAACATTCTGAATTAACAAAATTATTAGTATTATGACTAATTATAAATATTATTGTACTTATTTCAGCCTTTTCACGATCTTATCGATCACGATAAGTTGTGAAATTTTTGTTATTGAAATATTAACTGGGAATATGGATAAAAATAAAAAAGGTTTTCTTTTTATGAATTCAAACAAAATAACACTTTCATTTTAATAGGTAAACATAAAGTCATGTGTGTCTGTACCAAGGAGCAGATTCTTACTGCTGACAACTAAGATTCGAATTAATTTAAACGGTCTGCATATGATTTCATGCGTAATATATGTTTCCCATGAGTTACATATGGAGACTGCTGTCTCTGCCGCGAATTTGGGAGCGTGTCCGAGCACTGGCGCCAGGGCCCGCGATCTATGGTTTGGCCATGCTTCCAGGCCTCGTCGATTTCGAAAAACTGCGCTGCACCATAAACTACAGATTTTCTACACATTAGATAACGACTGAAGTGAAACTTCCTTCAATAACCTTAGATCAGAGTTTTGACTCAACACATCATAGAATGGAAAAAATTGTAGATAGCGGCTCACAGCCAATTTTCTCATTTCGCGTTTTTGAGAGGAGTTATCTTTTTCCTTTATGACGTGTCCAGCTCGGCAGATTGCCCTGGTATTTATGGAGAATCTTAAACTCTCATTGTTGTACTGCTCCGTGTATGGATTGCAACAACTAAAAATTTCTTATATGGGTAATAAACGATAAACTCTGGCCCAACGAACTTCAAAATGTAATATTAATAATAATTTAATTTTTAATTGCATCAATAAGTAACACATCAATGAAAAACAACAGAAAATTAGACCAGTATAATAAAAGTCCACGTGGACTTTGAATGAGAGCTAGATATGGCACAGAGTCTTTCCTACGTTGACCGAATACAAAGATCTGGAGTTTGTCCATAAAAGAGATAACGCAAAACAATTCAGTACGTAAAACAATTCAATCTTAATGACATTTAATGGCCAAAATTTAGGAATTGTATTGTAATTTTTTTGCGAGTTAGAGAAATTTATCTGTACAATAAAAATTAAGATATGTTTGTGTATTATTAATATAAATTGATAATAATAAAACCAATACCTGATCTTCATGAAAACAGTTATGCAAGAATTTCAGTTGTCAAATAATACATTTTCACCACGATCTTTCATCCTACAAGCGACCCTTTTATATAGATTTTTTTTTACAATTTTCTGATTTTCTTGACATTAATTATGTTAATTCTCCTATAAGTCGGAAACAAATTTATTGAAATCGCAATTTTATTACACGACTTTGAGTTATTTACATTTAAGGTGTTTAAAATTATCAAAGCTATCAAGGAAAATATTAGTTAAAATTGTGGATCGCAAGCGGCCAGTTCGGCGCGGCCGTTTCGGCGCAAGCCAGTTCGGCGCAAGGTCGGGCGCGGGGACATTACGTGGCGATAAACGAGAATATCATGGACATTTGTTTCAAATAAGTTATTTTATACAAATACGCATCTTATATTAATATTAATAAAATGAAAAACAGCCTATATATCAGAAAAAAGTGATATAAACTTTATTAACAGTAGTTTTTTCACGACGTTCCGTTCTTAAATTTTAAAACCTCATCTTTTACGATTATAATAAAAATGAATATTTACAATATATATGTATAATACAATTATGTTATAAAATGAAAAATTATTAACGGAAAAAAGAAATTGAAATGGATAAAAATTTATTGTGAATGTCTCACAAGCAACGAGGCTGAAATAACACTTACAAAGAATAAGCGTATTGTTAGTTCCATAATTACAATGGAAAACTTTAACAATGAGTTACTTCTGTATAGAAAATTATCATAAGTTGTGCAAAACACTAAAATGTACATTTCTAATAATCCTAATGTTATCTTTAGTGAATCTACCAAATGAATTTGACTAAATAGTTTTATAAAGTTGAAACGTTATTACCAGACAAATAAATACATAGAACTTGCAATAAAAATTAAATCCATTACTTTAGTTATTGATCAATTAGAAATTAACTTGAAAAGACTTGTGGATAGTAGCACTTTTTAACTCCTAGTTTTTAACTTCTGATAATAGTGCCAGAGTCTATGCTCTAGCATATAATTTATCTTTCAGAATTATCGTTTCTTCTACTAGCAGCCATCTTCATAACATTTCTATATTTTTATATAATTCTCTTAATAAGGAAAATAATTTTACAGTCAAAACGTCTTTTAAGTTTTTGGACCATTTAAACGTCACTAATGATCATGTTTTCTTATCATTAGATGAAGAGTTCTTATTTAATTTTTACCCCAAGTTTTAAAAGTAGATGGGATAAATACTTTTCGAAATTGACAAAAATTATTTTATCAAAAATTCTTATCTTAATAAATGTAATTATAAATTCCACTTATTTTTCGTTCAAGAACATTTACTATCACGAAATCATTGGTTCTACCTTGGGAATTTTTCTTTGTCGTTATTCGCGCAAATTATGAGAGATTTGGAAGCCTTATGTATTACATCTTTAGATTTAAAACCACTGAGATATTTCAAGAATGATGACTTTTTAGTATCATCCTCAGATTCCACATAAACCATTTGCTCAATACTTTTAATAGTTACAACACTGAAAGAAACTTTAAAATTGAACTGAAAAAGATCACCCTGTCAATTTTCTTGATGTTTTGGTTATTGTTTCTGTCAATAAGATAGTTACCAATTGCTATAAAAATATCTACTTACTCAGGATCAATTCTTAATTACATGTCAAATCAGCCATTATTCCATAAGATACTATGCTTTATAATTTAGTAAATTGGGACGTCAAATTATAATGTCAGCGCTATCATAAATTTAATCTGGGAAAAATAAATATTGTGTTCTTCTTAATATTTATCCTTTGCATTTCGCTTACAAATACATTAAAATTGGGTTGACTAAGATTAATATGAAATTAATAATTTACCCGTAAAATTACGCAGTAAGAAATAATACAAACTTATGGCATGATTTAATGAATTATGATATCCAAATTATCTTAAAAGCTTGCAATAATTTAAGCTATGTTAAAATATTAAAAATAAAATTAATAATTTCGGTATCTGTTTATATTGTAATTACAGTTATATTGGCCAAACTATGCCTACATTTAATATCCGCATTTATGGGACTTGGAAAAATATAAAATTCAGTGTGAAAAATTATTCAGTTTTGTGGAAGAATGCATATTGAAACAACCATAAGATTTATTAGAAAAATGTTATAATTTCAGATGTAAAATATAATATTTATTTTAGACTCATGGGTGAGGCGCATCACATCAGACCAATTCGGCTATTATTATTATTAAAAGACAAGTAATTTAAATAAATTTAAATCGCTACTTTTATAAAATTTATATTTCATTGAAAGATAAATATTTCGATGTTTATTCTGAACACAAAAGTCTCATGAGTTATTGTTACAAATTGTAAATGAATAAATAATTTGGCATCTTCAAATATTAATGAAAAGTCCAGATAATTTGTCATAAAAACGTAGCTTAATATTTAATTAAATAAACCTACGACGCTTAGTCCATATTTGTGGAATTCATACTTATAGCTTGTTTTACTATTAATGTTTTACAACTCTCAGATATTGCAACTGATTAAGTATTTAGGAATATATTTAAAAGTTTTGCTAAATATGAAATTATATGTCTTGTAATGTTAAGTGAGTTTCGCGCCGAAACGGCTGCTTTACGTCTAATAATGTTATGCGAGTTTCGCGTCGAACTGGCTTGCGCCGAAACGGCCGCGCCGAAGTGGCTGCGCCGAATAGGCCGCGCCGAATGGTCCCATCCCGCACCGAAACGGGAAAAGAAAAAACTTAAAACACAACCCCACTCAAACGAAAGCTCCGACACTAACAGCTGGAAACTAAACCAAAACCGTTGGTTTGAACCAAAATTGGACCGAACTACGTAAATATGTCAACAACGGGAATGTTCATGCCTGCTTTTCAAGAGAGTCATTCATTGATGTAAAGTATGTTTTGGCCTTCCTTAAAGTACTTGCGTTATTTTTAACTACTTTAAGGTAATAATGTAACATGATTATGTTCCCTCTGTTGAAGTAAGACGAATTTTGAACTACCTGAAGGTATTGTTCGTATTTATAATTCCATACCTACGAATATGGTCAGTTACTATCCTTTTAAATTTTAAGATAACCCCCCAATCGGAATACATTTACGTTTATCGATAAGAGATATCTCTATATGGATATTGACGTAATCTGACGCAGGAGCTCAAAGCTATTGAACTAACACAACGCCGTTTGTTCGCTCACTAGGCTTCGGGGAGTTTGGAAGAGGACACCAATTTTGGACGACTCACCATCTTCATTCATAAGACGTTTTTTAAATGAATGGAAACCTTAACAAGCACAACTGCCGTATATGTGACGACGCCAACCCACACGAGGTTCACCAGATGGCAATGCATCCACAAAACGTTACCGTTTCGTGCGTATTTTGGGACGTTTGTGACGCCATCACAGTAAAGGGCAAGCGCTACGTAACGATGATATCCGATTTTGCCCAAATTGAACCATATGCACATAGACGACATGTGATTCCAGCCGATCGGCGCCACATGTCACACAGTGGATGGCCACGATAGACATTCTGCATGAGGTCACGTGAATTGGCTACCAATATCGTTCAATTTGATCCCGCTAAACTTTTTCTTGTGGAGTTTCCAGTAGTCGCAGATCTATGCCAATAAGCAGCAACGACTGATGCCCTTAAGGTCAACATAACACAGGCCATCGCTCAAATTCAGCCGGATCTGCTTCATAGCCATTGAAAATTGGAACACAGCCGTGATAAGGCGCGGCGGACATTTGAACGATGTTATATTCCATACATAATGGGATACACGGGATTTCCAAATAAAAAACAAACCTTATAGTAATACCTTACACAGTTTGTGTTATTTTATTTCAACATCAACCCACGGTTATAGAAAACTTACAAATATTTATTTTCATATATTCCGATAGCTGCAAGATATAGAAACATACATGAAAATTTAGTAAACATTCCTGTTTAAATGACTTAAATTTTAATTGAAATCCGTTAAGCTTTTGGAGCCTTCCAAACAGACGGACACTTCAATGATATTTATTGGTGCAGATGTGTTCGCTAAATAATTAACATTGTTCCCTTTCTTCAATTTCATGTTAATTATGGATTTATTTATTTATTTAAGCTCAGATCAAATAACACTTCTAATCACTAGTTGAGTTTAATGTAATGAGGAAGGTATATTTACATTCCCTGGAAACTTCTTGTAATAACAAGCAAATATTCAATCGGGAAACAGTTTTTATTATGCGTTGACATTATTTGACTATTTTTTAACAATTTCATTATTTATTGGTGTAAACTAATGAAACAGAAACTTTTATTTACTTAAAATATCACTACAAAGAATAATAAGTAAATCAATCATTGACTGTCATTGGTGTCATAAAACGAGAATGCTTAAAGACAAAAACAATTCACATACAGTTAATATGCGTTTTTGGAATATCTTGTGTAATATATATATATATATATATATATATATTCTTACATAATTTAATGTTGAGAAAGTGTGCAACAAAGCTTGCTTATCGTGTTAAAAAACGGAGTAAACACGGGGTGTGAGAAATATCTAGGATAAATATCGGCAGCGTTTAGTTGACAAACGACAGTAAAAGTTCTCTCTATCTTAAATATAGCTATGATTCTTTTTAATTGGTTTTTGCGAACGATGCCGAAGTAACCGCCGTAAGTATGCATTTATGTATGTTCTTATTAAAGGTAGCAATAAATTTCTTAAATAGTAAATAAACGGAAAGATTACTATGAAAAATTGTTGCAAAGAAAATGTTTTGATGTAGTATTCAGTCCTAAGACTGGTCTGATACAACCCTCCATGCTAACCTATCCTGCGCAAGCATTTTCATTTCCCCATAACAAGCACAACCCTACATCCTCACTAATCTGATTAGCGTATTCCATCCTTGGCCTCCCTCTTCTGTTCTTACTCCCCACAATTCCCTCTAATGCTAATTTTACGAGACCCTCATGTCACAATACATGGCCTATTAATTAATTCCTTCTCTAGGTCCTTCTCAATGTCCTTCATATTCTGCTTAGAACTTTCTTGTTAGTTTTGAATATCCGAATTCTCTTATAGCACCACATTTCTAAGACTTCTATTTTTTCCTTTCTGCAACTACTATAGTCCACGTTTCGCACCCATATAACGCCACACTCCATACGAACATTTTGGCAAAGATTTCCTAATATTCACATTTATATTACTCGTAAGTAAATTCTCCTTTTACGCGAAAACCTTTCTTTCCTGTGCTATCCTACTCTTTATGTCTACTAACTTCTACCATCGCTAGTTATTATGTTTCCCCAGCAGCAGAATTTCTTAAATTCCGTCAAAATATCCCTTCCGAATCTAACAGCCTTTGTTATGCCACTGTTTCCTATACTACGCTCCATTACAAAAAGATAGAATATAATTTAAATACGGAAATAGGTGGTTAATAGATATCCCTGACAACCAAGAAATTGAGCATATAACACTTTAAGAAGTTCAAAAAAGTAGATAGGTCGTGTAAAAACTGAAAAGGTGTTGGGCCTGGAGCAGTACCTTTCTAGCTAATAAAAGCCGCCCTTGCAATTATGTTGAAAATTCTCTCTAAATTGTTCTATTTACCTTTTTGGACCACAAATACCTGCCCATTTTAAGAAAGGTATTATTAGCAATATCTTTAAAAAGTGTGCTCCATCAGAATGTACCAACTACAAGGGTATTACTGTCCTAAGCTCTATTGGCTACATATATGGCAAGATTCTCAAAAAGAAAGTCGAGCATGAAATGTATGAACCTGAAATCGAAAGCGGTTTCAGGCTAGGCAGGCAGGTATTAGACAGGTCCCGGACAAAAGGTTACCACATAATCTAGAAACCCATCTTATTTACATAGATTTACGGAAAGCAAATGACAGTGTTCCTCTATCGAAATTATGATCGGTGATGGAAAATCAGCAAATAAAAAGAAACTTATATTAACGCCATAAAAAATTTGTATACAGGAAATTTATACAGGTCAGAATTTCACGCAAATAAAGGATTGAGACAACGTTTGTGTATAGGACCTACGATTTTTAAAATATATTTGATTGATGTACTCGAAAATTGGAGAAAGAAATGCAACAAAATGGGAATAATCTTAAATGGTGACACCCTGTATACTTTGAATTTTTCTGATGATGAGGTTATATTCGCTGAAGCTGAAGATTATGAATACTACATACTTTGAAAATTGAATGAGAAATATGTGAAATGGGGTTTACACATAAATTTTGATACAATTGAGTATATGGTAGTCGGAGGCACAGGAAGAGATTTAGAAATGGAAGACGGAAGTTTAGTGAAGTACTGCGCCACATGTAAATACTTAGGAACAAGTATTTCCAGTAAGGGAGTAAGCGAGGAGGAAATTAAGCAGAGAATAGCGAAGGACAGAGTAGCAACATGACAGTTACACTTAATTATATACATTAAAAGTATAAAGAGAAAGGTGTAAAGAAGAATCTACAAAACGATATTGGAGAGTATTGCACTTCGGAGTTTTGGGAAATAACAAAGGAAATGAAGGAAAGTTAAGAACGATGGAAATGGATTTATGGAGACGATGCTGTGGGTTGACAAGAACAGATAGAATATGAAATTAATACATTCGGCAAGAAATGAGGGTTACATCAGTAAATATCTTAGATACAATAGAAGGTTGAATTGGTATGGAAATTTGAGACGAATGCCAGAGGAACGGTGGACATTAAGAATATTTCAATGACATCCCCAAAACGAAAGAAATACGAAAGAACTAAACTTACATGAAAAGAAAGAATGATGTAAGCAATGGAGAATAGATGTATTCTAGATGAAGATTGTCAAGATAAAAGGAGGTGGAAGCTTGGATGCGAGAAATGTCGTATTGTGTAGTTCCCACTCGCATTTATTGTTATTAAATTAAAGTCTTATACTTGTTTCAAATTTCATTGAATGGTATTAGGTATTCCTAGTAAATTTACAAATCCTTTAAAAATAATGGATTATTTCTCTAGTGCACGGTGTCCGTCATCGACAATTTACATAACTGTTTATTGCCCGGCATGAGTCCTTCCCGTCACAGGTTATACTCGAGTAATATAACTTTATTACATTTTATGTTGAATACGAAATAGTACTAATTTTAAACTGTACAATGTCTTTTTTTTCTTCTTTTAATTTTGATTTAGTTGTTTTAGGTATTTACTAGTAACTTTGCAAATTCTTTATAATAATTACATTAATACTCTAGTGCTTGGTGTTTGTCAACCACTATTTACAGAGTTCTATGTTTTCCCATTGATTCCGGATGGCACTTTATAAGCAACCATTGAGTGTATTTAAACATATTGTGGCCTAACTTTCAGACGCTTACAGATGAATCTGTTTAATTTATATATAGAACAGGAGGTGAAGAAAATTAAAATGAATATTGAAAGTAAATCGAAATTGAAGGAGAAGAAATAAAAACCCTAAGGTTTGCTGATGATATTGTACAACAAGAGGATTAATAGTGACAAATAGTGGAATAACAAAGGCTAGGGAGGGATATTTTGAAGGAAGTTAAATAATTCTGCTACTTGGGCAGCACATTAACTACTAATAGTAGAATCATAGTAGATATAGGTGCACAGGAAAGAAAGTTTGTCGTAAAAAAATAATTTACGTACGGCTAATATACTTATGAATATTAGGAAATCATTCTTAAAAAGGTTGGTATTGAGTGTTGCGTTATGTGGCTTCGAAACTTCGACGATAGGAGTTGCTGACAGGATAATAATACAATCTTATGAAATATGATGCTACAAAAGAATGTGGAAAATCAGATGAGTGGATAGAGTTAGTAACTAGAACGTTCTAAGCAGAATAGGGGAAAATATACCAATTTGGACGACTTTGAACAAAAGAAAGGATAGTTTGATAGGCCACGTATGAGGGTCTTGTGAAATTAGCATTAGAGGGAAGTGTGTGGGTTAAGAAAAGATGAGGAAAACGAAGGGATGGAATACGCTAAGCAGATTAGGGAGCATGTGGTAGCTATGTAGAAAATGAATAGGTTTGCACATGGAGAGTTGCATTATACAAGTCTTAGGACTGAATACACCAAAGAAACGGTGCTGGAAGTTCATAAATAGGGGTAACATTTTAAAAGCAAGTCTTGGCAACCGACTTCATTAAGCTCTGACTGTACCTGGTGAATGATCTAGTATTTTTCCGTCTTACATCTGTGACTTTATATTTTTTTAACTCTTAAATGGTTTATACTAGAAAACTATGTGTCTTTAGCTGCATATAAGTTACGTATAATGTTTCAATATTTTTGTATTAAGGCTCGAGGCGGAACGCGATATTACTGTATAAGGCAAAATGTTGTGTGTTCCTCAAGATAATAGGAAAAACGTGGAGAATCAAATGATAAGAATGGGTTCCGGGATACTGTAACATTAAAGATAAAATTGAGAAAGAAAACTAACGGGAAGAATAGAAAAAGTTAGAACAGACCGTGCAGTAGCAAAAGAAAAGCGTTTCGCGAAAGGAAAAATTAATACTGCGATCAACCGTACGTTAAAGAGGTATAATAAATAAAACACAAAATATGTTAAAATTTTTCTTAAATTAAATTTTATTGCTCTAATTGAATATACAAAAATTTGTATTTTCATTTTTAATATTAATGAAAAATTTAAATCATTTTTAATGATTGTGTTCTGTATTTAGTACTCTAATATTTAGATATTTTATGAGTAGACATCTGTTTCCAGGTATCAGCAGTAAGCGCCTGATAGATAGACCGAATAATGACACAACTGATTTGGTGGTTGCCTGCAGAATGTCAACCTGTATCTGTGCTGAGTATCTGAAATGTAATATTGACAAAGAAAATGTAAAATTTATTCGCAATAACAATTTGATATTCTATATAATGTTATGCAATATTGATAAATTTTATAATTTGTAGGAAATAACTAACTTAATGCCTTCGAATTTATAACAAGTAGAATTTGTATAATTAGTATAAATTCGCATTAAAACTGGTTTAACATTTAGATTTTTGGATGAATTAAAAACTTCCAAATTTCCCCGGGGGTGAGTCAGTTTGAAGCAGTAAAATTCATTTACACATTTATTTATTTCGTTTGGACTCAATTTACTATTCAACTGAGTTAAAGTTTTCTATTCTTTATAATCCACACGTCCTGACATGCGTTACAGTTCCAAGGAAGCGTTTTATTCGGGAACGTCAACTGTGTAAATTAGCAAATCTATTTTGCAATGTTCGTGATATTCACTGTTTAGCATTTCTTATTGTGTTTATATGTAATTTTTCTTAATAGCGTTATGGGATATGAATACTATATAAGTGCACATTTATAAAATAAGTTTTCTTAACTTTTCAATGGAAATGCTTATTGAGCTTCAATTAGAAAAATGCCAATCGGGTATTTATTAGGTTATTATTGCTTGTTCATTACTTCTATCTACTTAATTCGTTTGTAGAATATACAACTATAAACAATTTTGGATTAAACTTAAGTCCTGTATGTAGTCAGAAGTATTTCCTTACGATTCCCCAGTTTTCTCAAGATTGCAAATTCTGTATATTTAGTCTTCAACTGTATTCAACAACTATGAAACTGACAGATGAAAGTCAAGTTCCATTCCCAGTATTATAACTTGGTTTACAGCGGAATCTAGGAGTTGTTCTTTCCGGACAACTATATACATGCATGAACAATTCTGAAGTTCACCTGAAGAAGATGGCAGAGCAAGCCATTGAATAGTTGTGTTAAAATTCTATACTTACCAGGTTGAAAACCCGAGAATTGTTCATGCATAATATACACCGGGAAAGCCCACGTTCTCTTATAACTATATACATTGTTTCTTGCGTTGAAAACTTAACTCCAGATTTCTGGGGGCTTCTATAAAGTATGTTGAGAGCTGCCTGTATGTTTTCTTTCCATCTGACATGTTTTTCCCCTTAAAAACAGAATTGTGATATCGTCGGAAAAATTTCCGATCAATTCGTCTTCCTTGTCGTTCATAGCCATTTTAACATTATTTTTTAATATAAGACTACATGAGGGTGATACAGAAACTGGCAACTCATTTTTAATAGCGTGGGAAGTGAATTCAAAATGTAGATGTGGAAATTTTTGATTATTTGGGGGGGGGGGGGCAACAGGCTTTATGAGTGTGATCCCGGTAAAAGTAACTCCGCTTTAAGATAATAAGAAGGGAATTGAGAAGGGGGATGTAGAAGGTAGAGCACGGTAGCTAAGGGTTGACTAGAGTCCCTAGCCTACCCAGTTGTTCACCCAACTCTTACAAAACCTGCATCAGGTACGTCGGACTTGTTAGTACTCGTCTCACAACCTTCTGGATGACGGGAGAGAAGTTTGCAGCATTCTCCGCCAGTTTCAGGTGGCAGTTAGACGACTACTCCAAAGCTATTAGCGTAAAACTCTTACTATTATGTCCACGGTCAATTAAAAATTAACAGGGAACATTATGAAAACACAGAATAACACTAACATTCTAAAAGCAACGTATCTTTGTTACAGTGTCAGCAAGAAGTTCTGATATAATTCAAAGGACTGTTTTATATGCTATAATAATTGTTATGTTTGATCGATTTTAAATAAAAGATAAGAAATACTATGGTAATGGAGAATAGAATTTAAAATGTGTGATCACAAAGAGCATGCCAGTTTATAGTATTTAATTTATTTACTCTACGTGAATAACAAAATATTCAAAAATATTAGTAACTCTAGTAACGGACAAATTCTATAAGTAATAGGTGACCGTCTTAATGCATGTATTAAAGGACTTATGCGTTTCATATCTGGACAATATTTATAAATGGAAATAGAGTATTCAAAAATAATATATGGAAACACTTAAAACGCAAAAATAAAAATTATCTACCGAATGAAGAATATTTTAAATTTATCGATTTTACAATAAATATTTTTACAGAATATTGTATATAACAACGTATTGTATACCACACAAATATTCAAATTTCACGATGAAATGTTAATTTTATAATGTCAATATTTTCTTTCATTTTCTTTTAGTAGACATTCTTTTCTTCCACATTAAAGTGTCTGTACTTATTATTTCTATACTTATCATCACTCTGAATATGGTTAACATAAACATAGAATTAGCTATTAACTTAACTAAGTTTAATTCTATTCGTCTCACAATCACTGCCGTTCACTTGAGTGAAACAGTCGGGAATTTGAAGAGGATTATTTGTAAAGTGAGGGGTAATAAAAGATAATAAATAGAGGTTGGAACGATGCGGGAACTAGGTGCCTGAGGAAAAGAAAAAGTAACTCTGCTGGGGCATATGTCGCGCAAGGCATGTCGGGAATGTCTTGCCGCACCGCACACGATGATGGCCTCCGAGGATGTCTGATAACTTCACAGCTTACTTTTCTATTCACTCGTTACTTGGTCTAATCTGTATCCTATTATAAATTTTCATTAACTTATGTCAACTAAAAAAAGTATTTATGAAGTTTTCAAGTTCATCATTATTTGGGTAGCTTTAAAAGTCTACTTGTTATTGCGCAGTTTGCTTTTACATAGAAAACGGACGGGAAACGATAAAAGTATAGTAGACATATAGAGTAGGATAGCACAGGCAAGGAAGGCTTTTGCTAAAAATAGGAATTTACTTACGGGTAATATAAGCGTGAATATTAGGAAATAGTTGCTAAAAATGTTCGCATGGTGCGTGGCTTCATGCGTGTGCGAAACGTGGACGATATGAGTTGCGGAAAGAAAAGAGTAGAAGCCTTGGAAATGTGGTACTATAGGCGAATGCTGAAAGTCAGATGGGTGGATAGGATCAAAACCGAGGAAGTTCTTAAGAGTATAGGGGAAAAGCGAACAATATGGAGGACGTTGACTACGAGAAGGGATATATTAATAGGCCACGTTTTAATACACGATGGTGTTGTAAAATTAGCATTAGAGGGAAGTGTGTGGGGTAATAGCAGAAGAGGCTAATGAGATTAGGGAGGCTGTGGGATGTGCTAGTGATGAATAAATGAAAACGCTTGCGCAAGAAGGTTGCATCAGCCTAGTGTTAGGACTGAATACCTCCACCACAACATTTCACGATTGAAATATATCAACTTATAAATTCTTCTGGTGGCAGCGAAAACGTATTTCAATATAGAGAAAGAAATTATGAAAACGAGTAAATATATCCCAGGTATTTTTCTGAAAAATTCTAATGTCAGAAAACTACGGATGTGTTTATTACAACTGTTGTCCTGATTATTTCCTATTTTGATTATTTGTCAATTAAGTATTTTAAATAGGATTTGGAAAAAAAACATTTTTTACTGATTCTAAAATGAATTGAATACACAGTAAAGCAATTTGTGACATTTTACAGATACTAAAATTCGTACCTTCCTCTGTTTTTTTTCCAAATTTTTGTAGTATCACAGCACCAAAAATACGTAACATATTTCATAGATTTACTGGTCGTAAAAGTCTTGTTTCGACCAAACTATTTATATACCAATAAATTAACTATATTTCTATGATTACTTATAATGTTTCAACGAACTTCAACAATTAAATATAATAATTATTATTTTAGGAGATATCCTTAGTTGATGTTGACTTCAGAAAAGAATAGTTTTTTCTTATTATTATATTATTTATTTTTTAACCTTTCAAAACAAGTACTTCAGACACTGGTATAAATTAAATAATTTAATTTTTCAAAGAAATAAAACCACTGTAAATAAATATAACTTTTCGTGATTTTAATTTGCAACCTACAACGTTTGCGGAGACAGTTGAGAATGTATATGTGTGGAAAACAATCAATTCTTTTTGGCCAAAGTTGTGAACTGTGGAACGCTCCAGGAGTTTTCTCTACTCAGCGTACGTTCCGTTAAATATAATAATTTTACCCCTATCAGAAAACAGTTATAATTACTGTTTACATTTAAAGGAAGACAAATCACTTTTCTTTCTATGCAACTTATAACCGAGTATATTTCAGTATCGGTGATTTAATAGTTTATTTTCTCCATTGGTTTGAAAAAATATTAATATTCGATTTATGAAATTTAAAATTGCATATAGAACTAGAGAGTTTTTGAAATAGTAGTTTTTAGCAGAATTAAATATACCTAGAAAGTTGCAATAAATTTATGTTGGAAATAAATACTATTGCATATTAATTTAAATAATACAATAAACAGTGTACGAGAATAGTAAATCAATTAACGTCTGTTTTACAATCCTTCAATCGATTAAATGTACAACAATTACAGACGAGTTACTTATTTAATTTTCAACCGACGTTTCGACACTATCGGACTTAAAGATAATTTAAACACGAAATTATTCATCGTCTAATTTTGCTCATAAAATATATAAAAATTTTCAAGGAGACACGCTAATTCCGAATACTTCTATTACAATAAATTTGAAAATGGAAAATAGAAATGAACATATTTAATGCCGTGCTGCAATTGTACAAGTGTTGTTGTGGTGTTTCAAGCACGAACTCGTGGGAGGAAACTGCACTTTTCTGATGTCTCTCGACGTTGGTGTCTACATTCCAGACATCATACCATTTCTCATAAATGACAAGCTTTGCTGCCATAATGTGTCAAAAACTTCTTTCGGAGATTTATTTTTCAATGTTACGCTTCAATTTTCCTTTCCCCAGTTCTGCATGTATTACATTACTAATTCATATTTTACGTACTTACGTCGTTTTTTCCATTTTTCGCACGCTGCTAAATCTAATGAACCTATTGCCTTACTTGAATATGCTACTTACCAAATAAATGAACTATTAATGGACTGAAATATTTTTACGTATTCATTGTTTCTGCTGATGTTATTAGTATAAAAGTTTAATACAGGAATAATTATCAGAAACAGTATGACTAAAAAATTCAGTTTTCTTAATTACTGAAGGAACGTAGAAAGACATACATTAAGATAACTTTTAACAAAATTGAATAATTAAACTTAGCAAGCCTTCAAAGTTTCTTTTTAATTAACCATTACATGTGCTGGTAGAAGCTTTCATCTTTATCATAAACAATTATCTGTAAATTATTATCACATTCGTAATGCAAAAGTCACTGACAGCATGAAGTGGGCAATTTTATTTCATTTTTTTCATAATTAACTTTTCTTTACGGACTGAATAAACATAGACTATCATCGTACTACAGCTCACGCCACAAAACTTTTGTTCAGTGCAATCATTCTTCACAATTCTTTTGAAATTAATATAAGGCACGCTGTTAGTGTTTAATACCAAGATTCTTATATTATATTCATTTTAAAGAGATGTAGTTTGTTGTGGAAGTTAGCATGTTCTCTTGTTAAATAGTTGCAGAGCGGCAAGTGAGTTAGTTGGAGGAATGATCGAGAAGTTAGGAGAAGGTATTCAGTGAGACATCATAGGCGTTCATAGCAGCCAAGTCCAATGCCAGAAGCTGCCTCTTCAGTGGTTCCAAAGACTCCGGCCAGATCTGACTACGTTCTCGGTGTTGGTAAAATACTAAATCAACCATTTATTAGATTTATTAGTTCCGCTAGTCCTCTTATGAGGAATTAGGACAAGTCAAATTGATAAATTTACAAATATAACAGAACATTAATATAATAAATACATAACTACTAATTATATCACATTACATTACAGATATAAAAAGATTAGACATTATATGTAATATAAGAATAATAATAATTATATGTCATACACACATCACTTCACAAGTATCTATCTGGCAGTTCAGATAATTGTGCAATTTCAGTTGGAAAAACATAGACGATAAATTGGCGCTCAGTATTTTCTAACGAACTAATTTTCGTTAGGCCCAGATCGATTTGCAAATTCATTAACAGAGTAATACCCGCCGTTAATAAATACTTTTGCATTTTTTAATAAATACGTTGTAAGTATTTATACTTTTGATGCTTAGAGGAAGGCAACTGAAAAGCTTTATACCATAGTAGTGTATACTATTTTCAAAATCGAAAAATAATGTTTATCCGTCCGTAAAGTCGTGTGGTTTCTGGTATTATAATCATGGAATTCCTCGTTGGTATGAAATAGATTTTCATTACGTTTTCAAATTCGATTGGCTTTGAGAGTTTCATGGTTTTGATTAATACTTTGCCAACGGCACCGGAAAACTCGTAGGTAGATTTGGCCGGAACTTTTTGAAATAATTGAAGTGCCACTTCTGGAGTTGAAGGACTTCTGCCGCTGACTGAACTCCTCGTCTCTGGGACCACCAACTGTTTCCGTCCGCTCAACAATTTAACTAACTACCTTAAATCTATTTTCATAAATTCCTATTTGTTGATCCTTCGACAACTGCTCTGGTGTTCATACCAACAACTTGATTACAACTCTTAACAACAACTATCTCATTCTTGATTACCACTTGAGCGCTCAATAACCACTTCTCAAATACAGAAACCATGCTTCTCGACAATTCCTCCATAACTCCCTTACCAAGCTCTACTCTACCACTTCCCATTTCCCGGCAAGAACTCCACGACCTTCGCAAATAGGAATTCGTCTTACATTTTAGAGTTCTCAATACGAGGCTCACATCTTGATACAAAGACGCGAAACCTTACGCTCCAGAGTTTACTGAAATTTGGTCTCAGACGTGCCAAAATGTAGTGACTTAAGCTTCCACCCAACATAAATATTTACTACTCTAAGGCCAGTGGCGGCGATACTAAAGGACCACTCCAATTGATTTTGTGAGCCCAGGCCCGATATCTGAGATTCAACGAAACATTTACTTTTGCAGCTCAAAGAATTTAAATTGACAAAATTATTCAATTACATTGAAATTATAACTCTCTAATGATTTAGTATACTACAAGATACTAATTACAAGCGGTGTATTAAATTACTTTTAATTAACAGAACAAACTTTAAGCCTCACATTTGTAGATATTGAAATAATGAATCAAGGAGTCGACTCAGGTAGCAGTGGAGGTCCCGGTTCGATTCCTGGCCCGATCGACATTTTTCTTCCGTGAATCGTTATTTCAATATCCACTATGTGAGCTCTAAGCTTTGTTCTGTTTTCTATATTTTACGGTGATAATATTAATTTACAAGGAAGTGATACCAAACATTCTATAATATAATTAATTGGAGTATGTTGGGATATTATTAACGTAGACTATACATTATTTTTTAAATAAATATCAGTACTTACACAATGCATTTTTATTTCAACATTGGCTATTTTTAAATATTAGATTATTTTCTAACCTTTTTTGTTTTAATGATCTGTAGAATTGATATATCATATCATATATAAATTAAATTGTCAAAAAACGAAGTTTTCTCTCTTCGCATGAGAATATTTGGAAAACGTTTTTTTTATTCTATTCTACAACTGGTACATATAAATATTTTATAAAAAATTACCAGTTAGACATTTTTATAGTGACAGGATATATTAGTAAGTCCCTTTCAATACCACGGGAATATAATATAATATTATATAATATAATATTTGATGCAGTACAATAATATTGTACATTAATTTTCGTTATGGTGAACATGTTTATCTGTACTTTCATTCTGAAATACTCCATTAATTTCCATTTATGTAAAGCGTACACGTTAATATAAACTTGAACAAGAAGTAGTTATTAGCTATGGTGTTTAAAAATTTATTCTTGGATATTTTTTCTTATTGATTAAAAATACTTCAAATAGATTGTATTGTTTCGTATGAAGGAAGCTGTATTTCGTATATATAGTTCTATACTATTTTGTGTAGTAACTTAGCAGTTTTTTTAAGTGATTCTTCCTAATTGTGTCAAAAAATATGATGCAACAATGACAGTGATAGGATCTTATGAAGGAAGATATTTGTATTTCTCCGTCGTCATCATTCATATGTAATAAGGACTTTTTTGAACAGATAAAGCGCAGTGTGTCTTTTCTTTGTTCTCGGAACGCATAAAAAAGCACGCAAAGGTCCACATACCTTATAAATATTTCTGCGAGTGTTACACATATTAATATCGGACATTTCCTTGAACTTTTCTTGGAAATTTAGAGTTGTTTGTGGCAGCATTCCAATTACGACTCGTCTTCTTCTGACACCAGGGTGATTTACGATTGCCGATCACCCAGAAATGCACCTAAACACAGCTTGGCTAACTTGGGTTACGGAACTGAAGGAATTTCTTCATTCTTCGCCGTTTCCACACAGAAAAACTAGGCAATATTGCATGAATTTGAAATTATGATTTCATACGAAATTGACTATGAAATATTTCATACGTAACTTCCGTTCTATAATGAAGTTAGTTTTGTATTAATAATTTATATACTGCATTGTTGCATTTAGTATTTCTGAGTGAAGCATTTTAACAGTAAATAATATTACAACATTTATGAACAAAAGTAGAAAATATCCCTCTGTCTAGTGCGTACTCCTCAGTCAATTAATTTATTGACCAGTCAGTAACCATTTGATTTAGTCTACTAAATAAATTTACCACACAGAAGTAAGGCCGTTATAAAAATACAACTCAAAATGTCATAATTCAAAGATTTATCTTTCTCTTCCTTATTTAATGCTGAAGTAATCACTACTCTGATGAGACTAAGGTCAACAACATTGGTGAGATGACTGTAATCACTGAATTTGTGGTTTACGTTCTATGATTAAGGAGTGAAAATCAGTAAAATGTTAATTTACAAATCCGGTTAAATATTTATAAAGCTAAATATATTTAAATTAACTTCCCATTTACAATCAAATTAAGTTTTATATTATATAATTATGACGTTTCGTCTATTTCTTCAGTATACAGACAAACCTAAACAAATTACTTTCGAAGCGATCTACATACAAAATAATAAAAAGCATTTTTTATTTTAAATTAACAATAGTATCAGAAGGAAGTGTGTGGGGTACGAACAGAAGAGGGAGGCGAAGGCAAAATTGGGAGGATATGGTATGTGGTACTTACGCTTAAACCTGTGATCAATTTACGCAATGTCCATTCTTCACGTATTTCCTAGAATTAGGGTGTGAATATTGTGATTAGTGAATTGATAGGTGAGACCTAGCTTAGGCTTACGGGAATGGAGTGATGTTGAATCGGTCCTTGGCGTCGACTCGGATTAATTCAGTTGGTAGAATTTCTGGTTCGGTCGACATTTTTACATTCTTGTCTTTCATCCAAAATTGACTATATGCTTTACTGAGCTTCATTTGAAGTATTTCCACATTCTTAGATTGGTATTAATTTTCAGTTTTCAATTAATTTATCATAAAATAAATAATTTAGACTTAAATTCTTAACGTAAGCAAATACAACTGAATAAATATTAGAATTCCATAAAAGGTCTAAATTGACAATTGCGTTGGAACAACAGACTTAACTTTATCACTGTAAACTTAAATTAATATTTTACTAAAATAAGTCAGGATACATAAATTATTAGGCAGTATAACCAGGCAATGTAAAAACTATTTCATATTGTATCAGAAACATCTCATTGTAAGAGTAAACGATAACTGTCAATAAAATTAAATGTCAATTATATTAATTCAAAAATTATCAAAGACTATTTTGAAATATCTTTGATATGGAACTAAAAGGGTAAGAAATACTACACAATGTTAAAGTAACACTAGATGAGTTTAGAAAATTTATTTCTGTTTTAATAAATAAACATTCTGACAAATTTTAAATTAATAAATAAATGTTTAATTTTTTAAAATTCAGCAACATCTTAATTGCATTAATGACTTTCTTCTATTTATAAAGATATATAATTATTTTCATGTTGATTTAATATATTTTAAAGAGAATGTTTACTTTGTCCTGTATCAAATTTTCCACAACTTTTTTGACCGAAATTAAGTTTACATGAAACATTATATACTTTTCCTAAGATAATTTTTGTTTACCTATTCTTAAAACTGTATATTCACTAAAAATTAAAAATTACTATTTTTGGTTAACTGGCTACATAAGGGTGATCCTGAAGCAGGCAACTCCCCTTTAATAGCATAGGAAGAGAATTGAAAAGGGGGATGCGGAAGGTAGAGCAAGGTAGCCAAGGGTTAACTAGGGCCTCCAGGCTATGGTTTAAGGATCCTACCCGGTGTTTCACCTAAAGAGATGCAGGGAAAACCCTAGAAAACCTGCATCAGGTAGGTCGGGCATTGGGTACTATTCTCACGCCCTTCCGAATGACAGGAGACGAGTCTGCTGTGGGGTCGCAGCATTCCCTTCTCCGTGTCTCCACCAGTTTCAGGAGGCAGTTGGCCGACCGATCCAATGGGGTCAGCGGACAGCTCTTGCCATATGCCCAAGGTCTTTGACCCCGGTACATATACCTCCTAAAATAGGTGAAGGTGTCTCGGCATATGAGAACTTTGATAAAAAGTACCCAGAGAGAGTGCGAGGCATTCCCGACGTGATCAGGTGAGCCCCGCAGTCACTCTGGGCTGAAGCGGCTGCGAGAAAACTCCCGCAGCGCCCTATATCTGATCAAGTTAGAAGTTTTTTTTTTTTGGGGGGGGGGGTAACAGGCTACATGAAGGGGCTTGAAAAAGGGGGGATGTGGAAGGTAGAGCAAGGTAGCCCATGGTTGACTAGGGCCCCCAGGCTATAGTGTAAGGATCCTACCCGGTGTTTCACCTAAATGTGATGCAGGGAAAAACCCTAGAAAACCTGAATCAGGTAGGTCGGGCTAGTGGGTACTACTCCTGCGCCCTTCTGATGACGGGAGACTGGATTGCTGTGGGAACGCAACAAACCCGCCTCCGTGCCTTGTTCAGTATTGAGAGGCAGTTGGCCGACTGGTCCAATAGGATCAGCGAACAACTCTTACCGTATGCCGAAGGTCTTCGACCACCGTACATACACCTCTAAAACTGCCCAAGGTCGTCTCAGCCTGCAGGAGTCTTAAATTAGCTACCTTGGCCATGGACCAAGGGGGTAGGGAAAGAGGAAAACCAGGAAGGAGGAAGTCAACCTCCCCCTGGCTCTCACTCATTTCCCAGCAGGATATCCTCCTGCTTCTATCCACTTCAAGTTTGAAGTATTTTTTTTTGGGGGGGGGGTAACAGGCTACATGAGGGTGATCCTGAAACAGGCAACTCCCCTTTAATAGCATAGGAAGGGATTTGAAAAAGGGGGGATGCGGAAGGTAGAGCAAGGTAGCCAAGGGTTAACTAGGGCCCCGGGCTATGGTTTAAGGATCCTACCCGGTGTTTCACCTAAAGAGATGCAGGGAAAACCCTAGAAAACTTGCATCAGGTAGGTCGGGCAATGGGTACTATTCTCACGCCCTTCCGAATGACGGGAGACGAGTTTGCTGTGGGGACGCAGCATTCCCTTCTCCGTCTCTTCACCAATTTCAGGAGGCAATTGGCCGACTGATCCAATGGGAAATATCCAGAGAGAGTGCGAGGCATCCCCGACATGATCAGGTAAGCCCCGCAGTCACTCTGGGCTAAAGCGTCTACGAGAAAGTCTCGCAGCGCCTCCTCATATTAGTTTGAAGTATGATGTTTAAAGGGTATATATGCGGATGAAACGTCAAATATAATGCGAGTTAGGAGAAAAACATTTTGAGTTTAAGAAAAATGTAGGTAACTGAGTTGCAATATTGACTCTGGATCTACTTTCAGAAGACAGGATTAGGAAACACAGGCTTACGTTCACCGCATTTGTAGATTTGAGAAGAGCGTTTCAGAATTATGACTGTAACAAACTATTAAGGATATTGAAGATGACTGAAATAAAATATTCAGAAAGTAGAGTCATACATAACTTCTACAGATGGCAGTTAGCAGTAATTAGAATTGGAAAGCAAGAAAAGAAACGAGTAAAACAAGGATACAGTCTGTCACCCAGGCTTTTTAACATATATAGAACAGGTGAGGAAGAATGTTAAAAATAAATATGGGTAGGGAATCAAAATGCAAGGAGAATAAATAAGATCCCCAAATTTTTCTGATGATATTGTGGTATTAAGTGAGTCAGAAGAAGACTTGAAAACCATAATAAGTGGCATCAAAATGATCCTGGAGGAAGAGTTCAAGATAAGGATTAATAGAGGGAAACCAATGAAATGGAGTGGAGTATGGGGAATGTGGAAGGGATATTTTGGTGGAAATTAAGGAATTCTGCTACTTGGAAACATAATAAATAGAGTAGTATAGCACAGGGAACGAAGGCGTTGCAAAAAAGATGAATTTCCTTACGACTAATGTAAGTATGAATATTAGGAAATCATTATTGAAAATGTTCATATGGCGAGTGGCGTTATATGGATGCGAAACGTGGAAGCTCTTGCAAATTGGTGCTGTAGAAGATTACTGAAACTCAGATGGGTGGATAAAGTAACTCACAAGGAATTTCTAAGCAGAATACCGGAGAGTGAATAATTTGGAGCAAGTTGACGAAAAGGAGGGGTAGGTTCATAGGCCACGCATGGAGACACGAGGGGCTTGTAATGTTAGCATTGGAAGAAAGTTTGGGGTAAGAACAGGGGAGGAAGGTCATGGGTGATATACTCTAAGCAGATTAGGAGGAATGTGTTATGTGGTAGCTATGAAGATATTTAAAGGCTTAACATGGAGGGTTGAATCAGACCAGATAAACAAAGGGTATTGATGATTGAACGAAACGTGTTATGAATAAATTTAAAAAAACTGATTTTGTCCGTGTATTGATGGTTTATGTAATTCTTTATAAAAACAGTCGTTAAATAATGTATTACTTATATGTTTCCTAACATTTCTGATTCATTTAAAATACTTTCCAATTATGTTGTCCCTTATTTTTTTATAGTTTCATGTTATGAGCTTTAATATTGTGTTTTCTGTCTTTATATTAGTTTTTATCTCAGTAGAAGAGTAATTGAGTTCATAAATTTATTTTAATCTAAATTTGTGGACTCAGTCATAAATGAGAAAAATTTCGCTATTTTCCCCCCAACGATCAAGGGAATAGAAGGAAATGAATCATTCGAAGAGTATAAAGAGTATTGATACGTAACCGTTTTTGTGCAAGTGTCGGTGCGTGTTACGCAGAAGCTATAATGGAGCGGTGACCTGCAGCATAGGTCGCGACCTCTCAGTGCAGTGCCTCCCTCAATTGTTCCGCATTCTCAGCCCCGTTACCAGTGTCAATATCAACGTGTCGTACGGTAAATGTCGCAATTATAGCGGTCTTTAATAGCTCACAGTCTTCGTGCACAGTGGGGCACTGTTGTCCCATTCCACAGACAGCAACTTCCAACTTTCCAAATCATCTTACGTCTTGTTTGTTAAACTGATATTTGTAATCACTGGTCGTTGCTTATTCATGAGAAATACAAATAGTTTACGTCAGATGAAATGTGGCGGTGCCGTCGTTAGTGAGTGGGAATTTTATGAAACTCGATAATGGTACCTTAACGTATCAGAATACACTCCTGATAGCTTAAGAAAATGCAGGACACTCCCAGTATGATAAGGGAGTCATGTATTTGCCTATACTAAATATCTATTTTTAATTATATACAAAATTAGAATATACAACACATAAAACTTTCAATATTTACTTCATAGAGTTAAGAATACTTAATATCTATATAAGACAAGATAATGTTCCAAATAAGTAAATTTACCAAGCATTAATTATATATCTATTATAACAGTGCTTTACTACATCCTTCAAATCATCACACTGCCAAATGAATTTTAAAGCATTCACTTAGTCAATTAAATATTAGTTTCCCCAAAAATCAACTCTTAAACTACTTTTGTACGCCGTGGAAAATTCTTAGTCTCTTCAAAACTTTACGTAACGATTTTATTACATTACCTTTATTTCTACAGAATTTAATTTTTCCCTCAATACACTAATATTTCCTGATTTTATTTAATTATTTTATGATACCTATTTCATTAATATTTTGAGCTAGTATACAATTATTTACATTCCATAGTTAGATACACTTATGCACTGGCCGGATAAAACTATTATTTTAACGTGTTAGTTAAGTTTAAATATCCCTCATTGGACTGATCACAGCCCAGGAAACATATTTTTCTATGAGCATTTTATAAATAATTTAGAATAAAATGTATTCTACTTGTTTATTCAGTAAGATAAGTGTTGTTGTTGTGGTATTCGGTCCTAAGACTGGTTTGATGAAACCCTTCATGCTAACCTATCTTGCGCAAACCTTTCCATTTCCTTATAACCACCGAAACACACATCTTTCCTAATCTGATAAGCGTATTCCATCCTTCGCCGCTCTTTTCTGTTCTTACCACACACACTTCCCTCTAATACTAACTTTACAAGACCCTCAAGTCTTAAAACGTGGCCTATTAATCTATCCTTTGTCTTAGTTAACGTCCTCCATATTGTTCGCTTTTCCCCTATTATGTTTAGAACTTCCTCGTTTGTGATTCTATCCACCCATCTGATTTTCAGCATTAGCCTATAGCACCACATTTCAAAGTTTTCCTTTCCCAACTACTATCGTCCATGTTTTGCACCCACATAACGCCACGCTCCATACGAACATTTTCAGCAACGATTTCCTAATATTCACACTTATTTACCCGTAAGTAAATGCCTCTTTTTCGCGAAAGCCTTCCTTGCCTGATCTATCCTACTCTTTATGTCTACTATACTTCTACCATCCCTACTTATTACGCTTCCCAAGTAGCATAATTCCTTAACTTTCGTCAAAATATTCCTTCCCAATCTAACACCCTTTGTTATTCCTCTGTTTCCCATACATAAATATCCAATGTATTTTTATAAAATATTAGTTGGGTGCAAGGAAAATGAATTAATTTGATTGTCATCCTTTTGTATATAGAGGGTCACATTAAATTATTGTTGGGTATACCCCGACCTATACTGATTTGTGATTAGGTTAAACTTAACCGGGATGGTGAATGAAGATAGGTTCATCGAGTCAAAAATTGGCCATTCACACTAAATATCCATTAAGCCAGGGGTATCCAACCATTTGCGTATCAAGCGCCAATTTTTGGACCGACGAGTTCAGATGCGCTACATGGTTCGGGTACATTTAATACGTCATAATTTCATGTTTAGTGGTTGATAAATAGATATCAGAATCTACTTGGCTTAGGGGACGAAAGGAAATAACTATGACACAGTTAAATTACTTAATTTACGCCATATTATTGTACCACAATCTATTAAAGTGAATAATGTTGTTCCTGCACGAAGATAACTCTGGCCTACAGTTGTTAGCACTGAGAACGAGAACTTGGAATTGTCTGTTCTCTCCGTTTTCCAAAAGAGCTGTTATAAAATTACTCTATTACTGACTTTTGGACATTGTATTTATTTATAATACATGTCTAACTGTTCAATGCTTTCCAAAAATGTAAAGGGACTTTTCGTCCGAAATACAATACGGCTCAATGATGCATTGCGCCACTTTTAATCGTCCAAAAGCACCACGTTTGGCGCATGAACCACAGTTTGGCCACCCCTGCACTAAACCTTAAATAAGTCTACCGGTGCATTAAGAGGGTGAAAAATATTACCAGAATCTTAATGCAGTTAAATATGTGAGTCAAGAATAAACACGGTACCTTAACGTATCAGAATACACTCCTGATAGCTTAAGAAAATGCAGGACACTCCCAGTATGATAAGGGAGTCATGTATTTGCCTATACTAAATTATAGATATTAAGTATTCTTAACTCTATGAAGTAAATATTGAAAGTTTTATGTGTTGTATATTCTAATTTTGTATATAATTAAAAATAGATATTTTTGAATACAAACGTTTTATTAGTTATATTTATGAACATATTTTCTCTTTAGTTATATTTCTCGTAAGTTTTGAAAGCATTTAGGCTATGTTTTATAAAATTGTAGTAACCTCAAATTATTACACATTTACATTAATTATCCTGTTTATCGATTATTTGTTCACAGATTCTATACCTGGCATGTATACAATATTATTTAGTTTACTATAGTTAGTTAACTGCGATTAGAGTAGATCCCGGTGGCTTTGATAAATGTCCTGAAAATAAATGATCCACGCTTACTAACCAATTGTTTTGATCTCTTCATTTAAAGTCACAATAACTACTATTAGCGACTACGTGATCTGTAGTTAACAGAATGAAAACACACACAACATCTATGCCCACTCCAGGATTCGAACCCAGGGTACGAGGCAGCAACGCTGACCACTACACCACAAGAGGTCGGCACAAACCACTTGTAGTCCACAACCATAAACGTCTTTAATTGAAAGAAGGAAAATAAAGTAAGCTTAAAGATGAAAAGAAAATTGTATTCTTACTTCATAATTTCTGGAATATTATGGATGTAACAGCATTAATTTTATTATTTCTACTTACACTTACAGTTCCATAATTTTTACAAAACTAAATTACTTGTTTTGTTAGTAATATTACTTACGAAACTAAGTTTATTATTAAATTTCCTTCCGCTTATTTCACAACACAGTATTAATTTACAAATGAAGTTGAAAATTTTAATATTCTGTAATTGAATTTTGTTCTTCGTTTACGTTCAATATTTTATTACCTTATTTATTATATTTGTGTGTTAAATTACTTGCAGCACTTCACGCCATCAACTACTATGGCATTGTCAGGAACTGCTATGAGTATTTCTATTTTTTAACGTATTTAGACAGCGTAGCATTGTTTCGTTGGTACTTAAACACACTTGAAATCTTCACTATTAGTGGGTTAAATTATTTTCTCTTTCTACTATCTCCTTTATAGTGTCGTTATGAAATGTTTACATTACTACGTTTTCATAACAATATTCTAAAATATTCAGAGAAGAGTGACATAACTGTCGTGATTATGTAGATGTAAAGAGGCATATCTTAACCGTGTAATAATTAAATTCGCTAATGAGCATATAGGACAATGAAGTCATTGAGATGGTAAAAATAATGACAATAATTTTCCTTACTCGTTAGTGTATAAACGGGATCTGGTGTGAGATGCTGTGACTGTCCGGAGGATGAGCAGTTAGTCTAATTACGGGGGAATTCTGTCTGGTCGCAGTAATCAAGCGTTCCATCTCAGTGTCCCGCAGCTAATTGTAGTTTTTGCCACGACACTCACAATGCGGGCCGCCCGGACATTGCGTTTCTTTCTACTCACACACACGACCAACGCAAATGTCAACTTAAGCAAGATATTAACAATATATACTCATGAGTTGGAAAAATATATAACATCCTTTATTTCACGTAAAGTAAATATTCTGATGCCACTTATGATCATTTCATCTTTCAAACTAGTTCAGACGGCATTATAGTTTAATAATTAGGATTGATATTAATCAAAATGCATGGAGAAGAAATATGAAACATAATCATATTAGGGGTGTCAGAAGACGACTTAAAAAACATAAATAATGGAATGAACGTGATCCTTGAGGAAAGATTAATATAGGTAATACCAAGGTGATGTAATTTAGCATGAAAATTAAGTGGAATAGAAAAGAATATTAGATTGGAAATAGATTTATTTGAAGGAAGCTAAGGAATTCTGCTACTTGGGCTGCATAATAACCATTACTAGGGATCGTAGAAGTATAATAGACAAAACTATATAACAGCACAGGCAAGGAAAGCTTTCGAATAAAAGAGAAATTTACTTACGGCTAATCTAAGTATAAATTTTAGGAAATCGTTGCTAAATATATTATATGATGGGGAAACTTGGATGACAGAAGTTGCAGGCAAGAAAAGATTAGAAGCTTTCGAAATGTGGTGCTACAGGAGAATGTTGAAAGTCAGACTGGAGTATAGGATAACTAACCAAGACGTTCTAAGAAGAATAAGGGAAGAGAGAACAATTTGGAGGACGTTGACTAAGACAATGGATAGATTAATTGGCCTCGTTTTGAAACATGGGGGTTATAGAATACGGTTAGTGGAATAGTGAGGATATGAGATGTTCTACCTATTCGAAATAAAAAGGCTTGCGCTGGATAAGTTAGTATGGAGGATTACATTATACCAATATTTCTATTCATTACCATTAAAACACCACACACACACACACACACACACATATATATATATATATATATATATATATATATATATATATATCTTTATGCTGAGCGATCAGTTAAAAGAGCGATTTTGTACGTCTCTTATGGATTCCCTCGTGACGCTTGTCATATTCAGCAAAACAAGATAAAGAAGGTGCAGCATATTGATGGAATACTTATTTTAATATGAATGCATAGGAGTACGAAAGATTAAAACATGTGTATTTTCCAACCTATACAGATAGGGTTGAAGAGGTGGAAAAATGCAATTGGAAGAGAGATTTATGTGATATATTTATGGGAAATTGGAATTATGTGGTGACTACTGTAAAATTGGACAAGGAGAAAGAAATTGAAAAGTTTAATTATCATTTGTAAGGAAAATGCACTAATGGTGGGCAACACATTATTTGAAAATAAAAATAAAGTTATACAAAGGTATGTAGTTCAAGTAGGGAGAGGTATCAGATCAAACTACATTTAGCACAAAAAAGTATATGAATAATGTAAAGAATGCTAAAGCTTTCCTAGTTGTTGACAATAATTGAGACGACAAACTTGTAGTTGGAGTAGTAGAAGTGTATTGAAAGATGGTTTTCGAGATGTATACTAAAGAAATTAATTTGGAGGAATTTATATGTAACCTAAATGAACATTCAACTGTCAGCATTACTGAGTGTGAATCATGGAATGATGGTGTAAATGACGGAAATCCAGATATTTTGAAATCTTCGCATTAGTCTACCAGCCACCTGCATCCCCGTTTGCGTTGCTGAAGAAGCTTCCTATGAATAGCATCCAAAATTTATGAACATGTAATTTGTTTTCACAAATAAAAGAGATTAGGATAAATTTTTCAGACAATGACTATTATCCGACATATGGTACACACATTCGTTGTCGTCAATTTATTCTCAGTATTCACGGGAAAGACACGTATTGTTTAGCCGTAATTATTTGAATTAATATTGTTGCAATGCTGGAGTCGGAAAGAATCGGTACAAGAGAAAGTTTCATAACCTAAAGGAAACCATCTGGTGTCTTGGAAAATATCCGATAGGGAAAACGAAGGTCACTTACAGTAAAACGAGAAATTTAAGCCGTCCGTAATTTTATGTGTGCATTCTTCCAAGGAGCAGAAACGTATTCACATTTTATATAGAATAAATGTTAATAACTGCACGTTTAATACTTATTACTGATTTTAAATTTAAATATTAAATATTTCACCTTTACTAACGGGTATTTGATCGAAACTAAGATTAAGTACACAAAAAAATTATAACATCTTTCACATATCAACATTCAACTTACTTAACCCCTCAAATTTCACTCTGTTAACGGATTTCTCCAAATAAATGCAGCATCATATTACACCAATGTGGCTCTTTTCAATTTGGACTTAAACCTATTTCTTTATGCAACAATCTGCTGCTTTTTATGTACACATGGAGTTCAACAATTTTGAGCAATTTCTTGAAGAGCTACTCGTTCATTGGGAATAGTTTTCACAGTCTTCTTCAGCATTTGGCACTGAAATTTCACACAATTAATTTAAATAAGTTGAAATATATTAAAATTTCGTAAGGAAAGTCTGAATGTTGCGATTATTTTGTGTGTGCGCGTAATAAGTTTTGTGAGCCTTCTTCGGAAAACGAAACAGACATTTATTCACACAGTACGCAAGAAGATAGAGTTTGAGAACCTCAATCTTTTTCATGCTTATACACATAATGGTGTAGTTACTCTATATATGAGTGACGTACAATTTACAAATTACTAACTTTTAAAATGGGATTATTCAATTTTTATCATATTTTGAGTTACAATTCTCGGCATGGCATTAAGATAAAAAACTTAAGTTCTTCATTTAATTGATTTTTACAGTATCGACCTACAGTATAAATTTCAACTTTGAGATTTAAGCCAAAGTTGGTATAAAAAGTTCTTATATATAGCAAGAAATGCTTGATTTTCCCCTGTAGGAAATACCAATATAATACTTTAATTATCGAGACACGCTAAACTAAGAAAACTATTTTGATAGCAACATAATATATTAAATAACTATTTGTGATAAATATTATTGCATTATTATGTAATGTTTGCTTCGAATGAAATACAGAAATAAAAATAAATTAAAATAACAATCATATAAAATGACATTATTTCCCTGAACTAAATTAACAGTTAACTCATAGAAGACTGTCAAATGTGTTTCAATCAATAATTAGTTTTAATGTTGATTTAACAGCCATGATATTAAATTGCGTTATTACAAGTGCGTCCTGTCATCGTGGTGAATTCCAAGCGAGTATGTTTCTACAATATATTTCTTATTGGCTCCTAAACTTTGCATTCTTTTGTAATGAACTCCTTGTTCCTGGGGGATTGTCAAGATATATGTACTTTTTTGTTTTGATGATATACGTTGTTCATTACTGACCTTCATAAGTGCATGTGGCTGTGTCTTTATTTTGAAGTGTCAATGATACAACTCCTGCAACTTGGTGAAATTTCCTTTCTGCTGACGATGATGTATTCCGACATTTTAACTCAGTTTCTGATTGCGTTATAAAAGAAAAAAATGATCTAGTTCTTTTAAATTTGTAAATCATCCAGATATGAAACGTCCCGCACTCACTCAAGTGCGACATCAACACCCTCACTGATTAAACTCCGCTGAGTCCCGTCCAGCACTTCAAGCAACATCATTGAAGCAGCGAGAAATAAATCAAACTAAGTGGGAACGAAAGTGCCCATTTAGTCAACAGGTTTCACACTTTGCCAGGAAATAAAGTTCCCTTTCGTCAATTTTTTAACGGTAATTCATTTACATTCAGTGAAAACTGACAGCGTATCAGGATTAAAAATTTAGGATAGGTCTCTAGTTGCAATCATTTTATCATTAAAACATTAAGACCGGGTTACCAAAACTGTGTTCCACGGAAAATTTTATGGGCCACTTCAATCCAGATTATTTAATTTTGTGCGATAACATGGCTAGTGAACACAAAACATTTTAATTAAAATACCGAAGTGAAATGGCTATCCAGAGAAAAAAACACTATTAAGACATTTTGAACTTAGAAATGAGTTGTTGGTCTTCTTTAAGGTACAAAATATTTCCGAACAACATTTTGTATAAGGTTTACTAAATCCTTCATGGTTGATTAAACTGACATATCTGGTAAATATTTCTACAATTTGCAATTAACTCATCATTAAAGGAGAAAGTTTTATAATTTTTAATACAAGATATAAAATTGGATGTTTTGATAAAAAAAATACAATTTTGGATATCATCAGTTGAAACTAAGGATATTAATTGGTTTCTTGTCATACATGAAAATTTGAATGAATTAAATTTAAAGTAGATGAAGTTTCCAAAATGTTATCAGAACATCTACATAACTAGAAATCAACTCTTTTGCAAACTAGTAAGGACGATTCCTGGGTCCAGAATCAATTTTTTTGTGGCAGTTAAAACTGTAGGTTTAAGTGAAAGTGACTATGGAAATATAAATGATGTAATCAGTGAAAGGAAAATACAATTATCAGTCTTTATGTGATTTCTGGCCGAGATTGTGCGAAGAGTACATTTTAAGACAAGCTGTTATTGTTTTACTTCCGTTTTCTACAACTAATTTATGCGAAGCTGGATACTCTTATTATGCTGCAATGAAGTCAAAGTGCAACGAAACAGGCCGGACACCACACCAGATATTACAATTCAATTTACAAATATTATATATATATATATATATATATATATTGCCACATCTCAAGACCTGCGACTGCAGACACGTAGACTCGGGTTCGAGTCCCAGCCGACGCAACCGTTTTAATTTGTTTAATTTATTTACATTGTTTGCCTTTAGTTTCTAGTATTTTCTGTTTCTAGAATGTTCTGCTTCTAGAATATTCCATGTATGTATAAATAGGACTGGATTCCAAATCGGAGTCAGTCTTAAGCAGTACGAGCTTTGTACAGCACTTCGCCGTTGATTAAACGCTTATAACCTCTACGTGTGTGTGTTATTGAATCTCACGATCCCTAAGAAACGTGACATTTTTGGTGGAGGCGCCGGGTACATCTAAACTTAACACACAGTGGCTCCCATTAGACCTCGACAAAGCAGGAGACTCCAAGGCTTGAATCCGGAGTACGTACCATACACAAAACCAACAAGCACTGTGATGGATCGACAGGAAAGGAGCTCACCGGCCTATGCTGCTGTTCAGCAGCAGATAAGGAACCCTGCCATCTTCACAGGAGACGCCGGACAAGACCCAGGCAGATGGCTCAAGGGCTACCAAAGGGTCGCCAAATTCAATAAGTGGGACGACACGGTTTGCCTAGCCAATGCATACTTTTATTTGGACGGAACCGCAAGACAGTGGTTCGAAAATGTTGAAGAAAAGTTGACCAGCTGGGAAACTTTCAAGGCCGAGATACAGAATGCATTCGGCGATTCTGAGCGTCATGTTCGGAAGGCCACAGAAGAGTTAAAATACAGGGCTCAGAAAAGTGGCGAGAACGCCCAGTCGTACATCCAAAACGTTCTCGCATTGTGCCGAACGGTAAACCCAAACATGGGGGAAGATGAAAAACTGGCACATCTAATGAAAGGTGTCGCGGAGGACTTATATCAGGCCCTCCTACTAAAGGACGTAAAATCGACGGACGAGTTCGTAAAGCACTGCCAGTTCATCGAGGAGATGAACCAAAAACGAATTCGACGAAGGTTCGAGAGGCTTCCCAACGTTGTGCCGATTGCCTCAGTAGGAGAGGCGAATGATTTGTCGTCTCTCGTTCGACAGATAGTAAGGGAAGAGATTCAGCGTGCTCTATCCCTTAGAAACGACGTGGCAGAACCAGAGGCCATCCGGGAGGAAGTGGAAAGCGTTTTGGCGCCAATCTCCACCCCGACGTCCTCCTGGCGAAAGGTCGTTCCGAAGCGGAAGCCGACCTATGCGAAAGTAGTTGCACGGGAGGAAGAGGCAACCTACGCCCCAAGGAAGACAGACGTCTGGAGGACACGGGATAATAGACCTGTGTGTTTCCATTGTGGCCGTCCTGGACATGTAGTTAGATACTGCAAGGACAGGAGACGTGTATTCGCTGAAGCAAGAACTAGGCGAGGACAGGATGCATTTGACCATGGACGCCAATATGACGAACCTGAACAGATGGAGTTGTTTCGATGAAGATACAGGCATTCCGCCGCAAGGAGAGGACGCTCTCCGTCACGTCGCTCCAGATCTCCATCGCCATTCGGTCGCTCTCCTAGCCGACGTAACCTGGAAAACTAGGTAACGTGACCTTCCCTGGAGGTGAGGCCGCGGAAGAAGAAAATCCTCCGTCGACGACCGTCGCCAAGATGTCTGGAAATTATATAGACGTAATGTTGGACCACAAGTCGGTACGAGCCCTAATAGATTCCGGCGCATCTTTCTCTGTTATCTCCGAGACGTTTCGACGACAGTTGAAGAAGACCAAGATCGCTGATAACAGGAATACTATTTTAAGGGTCGCGGATGGCAAATATGTGCAACCAGCCGGAATATGCACCATCAGGCTGAAAATTAATAACAGAATTCAGCCGTTGAAATTCATCGTCCTGCCGCAATGTAGCCACGACGTTATCCTCGGATGGGACTTTTTGAAGAGCTCGCAAGCCGTAATTGACTGTGGACGTTCTGAAATTCTGTTAGACGAATTACAAGCTTCCGAAGAAATAGGAAATAAGGATTCGTGGCGGTTATTTGTTCTCGACGATGTGACCATTCCTGCGTCGAGCGCTACCAAGGTTACAGTCGCGTGCCCTAAGTTAAATGGCCACGTAGATCTTATAATTGAAGCGAAGAAGAAATTATCACAAGTCATTATTCCTGCGTCGGTCATATCGTTCAAGAATGGCACTGGAGATTTATGGGTAGTTAATGGGCAGAACGAACCTCAGTTTCTTCCGAGACATATGTGCTTAGCAAGGGCTGAGCTAATAACACAACAACATCTGACTGTCATGGAAGAAAATCCACCCAGCCGCAGACTTCCTACAGTGACGAAAAACAACGAATTCGAGTTTCATAAGTTACTGGCGCCGCAGTTAACCATCGATCAGCAGACGAAATTTCTTGAATTGCTTCAGAAATATTCGACGCAGTAATCAGGGAAAAACCAACCACTGTGAAGGTACAACATAAAATCGACACAGGATGCTACTCACCTATCAGTCAGAGGGCGTACAGAGTATCACCAGCAGAACGACGCATTATTCAAGAAGAAGTGGATAAGATGCTTGGCCGAGGAATCGTCCAACCATCACAGAGCCCGTGGTCATCACCCGTCGTACAAGTCACAAAGAATGATGGAACCTGGCGATTCTGCGTCGATTAGCAAGATCACGAAGAAGGACGTTTATCCACTACCAAGAATTGACAATACTCTGGATTGTCTAAATGGGGCAAAGTTTTTCTCCAGCATGGACTTGCACTCATGGTACTGGCAGATAGAAGTGGACGAAGCCGACCGAGAGAAAACCGCTTTCATTACGCCAGACGGACTCTACGAATTCAAAGTTATACCGTTTGGGTTGTGTAATGCACCAGCAACATTCGAACGAATGATGGACAACTTGCTGCGCCACTTGAAATGGACTATGTGCCTTTGCTATTTGGACGACATAATAGTTTTCTCGGAAACGTTCAACGAACATCTGCATAGACTGCGAACTGTTCTCGAGTGTCTGAGTACAGCAGGGCTGAGACTGAATCCAAAGAAGTGCCTATTCGGTGCAAAGGAAATAAAGATCCTTGGCCATCTAGTCTCACGGGAAGGCGTACGACCAGACCAGTCAGGTCGATAACAAACTTTCCCCGGCCGAAGAGTGAGATCCTAGATTGTCTTAACTCTTTGACTAATATTTCTGTGGAACAGAGAAAGGATCCGAAGCTGAATGAGATTATACAAGCTTTGAACTCTTCCCAAGGTGTGAAAGGGGACTACGAAATAATTAATGACGGACTACACAAGAAGAATTACGACTTGGAAGAAGATCGTTGGTAGTCATCCCCAAGCAACTGCGTCTATAAATTCTGCGGGAGTTCCACGACGCACCCACCGCTGGTTATCTAGGAGTCGTCAGGACCTATGACAGAACCGTTGGCGATTTTATTGGCCGCCACAACTTAAGGACGTCAGAAACTATGTAAGCCACTGCAGAGAGTGTCAGAGAAGAAAGACGATTCCCCAACGACCACCTGGGCGACTACTGCCGATTCCTCCGGCCGACGCACCATTTCAACGCATTGGAATTGACCTGCTCGGAAGATTTTCAACATCATCCCGGGGAAACAAGTGGATTATTGTCTGCACCGATTACTTAACTCGATTTGCCGTCACAAAAGCCGTAGCATTGGCGGAAGCTTCCGAGATCGCCACCTACGTCGTCGAAGAAATAATACTTAGGCATGGAGCTCCAAGAACCATAATCACAGACCGGGGGACGGTATTTCAGTCTAGACTAAGACGAAGACGTAGGAATGACGACTGCCAGCCCAAGAACAGGAAGAACTGGACTTACTTACGTCGGGCCAACGACGAGATCCAGCTCAGAACTAACAGCGAGACATGAGAGGGAGCAATGCAGTGATGGCAGAGCGGTAGCGAGCCGGATTGCAGATACGTAGACTCGGGTTCGAGTCCCAGCCGTCGCAACCATTTTTATTTGTTTAATTTATTTACATTGTTTGCCTTTAGTTTCTAGTATTTTCTGTTTCTAGAATGTTCTGCTTCTAGAATATTCCATGTATGTATAAATAGGACTGGATTCCAAATCGGAGTCAGTCTTAATCAGTACAGCACTTTGCCGTTGATTAAACGTTTATAACCTCTACGTGTGTGTGTTATTGAATCTCACGATCCCTAAGAAACGTGACAATATATATAGTCTCATCAACAAAGTAGACTTTAGCGACTTATACGAAATTACAAATACCATTACATTTTGATCTTTAATTTAACAATTTTATACATTTTAACTTGACGTTTATGTTTTCAATGCAAAACTTAAATATACATAATGATATGTAATAAAAAGTTTACAATTTATTGTACAATTCAGGTTTTTTTTAAGAATTTTATTAAATTTGTCTGTGCATTTTTCCCTTTTGCAAACTGGTTGAAATCATTTTCTTTTAAAGTTTATTTCCTCTCATCATCAAATTTCGGACAGTTCTTCAACAGGTTATGAACTGAAATCTGGATATTGCACTGATCACAAATCGTTGGGGGTCTTTTATATAATGTAAAGATGTGTAATTTTTGTATGTCCAGTTCTTACTCTCGATAAGTTTATTTGGTCTCTTCTCTTGACTTTTTTGTTTTGTTTTAGTGCGTAGAAGTCCTTTGTTTCATAATGGATCTTGCTGACTTTAAATGACTTCCATATTGTATTCCATGAAAGGGACATACATATTGCAGGATTGATTCCTGGGGAGGATTACATTTCTAATTATTAGGTTGGGGGAGAGTAATGCTTTCAATGCGTATTACAAATATTGCGTCTGATATCAACAGTATAACAATTCAAGGACCCAAATCATCAAAGTCACTAAATACTTTATTTATTTATATTATATTTCATTTCTACGTTTAAAAATAATTACTAAATTAAATTTGGTTTACTTTTTACGACTAGGAATCATCCATCTTAAAAATAAGCCAAGTGTTCCGTTAGAATGTCCGATTTTACTAAGTGTTCCATTGAAGAAAAAATTTGGGTAACCCTGCTTTATGAACATGTCAAGCTTCACAATTACGCCACTTGGAGAGTTTTCAATACTAAATCCCAAACCTTGAGAATTATTTGTGGCGCAAGGCCTAGTGCTTGACCTTCACAGTTACAGTCGCAGAGATAACTCGACGCTTCCTTATCTGTATAGTAGTGTGAGCAGCCATCACGTCGCATCACAGTCACTTGCTCACTTCTACAACGATGGGACGTCTGAAAGGAATTTCAACTCTGCTGTCGCCTGATCTTTTGCATGTGCTTGCTTCAATGGGTCATGGAGATGAGATTGGTGAGTGCTTACTGTCACCTACCAGCAATTCTCTTTGCCTTACGTTATAGGCTGAGAGAAACGTCATTAACGTATCCGATACAATTCAACCAGCGGCATACATATCTATATTTATTTTTGCCACAACATACGAAATAATTTATATTAAAATGACATATTCTTCCCGAATATGTCAAGTGTGTCATTCAACTTTGCTACATTACATAATATCAGAAATTCTACCAAAATAACAAAAAAAAAATATCAACTTAGAGATTTGCCTTTCGACATAGGTTTTAATTAACGTCAATTAATAATTTAGTTAATTGGCCTGATGAATCAAACAAAATAAACGGTAAAATTTTTCTTCTACCTATTGGTAGAAAATTGGAGTAACATTAACAATTTCAATGGTCCCAACAATTACTTATTCCTGTTGATTTTGCAAAATTTTACAAATGACGATCACTTCACACCCACCCTTAGAAATGATAGTCACCAGTACAGTGTTTGTATCATAGTTGCAAGGAACAAATGATTGTATAGGATTGTATTAAATATGAACGCGGGATATCCATACAAACATTTAATTTTACTTATTGGATTGTACTGTTTATAATTTATTGCATTTATTTATTTACATAAGTTTCTCAGAAGAGTATAAATTTGTGATTATATATATATGCTTATTGTTTCTTTTTGAGACAAAAATAATTTTGATATATTGAATTCCTTTTAAAAAATTATGAAAAAGAATATAAATAATTTTTATTGTCTTTTGATCATGATAAAAGTTTTCTAGTAGCTTTCGGCATCTCATAACCCATGAACATCAACAACTTCAACAGAAATGATGTAAACAATTCTACAAAGTAAATACATTTACAAGTATGTACAATATTCAATAGTAGTTTTTTATTAGGGTATATACCTTAATTTTCGACTAAAACATAAAAACAGTTGTCATTTATCCTCACAGTGTACTTGGTGTTGTTCTGTTAAATGCTTACGTCAGGTTTCAAGGTCGTCGAGTCAACTGACAGAGTGCGTAAACACTAATTCTAACCAGTGACATCTATTACAATTAATTCCATAATGCACGATTACATAATTCATCCTAAATGTAATTTTACACTCTATGATAACAATAATGAGAACAATACAATTGAATTATTTATTTTATTAAATTAAATCATTGTAGTAATTTTCATTTATTTGTAACATAATTGTAATTATTGCTTTTTTCTATTGCTACATTTCTAATTTTATCTATATTTTCTTTATTTAGATTAATATAAATGGATTCAGCAAATATGAGTTTACATCTTAAGTCAATTGTATGTAACAAAAATTGAACAAAAATGAATGGTTATACGTTTAAACATCAGTTGACAGGACTTTTCTTCCTTGGTATTAAAGTTTGAATATGATTATAAATTCATGTTTAGTAGTGTACCAATGTAATGTATTGTACAGTGTTTACAAGGAATTTTGTGAATTATATTCATAATATTCTGTGCATCAATTCTCCTTTTAACTTAGTTAATGACTTTCTATATAATTCGTAGGTTTCATTGTTATTAAAAATTATCTACTTCATGTATTTTAAGTTTATAATTTTATATATTAAATTAACATAAGCCATCTTATTTAATCATGTTTTTCGTAATATTCATAATATCAGAATTAATTTGCGTGTTTTCATTATTCTGTTTGTCTTTCTAGGGTTAAAAAGGTGTTGGATACTAATTTGGGAAGGTTTTTCTTCAGTGTCATGTTTTATTTAATTCACATTGTAACTATTACATTTCGGAACCTCTGGTTTACACATAATTGTATTGTTATAATACTTATTATTATTGGTATATAATGTCAAAAAATTATTTTTGTTTCTAAATTATAGTTTCATATTAAAATCGTTTTTAAGAAATTAATTATATCTTAATTGTAACATGCGTTAAGTACTTAATGTCAGTTAATTCAATGGCTTTAAAAATTGAATTATTTGCTTAGCTGAGAATTATAAATGTAGGATGATTTGAATATATATGAAAATATTTTTGATGCTATAGGATTAAGAAATCAGCAGTAAAAAACTTATAATTTTTCTTAATTATTATTAAATATAAATATTCATTTTTGTAGTTCTCTTCTTTTCATTTCCTTCGGATAACTGCGGTAGGAAACTTCGGTATCGAGGTTCGTGCAAGTGAATATTGCAAACAAGAGGTGTCTTTGACAAGATAGGAAATATAAGACGTGAAGCCGTTATCAACTGTATAATATTTACTTTTGTTTGAACATAAATGCAAATATGAAGTACAAACAATTTTTTTTAAAGGGAGAACATTAAACGAATTTTAATCAAATATTTTTTTACAGAAATAGAATTTATCCGTTTGCGATTTTCATCAGAGGATAAAATACAGAAGCAGGATGGGTCTTCACACTCTGCCCACCTTAGTAAAAGATCGATCGTACATTATAAAGTTTGCTTAATCTGAAAAATATGAATCTTAGTTCGGTTCACACAAATGTAATAAGTAATTTCTCCTTTCACCACTTGGTTAGAGCACATATATGTACAAAAGCAATATATTGAAATAATCCGTTGCCATGAAGTATCTCTTAACAATTTGTTAATGATTAAACGCTCTAAAGATTGGCGTTTACACATGAAGAAAATAATTATTTATCAGTAGCGTCCTTTCACACTTCCAATTTAGGTATTTCCTCAAGTCCAATTTAGTTTCATTTGTGTGAAGACTTAATTTTCCGTGTTAGGAATCTCGTTTTGCACAATTTTATTACACTGTATCGTGGTATTTTTATAATAAAAAGAATAATAAAGGTATATATACGTTAGAGATATTGATTTCGACGTAAACCCGTTGATCAGCGGTAGCAGAAGACGATGCTCAGCGGCAAGCAAAGACTCGGTGTTAAAAGCCACCCTCGATGTCTACCACGACAAGATTCGCCGGCCAGGTCAAAACCAAGGTATGGTTCTGTAGGAGTCGCTGTCGTAGCATGAACGTGTCACCAGCCGTCGGTTCACACTTCACGGAATGAACGAAGCACACCACAATATTAGCTGTAGGTTGTTTCGTCGTAATATTCAAATGTTCGGAATACTGTGCCGATGTACAAACCATTAAGTAAATGCGTAATACCCCGGACAAATACTAAGGTTGAATTCGTTGTGTGAATGAATTTCCAAAATCACTTATATTGTTTTAAAGTCCTGATATCACGTGGCTTGTATAAGGTTATACCTGGCCGTGATAAGTTCGAAGTACCAATTCGTTGTAAGATTCTGACAAAATTAAAATCCAGAACACCTATAAAAATACGGCCGATCACGGCCAGTCGCAGGAGCGAAAAAATGCAATTCCTCTTATGGAATATACTCTCCAAGCGTGTGTCATGGGAAGGGATGATGTCAAACGTACAACACTGCTGCGATCTATACTTGCGTAGGGAAAAACTGCTTATTTCGAAAAGTATAAAACGTGTATCGAAAATTATAAATAACTGTCGTTTGTAAAACTGGAAAACCTGAATTTTTTCCGATTTTAAGTTGTGTTTATTTAAAATTAGACTGTAAATTTAGAACTTTTAGACTGTCTGGCATCACTATTGACATCATCTCTGCGGGCTAGATATCACGTAACAATAGTGTTTGTGGAGGATGATACGCAGGTTTACAACTTGCTCGTCCCATTGTCCCGACAATGTGTAAGGTAAAAAATCTGACCACAAATTAATGCGGTGGGTTCAAATACTGTTAGAGATGTCAAAAAACTTGAATTGTGACCCAAATTTAAATGTAAACCAAATTTAAAAATTATATTTTACCTGAAAGTTGTATGATTTTAAGTTACAATTTAGACGCAGTTCTTTTGGATATGCTATTAGTATGACATCAACTTTAAAGTAATTTAAATAAATTTTAATTTCGAAGTTATTATTGTAAGACAATTAAAATGGATTATTAGATGTAATTTAATGTGTTAGAATTTTAACTATGAAAATAAAAATTATGCAACTCCAGGTTTAATTAAATTTTAATTGTTTTTCTAAACATACTTTTAAATCAGTGATTATTAAATATTGTCTTATTGTGTAGTGTTATTAAGTCCTTATTTAACAATATTATTTAATTAAACTGACAAAGAATGGTAAATAAGAAAACAAAAATTGTTTGAAAATACAGGAAAAAAATAAGGAAATCAGTAAAGAAATATGGAAATTTTTCCAAATATAGAACAGGCGGTTACATTTTATGTTTTCAAACTACATTTGTTTTTGTTATTGATCATAATTAAGTGTTATAAACATAAATGTTACTCTGTTTAATTCTGGCAATCAGATCATCTAGTGTATATTTCACAATTATTTTCTGTTTCGATGTTTTGTGTATTATGCGGTTGAGTACGATACCAGAAATTTTTATACTTAGGGAACTTCTCATTGGTAAACCAAAAATTCATATTTATAAAATTAATTTAAGCACCTCTAATTCAGGGTTTGCAGAACCCCGGTTGAAAAAGTACCACGCTAGGAAGTGTGTTTCGTCTTTTTCTTATACAACAAAATCTGGTTTTTAATAAACTATACATGTGTATATTCTTAGTGTGTAAAGAAATAAGCCTTATAATTGACCAGTATTTCTTCAGAATCAAGTTTATAGTTTTTAGTAATTTTTTAATATTTTTAGCATAATAGATATTCTCACTATAATAAGTTTTCAAATAATTGTTTAAAAATTTAGTTTAAATTATAGAAGCAACTACAACTTCAAACCACTATAAGTCTAACATAATATCAACATCTCGTGTACTTATTAAACACTTTCACCAATTTTCTAATCAATAAATTTTCATTTTAGTAATGTTTTTTATATTTTTTTCATGCCATGTCGAGTTGAGTTGCACTACAATTGTATTACTGTCCAAGAATGTTTCATAATATAATAAGAATTTTATAGTTTTGGGAACTATATGATTATAATAAAGCATATAAAATTTAAATGTAATGAAACAATTCGATGTAGATAAATTTTTATATACTATGAAATCTACAAATCATAAAAATTAACCAAGTTAAAAGACAAAATTGGTATACAGAATACTATTAATGGAGTACAAAATATTCCTTGGAAAAACTGTACCAAACGTTGTATTTAGTTTTATTGTTGTTTTCATTAGATCTCTTTTGAGGAAATAGGATACGTCATACCTTACATTAAATACTTTTAAGATCAAAATAAGGTACTAAATTAAATAATCTTGAAATAAATACCTAAAATAATTAGTATATAGTTTAAAGTCATTACAAACACCACACGCACACTAGAGAGCACAAAACACAAACACACGCGTAAGCAATGAAGTTTTCACCACAGAACATGGGAAGGGGCGCGGTGGCCTCTCCCCACTCCAATACCCCCATAAAGGGAATCGCTCAGTTTTTAATTAGACAAACGTGTATAGTTTCCAATTCACGTTATTCATTATTGTCTCCCATCGATTATTACAGTTTTTAACTGGTCCGCTTTCGTTTACTTAGTGCGTGCTCAAAAGGAAAGCAATTGAAACATGGCATGCTACGTCTCATTCGGTTGCTGCACAAAGGAATGGGACAAAACAGTTATTCCTCGCATAGCTCTTCACACTTAATTATTCATCAATGTAAAGGCCTATTTATTTGATGAAAGTGATTAATATATTATTTGACATACTCAATTCATATTCATATTAGTAAGTAAATTTCCTTCTCTGCGAAAGCGTTCGTTGTCTGTGATAACCTACTCTATTTATTACTCTGCCCAAGTAACAGAATTCCTTACCTTCCTCAAAAAATCCCTTCCCAATCTAACACCGTTTGTTATTCCACTGTTTCACTTGATTTTACCTCTATTAATCCTCATGTTGTTCTCATCCTCCAGGGTCACGTTCATGCCATTTATTATGTTTTCCAAGTCTTCTTCTGACTCCCCTAATACTAAAATATCATGTGCAAACATTACGGTTTTTATTTATTTTCCTGGCAGTTTATTCCTTTTTTGTATTCATTTTTAACTTTCTTCTTCGTGTGTTCTATAATACGTCGAACAGCATGGGCGACACACTGCATCCTTGCCTTATTCCTTTCTTGCCCTTCAATTCTAATTACTTCTGTCATCTGTAGAAATTGTGGATAACTCTTGTTCGTCGATATATTATTCCTGTCGTATTCAAAACCCTTAGTAGCGTGTTCGAGTTCATATTATCAATGGCTTTATCTAAATCTACAAATGCCATGAACATAGTCCTGTTCTTTTTTGTCTTCTAAAGTTAGGCGCAGGGTCAATATTGCTACTCTTCATAAAGCCAAAGTGAACTTCTCGTAATAAGCATTTTATTTTACCTTCGATTCCCAATTCCTCTGTATACTGTATTGCATTTATGAGATACTCAACGTAAGATATTTTCGTATATATATCGATAAATGAATGGGGTATAATATAAATTAATAATAAAATAGGAACTGTCTATATTAGTAGACAATTACATTACAATGAAATTATTTATATCATATCTCCTACCAATTACTTTTTAAAGTGATGTATTTTCTTGAATTACACTATTCATAGTAAGAAAACTAAAAATGATGGTGAAATGTGAAGCCTGTTTGGAAGCTATTGAGAAAAACGTCATTTGTGATAATATATATATATATATAAATTCGAGTGGGAACTACGCCATACGGAGTCTCGCATCCAAGCTTTCACCTCCTTTTATCTTTCCAATCTTCATCTCGAATACGTCTGTCCTCCATTGCATCATTCCTTCATTCCATGTAACTTTAATTCTACCTTTTTCTTTGGTTTTGGGGGTTTCCAGTGAAATATTCTTAATGGCCACCGTTCCTCTGGCATTCGTCTCAAATTCAACCTCTTACCTTCTATTGTATCTAAGATATTTAATGATGTAACCTCCATTACTTCCCGAATGTATTAATTTCTTATCCTTTCTGTTCTTGTCATACCACAGATGCTGAAAAAATATTTAGTTGCAAAAAGAAATGAACTCACAACAGACTCTTCGGTTTATATGATCCTATTTGATAAAACAAGACTAATCACTTTTCAGAAGAATAAACTCATTATACGTCACTTATCAAGGAAATTGGACAGATTTACTTGAAAATTCGAATGCATCATCATGCGAGAACTCTTAATGACGAAGTGCACAGAGAACGAATTGGAGCAAGAAATAATAAAATCGTTATATTCAACGGACAATAATTTAATTCTGGTTCGGAATTGTTTCGTAATTCGTATTAGCCACATAAATGTATTACCAAATAATGTAAATATGTGAATTATTTCAAAAAAGAAGTGATGCATTATTTATTTTTGCCCATAAACGTAGAAAAATCTTCGCTTGCAGCACAGCAGTGGCTAGCGTTTTGCGGGTATTGGAGCGGGGCTGGGGGACGCTTTCAGTCGATGGAATGTGTCAATGTCCCTTGCATTACCTACCCTACTCTACACTCAAAAAATTCCCCACCCTGTACAAGACACACAAATAAATTTATAACTAAACTCAGATTTACATTAACCAGAATAGATTAGAAATAGACACCAATTACAATGATGTTATAAATAAATTAAATAATGTGCTACATTAAATAAATTATATTTTCTCCTTATTGTTATTTTTAGACTATAAAATTACATTTACTATGAAAGATATAATCATGAATTATCGAATGATTGTAATAGATAGCTCAGGAAGTTTTACTGTTTACGCACGCTCAGTTAGTTGACTCGACGAACTGAAACCTCACGTATGCATATAACAGAACAACTCCGAGTACGGATAAATCACAACTAATTTTATATTTTAGTTACAAATTAAGATATCAAATTGAGTAATTATACTGAATATTCTTCACGTTTCTAAATGTAAGATCGTTGATTGAAATTGTCATATTACAGTTCCTCTTAAAGTTGTAGAAGATTTTACACATCTGACGCCAAAAGCTACTGCTTTTACAATAGAATAACATTAAAAATTATTTTATCTAAGCGACCACTAATTGGTTGTCGTGTACCTACTCATCAAATTACATCGGTATCAATATTTTAGTATAAATTTGTTATAATTTTTCCTTCACCATCTGATTAACCTATTTCATTAAACTAAATAAATTCGTTCTGTCTCCATGGAAATCTAATAAGTAATGTTCATAGCCGGAGTGAGAAAAGATGACCAGTAAGAGATTGTCTCGGGATCGTACCAGTATCTATAGAAACGTTGTTTGCTAAAGTATAATGATTGTGTGTTAAATATATTTTTATTTACAAAAATTCATGAATTAATAAATCACATTAAAAATACTTCTTTTTCGGGAAAGTGGGTGGGGTTTTCATAGGCTACATAAATAGGCTGTGATCTTAAAACAGGCAACATCCCTTTAATAGCAGAATAACACGAGATGTGTCTGATGTTGGATCGCAGCATTCTCTTTTCCACCATCAGTTTTAGGAGGCAGTTGGCCGACTGTACCAATGCGATCAATACAATAAGCTGAAGGTATGCGACCCCAGTCCATACAATTCCTAAAATAAATTAAAGTGACTCGACATGTAAGAACCCAGAAAAATAATAGAGCAGGAGGCATCCCCAAAGGTAAGCCCAAAATCACTCTGGGGAGAATACCTGCATTGTCTGTTATCGAAACGTCGTTTAATTACTGCAATCTTATCCAGTAGTAATATCGAGAAAATTTTAATCTACATTCACATTATGTTCCATTATCATAAAAAAATGGTCATAATGGGTCTGCAGGACTTACCAATTATTTTAGTAATTTTTAGGCAACAAATCGTGGGATAATTTGATCTATTTATCGTTTCGTTTTGTCAGCACTTTTGTATCTGCGAATTAATACTGATAGAGGGATATCTCTAATTTTATAGCACTTAATTATAATATTATGGAAAGCATATTACGTAATCGATCGTAAACTGTCGCTGTTGTGAAAGCAAAGTCTGTATCAGTTATGCAACACTATATGGGAGATACGTTATCAAACCAAAGATAATTTATTATCGGGATCATTTTCCCATTTATTGACTTACCATCACCGCGAAACTAATATGCATCACGAGTTTGCAGTTTTCGTAATGACACTAATGTTGCAATATTTTTAATTTATTACTGTTTTACAGGTTGGCCATTAGGCAGTTGCTCGCGGCTTTTCGTGGGAACTATTGCTAAAGATGTCATAGTTTTTTCCGCCCTACAATTATCCTGATCGCGTGTGTTTTCAGTTTGCATGGTGACGTTGAATTCTTCGAGGAATAAAATAAGTGAAGGTATAGAATTATAAACGATATTGGCTTGGAAACTCTGACCACAAAATCTATTCTCTTAACTTATTCACTGATCTTATTTTGCGAAGTCAATTTTGTTCTTGAAGCATACTCTTACGTATTACAGTAGTTTACAACCAAAACGGTTGGTACGAGAGCAAAATCCGTCAGGAAACAAACCGTCTAGAGGATCATTTATTCCTGTTCCAATGGAATAAATCATTGGGTATTAATATTCGGTGCGACAGTCGAATGTGCACATTACTTACTCAATTTCAAAAAACTAATTAACATGTTGTTGGATACATATTGACTTCTAATAGCGGTTCAATTTATGTAGAGCAGGCAAACTACAAATTCAATAATATGGCGTCTGACATATTTTAATGTGTATACAGTATTTATTTTATATTCATAATGTAGACGGCTCAGAAACTAGACCACAGCTTTCCAATCGGACGCCATTTAGCTTCTTTTTTTATTGGTTAACAGGATACATGATAGTAATCCTGGAACAGGCAACTCCCCGTTGATGGGAATTGAAAAGGGGGCATGTGGATGGCAGAACAAGATCACCAAGGGTTGCTATGTGTCCCAGGGCTATATTTTAAGGATCCTAATTAGTCTTTCACCTAAAGTGATGCAGAGAAAACCCTATAAAACCTGCATCAAGTAGGTCTCACACCCTACCGAATGACGGGAGACGAGTTTGCTGTGGAGTCGCAGCATTCCCTTCTCCATGTCTCCACCAGTTTTAGGTGGCAGTTAGCCGACTTATCCAATGGGATCAGCGGACAACTCTTGCCATATGCCCAAGGTCTTCGAGCCCAGTACATATACCTCCTAAAATAGGTGAAGGTGTTTCAGCATGTGAGAACTTTGATAAAGCGTTGATGATCTGCCGATTTAAATTATTCCCAAAAATAATAAGTGACATGAGTTACAAAAACTTTCGAAAGTTTGTAACTTTGATGGACAAATTGTGTATTCATTTTCTGAAATTTCACTTCATCAGGAACTGTTTCCACGTGACAATCCCACTCTTATTCGACGACGATCTCCATTTACGGGTGTTGCGGCGGGAGACTAAGTTTACTTCGCAAGCCTATGCTCTATTAAAAACCCCTCATACTCTTACTTTAAATTTTCAGTCTGTTAAGCCAAAAAAGTACAAAATTTCCTCCACTCGAATTTAGTAGTCGTCTGCCGCTCAGGTTGGGCTCCCCAACTTTCTGTAGTTTTCCATCACCTTTCTGGACAATGGGCCTCACTTCATCGCGCTCGCCATCACTAACACTTGCAGCAATGCAACTCGAAGAAATACAAGTTCAATGAATTACAATAATAATAGTCATAATAATACTTTCAAATTAAAATTAATTAAAAAATAGGAGAAATGAACTTTAACGAATTTAAGTCATGAAAAAGAGATTCTTCCACCTTGCTAAACGGCATAAAAGTATAAACTCCATAAAAATTTATTTATTTTGTTCTGATGCCCGCATAATATAGCACATAAAATACTTAAAATTATTGTTAGCACAGTTTATAATTAGTAATCGTTTACATGAATTCATTCGCTTTTATTTTAGTAACCAGCCGTTTAAGATTAACAACTTGGATCTAACAATGTCAAACACTATCGTATCTCAGGTTCCGAGAGTTCTAATTATATTTGAAGCTGACAATCTTTCAGTTTAAAGTTGCTGATACCATACATTATTGCTAAATAAAGTTACCAACTTAAACTGAGTTCGATTTGTGTCAGGAAAACGTGATCACATTTCTCGCCAAGGATTATTACAGGAAGGACATGGTCACGGACAAATGAGTAGTGACGTCAACGTTCAGAGAACGATGCACAATGTTGCTGCAGTTTTTAAAATAAACTTCTTTAATTAATAGATGATAAATATAAATAAACCATAAGATAAAATGCAGAAGTATATAGTTAAATGTTGAAATTACATCTTTTATTAGACTTCAAAACTACATGCTTCATTGAATTGAGATCTAATGAACAAAACACTACTCAAGTTTCTTACATGTACTGTTAAACACTAAAATAAAATTAAAGTATGTTAGACACATGTACTATTAGCAAACGTATTACACAATTTCTATGAATAATTAATTTCCATTGTGTGTCATGTTTAAATCCACTCTTCGGATTTTTTTCCACCCGGCTGTATATGTTTCAGCGTTCTCTATCCTTAGAGTTTATGATCGCCTTCCATTCTGACCTAGTCCGGCCCTCTAATAATACATTAGAAAATATTGTTTCGTTTTTCACTCCGAGACACACGAGTTCCTCTGGATTATTCCTTGACAAAAGTCAAACAATCCCTAAAATCTTTATGCTTACTTAAACTTTTCAAGAGAATTAAACATTTAAACTCCCCTTTAAAACACATTTATTGGTTTATGAATAATAAATTAAGCGTTTGAGCTTTAAGTTATTAGGCTCACCAAATACATTCATATTTCGAACGGAAATTTATTACTATTTGATTTGAAATAAGAAAGGTGACTTCGAATTCCAAATTGCAATCCTCTTCATGTAATTATAATTTATTTAATTAAGTTATATATATATATATATCTTAATGTCGGGCCTCACAAGTAAACAAAAAGTTAATATTATATTATTATACTTTTGGTAACAAGATTAGTTACGAAATACAACTCGCATATATGAATTCTGTCAGTTATTTAAAAATTAAAGTTAAGTTGAAAAAATATATTAACTTTAAAGTAGACAAGAACTCTCATTTCTCAAGACAATAAACACAACGTTTCGTACCTTTCCTTGGACATCTTCAGGTAAAATGATACATGATAGGATTTCTTCTGAATGGAAGAAAATAAATTTATTTTAATTACAGAAACGAGGTTGAAAAGAAAATATCTGGTATCCTGATAGCGTCAGTTGTAACTGAATCCATTGTTTACATATAGACAGTGAAAAGATATCCACTCCTTTTTGACGGCCTGCCAAACATTTAATAACATTTGAGCGCGACCCTATTTAAAATTATTGTTGGAGGCATAAAGTAAATTTAAAATGAAGTAACTTGTTCATGATTGCTTGTCAAGGCAAAAAGTCTATGAATAACCTCGTCGCATCTGTTCTGGGAGAAGAGGAAATGCGGTTTTGATGTAATAACAGAGGTTCCTCTATACCGATAGCCAGCTTTGTGATTTAGTCTTTATGCGAACTCCTCCTTAACGAAGATTTAACTTGGGACGGCTAGACCACAAACCCTTTCGCAGAAAAAGAGAAATACGTTCAGCTGCACCTGAATATTCAGCCACCCACCAAGATCAAATACTCGCAAATCAGGCCTCCAAACAAAAGATTAAAAATAAATTTGCTAAAAAAAATTGAAACTATATCTACGCAACTTTACTGAAGTTAAAATGATCAATTCTTGTAGTGGTATCAATAATAATTTACTTTTAAATATAAACCTTGATTAAAACAATTTTAGAATTTTAAAGACACAGGAAACCCTTTTTATTTTAAGGTTCTGAATAGTTCTTATTAATTTATTATTATGGTCTGTTTATCTCCATCAAAGAAAAAATCAAAACTTGCTAAAAGTTAATTTCAGTTTGCAATTCATAATTATCCTTCAAAGCACGTATATTTACTTGTGAATTAGTAACATTCATTCTTCTCAAATTTGGCACTTCATCGTGTAAATTTGTTCATAATATTACTAGAAAAATTTATAAAATGTAAAGTAAAACATGTTAAAAACAATAAAATTTCCAGTTTCCTAATTAATAGAAATGAAATTGCAAATGCATGTAAATTTTGTCCTCGATGCCACTGTGGAGGAGGTTTGTAAATATTAATAAGAAAACAATAGAAATCTTAATAAAAAGGTAAAAGTTATTTATTATATTAAAAATTTAACAATTGTTGGTTAAAAATAAATTAAATAAAAAGTAATTAATTGAATTACAAAAAAAATAAGTAATTTAAATTGCTATTTTCTAAGTTCAATTGAGAGAAATAATTTTATCTAAGGATCCAGTGGAGATAAAAGCAAAACTTGGCTTTGAATTTTTTAATTAACCCTCAAACGTGAATTTTTGCATCACAGCACAGCTCTGTTATAAATCAGTCCTGGATATCGTCGGTGCTCGTCAGCTGCGGTCGCCGGACACAGTTACTCGTTGTCTCATATGTCCACAATCAGCCTTGTGGATGAAAAGAATCTCGAGGCAATTTCCTAATACTTATAAATGCAGAAGACTCGATACTTTGAACGTAGCGAAAATCTCAAAAAAAAATTCCAATAATAAGGAGTACTCGAAAATCTTCTCAGTTCTGTCTCTTATAATATTGCTCCACCTTTGTCTGTCTGGCGCGGTTTTCCTTCTTCGCTAGTTCGTGGGGACCTTGAATGTTGGATGTCCAGGTTGTGAAAGTGTACCGGAATCTTTTGGCATGAAAACGGTGGCTAGCGGGACCAATTATTTTCATTTCCGCTGGCGATTTTGTGTCGTACCCTTTCCATTCCCTTTTCCTTCCTAATTATTGTAGCAAGGGATGTGCAGTTGCTCTTGATTTACAAGTGTCACATTCTTTTACGCCTCCAAGGCTGCCCTTTCAGTCTTCTTTCCAAAAATATTTCAGCTTATGGCAGTTATGGTACCGGAAACTCACACCACCAAGGGCAGTTACAACCAAGATATGGTTTCACAATGCATAACAACAACGTATTGTATTAAAATAACACAAAAGTAATTATAAAATTATAAATCATAATGTTCAAATAATCCACTGGTAAATTCATTGTTTAAACCCAACGTTCAGTGAAATTCACTGCGTCAGATGCATGTTGTCATTATCCATAAATTAGAAAACCATTAGGACAATTTTTTAAAGGTAATTTATCAGAATTAGATCAACTGTAAACACTCTAAATTCACATAATGATATATTATAGCTAAGATCAACAGTAAACACTCTACATTTACATAATGATATATTATAACTAAGTAATTTTGATATTGCTTTATTTATAACCCTCTGTTTTTGTCAAAATTATTGTTTAACTATCTACTTATAAATGTAAGTTAATTTATTCATTATGTTGATAAAACTAATTAAGAAACTTTATATTTAAGTAATTTATTTTATTGAACTATTTTTACTTAATACTTTATAAATATTTGTAAACGTTTTTGTAGAAATATCTAGAACAAAAAGGCCAGATAAATTTCATAATATGTGGACGGTACGTTGTATGAATTAAAGAATAACTTGTCTGTGAGTTGGACGTTAATTAAATTCTGTAGAATTCTTAAAAAATAAGACGTTAGTGAAATTGTACACATACATAATTATGTTTTAATAGACTATAATAACCAAACGAGCCGTTATTTAGTTTAACTATTTCGTAATGGGAAATAATTTTTGGAGCAAAACAGGTTTTTAGTTTATGCACAATATTTTTGTTTTATTTATAACGATTCGTAAATTACATCTAAAATTTGTATTAATTGCATTTATTTAATTATCCGATAGACATGTAATACATATCTGGATGGATCGTTGACTGGAGACAATCTATATTTCGCTCCGTTTATTAATACACAAACTTTTAATGTATATATCTGTTGCCTTAAATAAAATTTTATAGTAACACGTTCAAAATTTGATATCAAAATGTTTTCAAACTAATTGTGTGTGTACACTGCTGAGATGGAGAGACATCCTGACCTACGATTATTGTCTGCTGATAACACAGTTCTGCGCTGGAACATAATTGGTTTGAGTGACTCAAACATAAATCAAGGTTTGATTGCTATATTATCAGGAACTGTATATGAACGTTTTAACGACTGGCAGTTATGAAACTATGTTAGAGAATATAAAGTGTTGTTTATAATTTAAAAACGTTTAATTTATGTATATAATATTAAAAGTTTGAAGTTTTTTTTGACGCGAAGGGACGCAGTCAACTGTCTTCACGAAAAACGCAAGGTCAATAATACTTTTGTCTTACTGAATCCGAATAGCCAAACGCGTGTAATTACTTGGCAAATATTTTCTTACTCAAAACCTGAAATAAAAGACGTTCAACAATGTAAAGAAAATATGAATAATGATAAAAACGGGGAATTAACAAATAGTGAAGCAATTACATCACGCGGTCAATGCAGTTAACACGATTACAAAACAACTAGCTAGCCTGCAAAACAAGTTACATTCGGATGAACAGGATGAGCTAATAAGCATAGAAACAGCGTGTTTACTTCCAAAGAATAAGAAAAGGAAAGCTGCACAATATCATGTACAATTTAAGCCAAGTGAAAACAAAAGTAAAACTACTGCAGCTTAAGCGCTGAAACCTCCGCCCGAGATAACTAGCAACATCAACAACTAACATGAAGTCAAGAAAAATCAGAAGAAATTTATACAATTATAAAGCCACACTAATAACTCACAATTAATATTTGATTATATATTGTGCTCTAACAAAAAACTTGCGAGATCAAAATCGTGAATGGCACACCTATAAAATAAGCATAGTAGGCCAAACCAAGTTGTAATAAAAATGACGTCCAAAGTGTGGCATAAGAAAATTGGAAATAGAATAAAGACAAAAAGTGATATTAAATTATTGCACTTATAAGTAAAATAAAAAAGTAATTAAGGGCATAAATTCTGATTATATCAAGATGTCTCTGTGGAGTATCCATTAAGACAACTACAGAGAATAGTATAATCCTGCAAATTTGTGCAACGAATACAAAATCATTAAATTCTGATCTTATGGCAGGTTTATGTTATTTAGGTTGATGCCTTGTCCACAAACTTGCACATGTTGTGAAGAAATTTGTGTATTCCTTGTGTATACAGTTCATATGTGAAAAGGAAGCTCCACAACATTTGCTACGTCAATGGACAATAGCTGTTAACGAGAGAAATTTAATTTATCCCTCAGATGCAGTGCTTGATATAATGAAGCAGACTGAAATTACTTTTAATAGAAAGAGTAAATATTGTTAAAGGCTGGAAATGTCATTGACTCTGAGAAATATGTGGCGCTGAACAGTTTAACGGTACCTAAAACACTTCATATTTCACACAACATTGCTGACATGATTCCTTCTGTGTACCTTAGCACTCACTATTCCTGGACTTATTTGTTTATATGTTTTTATATTAATTTATTTTAATTATAGAAAAAAGATATTTGTGTTTAACTTCTTTATTTACCTACCAGATGCCAATGTTTTATTTGAATATTTGTTTTTAGGCTTCCTTTAAAGTAAAATGGTTTATTATTCATGAAAAACTTTATTTTCTTTGAAGCAATAAACTGGCTGAGTGTAGCATTTGTAGGTGGATAATTTATTCTTAAATTAAAATCATAATGCCAAATGTTTTTAAATTCAGGATTAATATTCAAAAGTTAGCAATTTATGTATGGTTCAGTAATTATTTCAGCCATTCTTAGTGAACTTGACTTTCTAATTATTACTAAGTTAAGGAATAGAAAGTATATTTATAATATCTGTGATTTAAAATTGTTTTAAACCAACATATACTTACCATATTTGTAACTGACTTGTATTTAAAACAATAATTCATTATGAACTGATATTAAACTCTTGAAATGGCATGTGAATCACAGCAAAATATTTGTAGGGGGAATTACTTACAAAATGTTGTTTTAGAATGACATTACAAGGTCTGACATTGTCAGTGTTAATAAATCAACCCTTTACGAATTAATTCGGGTAGGTTACATAATTTTACATTGGCCGACGTCAGCGACTGGAGCACTACGGAAAACAATTGTATTTATGTCATTGTTGGAGGCTTATTTCATGTCCGAAGCTCTTGTAATCCAGATTACAGAATAAGCCGATTTTATCAAAGAAAAGTGTAATGTTGTCTTAGTACGCCCATATAGCAGACGACACGATCACGACCCCAATATGGCGGCTCCATAAGAAGCATTGTGTCCCGACCTGTGTATGCAGACCTCGGTCCCAAATACCTAAATGCGTGAAATATGCACAAAAACATCTCATAGAATCCTTTATTAAACCAAGAGATGTAACTAACCTACAACACGTGAGATGTAGGTCGTCATTTGTCAACACGATGCTCAGTAGACATGATATTGTAGTGAGGGAAGACGGGGGCTAATTTTAACTTCATTTTTTGTTAACAGAAGTTGGCAGTGCAAAAACAATTGTGAAAACATTGGCGCTATGGAATATATTGTGTTCAGTTCATGATATGAACTCGTCCTTAAAAAATAAGAGATAATAAATACAGGGTATTGTAAACAGACTTCGTCCCGTTCGTAATAATGTAATGTATGTTTTTAATAATGACTAGCATTGCGCTGGTTCTCAAGAAAGAGAAGTTCGTCTTCAAAGGTCAATATTGAACTCCATTTACTTTCTTTGCTGTGCAAGCTAAGCGCCATGATATTACTCTCACCCGTACTGAGGCTGCGCTGCGCTTTAGCAAAACATCTACAAATATTAAGATATCGGAAAACACCGAAGAAACTAGGTACAGAGTAAATAAAAAGCTTTTACGTCCATAACAGTGACACGTTAAGTCTCTTTTGCTAAAGCTTTCAAAGGAAACTTCATCTAATAAAATAACCTCCACAACCAACTAATCCGAAATCACAAGATTATGGAACAAATGAGGCAGATGATGCTAGTGCTACGACAATTTAACGAAAGACTGACCAAAATAGAATCTTGGGTATCAGGATAAATTCAACAAAGCACAGAACTAGAAAATGGTGTCCCACAAGTGACAGTATTGAAGGTTACACATTTATTATTACCCATATACGACGCGGACGAAAACATTTTGCCTCCAGTGATAGTTCGGAAAGTCGCTGATGACATCACAATCCTGTGTAAGGGGAGAAACATATCCGGTACCAAAGTTATCGTACAGACATCTGTCAAACAGTTAAAACAGTGATCACAGAAAACTGGATTTAATGTTTCAAAGCAGAAAACAGAATGTTGAAACTAGGAGGGAAAACACCGCCAAATGTAAACCGTGTTGACACTTGGAATTTTTCTCTGAAATTAAGTTGTCATATTAGAGCCATATTAATTACTTAGTCAAAGAATGCAAGAAATGACTAAACATCAAAAGGAGTAAACCAGACTCTTTCTAACAAACTCATAAACAGTATTCCGTATTGAATATTCTGAGAGAGAATGAATAAAGAGACTAATGGCATAAATACATTATATCATAAAAAGACACGAAAAGAATTGCGACTCTGCACAAAGAAACGCTACACCGAATTGTTCTTCATTTCCGGAGCAATAAATACCAGTGCACTGAAGCCAATCTATTTGAAGCAGTATAAGTGATAAATGACAAAAACAGATAAAAGTGCGTGACTACGAAATTAACTTAGAACAACAATGAAAGTTAAAGGCCATAATTAGTATAATTTAAATTACTTATGCATAAGAATTAACAACGCGATTTCAATTATCCTTTAAGAAACTTTATTCCCCGTCGCTAAACGATGTGTAAAGAACCATTTTCTGTCCTCATTATTTTTCAATCTCAAAGATTGCTGTGTTACCAGAGTCTTGGAGTAATTTATTTCTAATTAAAAATTTAAGTCAACACTTAAGCACTTAAGCAACAAAATATTTCATTCGTCTCACGCTGAAATTCGGTTTACTAAGTATGGCAGTACTTAACGACTGTTTCTTAGCTAAATTTCATGATTAGCGGCAAGATTACACGTAAAAAGAATAGTAATGAATGTGAGATGTTTTCTATGATTGATTGCGTTTGACGCCAACGGCAAGAGTAGAACTATCTTTTAGTATTATCCCATAAAGTCGATAATGGAAGGATGTTAGAGGTTAGTTTTTTATCCTTAACAGTGTCATAAACCGAAGGGAAGAATAACCAGCGCAGGAGCAATCCTTTGCAGGTCGTTAACGTCAGCCGTTTACCCGTCTTCGGCTATTTTCATGAGATTGAGTTCCGTAGTTTTTCTTTCGGCAGACCGCACAAAGACTCCAGGGTGCCGACTGGATTGCGCAAATGAGTCGTAAGCAAGCCGTTAGCACCGTGGACCTACTTACCCGAATCGCACCCAAAAAATTGGACCACACGCAGTGCATGCCACCAGGTTCATTGGCCGCTAATTTGAGGATTGCATTTCTTGCAGCGACGCGACGGTCACAGTAGGAGGGAGAGCGAGACGGAGACGCATGCATCCACAACATCAATCACTGCACCTACAACACTGAATAAACGACGAATTTATGATTTCGTATTTTAACATAATTCACGACCAGATATAAGTTTACAAATTATTTATCGCTTCCTACTTTGTACTTGTACTTAAACTGTAACCAAATATACAATGCAATGACTGGGGAAACATTTCGCCGATACTGAAAGCGGTTCCGATGTTTAACATTTATTCGCCTTCCATTTCTCAGCTTAATCATATACTTAACGCATCTTGCTTGTTTTCTACTTATATTAGTATATATGAATATTTAAGGAATAATACCAACATATTAAGTTCTGATAAAGTTTCGATCCTATATTTCAGAAAGTAAGAAAGGATTCATTCTTCACCAACATTTCTGAACATTCTTAAAAAAAATATTCTCCTTCAAAAACTAATCTCAGATGTTTTTAAATACATTTAATGTTTATTTATTTTATATTTCTTTTTCTCACGCTCTCCATACAGTCCTCCACTACTTGCAGATACTTTTGCGTACTTATTTGTAAATCATACGAATTAAGACTTAAACATAACAAGATAGAAGGTACTACCGTATATGGTGCAGCTCATTATATACGTAATTAAGGAACGAAGAGCATTGTATTTCTCAGTTTTTCACATCCTGTTCAGGATTTGTAGAACAGCGTTTCAATTGAACTGGTGAATACCCGGTATAAACCTGAGAAAATATGCAACTAAAGAAACGTTTTAGGATAAAAAAGTTGATGTACTGAGTTACCATTTTAAGTATACTTAGAATATTGAAATAGTTTAATTTTAGACGATTTTCTTTTTTTTAAAAAAAAGCATTTTACGACAAACAGTAAATGTAAAAAATAAATTATGTGTACTTTGAGCATTTAAATTTAGATGCTGACTATGTCACAGAATATACTTTTCTTCTTTCCAAACAAACTGTCGCCTGATAACCCATCTATAAAACGAATATTATTTGACTTCATAGGATAATCGTGCTTCTAATAAATAAGTCAGAAATTTCCCTTTACAGTGGGAACAAAAACAGAAATTGTGAATATGTAAGAAATATTTCAACCTTGCATCATATCTATTTATGTAGTATATAGCAAAGTAAAGTAAAATAATGTGCTTATTCTCATCCGTAACGTGCGATCAATTAAAACATACGACAATAATATGGAAAATGCGAAACTGGGGAAAGGAAGATTCGAGCGTGAGAGGTAAAAGCATCAAATATTTAATAAGTATATTTACAGTGGAAAATTATCACGTATTATCAACCAACTACCTGTCTGTTACTCAAGTATTCAAGCTAAAGCGATAGCTTTTTTCTAGCATATAAACCAGTACATTTTTAAAAAAACTGTCGAATCTTGTACATTTTTAAATTAAGTTCTCAATTCAAATATATAATGCAAGTGATTCCTAGGAACAATATGCGTTTGACAAATTTATTTCTTATTGTTCTCTGGAATTTCGTGCTATTTTTCATTGTTTGGTTAATGTAAATTATATACATTAGTATTGAAGATGGACTCTTCAATATTACACTAGAGACTTCCTTGTAGGGGTTTAGATTTTAAACTATTTTCTGATACAGAGCATTAAATATGAAGACTAATTCAGACCAATAATAAGAACTGCTTATAATATAAAGAACGTAGCGGTATTATATGAGATATTTTAAAATCTTGCTTAAAATATGTGGTTTGTAAAGAAATCGATTAAAAGAATCATAATACTGTATTTGTATAGAAATTGGGACTTTCCCCAGTGTCACATACATTTTGCTATAATACAGGTGTTATATCTATAAAACAACACAAATATTTTATGGTATTATTACATTTACATTTTAACAATTTTTGATTATTTTATGAAGAAAAGTTTCACTGTACCTTTATTGATTGAAATACTTACCTTAAGGGACACAGGTATTGGAATTTCGGCCAAAGTCTGAAGAAAAAAATTGATTTTATAATATTTTTATTTCAATATGCCTATAAATTCAATTAGCTAAAAATAAAATAAGCTGTCAAACAAAAGAAGGAAGGTGTAACATGCTGCAGGACAATTTTAATTAAGCTGTTTGATTCTAATTTAATAAATTATTACCGTTTTTCAGAAAAATGTGTTTTTCTCGGATTAATGGTTTCTGGTACCAAAATATTTTATGCGTCACAAATATTAGATATTGTTTTCATTATTTCTGAACATAATCTACATTCTTCAAATAAAAGTATTAGTTTTTTAATCGTTAAAGTTTACGTGAAAAACATTTTCAAAGTGCTGAAAAGTACTAATTTTTAAGTAACTCTATGAAGCTCTGAGTAAAAAAAATTGTTTTCCCTCCCCAGTTTTATTCAATTTTAAAAAATATACTAACAATTTATAAAAATGGTCGGTCCAACATATAAATGTAAATGTAAAATATATAAAAGTACGTAACGCAAGGAACATTTTCAAAACTGCCAAATTTTCAAAATAATTTTCAAAATATCTCAACAGAAAACAAGTTTACAAAAACAAAATTTTTACATTGCTACACATGTGTGTGGTTAAAATTTCAGCTCGTAGAAATTCATTTATAGGAATTTAAAATTTCAGTCCCCGTGTCCCTTAATAACTAAATTGTTAGTTATGACTGATAATGCAGAAAAAAATGAATCACGAAAGTTTTCAGTTTTATTTTAATGATAACCAATTTCCTACAAAATGCATTAATTAAAAAATAAATAAATGTCTTTCCTTGAAGGATAACTTTCCCTCTCCTCTGGTAAATTTAAGAATAGTGTTGTTATGGCGTGATAAAGATTACAACGGAATTATACATGAAAATGGACATCAACTACGGAGACAAACTGTAGTAACAACCTAACCAAATTTTGATTACGGCACTCAGCTGGCCGACTGTTCTTACCATTCTTAAAGGCCTCGGGCACGATAAAAACGGCAAGCGGCGCACTGGCTCGTCCTGCATTCCCCGTCATGGAGTCGTCGTGTGAAGTAGCAAAGCAGTCATAATAGTAGCCTTTTATTGAAACGAATTTTAACGAAAGACAAGAGAAAGTTTGGAGTTCATCCCATAAATGGGAGTAGAAGGTTTTACGAAGAGTACCACCATCATTTTAGAAATTTCAGAGGTGACGAAAAAAGGGTTTTAAAACCTACGTTCTCCCTCTTGGTCAATTTTATGCACAAAGAAATTTGTTTTTCTGCCATCTGTTATTTGTGTTCCGTTTACTATATCCTAAAAGCCGTCATTATTTCATCAAAATCATTTTATCGACCTTTTAAAATCTTGGACTGGTTTTAGAAACCATATGTTGTTAGTTTCGTTCGAGGTTCAACTCTCTCACCATAGTCCTTCCAAAACTATTAACACTCCACAAGATAAAATAATATTTTAAGTAACTATTAACATTCCCTCTTGGTATTATCACTCCAAGCCGAAGATAGGCGTAGTCTACTCTTGCCATATGATAATTTATTTTTATAAGACAAGGAAACAAGTTTTGTTTTCTATACTTATTAAATATAAAAAATAATTTAAATAATTAATTATTGGGGGTACCAACGTTTCATGACATATATTTTTTTTACTGCTATCAGCAATTTTCTTGCCGCATACTATAATCTTAAAGTCAAAATGCATCCACAAAAACATCGCGTCTGCCTATAGCAAAATGTTGTTTTGTAAAGTCGTACATCGTTATTTCCTGCCAAAAATAGATCAATAAATTATGATTTTAAATAATTATATCAACACTTCGTTCACGTATTAATTTGTTAATACTCTCGAAGCAGGGATTGCTGAAAATCAATATAATATTTTTATATTAAAAAGTAAACAAATTTTCTTCCTTTTCTTAATATTTGATAAACAAATTAAATAATATTTTACTAACGGAAATTACATTGTCCTCGTCCTCTTGTTTTGTGAATTCAGTTAGGCTCGAGAGTTTTTATAGTCAGTACCGCTCAGCGGGGAAAAAAATTAATGTCCGGGGTCAGCGGTGAGCGGCAGGCTAGGCGGCCAGAGCTTACCGCTTTATCGTAGTCAGTGGAACCGCTAACCCATTGAATTGTATTGGAAAATTAAAGCGAGCTGTGCCCCTCTAACTACCTGCTCCTTGCCACTTGTCACTTTTATCGTACCCGAGGCCTTACTATATTCCCAATAGGGAAAATAAGGCATCTCCAAAGGTAGCTGCCTATCAAGATAAGGTAAAACATACAAATGGGGTGAACCGCTGATACCTACGATAGTGATTCAGTGTTTGTAAATACAATTTTGAATAAAAATCATTTATTTCCACAAACGACTTCGAACGTATACTTTATAGGTGCATGGATTATAGAATTACAAGATAGAGCTCAAGAATTATCAGATAAAATATCTTATATTACATTAAAATATAATCCGTTATGTAAGTCTAATCTAACTTCTTAAAGCCTTATCACTTTGAACTACTTTGATTACAATTTAAAAATTTAGCTGACCTTTATTTTATATTTGTCACAAGCAAATTCGTTAAGCAAAGTGTTTACACAAACACGCCGTTTAGCATCATAGTTGTAAGTTGCGGAGCCGTAGCAGGTAATTTTCACGTCCTGTGGACTGCGGCCGGGTATTTCCTGGGCGTTCGCGGAAGGCCCAGAGTCGGCGCGTGCAAAACACAAGGCGAGGCGGTCTGTAAACAAAGCACCCGGCAATTACTGCCCACTAACAAGAAATCCTCAATACTCCACTCATTCATTTAAATTAACCCACTCTTTAAATGGAACCCATACGACAAGCCCTTCCTAGGTATTTCTCTAAGCCACTACATTCAATAAATATAATTAAATGTCAAGTCTTATTTAGGATTACACTTGTGTCAGGAAAATAAATCTTCTTTCATAACATTCCGCTTAACTATTGTGTAGGAATTCCACTTATTGGAGATTTAAATTCTTACAATTTTCAATACAACATCTTAGTAGTACAAGCACTAACTGATTTCAAATTTGTTTCGAGTTTACAATTAAAAGGGGCATTTGATCCGGACATCAAAAGGTAGATGATAAAACTTATATTCACCACTGGATATTCAGATTTATACAACAGGAACTTGGAACGTCATAACACTCTAAATTTGCATGACAGAGATAAAAAAAACTGTGATATGCAAATGATTATCTATTTAACGCCATTATGCAAAGCAGGCGGCAATAGTATCTCACACAACGTTTAATTTGAGTGTTTTCCTGGGTAATAAAATTAATTTTTATGCTTTTTAAGAAAGAGAAATAGCTACCAGCACCAATAGAACTTTGAACCTATGAGATTATGGTTTATTTTGTCGTTGCTTCTCTCGCTGGTTAAGATCTCATGAGTTTGTGCAGAATACGGAATCGGTGGATTCAGAACCATCATAAGAAACGTCAAGCAGTATCAGTAACAGCCGAGAAAGAGAGACATCTTTTCCGAATCGTGTAATCGTTATGAACCCTGAGTCAAGAAATGGGGTCGTCAGGAAGACAAATGGTGTATCCTCGAATAATACGACTCCATTTTCAGAAGTATGAACTGTCAGCGCGTCACCATGTCTTCGGCTGCCCTTGACGTTACATTACAGACAGGAACGCTTGTTCACCTGGGTATAGGAATGGCGTCACGTCGTCATTTCATATGAATCCTGGTCATCATGGCCGCATCTGTGTTTGGTTGCTCGATGGAGAACGCACATACTCAACTTCCATTTGACACTGCCATACTGACCCTCCTCACCTGGAGTTATGGTAGGGGATGCCATTCTCAATCATCACTATTTCGTCTTGTCAGTACTGTGAAAAGCGGCCGTAATATTTCGGCCTGGTACACCTGTTTCAGGATCACCCTCATGTAGCCTGTTAACCTAAAAACATGGGGAGCGACTTGAGCCATTGTTGACTGTCAGAATAAAGGAAGACTGCTGGATTTCCAGTATTAATAGGATTTCACTTTATTTCAGACATGGAACTAGAAGAAATAAGATGTATTTGGATTCTCTTTCGTCGTTAAAAAAGCAGAAACGAACACGGATATTTTAAGTGACATTATCTCATTGTATTTTAGCATCACACTACCCTAAGTTGAGATATTGAGACACGATATTTTTTAACTCGACGTTATTATTTACATATACAAATTCTTGTTGCGTATAGATCTTTCGCTACTGAGTAATTGACCTCCAATTACCGGTCAATAATTTTGTGGGAACGTTGGCTTGAACAGATATAAGAACGGCCAGCTGCATTAGTACATTGATCATGCCACTACATTATGGGCTGGACGTTGTATTGATAAGCTAAATTGCACACTAGAAATGATTAGCCAAGTGATCAAATTTGGCCCTTTCAACGGCGCGTGCGCGTTAATGACGTGACAGCCAGACCATTGAGCATGGGCTTGTAACTTCTGTACCAGTGTACAATGAATTCTAATATTTTGCGCCGTTTCAGTTTGAGACTGGATTTACTTCCTTACAAAACTTAATAAGATTTAAGGATGGTCGAGTGGGAGCCATAGGTTGTTTTTCGGTGATTTGAATTCGAATGATCCATTTTACGTCATCTAATTTTCACGCTTTCCTAGTGAAATTCTCTACTATTTCGTGATAAAATAGAATTGTTTAAATTGTAATATTAATGTGAATTCGAATAATCAATTTTACGTCATCTAATTTTCACGCTTTCCTAGTAAAATTCTCTACTAAAACAACGAGGGAAGAAGGAGAAAAAAACTGAGTTTTCCTAAATTCCGGCAGCAGGACTTCATACCATTATTTACGGCAGCTTCAGGCTCAACCCGAAGGAAAACGAAAAAAGAAAGTCCAGTCGCATGGTAATCTGCACCAAGACGCACATAAAAACAATGCAGGTTCATCCAATGGTCGGAATATCTGCTTCACGTGGTTACCCAAACAATAATTAACCATGGGAATTTTAAAATCGTCCCTTTAATTTCCTTTTTATTTGTGTATTTGTAATCTTCGCGCAGGACCCCATTTAAGATTATTGTATTTTTTGTACAAATAAATGTATATATTATATCCTAAAGTATAGTCATTTAAAATAATTAAAATAATACCACATAATCATTTATACATCTGTTTACAAAACAGTCTTCAAACGTACTATTGCTCTGTTTTGTGGTTCTTTGACTGTTATTTGAAATATTTTGTCATGAGATTGACAGTTGTTTCATTGTGTATAGCAGCGGATTTCAAACCTGTGTACGCGGATCACTGATGGTGCTTTGAATCCATGCTGATTGGTACTCATGTGGCACTTTATTTTAACGCTTATGCCAAAATACTATTATGAAATGTATGAGAGACTTCAAGCCGACATATAAAACTGCAGACACCAATTTGACAAGAATAGGTTTCATCCTGACGGTGAAGTTGGAACAAACGGATAGACCCAGGTTGTGTGCAATGTGATTTATCCGTTTTAATTCTGTGACGTGCGCAGTTCCTTCAATATGACAAAGTTGTAATCACAAGTGTGTCAAATTACCCATCTCATGTGATCTACTGGCTAACGCACCACAGAGGTCCCAGGTTCGAATCCTGGCATGGAATTTCACGTTTATGTTGTTAGAGAAACCATACTATGATTCCCCTACTAGGATATAAGCTCCCCTCATCATGCTCATAAATATGAAAAGAAAAAAAACAGTGCCAACTGCCAACATCTATACAAAGTGGTATAGAAACAGCATCAATGTCAACTGTTCCCCCGAATACTAAACAACGAGATATAACAAAAGTAAACAACAAAATTTACAACGTAGACTGTCGTACCAAATCTCAGACATAACGAAGATTATTTTTAATTTTATATTAGATTGAAAACAGCCCTCATTAGAATCATCTGTGGGTTACCTGCAGTTAATTATTGCTAAGAAAACTCATCGCCGTTATTGTTTTCCGTCCGGAGTAAGGATGAGACAATATTCATCTAACAATTGTTTTCAGGCATCGTATCATTTCTAACGACGTAAGAAAATTAACCTTGTACTGTCATCATAAACTTGTGCTTTCTTCGAAAATTTTAATCGTACCCTAGTCCTTCACTATGGGCCAATAGTTGGGCCATCGTCGTTAGTGACTTGGCTTCTATCCGCTCAGTGGTCCAATGCATGGGCCAACATCTACACGCCCCGATTAACATTGCTGATTTTGCGTTATAATAAAATCGAGAAATGAATAATTCGACCCAAATCAGATCATAATATGTAACATGTGGTTGGGGACATAATTGTAGTAATGGAGTTTCGTTGCAGTTAGATGTAACAGCAAATTTTACAAAGCGTACATACAGTTGCTTTTGCATTCTGAAGATATTATATAAAAAAATGGTTTTCTTGACCTTTACCCGGGAGAACAATTGACGAGGAGAAATTCTAACTTAATGATGATTTATTCTGATTTATTTTGTTTTAGTGCGTAACAGTATTTTTAGCAGATGGTACAGCCATTCCAAATATGGAGTGATACGTGGTCCGGCAGGCTTAATCCCAGTCTCCGTGACCATGACGATACAAATATGAATGCCCATGTCAGGATTCGAACCCGGTCATCTGTGTTGGGAGGCAACGACGCTGGCGATTAGACTACATGATATCGGCATTATTTAAAACAATACGGACGTATGTATAAATTCTTCTCGAGTTTCCAACCGGGTCAAAGATTTAAACAGTGACGTTTGACCCGGTTGGAAACTCGAGAAGAATTTATACATGCCATTCACCGGGAAAGACCTCGTACTTTAATACGGACGTATATTAACTTCAGTTGACTAGTCTACGCGGGGTGCTACTTTTTCAAGAAAGTGTGATAACCGATGCTCTGTAATAGAAAATCTATGAGAGGGTGGAAGAAGTAAGAAAGAAATAATCGTATGCTTTCAAAATAAAATGTTAACAATAAAAGTTACTAGATAAAGAGTATTCGGGGCCATCGCGTCCGTCTATTATAAACAATAAAACACTGGACAGTTTCTTTATCAAAAGCAAATTTAACGGCATTAAATAGTGAAATTACAGTCTTTTGTTAAAATTTTGCTAAAAGTAATTAAAATACATTTTATAGGAATATTGTTATAAAAACGAGGAAAATATCTTGATTCAAAATTTTCATTATATTGCTGCATGACACAAAATAAATTCGACAAAAATTGATAAATGAAATATTTAGTAAATCTTAAACACACAGCTTTAACAAATTTGCTAGGGGATAGTTTTGAGTAGAAAATGTAGAACAGAAATGGATTAATAAACATACGTTTCACGCAGTGTAACTGTAGACCTAAATAAAATCGTCTATTTAATGCATGAAAATTTGCTAGTTTGTTCAAAAGAGGGGGATTTATGTAGAGATTACTACCTGAAACATATTTTAAAATACATCATTTTGAAAATTCCAAAAGGAAATAAAGTCAAACAACATATGGAACTTTTTGACTACTTTGCATCGAATGTATCTATCTTATATTTACTTGAGCTTCAATTGAAACATTTCTATTTCCTTTGACTTGAATTCCATGCAACTTTTAACAATTTACTCAATTTCCATTTTTCACTGAGTTCCTATCAATTAGGTAGTGAATAATGTGATTAGTAAATTGTAGGTGAGCCTAGCTTAGGTTTCCAGGAGTGGATGGATTTTGAATTGGTCCTCGGGACGTCGACTCGGATTAGCTCAGTGGTAGAGTGCCCTCCTGGGTTCGAATCCTGGTTCCTGACAATATTTTTATATTTTGTCTTTTGAAAAAAAAATGTCTATGCGCTCTTTACTTGAGTTCCAACTGAAGCATTTCTAGTTCCTTTGGCTTATATTTTAGTTACAAGAAATTTTCGTTCACACGCTATATTACATTAACTTCAAGAAAATCGTGCTTCATGGACCTGTTGTGGTGTAGAGGACCCGTGTTTGAATCCCGGAAAGAGCATGGACATTTATGTCCCCCATGTTCAGGAAAACGGGTGATAAGACTGAAGGAGATCGACTCTCTAACCGCGTGCCGCTCCAGAAAAAAATCGGAATGTGTCAATGTGAGATGAGAGTCTGGCAGTCGTCCTTGTAGGACAAGGTCCTAAATGGGCTGTAGCGTCACGGAGAAAGAAAGAAATAATTTTAATCTGTGATCCGCGTCTGATTGCTTCAAGTGAGCACATACTTGACAAGAAAGAAATAGAGTTAATTCAATTTCACCAAACTTGAGTATAATGTTATTGGGTCTGCCACTAATCAACTAAGTGACCCCTAGTAATCTAAAATAATATCCGTCCTTTTGGATATTTATTAGTAACCACTTTTCTCCTACTTTCATAAATACTTTCTCAGCTATAGTATCTATGATGTAACGGGGTTGTGTGCGTACAGATTTTAACTGCTTTTTGTTTTATGGTTCCGGTGTTACACTTTGTCTATTTTTATAATGAAACAGTTGAATTTGACGTTGAATATCTAACTAAGCGGAAATTTATCTAATTTTTGAATGAATATCTGATTAAATATTGATAAGGAATTGTTCATTTCAGTACTCGCAGACGCAAATTTCCCCACTAGTTCAGTCTGTCGTTCAGGAGCTCGTGAGGTCAGAGCGGATGGTCACGGGATTCCTGAACTTTTGGAAGCTATCCTTACGATAATGCCCCTGGAACAAGGTCCCGTAAGTACGCCACATTCATATACGTGTTAACGAATTTGTTGTTAAATATATTTTATATAGAATTTTACATGGAATATATATATATATATATATTTATGTATATATATATTTCAATAAAGTTATAAACATATTATATACCTGTTATAAAGATATTATGAACTCAATAATGAAAGGTTATTTACCGTAAAGTTAATCACAAGACCACAGACAACGACGATAATATAAGTAATGAAGTATTTCAAAGAAAACGAGAAATTGATAATAATGGATGATAGGAAAGCCGTAATAGGAAAAAGAAGAGAAATGATGTAGTTAGGGACTATGGACTTTGTGAAGGAAACAAAGCGGAGACAGGCTAATAGAATTTTGCAAGGAGCAAAAGTTGGTAGTGACCTGGCACAAGAATCGTGAAAGAAGATTTTGCAACATGGAATAAGTTGACAGGTACCAATTGAACTATATAATGGTGAGTGTTAGCGAAATTTGGACGAAATCAATTCTGTGCAATTCACCTCGGGATCTCGTATTCATGTCCAGACACGATAGAAGAATCAGGTTCTGGACTACCAAGGGGCAGATGTGAACTTAGAACATAATCTGTTGAAAATAAAGAAGCTCAAGAAGGGAATTGAAACAAAGAGATGAGAAGTAGAAAAATTTAAACCACAGTAGGTGCGTCAGAGTTTCAGAGAAAAAAAATAAAAGTAGATTAATGGAGAAGGAGAAATAAACAATATAGAAGTGAAATGGAAACTCTTGAGGAAAGAAAGGACTAGAGCACCCAACGAAAAGTTGGGAAGAATAACACAAATAGGTAGGAACACATGGATAACACAAAAAATAATTAAAACGATTGATGAAAATTGTAAATATAAAAAGCACAAGAGATGAAAATGATAGATCATTGCAGACGCCTGAAGAATGAGATAGATAGGAAGTGCAATGTTTGGATCCAAGAGAAATGCAGAGCAATTGAAAATTTCATGGTGAAATAAAAAATATAATAACTTATAGGAAACCAAAGAAACATTCGGAGAAAAGAAAAGTTTTAACAAGAAAATCAGGAAAGCAGTAGAAAAGCTCATTCTGGATAGAGAAAAACAGGCGAAGGATGGAAGGTATATAGAAAAGAGCTGTATCACTGTGACAATCTATATAAGAAGGAGAGATAGTAGATGATGAACATTTGGAAAACGAAATTTAAAGGTCGGAATTTTGCAGGTCTCCGACGGATCTGAACAATAGTAAAGCGCGAGGAATTGATAAAAAATCCGTCGGAGGTGATGTGATGTGATCATAGTTTGCGAAATATACGAAACAGGAACAATGCCAAACGAATTTATGCGTATCACAATTATACTGAAAAAGACTGGGGCTGATAGATTCAAACAGCACAGACCAATTAAATTAGTATCTCATGCGAGCAATTTTTTTGGGGGGTTAACAGGCTACATGAGGGTGATCGTGAAACAGGTAACTCCCCTTTAATAGCATAGGAAGGAAATTGAAAAGGGGGGATGTGGGAGGTAGAGCAAGGATCCTACCCGGTGTTGCATCAAGAGATGCAGGGAAAAAACCTAGAAAACCTGCATCAGGTAGGCCGGACAAATGAAATTGGAAGGGAATCAAAAAGCAAGGAGAAGAAATAAAACCCCAAATGTTTGATGATGGTATTGTGGTATTAATAATAAATGACATCAACGTGATCCTGGAGGAAACCAAGATGATGGAGTGTAGTATGGGAAATAGTGGAAAAACAAAGGCTGTTAGATAATGAAAGGATATTTTAAAGAAGTTCTGCTACTTGGGCAGCATAATAATTAGGGATGGTAGAAGCAAAAAAGAGGGATTTTCTTTCTAATTATATGAGTATTAGGAAATTAATAGTAAAAATGTTTGTGTGTAGTGTGATGTTATGGGTGTAAAACTTGAACGATAGGTATTGCAGAAAAGAAAGTCATAGAAGTTTTCAGAATGTGAATTCTGAATTCAGATAGCGGATAGAGTAACTAACCAGGAAGTTGTAAGCATAATAGTGGAAGAGAGAACAATTTGGAGAACGTTGACCAAGAGAAGGGACTGAATAATATGCCATGTTTTGAGACATGAGCGTTACAGGGGTGTAGTGAGTGGGGTGTAACAGAAGAGAGAGACCAAGCATGGAATACGTTTAGCAGAAAATTTGGAGGATGCGTTATGTGGTAGTTATGTTGAAATGAAAAGACTTGTGCAGGATTTATTAGCATAGAATCAGATCAGCCTTAGGATGGAATACCACAACAACATATACATCACGTGCTTCTTATAACTTTGTCTGCGACATTATTACTTGTGTGAAGTAAAGGAAACAGGAAATTTAGATTTCCATGTCACACAAGCGAAGAGGCCGAAATAATTACAGTTAGTAAAGTTTATATTGCCGACCTGTGGTGTAGTGGCCAGAGGTCCCGGGTTCGAATCCTGGCATAGGCTGGATATTTGTATTGTCATGGTCGAGAAGACCGGGATTAAGACTGTTGGAGGATCGATACGCTGACCACGTGTCACTCCAAACTCGGAATGTGTCATGCAATATGACAGTCCGCAGTCGACTCGGTAGGCCCAGGCCCTCAATGAGCTGTAGAGCCATGGATAAAAAGAAGAAAAAAGTTTATATTTATTCCTTTCTTACATATAAAATGAATAACTATTTACTGATTTAGTCAAACATAGTAACTAATTGTAATATAAAATAATATAAATTATGAATAAAATATTTATTTTACCTACAGGTTAAAGTGATGGCAATTATGGAGTCACATAAAAAGGAAGGCTTCCCATCTGTGATGCCTATCTGGAAAACATATTCGGAGGCTCTAAAGAAAGTAGGAGATCACAATTTGTTGGAAGTGGAGAGATTCGAGTTTTACGAGCAGGCAAAGAGGTCATTCGCAGTCGTAAACACAGGGTAATTATTACTCTATATTTATAAAGGAAATTATTTTGAATATAAAGTCTTTGCAATAGGAATGATAATGAAAACTTCTGTCTCAATTAAGTTAATAACGGTACATTAGACTTTAAACGATCTTTCTAAATTATAGTATCCTATGATATGAGGGTATAATACGTGTTAAGTATGTAACAGTACTAGTTTCCGTACTTTAATTCTTGTCGGTTTTCTGAATTAATTTAAAAATTAATGCCAGTGGAAGAAACCACGATAGATACGACCTTATTTTGCAGACGAAATAAAGTGAACTCATCAACAAATTTAGGTAGGCCGACATTTCGATTCGAGCTTAGTAACCTTCTCGCATGGTTCTCAAACTGAAACGAGGCCGATAAAGCATAGAAACGTCGGGCTATATAATTTTATTAATTATTTCACTCTATTTTGTAAGGTTTTCGAAATTGATGTTAGCTTTAATAGACGGAAGAATACGAAAAAGCAAGCTACGAAAATTAATGACCCGATTTCTGATCATTTAAAAAACTGCAAACGAAAATAATTAATAGAAATATAAATTAATAAAAAACTGTTTGATAAATAAAAATCATGTGTATTTTTTGTTTATTATTTAAATAATAATTAACTATAATATTGTGTTTTAGAGGAAGGGAATTTTTTTATATATTAAGCTCTTTGAGTACTTATAAAAATTATCAGTTTGTATATGATTTCATGCCTTTAGTAAAATTTTTATAACTAACAAAATAAATAGTACATAAAGAAATATGGACTAATAAATCACCTTATCTTTCCTTGTTTATGTTAACATTTAACCAATTTTCCTTTCAGATATGGCTGGTATCTTGAATATGAAGTCATATTTGCTTAATTAATAAAATTATTGCCAGCCATTTTGCGTGAGCGAACCCCGCCTCACTATCTTGCTATTGGCCATCGCTGATTTTTTGTCCCATCACGATTGCTAATTGGCAATGTATCTACCTCCTGAGCCACTCGGGATCCCTAATGTGAACCAATTACGAGGCCTGTCGTGCTTGCGGAAATGCGGCATCTCTTATTGCAACCTTGCGATACCGCCCTCTTATTATTCCGTGTTTAGAAAGTCGTCTTGCCACAGAGTTTCGTATTTACAGTAATTACCATATCTCAAGAAAAAGTTTGTACGTTATTTTCTGATGGCACAATGATCTCCACGCTTACCGCAAAATTATTTAGTGAGAGGTCTCACGACGAAAACGTAAACGAAATCTATTTCAAGAACAGTTTTTATTAATTCAGTAAGAAGTAGGTAATTATAATGAGCCATAGCACAAAAAAGACCGGAAATGTTTCAGAGTAATTAGTTACATCAGCTTTTTGGTACATTCTGATTCAAGAGGCATGTAATTTTCTTTACTTCAAGTAAAATTGAGTCACTGAGAACACAAGTGGTCTAGCCCCAAGGAAGCGAATGTGGAGAAAATGGGCAACTTAGTATGGGCTCAAAAAGAATGTGTTTTCGTAACATTTGGGTGTTTAAAAGTTATTACAATTAACTGTGGATTTAATGAAGCTCTCTAAAATAAAAAAATCCCAAAAATATACTTTATACAGGGATACATTAAATTTTTTTGGGTTAGTCCATTTTCGCTCCGAGTGTTTACATTAAATTGAAAAGTCCATTTGTACAATGAATATTAACAATATTTATTGCAGACATTCAATAGCACGCAGTCACCATTTATGATCAAAATATAATATTATATATTTTTCACGTTTCATGTAATACTTTACATTGTTTTATACTTGTTAGGAATGACTTTCCACCTAAGAAACATCCCCAAAATCCAGAAGAGACAACCTTCGTTCAGTATGTAAGTGGTTTTTAAGTTAATGTAAAAATTGTGATAAATTGGGGGTAGAAACTCAAACAAATTGATCAGGTCCTTCATTTTAGTTTCTGTAATTAAATTTCTGTTTGGATTCAACAATTATAAATTGTTAATATTTGCCAATGTTTTTTGACCACAAAAAGTTCTTGAAATGGTTCTTCGCTTCGAGTATGTATAAAAAAAATGAATGGACTTGTTGCCTTAAACTGGAGCCATTGTATGTTCAAAAATTATTAGAGGACATCTTTCTGTTAGTGATATTCCTTTCAAGTCGTTTTGTTGAAAAGAAACATTATGCATTCATATTGATTACACTGAATTGATTAACTTTCTTGGCAGCCACTATAACATAATTCCAATGTTGAGGAAGGAAAATATTAGGGAAATATATATTTATTTTCTGAACATGGCCAAAATCGTGATCACAGGGCATGTGATGATGTCCACTAAATAAAAAGTTTTTTCTACTTCCTTTACAGAATACATTGGATTGTTTACAATATGTTGCCATAGTACAGAAATTTTAATATTCCTGTTCTGTCCTCCACACTGATCAGTCTTTCGGTTCTCACAAATTTGCGTATAAAATACAATAAACAGGAAACAATTTCTTGCGACCTTCACGCCAAGTGAACAAGTACGCATCATCTTTTTCATATTGTGGATGCCGAAGCAAAATATCCTCAGCGGGCGTTATTTATAGCAAATTCCAGATGATATTACTGCAAAATTTTCATAAATCCAAAAGTTATGACTGTAGCATTGCCATCTGATTTGCAGAGCATACAATCACTCTGCAGACCTTCCCGTACATATTTGGCTTTTTGCTGATGGAATTCTATTTCCGCAATCAAAACTCTTTTCTCGTTATCATTATCTGAGGAACTTATTTTTACCTGCAATGCATCGCATTTTCTGAACGAGTCGGACATTGATCGATGAAATGACAAATTGAACTGTTCGTAAAAAATGCAGTACAGTGAGCACATATTTGATAAAGTCAAATGTGCAAAAATATCTGTAATGAATAATCGTCCGTCGATGAAATATTTCTACATGAGAATAAGGATAATTTTAGCCAATGGTATCCAGAGGCGAAGCAATTTGTTGCAGAACAAGGTTCGGTGCCCCAAAAGTTGTTTTCCAATATAACATTGAAAATCGTCGTTCTCGTTGATTCCACAATATAAAAACTGTTTATCAAACTATGTATGTTTATATAAAATTCCGGAACGAATTTCAAAGTTGAATGTACCACTGGAAGTACCCGAATATGAAAAATGTTATTGCACATACAAAAAAAAGTTCTCCGCAAAAGCAAATAATTTTTCATTTTCTCCATCACACTTTTGTAATTTTTTTCTATGGTGAAAAACTGCTTTGCACTGATTTACACTTCCAGGTGGTCACTGCAGAAACAGTTTCTTCAACGCACAACTTCCTCGCTATCGGTTTTTGAGAGCAACAATGTTAAAACTGCTAAATTCGAAACAACTGAAAATAAGCGAACTTAAATTCATGCTCATTGCATTAATATCGTATATTGGCATTGTGATATATTTTGTATATACTATGTGGTCAGAGTTTAGGGCACCACCTGTGATTGTTCTTTCCACAGGAATGAATTAAATAAATAAATAAATAACGTAAACTAAAAGTGGGTTTATTACATAAAAAACGAAAAATAATTACAGTTAAAATTTCAATTGTTTTGATGTACCCAAATTAATATATACGCGGGTTTAACAAATGAGAATCTGTTTCTCAGCATTAACCGTGGTGATTTTGGTTACAAACACGTGGTCGCGTGTTCATGTGTGGCCAACACTCACCAAAAGCCGGAACATTCGGGAACTCTGGACGCTGACCCGTTCTGGGACACTATCTCTCTCTCCGTCTTTTTTAGAAGTCTCCGTCTTAGAAAAGCTCTGAGACGACGATAATATTTCCTCCCTTTCACTCTACTTTTTCAAAGCTCTTATTGGTCAGTCAGTTCTGAGAAAGGAGGCCAAAATAGAAGTGTTTGTGCCTTTGTTCCAACGGTTCCAGCTGTTGACTTTGTGTTGGACTATGTCTTAATACAAATGAAATTATTGTAAAATAAAATAGCATCATAGCATCAGTTAACACAAATAACTGAAATTCACAAAAAAATGTGGGTTAGTCCGCTTTCGCTCTCAGCGCGTCTATTCATTGTAACACATTCCTTACGACCTAAACCGGGGACATTGATGAGAGAATGGACAGTTTATGTGAAGATCAATTCAAAGTGATAGAGTGAATTGTAGGCGGACCTGAGCACACATGTCTAAAAGAAGGACGGAGGAATCTCGTACCTGGCCGCGGGTCAATCCTGGAAGCTCAGATGGGAGAATATCGGCTGAACAACCGGAAGGTCCTGTGATCTATCCTAGGTCCAGCCGAGATCTTTGCGTCGTGATCTTCTCAAGCAAGTTTCATATTGTAGCCTTCATTGCAGACTTTAATTGAAAGTAGTGATTCATGGGTTTCTTCTATATCTATTTACTTTCACCCAGTAGAAAATATGTTAGGGTGACGTAACAACTCAAATAAAAATTTCGCTTCTCGACTCTAAAATTAAGTAACAAAAATATTTATTTTGTACACCACAATCAAAGATCTGTAACTGAAGTCACAAGATAAGATCACTTGAATGGAATAAAACAGTTCATCCAAAAATATACATTTAATCTAAGGGATACAATAAAATGTAAAGTAACATCAATATATTCCTTGCTCATATAAAGCCTTATTTGTAGGTGTTTTAACTCAATGGTTCTTAAATATGCCAGTACCAAATGAACAGAAAATATTGATCTTAATAACGCTTACAAATAATTCTAGAACGAAAGTATACCCGGTGTAGAAAGTGGGCGTTATTTCTTTGGTTTCCATCCGGGCAAACACTCCGTTAACGTTACTACATACTCATTTAGAATTAGTTCAAAAGATTTTTTTTCATCCAAAACGGCGTAGTTAAAAATCAAGTGTCAAACTGGTGTGTTTGATTATGATTAAGCAATTGCATTATCTGACTTTTATCTCTACAGTAAAATTGTCTGTTCGTGTAAGTCTGTATGTATGTTGCGCATTCAAATATAAACGAGCTGGACCAATTTAGACAAAATTTGGTTCACGTGTTCGGGGTATGACTCGGCTACTACCCCTAGGGGCAAAAAGGCCAAGATTTCCATCATATAAGTACATTCTTGGATCAATTAAATGGATAGCGTGTCCTCCGAAACAGCTAGCGTGTAATTTCAACCCCATCCATAACCGAAGGGGAGTTTTCTTCGAAGGAAAAAAATGGAAATTAAGTTACAGTTAATCCTTTAATGTGGATTGTAAAGGGGTAAAGCAGACTTCCACATACAATTTTTAACGGGCGTTGGAATTTCGACTATATTTTGCACGCCTGTTCTTGGCGTTTCTGAATTTAACACTGTTGGAGTAAAATAGGAATACCTCCCCTTTGGTGGGGATGAGGAGGGTGAAAACTATTATCTATCCAAGAGCGGCCAAAAATTCCTTCAAATAAATACATTTCAGGGTAAAATTATTTGATAGTGTGCCCTCCAACACTGATAGCGTATAATTCTACCCCATTCATAATCGAAGGGAGTATGCTTATGTGTGGGGGACATCATATAAAAACAACCAGAAAACTATTGAGATTTGGCTCTAAAGCTGTTGACATAAAAAATGTAATTCAAGTTATAGTTCCTTCCCTGAGAGGGGTTGGGAAACGGTAAAACAAACTTCCGCATACAGTTGAAAAACTGAAGGAACAATTTAGACCCAATTTTGGACTGTTCCTGGTGAACTGAACTCAACAAAATTTGGATAATAACAGCTACCACCATTTGAGGCGGGGGTTGGAGGGGCAGTAATTTTAAATATGCCGTTATTTCCTTCTAATTTATATATTTTTGGGTCTATCAATTTGATAGCGTTTTTTCTAAATTTGATTCAGCATAGTTTCAAATTTCAATCAGATTCTTCGTCTTAGCAGAGGATTTATAGGGTGGAGGTGTAGGGGCTGAACGTGAAAATAAAAATGAAACAATCTAGTTTAGTATTTAAATATGTGTTATATGAGTTTGAGTTTGATATTTAGCATGCAGGAAAAGGGGGGGGGGTTAAAACACACTTATGCGTAATACATTTCAAGGAAAGAACAATTTTGATGAAGTTTTGTTTCCACATTGCACGCAACCCAAAACAAAGCACTTTTGAGATAATCCACAGCTACGACCCATAGGAGAATGGGGTGGAATTAGCGGAATTTTTGTATGTAATAAAGGTTCATATGTGAGGCGAAGTAAATTCTTGAGGTCAATAATTTTTATAATGTTTCCTTGACAATACTTGTGTAATATTTCAACCCCTTCCAGCATAGTACGGAGTGGGGGTGAAAATGAGTCATATAAATATTACAAGGAAACTATGGAGTTTGGTGTCGAACCCGGTGTAGTGTGTTATATTATGACTTTTAATATGTGATTTAACTAAAAATTCATCTCTTAAGCAGGGGAGAATTTTTATTCTGTTAGAGTACTAGAAATATTTTTAGCCGTGGTATTGTGCTGGGAGTATTTTTGATCCTTTCGAGATACTGATAGTATATTTGAGGTTCACATTGTGACGTCTTCGAGGTCGGTTTAATCATGTGATAACGAATAATTAAATAATTTATAGGGACAATGAAAATAAATACCCGGGTCCCCAATTATTGAGGTCAATCACATTCATAGTGTTTCTCCGACACTATTTGTATATAATTTCAATTGCAGCATGTGAGGGTGGAAACGAATCATATGAAAAGAACAATAAAACTATCAAGTTTGATATCGAAACCGGTGTAATGCGAGTCGCTGCGTTACATTATGACATATAAAATGCGATTTAAGTAAACGTTCATCCGATAAATGGGGGAACATTATATTCTGTTAGAGTACTATAATATTTTTAGCACTGCCATTGTACCGGTTCAAAATCTCTCGAGATACTGGGAGTATATTTGAGGCTCACATTGTCATGGTTTCAATGCCGGTTGAAACGAGTTTTTAACAAGAATTAAATAATGTACCGGGATAATATACAAAAATACACGGGTAAGCCCGGTCCCGAGCTAGTACATAGATAAATCAAGCTCAGAGGAGTGATTGTTGTAGACACAAAGAACTTTCCATTTGTGGATTAGACTCTCACCTTTTGAAAATTCAGTATTTTTATTAGAGCGGTGATTTTTTCTGCATTGTAGGCTATGAGATTTCCTTCAATAAAATTAAGTAGAAGGTATGGCACACCCCGCAACATTTATCGACACACCAGTTCCGAATGAGCAATTACGTAGAAGTGATGAAACGGTTGAGATAAAATTTCTGATTGTATATTTGTATAAGACGAGTGTAGAAGAAGTGGCTTTACAAGTGCCACAATTCCGAGGCGAGCCTTCGGGGAAACCATCGAGCAACGGTTCTGCCAGACACCCACATTGACAGTTTTCCAGGGAAGATCGTCGCAGGAGCGTTGAACTTCTTTCTGTCTTTCCGCAGCGTGGTGTCGCATATATGATTGCTTCCGAGGAAGACCCGACATATCTGTCAAAGCCACTTGCTGGATTTTTGCAACACATTAATTTTTCACCATTCTTCTCCTTAAACATACTTCAACGGAAATTTCGCTAGTGCGATGTATGTCATGTATATAACGCTTTCGATAATTGATTATACATTCAGATGGAACTGAGATGGAATAGATTATATCGAAGAAAAGAATTAAATAACTGCTAAAATAGAAGGTATTTACGTTCTGTGTATGCAGTTGATCTTGATATAAATTATAAAGATCTACGGCATTGACAGTTTGTTTGTTGTAGCGATTACGAACTCTCTTCTTCTTCTTTGGCTCTGACGCTCAATGAGGACCTGGGCCTATCGGGTTGACTGTGGACTGTCATGTTGCAGGACACATTCCAAATTACGAGTGACTCGTTGTCAGCGAAATGATACTCCAGCAGTCTTAACCATAACGGTACAAACACCCAAACCCACGCGAGGATTCAAACGTGGGACTTCTGGGTTATGAATGCGATACGAATTACTTTAGTAATTAATATAGTGTATAGTTAAATATATGAAAACTGGAATACGGAGCTTAATTAATATTCCTTTACATTCTCGACTTGTGTAACCAAAAATAATTCTTATGCATAGTGGTTGAGTTGTTGTTGTGGTGGTATTTAGTCCTAAGACTGGTCTAATGCAAGCCTCCATGCTAACCTTTATTTCGCAAGCCTTTTCATTTACTTATAACTAGCACATCCCACATCCTTCCTAATCTGATTAGCCCATTCCATCATTGGCCTCCCTCTTCTGTTATTACCCCACACACTTCCCTCTATTGCTTATTTTACAAGACCCTCATGTCTTAAAACGTGGCCTAATAATCTATCCCTTCTCTTGCTCAACGTCCTCCTCATTGTTTGCTTTCCCCCTATTCCGTTTATAACTTCCTCGTTTGTGATTCTATCCACCCATCTGATTTTTGGCATTCGCCTACAATACCACATTTCAAAGCCTTCTATTCTTTTCGTTTCTCCAACTCCTATGGTCCACGTTTCACACCCACATAACGCCACGCTCCATACAAACATTTTTAGCAACGATTTCCCAATATTCACACTTATATTACCCGTAAGTAAATCCCTCTTTTTCGCGAAAGCCTTCCTTGCCTGTGCTATCCTACTCTTTATGTCTATTGCACTTCTACCATCCCTAGTTATTACTTCCCAAGTAGCAGAATTCCTTAACTATCCATTCCAAATCTAACACCCTTTGTTATTCCACTGTTTCCCAAACTACACTACCTTGGTTTTGCCTCTATTAATCCTTATATTGAACTCTTTCTCCAGGACTACGTTCATGCCATTTTTTATGGTTTCCAAGTCTTCTTCTCATTTCCCTAATACTACAATATCGTTGGCCAAGCGTAAGGTTTTTATTTATTCTCCTTGCTGTATTATTCCTTTTCTATATTCCGTTTTGACATTCTTCATCACCTGTTCTATATATAATTTATTGTCTTATTCCTTTATTTAGTAATAAAATCTATAAGAGGATAAGCAGTAACTTATCACAATAAGTATTCACATGTGGTATTAAAACCGTCTCAGAACTGGACGAAGAATAATAATTTATGGTCGAATGAGTAGTGGTTCACATTATTTAAATTATGAACGAAGTGTTCTTTTCCTTTCGTGTGGCGCCCATAACCGTGGTTGACGGATATTGTATGTAAAGGCGAGACAATCCAAATAATAACGAGTACGAACCTACATACTTAATACTTTAACCAAATCGAGCTGCTGGTTATAAATTTATTAATGTTCATGCAAAATACTTTTTCTAGTTACATTATCACCATAATCGAATGAGCACATATTATACATATTGTTATAACGATATAAGGTAGAATTTGGCATATAATGAATAAGTGAAGGGGTTTAAAGAACCGACCCCAACGTTTTTGCTCCCGAAGTCAAAAACGAAAAATATCCACCCCGGACTTCAAACAAACTTTAATTTTTTTAAAAAAAATATAAAGCATGCAAACCAACCATGAAAATGACATAATTCAATCTAAGACAATAATACTCATAATAATTTACTTATACTTTTTTCTGAAAAAAAATTCATATTTTTAAACAGCTAACGGCAGTCAACGTACGAACGAAAAGTTGCAACTACTACTTTCAAAGATAATTTAATTATGCAATAAACATAATAAATAAAACTAGTTAAACAATATTCTAAGTCTAAACATAAATTATACTTTTGGAAGCTTATTATCAGTAATATTGTAAATAACTTAATTCAGACTTAATAAATTATTCAACTCATGTTCCACTAAAAATATGCTTTGCTCATTAAGATTATTATTTATCCGCAACGTTACAAAATTCGTAAAGTATTGCTCCAACTTGCCGAATATTAAGATAAGTATTTATTTTCAAATGGAATAGGGATTTTCTTTCTCTATAAAACATAATTCGACATACAGTTCTAGAATATTGAAATCGGAGTTATCACCTATACGACGTTTTTTAACAGACCTCAGTAATTTATTTACATACTGTTCCCAAAATATAAACAGTATAAAAGAATCGTAGACAATGAAAATCAATTAATTCTTACTCATATTTAAAGAATGAATTGAGTTCTGATTATTAATAGAATAAAAGGAAAATTCGTAATTAGTTTAAGTTGTCATCTCGTTCGAGTAGTTTACCTTACTAATATTTTTATTAGACCATATTTGTGGTGTTAAGTCCTAAGACTGGTCTCATGGAATCCTCCATATTAACCTATATTGCTCAAGCCTTTTCATTTCCGCATAACTAGCAAATACAACACCCTCGTTAAACTACATAGCGCATTCCATCCTTGGCCTCCCTCTTCTGTTCTTACCCCACACACTTCCCTCTAATGATAATTTTACAAGACCCTATGTCTTAAATCGTGGCCTATTAATCTTTCTCTTCTCTTAGTCAACGTCCTCCATTTTGTTCACTCTTCCCCTATTCTGTTTATAACTTGAAGTTGATCAGGAAGTGGAAGGGAGGAGAAAACTAGAGAGTCGTACGGATTTTGAAAGGGAGGAGTAAGCTGGAGAGTGCAAGAAGAGTTGAAAATGAGGTGTGAATTGTTGACTTTTAGTGAGAAGGTATCTGCCTCCTTTTCGATATTTGATTCCAGTGCTCTTCGAAATCCTTAATAGTGTGTTCCAGTTCACATTATCAAACACGTTTTCTGAATCTAATACCATGAACGTAGGTCGGTTTTCTCGTATCCTGTCTTCAAAAATTAGTCGCAAAATCAATATTGCTTCTCCTACTTTTTATTTAAAATCATTTTCTTTCCCTTAAATCATCCAATAGTTAATTTATAATTATATAATTTAAATATTATTAGTTAAAATTAATATAATTTTACTTTAATCTTCAATTTACCTTAATTCTACTAGAATATTAACTACATTAAGGTCAAAATCGTAAACCCCACCTCAACATCCTCTTGTCTAAAATTGACGCAAAGTTATAGCTTATCTTGTCCCTATATTCTTCCTAAAACCAAACTGATCTTCTCGGAACTCCTATTCGATTTGACATTTTATCCTATTATATACTATTTTCGTTAATTAAAGGAGGAGTTACCTCTATCACGATCACCCTCATGTAGCCTGTTTACCTAAAAAAGTACCCTAAAACTAGTGATATACGGTGGGAGTTTTCTCTCGCAGGCACTTCTCCCCAGAGTGACTGCGGGACTCACCTGATTATGTCGTGTTTTCCTCGTGCTCTATATGTTTTTTTTCAAACTTCTCACATGCCGAGACACCTTTACCTATTTAGGAAGGTATATGTATTGGGGTCGAAGGCCTTGGGCATATGGCAAGAGTTGTCATCTGATCCCATTGGATCAGTCAGTCAACTGCCTGCTAAAACTTGCGAAGGCACGGAGAAGGGAATGCTGCGACCCTACAGCAAACTGGTCTGCCGTCATTCGGAAGGGCGTGAGAATGGTACCTAATGCCCGACCTACCTGATGCAGATTTTCTAGGGTTTTCTCTGCATCTCTTTAGGTGAAACACCGGGTAAGAACTATAGCCCGGGGGCCATATTCAACCCTTGGCTATCTTCCTTCCCTTCCTCATTCCCCCTTTTCAATTCCCTTCCTATGATATTAAAGGGGAGTTAACCCCTTCAGGATCACCCTAAAAAATACCGTCATGTAGCCTGTTACCCAAGAAAAACAAATATTTTCCTCACATGAGATACTAAACTAATTATCCTGTGCTGTTCCCATCTATCGGTCGCTGTCTCCTTCAGTATGGGCATAATCATGTTTTTATTAAAATATTCTGTTACTCTTCCTGTTTCGTAGATTTTACAAACTATCCTGAACAGCCACGATCTGATCAACTCCACTTTAGTGTTATCAATTCCTGACGCTTTACAATTGTTCAGGTCTCTTAGAGCTCTATCAAACTGCAACCTTAAAATTTTGTCCCCTTACTTTTCATCATCCACGTCCTTTTCTTTATCAATTAATGACTTATCTAGATTTCGACCGTAATACAGCTGTTCTTAATATTCTTTCCATCTTTCTCCGTTTCCCATCTATTCTGCTTATGTTATTGCTAATAGTTTCACTTTCAATGATTGTTTCTTTGAGTTTCCTGTAAGCTGCGTCTATTTTCCCTTTCACCATATAATCTTCAACCGCTTTGCATTTCTTTTGCAGTCAAGCCACCTCGACTGCTTTGTAGATCCTATCTATCTTATTCTTAATGCGTTTTTATATGTACTGCATCCATTAAAGGTTAGAATATATTAATTAATTCCATTAGTATTCTTCTGAGGAAATAAGACAAGTCAAATAAATATCAATTACAAATATGAACAGAATAGCATATACATAAATACATGAGTAGTTACATAAAGAATTAAAAGAGTACATATTTGAAAATTTGTAATTCGCCAGTGCCTGAAGTTGCCGCCTTTTAAAGGGTGAAACGAATTAAATTTTTATTCGCTCAAACTCAAAAATAGTGTTCCTTTATTCAGTTAATGAAAATATAATATGTATTTTATAAAAATATTAAAATAACATCGTTGTGGAGTACATCATATCACTGAAAATTCACGTGAATGTGACTCATCATCGTCCTGCCCCAGTAACGCTTTACACACCAGCGTAAACATATCCACGTTAACGAAAAAGTTTCAAATAAAAATACTCTCTAGTTAGTCCATCTTAGCTGTGAATTTCCAACAGTATATTATTATTTATTTATTCCATTAATCCTATATTGAGTAAATTGGACAATTCCGAAAATATACATATCATGTGCATAACAATCACTTTAAATATCTGCTGCAAATAATAATTTATTTGGACATATCAGTCCATTAAAAAGTTTTTCTTTTGAGTCGTAGAGGAGGCCAGAGTAGATTCAATTCTACTTGTTATACATTCTTCTTCTTTCTTGGTTCTGCAGCTAATTTAGGGTCTTGGCTTACCGAGTAGAGTGCGGACTGTCTTCTTACGTGACTAATTCCGAAATGGAGTGATACGTGGTCAACGTATTGATTTTCAAGCAGTCTTATTCCCAGTTTCCGTGATCTTGACCAAGCCAATTCCAGGATTCGATCCCGGGACCTATGTGTTGTGAGGCAGCCACGCTAGCCACTACACCACATGAGGTCGGCAGTGGTTATGTATACAATAGATAAAACTTACGAAAATATTGTATATTTTACAAACAATTAGACTATTCGACAACGAAATTCAGTACTTTGCCTTGAAGTAATTTCTATATCTTATCATTTAATTATTGTCACTATTTATCTTCTCCAATCTTTTATACGTATACATTTTCGTATTGAGCTATATAAAACTTTTAGTTGTAATTTTGTTATACATATATAATTTGAGAAAATAACACAGAAATTGAATAGATAAATCACAACTCCCGTGTCACCGCTGCACAGACGCATGAATATATAAATAAACAATTGGCAAGACGAATGGTTCAAATAAAACGTCTCCTACAATAGGTTTTGATTTTTGGTTACATTAATCCTTATTTGAGGAAATAGGTCAATTCAGAAAACATACATAACTATAGAGCATTAATAAAATACACATTTTTATATTAATATATAAATGTAACAATTTCATTGTGTATTAATAAACAATAAACAAATAAATCACATACATGAACAAGACCTATAAACGCAAATATTAAAGAAAATACTAATTATATTTATACAAATAACAAAATGTGCATAAGGGATCAATATTCATACATAACGAAAAAGGGAAGAAATCGTTACATAAAATGATCAAATCTTTACAAAATAATATAAGATTAATTTTAATTGAGCAAATTACAAATCCTATTATTCAAGTGTTTATAAGGAAGCACAGTGTGGAACACATATTTCATTACAGAATACCAGCCGTACAAATACTCATTCTTCACAAAACCACAATCACGAAATACTTATTTTCACCGCTACACTAAATTATATATTCGTCAGTATTAATTTTTTTAACTGCTTGGTAATTGTAATACTCCTAATAAATAGCGTAGTGCAAATCAATTTTTTACTCTTCGATTGAAAAATACATTAACTAAGTTGTACGCACAAGACAGAAGGATATTTTTACATTTAGCAATAAATTATTAAATACTATTTTCTGTTTTTACTTCCGTAAGTTAATTGTTAAATAGTTTAATCCCGGAAATGAATAATTTTAATGCGATGCTTGTCAGTTGTAAAGAACAAGTGATTTCTGATACAAACAGATTTTCGTATCGTTTATCCAATTTTAGAATTTATAATGATTTTTATAAAGATTGGTTTACACGTTGCTGGATAATCGTTTCCGACTAGTATTCTAATGCCCCTTTTTTGAAATTTTACATATACGAGGAGAGTTGCTGCATACCACAAATCCATAACAAATTATGGAGTGAAAATAAGTCTCATATACCTTCTATGCATTGTTGCAGTGTAGTAAAGTAAAATCGGGGTCATGTGTTAAACATTAAAGACATTTATGTACACAAAAGATTGGAGCATGTGATTCGATCAAAGGGAAAGCTGTTGGGTCCCATTGAGAATAAAAGTAACAATCGAAAACAAATGGGTTATACGCCCAAAATTTCTCTTAATAGGCAAGTTTTACAGGAAGTGCCCAACGATTACCTAATTTCTGCAACTCTTACTGCCATGATGCCTGAATCAGCTGCTCTCTCTACCTAAGTGGTCAGCACAAAAATCACAGAGCACAATGCTACAAAAATATTAATGCATTGTTTTGGGAGAGTGTCCTTGTTAATGTTAGAAATTATTGAAGCCCAAATCACCCAAGCTATGCCTTAAACTGAACGTTCTTAAAATTAATATTGTCGCAAATAAAAATTGCTTACACAAAAACACTCACATAGCACGTGACTTTTAGAAAGTTGTATTGTTCATTAATTTTTAACATAGTTACGGTTACTGTCCCAACAATACTTTGGTTTAGGCTCAACGCCCACTTCACTACACCTGTCCAATTGGTCTGCTGTAGATCTCTGAGTGGCTACTTTCACAGTTTTAGTGTTGACCACTGGACCGCATGTGTTTTTTCTCCGTAGTCCACACACTAGTGGTCAACACTTGACCAAATATGCCAAAACCAAGACTAGCGGTGAAATTCGACCGCACACGACACACTTCTCCAACAACAAGACGAGCAGATTACCTTCGCCAGTTCTCCTCAGGGCATTTCTGATCCCTAAAAAGTTTCAAGTACTCTGCAAATTTAGAAAATAATAACACACGATTTCACTGCCATCTATGGGTCAGTCTTATTACTTATAAGTTCTAGAATGTTCACGACTAAATTCACGTGATCTTAATGCTAGAAAACATGGACAGCGGTGGTACGCGACATTGCGTCGCCCTGCGTCACTGACAACAATGCCCTTCTTGACAAGGCTGATACGCCACTAGCTAACAAGTTTGTCCTAGCTTGCAACGATATAACTAATGTGTACATTTTTCACATTTCATGTAATTGAAGTGTCCTTTTTCACTTATTATACTCAATAAATTGTCCATAATATGCACATTAAATCTAACATTCTCAATGAACGCAGTAACTTCTGGCAGCCTAATCTAAATTTAGAGAGAGAGAGATAGCCTATATACTATATATATATATATATTGTCGTGTCGTCTCCGCTACGTCGTTGTTGTAGTTGTTTCGTGCTGGGCCTTTTTTGGGTGAGTAGCAGGGGAAGGTGATTCTCCATGAAAAATGATAATAGTATATGCATTTGAAACAATTTATTATGACACAGATTCTAAGTGTGGTGTTGAATACACAAAATGCATATTTTACTTTCAAGAAACAATAATAAATGATAATAGTTGGCCAGCTTTGTTTTCACCCAAAACTGCATGCATGCAGACACCACTCACCACTCCGTAGGAGTTGGAGTCATCAACACGAGCTCCCCTCAGGCTTCCGTCCACGTTCCATATCCAGCAACGCCACTTGACAGCAGGGCAGAGCTACGGCCTGTAAAGACAAACAATAATATATCACCCTTGCCGAGCTAATCCCAAGAATATATGCCGCAGTTTGCCCGCCAGATGACAGGCACTGAATCAATCCGGTACAACCTTCCCCCCCCCCACCCTCACCACCAAAAAATAGAGTTAACCAAGTCAATAAATATACAACGCATACCAATTTTATTTAAGTTTTCATAAAATATTTACAATCAAACAACAGAAATATGTTTACAAATAATTACAATGTGAAAACAATTTAGATCGAATGCAAAAGTAGTAAAACATCCAAAAGTACGAGTGAGGTGTAGAATAAAATAACCAGACACTCGCTAGCACACAAACACACACACACACACACACACACATATATATATATATATATATATATATATGCGCAGTTCTTCGAACAAAACAACTTCCATTGTAGCTATTACTTTGTCTTATGAAATATTTTCTTTATTAAATTTCGTTAAGGATAATTTTACATTTAATTCATCTTTTAACTGATTGTAGCCAACTAGTGTTTCCGGCATGATAGTTTCATGGCGATGTAATTTTCAAAGGTACATCATACTTCAATTAAATAACCTGTCACTATATTTTCTTGTATGTCAATACGGGTTACACTATCCCATATTTGGTAGTAGAGTTTATTCCATAATGATATTCTATTAATTTTGTTTGTATAATATTGTTTCTGTTGCAGGGAAACATCACTGTATGGAAACCTAATTTTAAAAATGGGCTTTATTCCCTAAAGCATAGGTAGCGGGTTTACATAAGACATTAAAGTTTAATGAAGAGGACTTCACACTTACCTGTTGTAGAAATAAAGCTATGATCCATTTAAGAGAAATTGAAAATAAAGATTAAAGTTCTGTGTTTTGTTCTATCTAAGCAAGGAATAACAATTTCGTTCCTAACGTATTTAATATATTTATTTTTTATTCGACAAAGGTAGGTATTTGAATGTCAGTTTTCGTGTGATCGCTGAATATTAAGATACGTAGTAGCCTAATTATAGGATATTAAATAGGTGGAAATCACTAAAACTAGGAAAATTTTACAGTCTCAGACTCTAATATTTTTTAAGAAAAGCGTGTAAAGTAACCGAATGTAATTGAAAGATTCAATTAGGTCTGCCATATAATATCGAAAAGCAAACTATTGAAACTAGTTTTCGGAATGTCTATTTTCAAATATAATTAGAAGACATATTCGTTCTACCATTCAAATGTATTACAAGGACACAAATTAATGTCAAATTTTTATAGTTAATTAATTGTTCTCCGGAGTGAAATTTCACACTATTCACTGAAACTTATGAATGCCTAACAATACCAAGCAAAGTTTCGAAATAACGTATTTACCACGACGCCGCTGCCACGTGTGTGTTTCAGCAGATAACTGTGAAAAATTTGATGTAGCGCCAGGATGGTGATATTCTGCAGAATGTAGTATAAGTAAGTGCACAAACTTATAGGGGGCGTAGTAAAGTGGGTCAATACAAATTTTTTTCACCCTTTACATTTTTAACTGCGATGCTTCGCTACTGAGGAAAGTGAGAAAATAAGTCTGAGAAATTATCGCTGTAATCAGACGCATAAATGTATAAATAAATGATTGTCCAGAAGAATAGTCCAACTACAACATCTCCGACAATACCAGGCCACACATTAAAAGAAAATGTCTCTTGGAAGTTGTGCAACAACCGAAAAGTACTGGTTGCGAATAGTAAATATTTCACCGCGTGAATATGCGGCCTCATCAGAAAACAAACTCAAACTTCCGAATTTGTGATTGTTCGCTCCCTGCTGAAAAAAAAAAAACATTGGCAGAATTTGTCCGACGAGGATGACCAGAAGCGCGCTTTTCGAATTCTATTTCTCAATTTTCGACTTATTTCTATTACACCCTGTATATTTAACTGGTTGTTTGCCAGGTATTGATTCATCACAATGTTATATTATACAGGGAAAATAATAAAATTTTACATATATAGTAACATCGCTCCACCTTTATTATAGACAACGCTAGTTGAGTATCCGGTGTAACCCGGATATTTGTTTACATTAAACGGGAAAAGAAATTAAGTCCATCTGGCTTAATGGGCATCGGGAATGTCCTTGTTCCGCTCGACGACTCCACAAAGGAAGGATTAGACATAAATAATCCCCCTTCCCTTACATGTAAAAGGCCTCGGACATGACAGAAGCGACGAGCGACGAGTGGTTGGACGCTACTTTTACCAGGAGGCAGAGTGATACGATACAGAGCGCTTGGGATCTTCTCTTGTTGAGTAAATACAGGAGCCTATGAAGGAAACTCATTTCACCGAAATATAAGAGAAATTTTCGCTTTCACCCAATAAGAGCTTCTGCTCATATTTCTGCCCCGTACATCAGGATGGATTGCGTTATGGACATTAGTAGCCGCCGCTAGATAAGTAGTGAGCCCTTCACATTGGTCATTATTCTGCTTAGTACTATTGCCACAGCAGTGGCCTTATCTGACACTCTTTTTTTTGTGGCTCCCGAAGTTGATAAATGGACACTCCCAAGTATTTAAGGTTGTCGCTCGTCTATTTGTTAATCAGCTTCGCAACTGTTAGAGAGTGACTTCCCATCCATGGTATGATTTGTCTCATAACCTGGTTGAATTTCCTCTGTACCTCTGGCACTATGATCACGGCTGCTCCATCTGCATAGGCGACAATTTTTATATTTTCTGGCAAGTCCAGATTCATCAGGATCTCTTATGTGACGTTCCATAAGTCTGGTCCGAGAATTGATCATTGGGCTGCTTCAGCAATTTGACCATTTTCCGTGTCGTGCTGCAGTCTTTTATGTCGTAGGTAATTCTCCATTGTCCTCATCAAGTATTCCGGGAGCCTGAACGCGTGTCTTATAGTGTGGAGGGCATCGAATTGAACGCGCTTTTCACGTCAAGAGAGACCAGTAGCGTGATTCTCCTTGAGTGTTGGTTCCCACTTTGTGACTCTTGGACAATCCTCGTTACTTCTTGTATGGCTTGAATCGTGGAATCGAGGAGTGGCCTTTCCTGAAGCCATGTTGATTCAGTGACATGTGACCTGCGATCCAAATTGCGTTACAATTCTCGGCTAGGGGAGTTTTTCGAATATTTTTCCAGCTGTATCAAGCATACAGAGGGGGCGAAATGCTGCCGGTCCGTTCCAGTCGCCTTTTCTTTTGTGGATCAGCACGATCCGTGTTATTTTCCATCTACTGTGAAAAACGCTATGTCTTAGGCAGCAGTACTTCATATCCAGCAACAAGTGTGTGTGCTGTTTTCGGCAATTGTCTTCAGAGCGTCAGCAGGAATCCCATCTGGCCCCGGTGCCTTGTTTTTTCTTAGCGTTTTCGTTACCATTTTTAGCTCTTGCTCCTAGAAGTATTTCATTTCATGAGTCTTGACTTCGTTAGCTTCTTCTTCCCTTTGTAAGTGGTTCGGGAAGAGTTTTTGAACAATTTGTTCCATGTTGTCAGCATCCGCAAGCGTGCTTGATAGCCCGCTTTTTTTAATTACGATACGGTTCGTTAGTTCCAAGGGTCCTCATCTACGTTTCTATCCAGGTTTTGGCTTTGCTGTCTTTTATGGAGTATTTTAGAGATTTCTTGGCATCTTTATGTTCAGCAGCGAGACATGTCTTCATCTCTGCCTCAGACCCTCTGTACTGCGCCTTAAGCGTAAACAGTTTCTTCTTAGTTCCACTAAACTGCTTTCCGATTTCTTATGGGTTTGGTTCTAGTCATAGACTCGTCGCATGCCTTCTCGATGAGCCTCATTGTCAGCTGCCTCCCTGCCTTCAAAATCTCTGCACATTTCTTCCACAGCTGTTGTGCCATCATTCAATGTTTGCCATTTTGTCATTTTATTTATTTTTTTGTAATTTCTTTTTCTTGTTGGCCATCTGACGTTGATTTTTCCTCATCGACGTGTTGTGCGCTAAATGATATATATTGGTGGTTGCTTGCTGTGTAATTCTTTTGACTCGCCATTCCGCTATCGACGGCAGGATTGTTCCTGATACAAGCGTTGCGTACTTGTTATATTGAGGTTAATCCTACATTGGCCACCACCAGGCCAAGTCTCACAGCTGCGTCTAAATATTTAGGCTGTCAAATTATAATTTCCTTAGATGATTAAAGAAAAAGAAATAAAATAATTTTTAATATGAAGTAAATTTATTGAATAAAAAGTCATTTAATAATTTATTAGCTCCTGTTAGCAGCAAATTGAGTTGTAATTCATCAAAGCTGTTGTGGACAATGTTCGAAATTGGGGATACACCGGAAGAAAAACAATCAGTTTATAGCCAGCTATTTATTTTAGATTGCAGGGGGTCTAATAGAAGGATTGAGAGACTATTCGAATCATTTGAGTAGTCGTAAATTTGATGATCTAGGACGGAAAACTCTGGATCGTGGCAGAGGATAAGAAGTTTAAATGAGCCAGGTGCTCATTTTACAAGGAAGTTGAGAGGTATCTATGACCCATACGCGATCCGAAGACGAACGTGAGTTCCAGCAAAAACAGGCGACTGTTAATATTCAGTTTGTAATCTTTCTGCCGATTTCCTTGTACTACCAATTCCGCGTTTGGTTGTATTTTTAAATCTGTTCGTATGAGAAGACCCTTAAATATGACCCCAGAATAGATCTCATGTCTGTAATTGTTATTTAGTAAGAAATTTAATGTTTGTAAATACTGTATAATGTATAGTTTGGGATAAAGTAAGCGTCTGGGTCAGTTATATGAATAGTATACCATACGCTCTTAACGTACCCCACCGAGTCCCTTAAACCCAGAGGAAACCAACAAGAATAATAAACATGGCTGGCCTGGCCAATAAGACTACTACCGAGAATTGCGTCAACAATTTTCCTTGCACTTCGCCAGAATATATGGTCTACCGAAAGTTTACACAAAAAACAGAAATTCCCCTCAGACCGATAGTCAGAGGAATCGGTTCGGTCACATACAATTCCATACTAAGTAACTGAAAATACTAGTGGGTAACGGCACACACTATGGAATTTATAAAAGAGTTGCAAACTCTGGTCATAGAGCCAAATGATCTTTGAACAAATAGATGGGGTAGCCATAGTCACCCCTATCCCCAACGGTGGCAAACTAATACGTGCAGTTTGTTGAGGAGAAGGCATTGAGAAGAGTCAAACTAAAACCCAAGTGCTACTACCGCTACGTTGATGATACTTTTGCAATCTGGTCACACGGGTACGTGGCACTACAGGAGTTCCTCGACCACTTCAATTCGATCCGCCAGTATCAGATTCACGATATGGACCTCTTCCCTTCTTGCATCCACTGATTTATAGAATACCGGACAGTAAATTTGGCCATTACCTCTACAGGAACCGGCGTATACCGACGCTTACCTAAACGCCAGTAGATTCCATCACCCGACACAGAAACACAGAAACAAGCCGTACTCTTGACACTGGTTCGCATTGCTCGGGACTTACCGGATCAGGATAGTCTGCAAACTAAACTACTTAAAACAGACTTTCAAACGGAACGGCTACACAGCACTACAGATCAGGAAAGAAATAGATCGGGAGCCTAAAAAAGACAGAGAAAATTACTGCAGTTCTATAGCGTTTCTACCGTACGCTGGAAGTACGACTCTGTGATTAGCAGGGTTTTGAAAAAACAGAAAACTAAGACTATTTTCAAACCGCAAACAAAAATGCATGATAAGGTTGATTCCGTGAAGGACAAGCTGGGCCTTAAAACCATTGGAATATATTAGATCCTCTGCAGCTGCGGGCTGAAATAAATCGGAGAGACTGTCCGTGCGGTCAAAACTATACTTTCGAAACATGAGAGGTTATTCGCTTAAAACAATTAACCTAATCAGCCTTTGTGGAACACACTCTCATCACCATAAGATAGAGTTTGCTAAGACGATAGTCACGGATCACACTAGGAATTGGTGGAACAGTGTGATTACTGAGACGGTAAGTATTAGGACCTCCAACAGCCATTTAAATAAGGATACCTGGTTCCAGATTATCAAGGATTGAGTCCCGATCATCGCAAAAATGGAAGCAGAACGAGGGGGGATTAGACAGGCCAATAGGGACACGGAAGAATCGGTCCTGGATGGTAGGGACGACACGGTCGGATATAAATAAAATAAACCCAGCCTTGGCATCAGTTACCTGAGGAAGGTGACGGAGCTAGTCATTGAAACGTTGTACTATTCATAAGAACGTACCCCGGATGAAACCCGAGAACGATATCTTCAACATATTCACTAGAGAACCTTCATTCTTTTATATATGGCATTCGAAAAAAAGGCCGGAGTAATTGAATTTTATTAAATTATTGTATATTTTCAATTAATAAATGCAAATTAATGGATCCCATTTTTATAATAATTCTTTACATTGAGCCAGTAATAACGCACTTATTTCCTTAAAAGTGAAGTATACTAATTATAAACAGAAACAACAATACTAAAATATGTGATAAATATTTATAAGTAATCGATGACTGTAATTTGGCTAGTTATTATTGTAATTAAAATATTTATAATCTCACGTTTAGCCTTTTTATGTTTTAAACTTAAATAAGCAAGTAATTGTTCCACAAAATAAAATAGTATTCCACAGATATGAAATTTGAATCACACGTTATATTTTTAAAATAAATATGTTACGGACATTTCAAATATGGAAAATATTGTTAAGTACGATTCAGTCATAATTGTTAGTAACTTCAAGAAAGAAATTTAATAATGACCTATGAAAATCGTGTTAACTTATAACTTATGAGAAATAAATTTTTAATATACCTAGAAGCAGATATAAAATTGATATGAAATTTAGGCTAAAAATGAATAAAGTCAAGAAAGGAATTAGAACAAAAAGATGAGAATTAGAAAAACTGAAACAACAGGAAGTGCTTCCGTGTTTTAAAGGCGATATCCGGAGTAGATAAATAGAGTTAGGAGAAATAAAAATTTATGAGAGAAATGGGCACTTTTAAAGGAAGAAATGACTAGAGCAGCTGGCAAAAAAATAGAAGAACATAGGAAAGCATAGATAACACAAGAAATAATAGAACAGATTATGGAAAGGCGTAAATATTAGAACGCGTAAATTGTGAAGCAATTGATAAAATTCCTCAAAGTTGATAAGATCATCGGGCGAAGAAGCAATATCACGGTAAAAATGTAAATATGCACATATCGAAGTAGACTATGGATGATAGATGCGAGCAGAACGGAGCAATTAGTTTAGTATCTCATGCATGCAAAATATTAACGAAAATAGTATATAGGAGGTTAGAATCACAAATAGAACGCGAGCTAGGAGAAGATCAGTTTAGCTTTAGAAAGAAACAATATTTACTCTGGGTCTAATTATAAAAGACAGGATAAAAGTAATCATATTGCAATGAGAAAAAATTATATCTCTGTGGTTTGCCAATGATAGTATTAGGGAAGTAAGTAAAAGAATTAGAAAACATAATAAATGGCGTGAACGTGATCCTGAAGGAAGAGTACAACAATCAGATTAATACAGAGAAAATAAAGGTAATGGAGTGTATTATGGGAACAGTGGAATAACAAAGGACGTTAGATTGGGAAGGGATATTTTGAACGAGGTTAAGGAATTTTCCTACTTGGGTAGCATAATAACTAGAGATGGTTGAGTTATAGTAGACATAAAGAGCAGGATAGCGCAGGCATGGAAGGCTGCCCCCAATAAAAGAAATTTGCTTAAAGTGTGAATATTAGTAAATTGTTGCTAAAAATGTTCGTATGGAATGTGGCGTTATATGGGTGCCAAAATGGATGGTAGGATTTCCAGAAAGGAAAAGAATGGAAGTTTTTGAAATGTGCTGTTATAGCAGCCATAGAATGCTGAAAATCAGATGGGTAGATAGAGTACTAACAGAGAAGTTCTTAGCTGAATAGGGATAGAGCTAATAATATGGAAGACATTGACCCAAAGAAGGGATGGCTTAAGAAATGAGGGTCTTGTAAAATTAACATTAGAGGGAAGTATGTGGGGTAAGAACAGAAGAACGGCTAAGCAGAGAGGCTGGGAGATGTGGTAGTTATGAGATAATGTAAAGGCTTGCGCAAGATATGTTAGCATGGAGGGTTGCGTCAGACCAGTCTTAGGACTGAATACAATAACAAAATTTTGAGCGATATCTTTATTTAATACGCAAAAATTTCAGAATTAATATAATGAATACAAATATGGGAATATATTTTCTTACGAAATAACTATATTTCCAAAAATTTATAATTCAAATAAAACAAGTTTTCCGCTGATGCAAATTACGACAAGCCCTTTACTGCAAATATAGGTTACAAATTATTAAATTGTTTTAAACTAAATTAAAATTTAGGTCTATATGTCTTAATGATATATAATACATTTAAAAATGAAATAATAAAACAGAACTCGATATTGCAGCCTTGACTCTTTAGTCGAAGATGATTTGAAAGGTGCGAAGATGTAAGGACTAATCACGAAGGTTAAAAGACGCAAGAAAGGTCAGTAAAGTTCTGTTGTGTGGGGGTAGGTACGTCTGAGTTTGATCAGGTAGGGATTGGAAGCTTGGAGGTGAAACATAACAGGGAAGAAAAAGATAGCCTGCGACCAAGCTGTACGTTGATTGTCATCATTGAACTCGTGGCGTGGAAAGGTTTTTAAAGATGTGTTGTGGATGTCATTGCCATAGTAAGTAGGGCTGCTGATATGTTCATATACTCCCGGGTCTGTTCACTTGTATTCCAATTGTCGTAATAAAAGCTTCTATCCACCAAGGGAAATGATCTACGTTGTAAATAAAGAAACGAGAATTCATTACACACGAACCTGAAGTCTACATACGGCTAGGCATATGCGTATGTATTAGATAACGCACAACGAGATGCTTTGGCTGGCCAAATAAATACAATGGTTTACAACCGAATCTTACCAGGAAGTTTTTCTGGAGGGTGGGGAGTGTTTTAAGGACATCTCATTACACTTCAGATCCGCCAACCCCAACCAACCCTCCGAAAATGACTAGAAGTATGTATTTAAATACGAAACACATATCTCTGCTATATAAGCCCGCAGGTTCTTGAGATTATTGTCTGAACACATGCGTATACAAATCAACTAATGATTTCATACTTAATGAATTTTAATAACTGTTCTGTTCGTTGAAATTAAATTAATATAAGAATTAGTTTAATGCGCTTTTACACAATAACCTTTCCTCTTATCAAGATAAATAATAGCCATTGACTTCCACCTGTTTCCCCCTGCGTAACCCATGTTGCAACTGGGATTGCGAGTCCCTTGAGGTTGATGATATATTCTACTACATACATCTTTGCTATTGACAGAGATCGAACTCGGGAACTGTGTGTTGTGAGGCAGCCTGTTAGCCACTACATCACAGGTCGGAAATGTATATATAAAATTGCAAAATTCAAACGAACTCAGTATTTTTGTTTAAAAAAAATTTAATTATTTAATTTTATTCAAGGAGACGATTTATAATTATCAGCGGTAACTACTCATTGTGGTAACCACGTGCAGTAGAGATTTCGTTCACTTGATGAACCTGTTTTATCTTCATTCCAGTCCTGATGCAAGTTACTAGGTGACTGGAACTTCCTTCTTCCTTCGGGTTGTAATGTAGATTTTCCCTCCGCCGGCGGAAAGTGGGATGAACCTGGTGCTGTGGGTGATTGAGGAAAACTAAGTTTTCTTCCTTCTTTCCTGTGGCCTTCCTCGTCTCAAATACATTCTCTCTAAAGAGAAACAATTCACACCTCACATTAAACTCTTATAATACTCTCCAGCTTACTCCTCGCTTTCATAATCCGTATGACACTAGCTTACTCCTCCCTTTCACGTCCTGATCAACTCTCCATCTATAACTCCTCGCCCTCTTGACGTCTAGAAATATTTTCCTACTCTGTATCCTCGCCTTCTCAACGTCGTGCACCACACTGAATATTTTTCGTCTCCTCACCTAGCATCTCAACTTCTCCAAGGGAAAACTACCCCACGTGATGTTTTCGCACCAATTCTCATTCTATCTCTTAATAAACTATTTCTATTTGAAATTAACCTAATGTCATCATAGGGGGACACGTTTGCTTTTTCATAGAACGTGTCCGCCCTATGCCCTACTAAATTCCTAACTGTTTCTAAACCTAAACTACTATGTACGTCTATTAGCCTAGTAAATCTTGGTGCATCCGTGATTAATCGGATGCACCAATTCTGTATTGCCTGGGCCTTCTTGACATTTGTATCTGCTGCTACACCCCAGACCTCGCAACCGTACAAGAGTACAGGACGCACAATTGTCTTGTAAAGCATGAGCTTAGTTTTTAGGCTAAGACCACGGCTTTTAAACATCGGGGACAAGCTTCTTATTGCTGAGTAGCATTTCGCTTTGGTTTCTTTGATGTGCTCCCCAAAGGTCAGTCGCTTGTCCAGTCTTAGTCCTAAGTACTTTACAGACTTAGTCCATTGGACTTTGGTTCCCCCGGCAACAATGTCTACAATGGGGGGTTTTCTAGTTCTAGTGAACATTATGGCCTGGGTCTTTTCCCCATTGATTTTCGTCCTCCAGCGGTTTGCCCAGGTTTGGAAGCTCTGACCGCCCCCCTCCATACGGCAGCCAGCGACCAATCAATAGTCAACGCTAGGGAGCTCACACCTAGACAGTCTCTATAAAGAGGCAGAACATCTACCGGATTAGTCATTCCACCTGGAAGATGTTGACGGAGATTGTCGACGAAACGTCGTGTATTTACAACGCCACCCGGCTTCAAACCCAAGAATCATTTCAACAAGCTTAGTATTTTCTATCTGCAGACAGGCATGTCCGTCGCCCGCCAGCCTGGCGCCGTAAAACACATTCTTACCTGCTTATTGCCCGTTATAATGTTCTTGCTGAATATTTATATCCTTTAAAAATCCAAACATTCGAACAAAATTGGGGAGGAGTCCTATTGCGCTGTAGTAATTTTTAAGTGTGTTTAACAGTCCAAAGTAATTCTAAAATAGATTTGTGTGAAAAGTTTTGGTTAAAGAATATAATATGTATATTTTTTTAAATAAATTAAATACTACATCAGTGACGTTCGTAAAAATTTCTAACGTAATCTAGAAAATGAGGCCAAGGTAGAAAGAAGCATCTACGTTAACCAAAAATAATTTTAGTTTCAGCAAGTAATATTTATGTTTTCTGTTGCAATATAGTTCATTCACAGCTTTTTTATTGTAAAGTACCAACGGAACTTTACCTAAGCAATTTTAAAAAGTTATCCAACTAATCTCGTGTTGGCTGAGGATGTGAGGGCCAATGTCAAAAAAGGACAGTCATCGTTACATTTCATAGAAAAGTAAGGGGAATCCAAAATCAATGGAGATAACCAACATTTAACTATTTCTGTAATGAAATACGGTATGACTTTCTGAGAAGCATACAGGAAAATCTAAACATTAAAACAGCAAAAATGAAATATTGGAAAATGAACATGAAAGTTTTGGATTTACATTCCTAAATACGACGTTTATTTTGTATTATACATCTTACATAATTCCATTATACTTCTACGCCTTATGTCAAATCAACGTTTGAATGTCTGATCTATTGTTGACTTTACTCGTCGGAGTCCACTTTCAAATGGTCCAATCTCTCCATCCACCTGTTGTTATAACAGTTCAAAAGTGATGTTGGATAGTGTACCTCTTATTCACGCTCATTTCTGCACTCCATTCGGTCACCATGTTTCGTACGGGGTATATTATATTATATCTTCATTCCACTTATCTGGTATCCTCTCTTGTAGGGATACTATCAGTGCCGGGGTTTTTATTATTCTTCAGCTTCCTTAAATATTCTCTAACATCATTGGTCCATCTAGTGTATCTTCAGTTACCCATCCTTGTTCAAAATTATGATAAGCATCAAGTGCATGATCTAGCTTTCCGTTTAGTAAATCATGAAAGTGCCTACGCCATCTTTCCAGCATCTGGTTATTTTCACTTATTATTTTTTTCTTCGTCTCTAATTAGGTTAGTTATCGGAGTAAATTGTCTGCAAGTGCTGTTCAATTGTTTGAAGAACTTTCTTGTTTCGTTCAGCTTCATAGACTGTTCAATGTATTCTAATTGTCTTGATTCATTCTCTTTTCTTTCGGCGGTGTGTCATCTTTTCAGTTCTCCTCTTTTCGCGATAGTCCTCCAGTAGATTTCTTGTCTGTAGTGTCGTTTGGTATGCAGTCACCCTCTTATTTTGTTCATAAAACCATGTTGGTATTTAGGATTATCTCTCTATGCCTAGTATATCCTTAGCTCAGTTTTTATGGTTAACCATCTTTGTTCTATATTATATCTACCCTGTGTCGTTCCTTGTTATATAGTCCGTGAGACCTTCTGACTACATAATTCGCAGTTTTCTTTTGATTTAAATGCTTTAATATTGTACATTTCTTTCCCAGTTTGTCTTTCTTTATGAGAAAGTCTTATCTTTCCCATCACTAGAAAGTGTTCTGAATCCACATTGGAACCACGAAGGTTTGTACATCAAGCAGTTTTGATTTATGCCTCTGATCTATCTGGATATGATGAATCTGATTGGTAGGTCTGCCGGTAACTTCCATGTGTCCTTACGCATTTCTTTATAGGTAAATCAGGTAGACTCTATTACCATGTTCCGGGAGTCTCCAAATACTATCTTATTCCATTCTCTTAGTATACCCACGCTTTCTGTGGATTCTATTTATGGGCTGGAACATGGTTTCTCTTCCACGTTGTGCATTAAACTCATCCAGAGTATTGCTATGTGATTAATAACGCACAATAATATCTATAACGTTTTATTTAACTATCGCGCATCTTGTACAATGTTACACGTCTGGTTTATCTGAGACTACTAAAAACTTAGAGTCATTGTTGCGGTGAAGAACTGCCACACCGCGCGTAAGCCACTGAAGTTCTTTGCACTTCAATGCATGTCGCTACAGGTAGTCCCCCTCCAGCGATAGCGAGACTGGAGCAGTAGCGTCGGTTAAACCGCACTCTTCGACCAGAACGAGTTGTCGTGTTGGCTTGTTGAGGATGCCGTTGTTCGGGTTGCTGTTGTTCCTCTATCTGCTGCCGTTTCTGTTTCCGTTGGTGTTGCTGATGCTGCTGTGGTGGTGAAGGATGTTGCTCATCGTCCGCTGTAATGTAGGCTGGCTTAAGTCGGTCGATGTTAATCATCTTGATGATTCCACGTACGAGAATTTTAAAGACTTTTCCTTCTCGGCTTATCACCTGGTATGGTCCCTCGTAGGGTTCCTGCAGGCTCTTTCTCACCGCGTCCGTTCTCAGAAATACGTGGCTGCAAGTGGCCAAGTCTTTGCTGACGAATGTCATCGGAATACCGTGGTGCCTGGTATTTGGTATCTGAATTTTCTGCATGGTCTCTTTAAGCCGTCCCACGAACGTAGCGGGATCTGTAGAATTTGAGCTCGGACACAATAGTTCGCCGGGTAGCCGAAGGGACGTTCCGTAGACCATCTCAGCTGCCGTCGCCTGTATGTCCTCCTTCCATGCTGACCTAATGCCGAGAAAAATTGTGGGCAACGTTTTCGACCATTGAGTTTTGTTGTGAGCCATGATGGCCGCTTTCAGTTGCCGATGAAGGCGCTCTACCTGTCCATTTGCTGCAGGATGGTATGGCGATGTGCGCTGGCGTGTGGTACCCAGAAATTTCATGAGCGCGGAGAAAAGTGAAGACTCAAATTGTGTCCCCTGGTCGGTTGTCACACGGAGTGGCACGCCAAATCGGGAAACCCATCCCGTGTAGAATGCTGTTGCGACCGTTTCCGCAGATATATCCACTAGCGGAATGACTTCTGGCCACTTGGAGAATCTATCAATGCAAGTCAGACAATACTTAAAACCCTCTGACGGAGGAAGAGGTCCTACGAGATCGATGTGGATATGCTGGAATCTAACGTCTGGAGGGGAAAATCTACCTATAGGGCTTTTGGTGTGTCGAGCGACTTTAACTTGCTGGCATTTCAGGCAGGCTTTAGTCCAGGCTGTTACGTCTTTGTTAACCGATGGCCAGACGAATCTCTCCCGCACTAATTTAACTGTTGCATTCACTCCGGGGTGCGACAAAGAATGCAAACTGTTAAAAACCTCACGACGGAATGATTCCGGCACTATTGGCCGAATGCGGCCTGTTGATGTGTCACAGTAAAGTGTGACACCTGGTTCGCCCACTGTCATCGGCTGAAGCCGCAGCCCAGTGTTGGTGTCCGCCGAAAGCATTCGTTTTATGTCCGAATCGTCTCGCTGTTCTTCCGCCATGCGTTCGAAATCGATAGCGGATGGTGTGGCCATTTCTGCGATTCGCACTCTGGACAATGCGTCTGCCACCATGTTGTTCACCCCTTTTAGATATCTAATATCAGTTGTGAATTGGCTGATATAATCCAGATGTCTGATCTGTCGCGGTGAACATTTGTCCTCCTTCTGACAAAAGGCAAATGTTAAGGGTTTGTGGTCAGTGAAGAGCACAAACGGGCGACCTTCCACCATGTGCCTAAAATGCTTAATTGCCAGGTAGGCGGCTAGGAGCTCCCTGTCGTATGCACTATACTTCTGCTGTGCTGGAGAGAGACACTTTGAGTAAAACGCTAGAGGTTGGTACCCTTTCAGGTGACGTTGATGGAGGGCGGCACCCACTGCTTTATCTGATGCATCCACCACTATCGCCAACGTAGCCTCTGGGTTCGGGTGATATAATAATGTCGCTTCAGACAACGCTTTCTTACATGTTTCAAAATCAACAACTGTCTCCTCAGTCCACATGATAGGGGTCTTGTCGTTCTTTTTTGCGCCTTTTAGGTACTTGTTAAGCGACGCCTGCACTTTTGCTGCGCCTTTTAAAAAACGCCTATAAAAATTTAGGATCGCTAAAAATCGGCGCAACTCCATTTTTGTCTCTGGCCTGGGGAAGTTGGTGATTGCTGATACTTTTTCGGGTAACGGAGTAATTCCATCGGATGTTATTACATGGCCTAAGAACTGCACGGCAGATTTCCCTAGCACACACTTCGCTGCGTTTAAGCTAACGCCATATTCTTTTAGCCGTTTGAACACTTGCTCGAGGTGATGCACATGTTGAGTTTCAGTCTCGGACGCTACGAGAATATCATCGAAATATGGCACACAGTAATCCATTCCGCGAAGGACCTGGTGGATGAAGCGTTGGAACGTCGCGGAAGCATTTGACAGACCGAAAGGCATGAAAACATATTCGAAAAGGCCAAATGGCGTAGTCACTGCGGTCTTTGGGATTTCCTCTTCTCGGATTGGGATCTGATGATATGCCTTCGCAAGGTCGAGCGTGGAGAAAATTTTCTTTCCTGCCAACACTTGCATGCAGTCTTGCATATGGGGCACTGGGTACCGGTCTGGAACGGTGACACCATTTAGTCGTCTGTAGTCCCCACATGGTCGCCAGTCACCATTAGCCTTTTGTACCATATGGAGAGGGGACGCCCAGCAACTTTTAGACGGCCTACAGACGCCTGTCGCCACCAAATATTCGAATTCCGTTTTTGCGGCTTTTAACTTATCCGGTGGCAATCGCCGCGGACGTGCGAAAACCGGCGGACCCGTTGTCTGGATGCAGTGTGTGACGTCGTGTCGAACTTCTCGCGGGGCTGCAGCTGTTTCAGTTAAAGCGGGGAATTTGGCCAGTAAAGCGTGGTAACTGGAATCCCCACAAACTGTTTTAATGCAGCCCGCATCTTGATTCCCCAGCGTTCCACGTGAGCGAAGTTGCGTGATTGAGTCCACCAAACATCCTCTCCGAATGTCCACTAGAAGCCCAAAATGTCGTAAAAAATCCGCGCCAATGATAGGTTGCGCCACCGCCGCCACAATAAATGGCCAATGAAACACTCTGCGTAAACCTAACTCAAGTTTCACCAACTTTTGTCCGTAGGTAGGAATGGCGGTTCCATTTGCAGCGAACAGTTGTAGCTTGCCTGGCACTAAGTGTTTATTTTGTCGTGGAATCACTGATACGTCGGCTCCAGTGTCGATTAAATATCTGGTTGCCGTCGTACGATCCGCGAGATATAAACGTTGAATCATGGGCCTGCCGTCACTCGAAGACGCGAGTGACGGCTTGTCTAGTTTTCCGCCTCAAATGTACAGGGTTTGGTGCATTTCGTAGCCCGCTTTCCAAAACGCTGGTGATACCAACAGTGGTTCCCGTTCGATCTCTGCCGACTGGATGAACGTTGTATCTTAGCCTCGGTGTTTCTCTCCCGGGAGCTTGGTCTCGAACGTGTCTCGAGACGTGTAAGACGAGCGGATATATCCATCAGCATGTCACGTAAGGAAGAATCCTGAGTAGCTACTTCCTGTATTTTACCGGTAGTCACTGCCATAATGCCATCCGCCATCTTCGCCAGTTTGTCCAAAGCATCATTTGATATCGCCAGGATCTGCTGCACATTTGCGGCAACCGCTGGATGAATAGAGATTTCAGCGTAAACGGTTCCGAATAGCCGTGTACGGGTTATCCACCGGTGGGTTTAAGATTATATCACCCACGACAGCCAGTTCTTCAGGTTGAAGCGCCGACACCACATGGTGGAATTTAGTGATTTCCGCCGTAACTCCAGCGAGGGCGAACTGGCTTTCCATTTGCCGGAACAAAATCTCTGGATTCGCACGCCAGAATATTGGTGCCTTTATGGCTACACGTTCCACACCGGCGGCGTCCGAAACAGCTACGTTTTCTGCCATAATATTTAAAAAAACGTTATATGATGTCGCACAACAGTTTCTATATACACGATCACGTCGAGGGTCACCACTTATTATTGCTATGTGATTAATAACGCACAATAATATCTATAACGTTTTATTTAACTATCGCGCATCTTGTACAATGTTACACGTCTGGTTTATCTGAGACTACTAAAAACTTAGAGTCATTGTTGCGGTGAAGAACTGCCACACCGCGCGTCAGCCACTGAAGTTCTTTGCACTTCAATGCATGTCGCTACAAGTGCAATGTTAGTGTCATTCCTTGGCCACCTATCGTAACATTTTTCCAAGGCATCATGGAAGTAATCCTTTTATTCTCCACTAGATTCTTCTGTTGATGCGTGTCCATAAATTACACTATAATTAAATAATCTCCATTAATTTTAATCTAATCTTTTTATTCTCATTTTTCTTCATGATACTGTCACACAAGCAATTCACAGTTTCTACTTCACTTCTTTTATTCATCGTCTTTCCAAATATACACATCGTCCCGAACTCTTTTCCTTGTGAATGATCTTAATATCTTCCCGCACGCCACTTCATATGTTTCTGTTTCAGCACAGCGCTTGTTTTAGATTCTTTGCTATTGTGAAAATATAATCTATTTTATAAATTCGTGGATGTATGTCCTATATTTGCCGCCTCCTGTGGTGTAATCATTAGCGTCTCTGCGTCTCAGCAGTTAGCAGTCGTACAGGAAGGACGTGTTGAGGAAGTAGCTGAAGGAAAATTCAAAGATGCCCATGCCCGCAGATACCTTAACCGTGGCGGAACTCAAGCGTCGCCTGAAATCATTGAGACTACCTACTACAGGCAAAAAACAGACACTTTTGAAAAGGCTTGAGCAGAAGACGTGTAATTCGTGTTCCAATTGCAAATTGCTAGAGAAGAAAATCGATGAACTGGAAAAACTCATCGAAACACTCCGACCGCGTGAAGCTGCATGTAAGCAGGTTCAGATTGAAGAAACCGTGACGGTTAACCCAATTATTTTACCTCCAGTACAACCAGTGGTTACATCGAACAGATTTTCTGTACTGAGTGACCAAGTTCAAGACGAAGATCCTAACGCCACGGACAAGCAACCACCCAGAGAAAGTAACATAGTGAAGACGAAAAAAAAGAAAGAAATGTCCAGTCATGGCAGAGGTTGCAGTGAACTTTTAAAAAGTGAACTAGGAGAAAAGTTTAACGTGTGTGGCATCGTCAAGCCGGGCGCACCATTGCGGGAAGTGGTGAAGGATGCTCCTGGTTTAACCAGGGACGCTGATATTGTCGATATTGTAGGCGGTACAAATGGCATTAGTGCTGGAAGTCTCGTGAACTGGTCCAAGCTCGACGAAGTGCTTCCAAAACTCAACGGCAAGTTATCATGAGTGAACTGCGCTTCAGATTCGACGACGCTGTGGCTAACTACAGGACCAGCTGCGAGAATATGCGCCCTCAGCAAAAGAACTTCCACAACATTAATAATGTAAGTGTTAGTAATTTATTTCACAATTTGAAACGTAACAATTTCACATGAACTATTCTGGGAAGAAACAATTTGTAAAAAATATTTCTGCTCTTTGTTCCTGTATTTAACCTTTACGGAAACGAGCAAACTGTTTCAGACTTCAGTTCAAAAAATAGCGAATGCATGTATGTGGCTGACTCAGACGTAAAATTTTGTATATTTAACCAAAATATTCAGAGCTTTAGAAGTAAAAAACTCGAGTTAGAAACAGTTTCAACACTGCAAAGTATCCCAATTGACATTAGCGCTAACTGAACATTGGCAATCTAGTGCTGAAGTCCAATCACGGGTTACACAAGATTAGCGAACTTTAATAGAAGTACACTTAAAAATGGAGGTTCATATATTTATGTAAAAACCCAGCATTCCTCCTATTGCAATGCGAGATTTGATATACAGTCTTATAGTAAAGAACAGGTTTTTGAATGCAGCTCAATTGAAATCACAACTGGTAAAGGCATAAAAAATTTAGTAGTCTTATGCATTTATCGAAATCCAGCTAGTAATGTAGACATATTTCTCGAAATTTTGGATTCTATTATTTCAAAAGTTCATAAAGAAGGGAAAGATATAGTTATCTGTGGTGATTTTAACATTGACTTTCTGTCGGACACAAGGAAAAAGAGAGACCTTGAACAAATCCTTTCCTGTAACGGGTTTCCTGTTACTAATAGTAATCCTACCAGGGTTTTCGGAACTGCCTCAACGTGTATTGACTTCCTCGTATGTAACTTGGACCTCCAAAATTACAAAGTATGTACCATTAATTCTGCATTATCAGATCACAAGGGTCAAGTTATGCACATATATACTGATCTGTTCCATTACAAACCACCTGTAACAACTACGCGCGGAAGACGACTTTGTCAATTAAATTTGAACAAATAAGCTCGGTGGAACTTCATGGAATACAATTCTTGACACAGAAAAGGAGTTGAACCCAAATAATATGTTTCGTAAATTTATTAATTACGTCTTGTCGGTCGTCGACGCTGTTGCACCACTAAAATTAAGTAAAAATAAACGTACTAAACGAAATACGTGGATAACTGAAGGTATTAGAATATCACGTGAAAATCTATGTCGCCTTCATAAATTAAAAGAGTTAAATATTAGCACTGAAATTAAAAACTATAAATATAAATATAAAGGTATTTATAAAAATGTTATCAATGCCGCAAAAAAACTAGGTAATGCAAAATATATTGCTAATTCGGAAAATAAAATAAAAGCGACATGGAACGTTATCAAAGTGACTTCCGGTAATTCTAAAGATCGTAACGATATACAACTAATAAAGAACGAACAGCCTATATCACGTAAAGAAGCAGCACGTGAATTTAACTCGTATTTTATTAACGTTTCCCGTGATATGTTAGAAAAGCAAGCTGTAGAGAAACGTAACACGCTAATTTTAGCGAAATTCTGCAAGTCCAGAAACCCAATTACTAAGTCTTTCTTTCTACTCCCGGTCAATAAAAATGAGATTTTGAATATAATAAAAAATCTGAAAAGTTCGAATGCTTGTGACTTATACGGAATCAACAGTAAGCTCATTAAACATTGCTGTCATGAAATTGTAATTCCAATGCAGTTCATAACTCCAGTATATTTCCAGATGCTCTAAAAGACGCGAAAGTTATACCATTACACAAGAAGGGTTCTACAACGGACGTCTGCAACTATCGTCCTATTTCCCTCTTACCAATATTCTCAAAAATTCTTGAAAAAGTATTACTTATGAGAATTACAGTTTTTCTTACAAAATTAAAACTTAATTCCACATCGCAACATGGTTTTATTAGTGAAAAATCTACCAACACGGCTTCATATGACTTCGTTCAAAGTATTCATGGCGCACTTGATGAATGACTCAAAGTGACTGGCATTTTTGCTGACCTCTCGAAAGCGTTTGATTTAGTAGATCATAATAGTCTATTCAAAAAATTAGACTTCTACGGAATCAGAGGAGTTCCCCATTCTTTACTGGCGTCGTACTTGCAAAACAGACGCCAAAAAGTTTCTATTCAAAACACGGATGGAAATGAGTATCAATCAGAATGGGAAACAATTACCTGCGGTGTCCCTCAGGGCTCAATTTTGGGACCTTTACTTTTCATCATTTACATTAACGATTTACCTAATTATTTAAATCCCTTAAAATCAGTCCCCTACGCTGACGACACAAATTTGGTAATCACGGACAGCGACTCGCAAACTTTATGCGAGAAAGTTGATACTGCGATGTGCCGTCTCCATCTTTGGTCCACTGCAAACAAATTTTCTCTTAACCTAGAGAAAACCAGAATCGTTAACTTCACAGCAAACCCAAACAGTATGTCTCCTAACTTGGAAAACATTTCAGAGCACGCGCCTTTTCTTGGTCTGCTGATTGACAATAATTTGAAATGGAATCACCACATTAAAAAAAATATCGGGAAGAAACAGCAACATTTGCTTTACATTACGAGTGTTAGCTCGGGAAGCCGACATAGCCACATAAAAAATGATGTACCATGCATATTTTCATTCTGTCATGTGTTACGGTATTGCAAACTGGGGTCATTCGCATCACGCGATTCACATTTTTAAACTACAAAAGCGGCGGGTCATACGAATAGTATCTGGTGCGGAGTGGAATACCACTTGCAAACCTTTGTTTCGCAAACTTGGAATTTTAACCTTGCCTTGTACGTATATTCTAGAAATTTTAAAATTTGTATGGAGCAACATCAATCTATATGATCTAAACGGTTCAAGCCATTCGTACAATACAAGAAATCGCTCTCAGCTCCGTGTTGAAAAGCATCGTCTAAGTCTTTTTGAAACCAGCATTCACTATTCCGGTATAAATATATACAATAGTCTCCCGGAAGAAATAAAGGCTTTAAAGGTTCAAAAATTATTTACAAAGAGTTGTTAATCTCTGTTAATGAATGGAGCGTATTATTCACTCAAAGAGTTCGTAGATAGGAAGGACTAAAACAGTTTGCTGGTATCCTATCAAATTCTTCTAATATTTTAGAACTATACTCTACTAGAATTTAACTGCTGATCTATTTTCTTTTTCATGTTCGACGGGAACCTACGCATGATCTGCTGCCTTCTCCGTCAACTGAAAATTGAAGATTGAATTTTATCTTTCCTTTCTTGTCAATTCTTAGTTGTAAAATTTTGTATATTTCTTGTAATATTATATTTGATGTATCCTATTTCCTCAACCGAGGACTAATGGATTGAATAATAATAATAAGAACAGACATCCCGGGTTGTAATCGATGTCTACGTTCGTCATGTTGAAAGGAAACCGAGGTTAAGATCGATATACCGACCACGTACCATTTCAAATTTGGATTGTGTTATAGAAGATGACGGTTCACTGTCGTCTCGGTAGACCGAGGCACTCAATGGCAACAGGTCAATAAATATCCTATATATCTTCTCGAATTCTTCCAAGGTTTGCTGTAATTACGTAACTTTTAATATTATTTTTATATTTTGTCGTTCATACTATGCAAATAATTATTTAATTTCCTAACTGGCCTTTCACTAAAATTATATTGTCTGTATCTTCTCAACTTTTTGAAGTATGTTAAATCTCTATCTCTCTAGTTATAATCCCACAGCCTTAATATTTTTTTTCTAATCTATAAATATTTACTTTAAAATCTTCCAACGTTTCATAAATTATAAATTGACAAATTGATGTATAAAGATTAAAAGTTTAAGTATATGATGACATTGAAATTGAAATGTTAATCATTGTAAATATTAAAATTATGGATGAATATGGTTAATTAAAGAACGAAAGTTCCTGCTGTATAAAATTTTTAAGAGTTCCTTCTTAAGAATCTTGCATAATCAACTTCAGGAAATATTAAATTTAAATGCAGTAAGAAACTGATACTGATTTCAATGGAAATAAGGCAATGAAAATCACGTAAATTAAATGTAAAAACTCAAAATAATACGAATGCGTTGATGACTAGGAATTAGATTTTCCCTTCATGTGTGTACTCGAAGGGTGAATTATGACACTATATGATGGACTAATTTATTATTTTAATTTACGTTTCTCTTTGATTACTGTCAAGCTGAAACATTTATTTATTTGAAATATTAAATATATCAATAAGCTATATCTGCAGACGGATGATATAATAAATGTCGTTCCAACCATTCTAGTAGTGCAATGCGGAATACGTAATACTGATTGAAAGCAAATTGTAGATTTATATTTACATTGAAAAAGCGTAATGCACTTTCCGCACTCTCCAAAAAATTCACATGTAGCAAACATGGTATCGAATAGAAAGAGCAGAAGTGTAAATTGCGTCTGACTGTAGAGTGTTACTCTCTATTTTTTACGGAGATGTATAAAATTACTTAGAAACTATTAGTGAATTTATTACTACAATCCGTGGGTAGAAGTTAAATTAGAAAGCAGCACATTGTTAATACTGTGTATATTCCGATGAAGTTTATTAATACGTGTGTCGAAAATATCTTAGTTGTACAGTTTTCGGCTGACTTATGAGACTAATAAAGTATTGGAAAGAGCAGTGACACTGGTTGCCTTGTCGCGTTTGGAAGGGTTCCAAGCCAGTGGTGGTTCTCGTCTCGTCTCCTCTCGTCTCAGTCATCTGGCGACGGTGAACGTGGAGGCAGCGACGACACCATGTACGCCGTTCCAGTCAAAGGTCAGTGCCAACTCTCACTCTCACTCCCACATTAGAAACATTGTTACTTCATATTATAATATTACTATTTTAGTCATTTGACATACGAAATACAATGTCGTATTGTAACTGTGTTTACGCAAATGGCGTATTTAGAAAGTTTCGTAGAATCTGACACCTCACGGAATATTGAACTTGTATAAATAGGTTCTTTAAATACCATATACAACAATAATTTCACCAAGAAAGTCCTATATTAAAGCAAAAATAATTATTATTTCTTCAGAATTACATGATGTACAAATTGTAGTACACAGATAATGTCAAAACAAAATCAATAAACCTAATAATCGAGTAAAAACTTTTCTTTGAAAAACGACGACATAGTAAAGCATGCAGTAACGCATATAAACTAGACAATATAATTTGCAAAATATACGACAATATATATATATATATATATATAATACATTTATTGTAATGAATACATTTTTTAAAAATATGATTAATATACAATAATCAAATAATAAATTGTATAAACGTGGTCCTGAAGATAGAGCCCAATATGAGGAGTAATAGAGGGAAAACCAAGGTAATGGAGTGGAAACAGTGGAATAACAAAACGTATTATATTGCAAAGTGATATTTTGAAGGGAAGCGTAATAACTAGATATGGTAGAAGTATAGTAGACATAAAGAGTAGGATAGCACAGGTAAGGAAGGCTTTCGCGAAAAATAGGAATTTACTGACGGGTAATGTAAGAGTGAATATTAGGAAATCATTGCTAAAAAATGTTCGTATGGAGCGAGGCGTTATATGGGTACGAAACGTGGACTGTAAGAGGTTGCAGAAAGGAAAGGAATAGAAGCGTTTTAAGTGTGGTGTTATATCAGCTATAGAATGTTGAAAATCAGATGGGTTATATATAATGACTAACGGAGTTACAAACAAGGGAAGAGCAAACAATATGGGGGACGTTGACCAAGAGAACAGATAGATTAATAGGCCGCTTTTTGAGACACTAGGGTGTTGTAAAAATAGCAATAGAGGGAAGTGTGTGGGGTAAGTACAGAAGAAGGAGGCCAATAATGGAATGCGCTTATCAGATTAGGGAGGATGTGGATGTGTTAGTTATGCGGATATCAAAAGGCCTGCGAAAGATAGGTTAGCATGGAGTGCTGCATCAGACCAGTCTTACGACTGAATTGCACAACAAAATTAAAATAGAAAAACAAAAAACCCAATTTTCGATAATATTAATTTGAACAAAAACAGATTCCAGGAACGCTTTATCTCAGGATTATTCAGATTGGGGAGGTAAAATGGCAAATATTTATACTGTGCCTCAAACATAAATAAATTTTTTACTATTAAGTTATCTAAATAATTCGTCATTATTATTTTTAACATCCTTCTCCTCGGAGACGTTTTATTATACTGGAACACTTCACTTTCCTGAAAAGGAAGATGTCAAAATATATATTATAGAATCACTTTACTTTTTACTATCTTGTCACTCTAAACCTTCTTTCTTCATATTGACTACATTATCGTTTCAACGTCTTAGGCTCTACAAGGTGCTCCGCAGGCAAATTTACACTTTCATGTTTTAAAATTTCGTCAGAGTCCATTCAGTGACCATATTTTTTCACGCCAACCGCCCCTATAACTGCCTACCCCAGACTCGCTCTCACTTTTTCTGGACAAAAGCATTATTTATGATCACTTAGTCCCTCCTTTCCTCTTGCGTGATCTTGCAACACTTTTCCGCGTCTTAAAATACGCGAACGACCAATAAAAGTTTAAATAAATAATTTAACTCTTAACAATATATATATATATATTCATATAAACGAGGTCCTAGAGAAAGTCTAATAAGAGGATTAATATATATATTGTAATATTCTTTTCGTGGGATAGGACATTAATTTATTAATTGAACAAATATTAATCAATTTGAAAATTTTATATTTATCAATTTACAGTGATTGCATGAAACAATATCTCAGGGGATTTTGGGTCTCTCGAGAAGTGGAGTATGCAGTGACTGAAAATAGAAAAGAAATCATTTAAATTTATACAATCAGAACAATGAACAAGTTTCACAGCTTTTATGAACTTATCCCCAATTACGTGGTCTACAAACATTCAACTTCACGAATATTTCCGCGTCTCTCTGGCGTCTTGCAGGTTTTTTTTACACCGATGAAGGTAGTATGAACCAGGTCCAATTCTCATCATATGATGCGTCGGAATGACTTCGTCGTCCCTTCTCCCGGACTGACTGCTTCTCCTGTCTCTCCGCAACTGCTCGCTTCACTGACTGATCCGTCTCCTCTCTCTCCCTCGACTCATCTGCACCACTTTCTCAGCTTCCATCTTTTTTTATAACTTATATTAACAAACTAAGAAATTGAAAAATTGCCAAGAGTAAGAATGTAGTAGGGTTATTACTACGTAAGACACACGCCCTTCTTACTTGGTTTCCAAAAATGTTACGTTGATCTTCTCCACGTACCTGCCCTTAAGACTGTTCTTCGTGTGGATTGCACTACCGAGAAAATCAGTAAAATCAAGGGAAAGGTTTTGACAAGCTAACAATACCGGGAATTGCATATAACCTGTCCGATTCACAAATAAAGGAGAAATTTTATATTACGCTGTAGGGCTGCAGTAATCCCCTTAACCGCGAAGTTCCGAGAAATTACACAGTTTCTAAATATATTAATTGAACAGGCGGAATTGCTGCGGTTTGATCTGAAGGGTCGTATTGATAAAGCCTGGATGCGATAACAGAAAGAAATATGAACGCGTAACCGAAATTTGCCAGTAATTACCGCTCGTACACTCGTATCAAAATTAATCTCATCTACACAAAATATTACAAATTTATTTATAAAATTACTATGTGGTGTACAGTGAAAAGTTATGTTATTCAGCTTTTCAGCAATAAACTTCGTACACAGTTCTCACCAAGGAGCAATATTTTGTTACAGAAATGCGATTGAAGTTCGTGCAGGCAATTGAAATGCGTCATTTTAACAGCACGTTAATGCAAATAAATTTTGCAACGCCTCAACGTATTTTTCTAACACTTCAGAAACAATCACAAGATTAATAGGAGAATTAAATATGAAACGAATCGTCTATAACGTGATACAATTTCAATAAATTACTATAAATTTTAACATTAATGAATAAAAATATACAATGCCCTCTAGAGATTCTATGCAGTAAACAGGAAATGTAAGTTCACAAACTAATATATTATATTAGCACTGAGGACTGAAAATTTTCAAATTTTCCTACGAGATACTCTATTTAGTAAACAGGCAATTAACTATTTCTTTGAAAGGAATGAAAGTGAAAACGGATATCTTTCATCTTGTTTGAGCCCACTAAAACGAGTCTCCATCTCAGCTAATACGGTGCGGCGGCAAATCGGGGCAGCGAACAAGGTGTCGACCAGCGTCTAGGAGATGTCCTGAGTCGTCGCACAGGATCGGATGGATTTGAAAGGCAGGGCCGCCGGACTACCTTTGTCTACTCTTAGTACAGCAGAGTCCAGGGTCTCCCTAAATTTTTCCAGGTGTGAGCCGGATCTCGGATGGATGATGCAAAATTTCTGCTAATTCCGGAAACGTGCCTTTGACATACATTTTTTATTCGATAAATTCCATCTTTCTTGCCAAATGTTTAATATTTCTTCTTTAATTTCTATTTTGGTATTTGCTTCCTTGCCTAAAATTTCTACGACTTTGCACTGGTTCTCTTTTTTGAGCCAGTACTGCGCGCTCCTTTTCCTGATTTCTAGATCTAATGGGACAACAGCTAGGAGAACTGTTAGTGCTTTTGAAGGGGTTGTACTGAAGGCACCTGATATTCTTAACAAAGTTTTCCGCTGAATTTGTTGGATTTTTAGCATTGGTTTAACTAGTCTCAATCTGTGCGCCCATGTGCTCGCTGCGTAACCTGTGATTGCTGTCAATATTGAGTTGTGCTATAACTTGAAAATATTTAAAGGTATTTGGAAATTAATTGTTGCCACTCTTGTAATTTGATTCATTACTTTTATTCTTTTGGTTTCTATTGTATCTACATGCTTCGAAAATGTATTTTTGTCGTCCAGCCAAATTCCAAGATACCTTAAGCTTTTTTGTCTTTTTATATTGTTGTCACATATTTTGACCACTGGGTTGCGGGATAAATTTCCTTTCATCAACAGGTAACTAGTTTTATTATAAGCTATACTCATTTTATTTTTGTTACACCATTTATGTACTACTTGTAGGGCTGTTTTCGCGTTGGCCTCGAGTTCTGACCTGGAGGTTCCTTCTACTGCTATCATAATGTCATCGGCATATGCTACAATATCCCCAACAGAAGTTGACTGAGTCATGTGGTCCAGAAGGGGTTCCATACATAAATTCCAGAAAACTGGACCGCAAACAACCTTGTGGACATCCCTTTGTGGTCTTCTTGATCAGGTCGTGTGGACATTGTAACGTTACCTCTCTGTCTTTACAGTAGTCTTTAATCATGCCGTATAGAGTCGTCGGACAGTATATGTCTCGTAATCTTTGCATCAGAGAAGGCCACCACAGGTTGTCGAAGGCACCTCTTATATCGACTGCAATTCCTATTATATATTTTTGGTCTAATTTTTTGTGTACTGTAGAACTCTGTTTATTGCGTCTTCAGTTGATCTTCCCTTGCAGAAGCCGTATTCGCAGTTATTAATCCCTCTCAGGATCCAGCAGTCTTCAATTCTCTTACACATGAGTTTTTCCACTATTTTCCCGATCGTGTTGATTAAACATATTGGTCTGTAAGATTTGGGGTCTGTAATATCCTTATCTTTATCTATTAGTAGAATTACTAATCGGGACACCTTCCATCGTTTCGGGAACCTTCCCTGTGCTAGACATATTCACCAATCCGCATAGGAAGGGGGCCAGTTTGTCAGAAAGTGCCATCATCATCTCGTTTTGAATTCCGTCAGTACCGGGAGCTTTGCCTAATTTTAGTTCGGTTATTATTTTTTTAACTCAGCTTTTGGCGCTCGAACGTATGCCGTTTGGCAAATAAAAGATTTAACAGTTTTCGTTCACTTACTTTCTGTATACAGTTAGACAAATGAGAGATTTAGTGGTTTTCATTCAGTACTCAGGCAGGTGACTCAAACAGTCCAGGCACTCAAATTGAATTTGCCAAACGGTTGATGTCGGTTAATGTATAACTTTAAAATATCCGTTCAGCAAGTGTTACTCTGTCTCCTTGGTGGTTCTGCGATGCAAGTTGATAGATTAAAACTGAGCTCCACTCGCGTCCAACCAGGGCTGGCCTATGATATGATGGCCTGGATATGATGAAGTACGCGGTTCTCCCAGCTTAACAGGACTGAACCTTGGCAAATTTCACCTCGTCTCAAGGCAGTAGTTGGACAAATGGCACCTTTGGTGCGAAGTGGGGGTGTATCATTAATATTTGTAATTGATAATAAACAATTAAACTTTAAAAAAGGAAAAATAAGTTCATTCAATTAAATTAATCTTTAACAATTATGTGCTAATAAACCTAATTAAAAAAATAATAATTACTTTTAAAATGCGGGCTACTTCTCAACTCAACGGAAAAAATTCTTCTCTAGGGATATAGGGATTTAGTAGCCAAAAAAATTTTACTTACGCTCAAAATAACCAGAGGCGACAATATTTGTACATCACCGCTCAGCTTTCAGATCAGAATGTTCGGGATGTTGGTGTAGCACGTGCATCTTCGGAAAGTCACTGTCGCCGGAAACAGCTTCTCGTCATTGTTGCCTCTATCGCTCGCAAACGATCATTTGAAGGCCGAGTTTCAACGTCAAGCATTAAAATACATTCATAGTGATATGTTATTACAAAAGCATTCACACATATTTTGGTTTTATATGCTCCGGCTTGAATATAGGATACTTATATTTTATTGAATAATATCTGAATGGGACTCAATGCTCAGGGTATTCGTAGATTTTAGTGAGATATTAATGTTTTATTCAATTTAAAAAAATTATTATCTCAAAACGAATATTTACATTCACATTTTACTTAAAATAAACAGAGACAAGAAAAACCAAATTAAACTCTCGCAACCAGAAAATTTCACTTCACTTTTCGAAAGGAAATGAATGTAATAATAAAGTATAACAGGAAAAGTATAATTGTCAAAAAATAAGACTGAACAAATCTCCTCTTCCACGCAGCAGTTCAGTATTTCGTAAAATTTACTCGGCCTTTGTCTGTCTGGCAGGGGTTGAAAGTGTGTCCTTGCCAACAAAGAGGGAGGAATCCTTTTTTCATTTTTGGTATCAATTGAAACACAAGTCGATTGAGGTCATCCGTCAGATTGTGACCCTTCCAAATAATAGTGTCCCGGAATCTTCGCTCGTGAAAATGGTGACTAGCAGGATCTACTGTTTTCATTTCCTCTGATCGCCAAACTCTGGCGATTTGACACAAACCTTTCCCATATCCTGTCTATTCCCGTTCATTGTTGGAACAGATACTTTAAGATGTTAGCGAAGTGAGTACGTGCAACTTGCTTTCGATTTACACCCCTTGTTCACAAGTCTCCAACTCATTCTCGTTAGATCTCCAGAGCCTGCCCTGTAAATATTCGCTTCAAAGTACATTAACCAATGGCAGTAATGTTACAAGATTCCCGTTTGTCATCTGGCTGAATGTTTCATCAATATTGCATGATGTGGTGGGGTTCACGATTTCGACCTTAATGTAGTTAATATTCTAGTGGAATGAAGGTTAATTGAAGATTTAAGTAAAATTACATTGATTTTCACTGATTATATTTAAATTATATAATTATTAATTAATTATTGGATAATTTAAAGGACAGAAAATGATTTTAAATAAAAAGTAAGAGAAGAAATATTGACTTTACGACTAATTTTAGAAGACAGGATACGAGAAAACAGGCCTATGATTATGGCATATGTATATTTAGAAAAACCGTTTGATAATGTGAACTGGAACACACTATTAAGGATTTTGAAGACCACCAGAATAAAATGTCGAGATAGGAGGCAGATACCTTCTCACTAAAGGTCAACAATTCACACCTCACTTTCAACTCTTGTTGCACTCTCCAGCTTACTCCTCCATTTCAACCTCTACAGGACACAGGCAGTAATAATTAATATAGAAGACGAAGAAAAGAAAGCCGTAATCAAGAATGCAGTCTGTCCCCATGCTGTTTAACTTATATATAAATCTAGCGATGAAGCAAGTTAAAACGGAATATGGAAAAGGAATCGTACTTCAAGGACAAGAAATAATAACCTAACGCTTTGCCGACGATATTATAGAATTAGGGGAGTCAGAGGAAACCTCTAAAACCATATAAATGGTACGAACATGGTACTGGAGAAAGAGTTTAATATGAGGGTTAATAGAGGAAAAACCAAGGTAATGGATTGTAGTATGGGAAACAGTGGAATAACAAGGGGTATTAGATTGGGAAGGGATATTTTGAAGGAAGTTAAGGAATTCTACTACTTGGGAAGCGTAATAACTAGGGATGGTAGAAGTATAGTAGACATAAAGAGTAGGACAGCACATGTAAGGAAGGCTTTCGCGAAAAAGAGGAATTTACTTACGCGGAATATAAATATGAGTATTAGAAAATCGTCGCTAAAAATTTTCTTATGGAGCGTGGCGTTATATGGGGTGAAACGTGGACGATAAGAGTTAGGGAAACGAAAAGAATAATAGGCTTTATAATGTGGTGTTGTAGGCGAATGCCGAAAATCAGATGGGTGGATAGAATCCCAAAAGAGGAAGTTCTTAAAATAATATGGGAAAAGCGAACCATATGGCGGACGTTGACTAAGAGGAGGAATAGATTAAGAGGCTACGTTTTGAGACACGAGGGTCTTATAAAATTAGCATTAGAGGGAAGTTTATGGGGTAAGTACAGAAGACGGAGGCAAAGGATGGAATACACTAAACATATTAGGGAGAATGTGGTTAATTCGAGCTTTAAGGATATGAATAGGCTTGCTCAAGTTAATTATGGAGGGTTGCATCAGACCAGTCTTAGGACCTGTATACCACAACAACAACATTGAATAAAAAGACATTGAGTTATGCTCCGGCTAGCAGCAAAATGAGATCTAGAAGTAGTTCATCAGGGCTATTTTGTACTATAGTCGAAATGGGAGAAACACGGAAAGAAAAACACTCGGTCTATAGCCAGGGAAAAATAAATTCAAGTACTTTACACACAGCGGATTTCATTCGGACGATGTCATAGTTGGCCAGGTCGAGTCACAGCAATTCTCCAGGTGTCGTGATGTGATAGTCCCCAGCGACGAAGAAGAACTCGTATTTGCCTATATGGTAAGTCGTGATGGTCCACAAGGTCGTAAAGGATGTTTTGAGTTTATTGCGTCGGAGAAGATTAACTTGTCTTGACTTAGAGAGCTTATTAGGATTTTTTCTGGGAGGCTGAAGTAGATTCTGTTAACGTCACAAGAAGTTCGCTTTTCCTTAAACTGTCGCACTCGTGTCTCACTCAACTGGCGAAATTTCGGCATACCATTAAAGAAGACCGAAGATTTACGTGGGTACAAAACATATCCTGACCATTTCACCTACCTGTCTGTACATACGTCTGGAATATGTTCAAAGTATCCGAGTTGAGCATAGAATCAATGGAATTTGTCTTATCAAAAATCATGAACAATACTACGGAAAATGCACACATTTTTGCTGTCACTTTTGAGTCTAACTTAGTGACAGAAAGGTACTGTGACAACTTGAAAAGTTCAAGGTTCATCAAGAAAGGCTACCTTTTCCACCTCCCAATAACAAGCAATACTTGGGTGGAGCCTCCTTGAATCATTCAATAAATCTTCAAGACCTTCTTTATATTATCAACAAAACAAACGATTCCGCCACCGGCCCAGAAGGTATCCCCAGTGCATATATAAAAAGGTTTCCCCTTAAAGACACTGAGATCCTCCTCAACACCTAAAGTAATATCTGGTGTAGCCAATCCTTTCCGTCTATGCAAAACCAAGTCATAGTAATTATAATCCAAAACCAAACACACAAGCGATTTATTCAAAAATCCTTTCGTTCTTGTGCTTACGCAAATATTCAGCTATCAAGTGTTCAAATTGCTTGAATATCACAGATGTGAGGCTAACCGGCCTGTAATTACTGTTTTACCATCCCGTAACTGATTTAAATATAGGAATGACTATCGCCTATCTCCAATCATCTGGAACATCAGAATAGTTCATAGATATTTCACATAGAGGTATGAGGTACGTAATCATGGTTTCCCCTCTCATTTTAAGCACTTCTCCCGAAATCCCATTCCGGCTAGCTGACTTATGAGCCTTCGGTTTTCTAATATTTTTTTAATTTTCTAGCATTGATTTTTAAGACAGATGTATGTCTGTAGTTTTCCCAAGTAAGTAAATCCACCTTTTCCCCGAATACCGTGGCTTAGAAGTTAGTGAGCCAGTTAGCTATACTTGCTTCTAGTGTATTTTCTACTTATTTTAATGGAAAAGCAACGCTCTTATTACTCTTGAGCTCTCTGATATACTTACAGAATTTTCCCCATCCACTATCTCCCTCCTCAAGCAAGTTTATGAAATAAAATCCTTGAGCTATTTTCTTCGCTTACTTTCATTTTACTGTAAGCTTTTCGTACTTTTACTTTGAGTTTCCTAATTTTAGGATTGTAGTACTACCGGTCAGCGCTTTCCCTTAGATGCTTAACTGGGAAGTTCCTTTGAAAAATACTGTTTTAAATGTTTCCCAACAGTCGTAATCAGTTTCTCCACAACCAGCCCACTCAGCTTACTTTTCTTGTAAGTAATTTCGAAACCCTTTTCCACCTTCCTTCTGGAACTGCAATGCCTTAATTCCTTTTTTATGCTGCTCGCTGACCTTTACTAATACCTCCAAGGTCACTGCACGGTGACTGCTCATGCCAGCCACCACCTCCAAATTTAGAAACATCTCCGCAGGCCTTATCAATAATACATCAAGTAATGACCCCAATCTATTTTGCTTTAATGTCGTCTGCAAATATATATATATATATATATATATATATATATATATATATATATATCAGATAAAGGAATTTATTATCATCTGAGAATCGATATTAATTCGAAGATATCCTTCCCAATCGACAAATAGCAGATTAAAGTCCCTTCCCACGGCAACGAGCTCGTTTTCTGGAACTGAATTTGCTATTATATTTCGCGGTTTAATGAGACCCTGAAGCCCATTATTTGGAGGTCTGTAAGCTCCAGTAACTCTCATACATTTTCTTGGCCAACTGAGTGGTATCGATTGCTCTTATTTCATATTCATCATCTACCAAGCTGTATTGTGCTTGACGCATATGAATTCTCCGCCTCGTCTACCATGTCTATCCCGTCTATACCTTACGTAGTTATGCCTGAATATTTCAGCGTTTCCTATTTCACTAGAAAGCCAATTTCCGTCCCTATTATAACGTCCGGATTATGCAAATCGACAGGAATCCAGAATTCAATGGTTTTTGTTTACTATACTTCTGCAATTCACCTTTAGAATTGCTAATGACTTACGCGGGAACCGCTCGACCTGATCACTGCTGATGTCTGCCGCCACCCGAAGTCGTCGTCAGATTCCGCCGTCTTCACTGTTGCCCGTCGCTGCCAACGACGCCACTATGAAGAAGAGACTGCTCTAACTTAACGCACTTCTTCGGTACAGATGAACGCCATACCTCCCCAAGTCTCCGTCTTGTAGCCAGGAATTCGGATCCACGAAGCCTCGGCAATCCACTCGTTGATCTGTCCGACCTTTCACCAGTGAACGCCTCATCTGCGCAGTACCCCACTTATTGTTAATATTATGCCTTTGTATTTGGTTTTGAGTGAAGAAACCAAGTCATACATATCATCCATAATGTGATTATTGTTAGCCTGTATTTGTTTTAAATCGTTCGTGCCAACGTGAACAATTACACTTTCTTATCCTACCGTTTCGTCCCGTTCCGTCACCTTTTTCAATTCGTTCACACGCAGTTCAGGAAGACGCTTAACCCAATTTCAGGATTTTAGTTTCTTAAGCGTCGCACGATTGAATCGCCGACAAATAAATGAGTGGGATTATATTTACTAAATCTTCTACCTCCGTAAACTTATTCGTCTTCAGTGCACTTATTTTTTCTTCCAATTTTCTTATTCTGCCGACATCCTGTGGTGTAGTGGTTAGCGTTGCTGCCTCACAACTCATGGGTTCCGGGTTCGAATTCTGTCATGGGGTTGGATGTTTTTGTCGTCATGGTCGCGAGGACCAGGATTAAGGCTGCTGGGGAATTGATACTCTGACTACGTATCACCCCAAATTCGGAATGTGTCAGTCCGCAGCCGCTTCGGTAGGCCTAGGCCCTCAACAGGGCTGTTGAGCCATTGGGAGAAGAATTTTCTTATTCTTTCCTCTACTCAGTTCAGTTTACTACTCATTTATTTTCATATGTTTTGTAGTCAGCTTACTTCCATTTTTAAACAACTGACCTCTTGTTGTTCCACATACGCTTTGGTACCCAATATGCTCCTTTCACCTACTACATGGAATAAAGTAAGCGCATATGCCTCTACAATAATTCAAAGATTGTGAAATTTCTAAAAAGAGAGAAATAATAATGTTTAAACGAGACAGAGCATGACTCTACGAATGCGTCCTGTTAAGAAATGTCTAACGACGGTCCCATAGGAATATACACACAGTCATCGTTGGAAATGGAGTACCGACCCTGTGGTAGTGTCTTTCGAAGATTTTCACCTGCCCTCGCTTTGCACTTCCAGTTGTTCATTGTGCTTTCTGGCCTTTTCAGTTTTTGGCAACTGAAATGGAACCACTTCCTACACTGGATGCACAACAGCTCAGTTTTTCTTACATGTTCCCACTGCAACAGTTTCCTTCATAACGGGCCCAGGATTAATTTCTACTCCGGTTATGACGAACAAAGCAGCCAATACTAGATACAGAAAAGAATTATTGCTGATTCCGTGTCCTGTATCTAGGACCACTTCCACGCATCTGTATTTGCCCGTATAGCACCCGATCCTCGCACGGTACACCTGCTACTAAACGACAGAAGCAAGCAGACTGGAAGACATTACCAACGGGCACGGCAAAGGCCATAATCAGCGGTCAATATCCAAATGAGTCATAGTTACTCTCGCCGTTTGCCCCCGGTGATATAACAATCTTCTCCACAGGCACCAACATAACAGTTACCACGGCAATAGACCAATTGCAAGCTTTGTTGACCAAAGCCGAATTCCACTTCTCCAAGAAGCCCATCCAAGCAACAATACCACACAAACTTGGAAGCGCCCAAATCGAGTGCGTCGAAAAGTTTCGTATACTAGGGGTCAACTTTCGTTTGATACACAGATTTATTACGTAAGGGCAGATTAAACATTCAAAAAGCTATCATCCGTAAAAACTGTAGAGCTAATAGAAAAATGCTTCTTCTCATATACGAGGCCATAGTTCACCTCGACTACGAAAACAACCCAGATGTGATCCACCGAGGATTGAAAATAGAATTCCCGTATTCTTCTATCGCAGTCTGTATAAGTATCTAAAACTCGGGTTCTAAATCGGTTTTTTGTACCATTCAACAAATAATTTGATTAATAAAGAATTGTGTTAACTAAAATGACTTGAATGTTTATATGCATATTAATGAACGTACTAGTGATATTTTATTTAAATTTGTAAAGTTTAGGAACATTTGGAAATTTAGACATTGTTCTGGGAATGATTACTCTGAAATTTTATATATACTCTGAATGATAGTCCTATTTTTCTTTTTTTGCACATTCCATATGTTAATAATAATAAAAAATCGACTTAATGTCTACGTCTATGAATGTTTAGTAAATCATAGTTAGTGTTAAATCGAGAGTTCTGAATATTAAATAAATTAATCATAGGCAGTATATTAATAGAAGCTCAATTTGAACGATAGAAGAAAAGTGATGGTAGCAAACATGGATAAAAATTTCTCACATTCCACAACCCTCTCACCAGAAATGACGCAACCTCTCTCAGACACCCTTAGGATTGAGAAACACACCCCCTTTCCCACCCCTCTACCTTCTGTGCCAGATAATTCACCGTAGGCCCCCAATAATTGAAAACCACAACACATAACAACAATCCATATCAACTTATCGCCCACAAGTCCAACATGTTCTATGAATAATGGAAAAAATCAACAAATTGGACCTCATTTCTACCAACACCGCCAAGAACAAAGTTGGAGTCATCATTGTCATTAACCCTGTCTATTGTTGACTACTTTTCTTCCTGCAAAATGAGCTACCCTCGATCGTCACTGAAAATATACATAAGCTCCATAAAACGCGAAAGTAGATGTATTGGCTTGAATTCCAGCTCACTAGAGAATCAAAGGGAACACATCCTCCGACCAATTAGAAAAAAGCCACTTGTATTCCTAATTGCATCAACACATTCTCGGATGTATGGAAACGGGCCCTTTCATTACTATCTCTTTTCTGGAATCAAAATTGGAAGCTTTTTTAATCAAGTCCATTTAACGACTTCCTCGTTATTCATCTCCCCAGCATCTAGAAGAGATCAAGTGGTCTTGTCTAAAGTAAGATACGATGACCCCACATTAATGAACTCCAACATATACACAAATAGTCCTACAATTTGCAATCTCTGTAACAATATTATCACCATGGAGCATATGATTTTTACATTGTACTCGGAATGTGAAATCCAGCTAGATAGTACACCAAATCAGCATAGACATCTGTTTACACCTAGCGAAGAAAGAAAGGCTTGGGTAAAGGAAATAGAAAAGACGGTAATGTGAGGGTATTGGGTTATGATGATTAAAGCTACACCGCACTACAACAAAATAAAGAGCCATATTCAAAAGATGAAGATTTATTATAGTTAATAGTTCAGGATATTATTCTGGCGACAGGTACTAGGACAACAACATGATTGGATTTAATATCCACGAATTAAGTCCGTTGTTCTGCCAATATATTTGTGATAGCTCTCTCCTCCTTTTCGGGGCACTGGAGGACGAATTATGCCACACAAACGGGGCCCGTTTAGAGCTTGGGGGCTTTAGGAGACTGAATGAATGGTTTATCTGCGCAAGGAAACAAGCGTGACTCAGTGTGAATTATTCTGAGCCTAGGTCTTTGTACACAGGTTTGGGTATCGCGAGCTTTAGTAATAGTCAGTAATATTTATTGTATGACATTATCAACTCCTGAAGTAAATTTTGGAGACGAACACCCAAAACAGATTAACCATCACTAGAGTACAGAGAAAGAATTATCAAGTTCCTGAAAACAAATAATTGTGACGCGTATAAATTTCGTCGTATATGTTTGTATTATTCATAGAAATTATTTTTAAAATATTAAGCATTTTGTACTGAGATATTCGCAAGGCACCCATCCGGAGACACGAACACAGTCATATAAATTGAATCCTGACAGCGCAGTTTTTTTCTGAAAGGTGTTTGCGGCTCGCCGATAAACCGCCAGGTCAGCCCAGATTTCTAGGGGTCGTCCCTCCAAAATTTTGAATTTTTGGATAAAGACGCTAACCCCATCGGAGGACCTGGAGAAGATAGAAAAAGCGGAGAGACCAATCACGTTTTAGGAGAGGTGATTTCGCGGTGGAGAAGAGAGTTGGTGGTGATAGTTAAGCACGGAAAGTTAGACTGGCTGACTTCGAGTCTGAAAGGAGAGGCGATCTGGATGCAAGTATCCCAGGAAACGACACCATAATAGAGGCATTCCGCTTCTATGCTGACCCGGAAGCTGTCTACGTTGAATCCAGGACTGCCGACAACGGATAAACTAGTGGAGGATGAATGTAAAGTAAGGAACAAAAGGCAATAATCTCTCGCTCCACTATGCGTATAAACACGTAATACAGCCCTGAGTAAAGCAGATTATATTTACTAAAGTCTCTTGCAATATTATTTCTTTGGTTAGGGTTCAGCTAGACAAAATAAAATTCAGTAAAATTAATAAATTCCTAAAAATTGTAATATAGTTGAATATTTTACTATTTTTAACAATAAAAATGTTTAAAATTTCAAAGTTGAGGTTTATTGACGCTCACCCATTTAAATATAGCTCTAATTTTTAATATATTTATAAATAATAAAATCCACTTCACAATGTATTATAGTATTTTAATGTAGGCTAATTTTCACATTTGTAATCCCTAAAAGATACGGTCGCTAATGACCACGCTGTTGGTGCTTTCTTAAACAAAGGCATTAAACAAAAGACTACGCGTTTTATTTAAAGCCTATGCAAACCAAAGTTATGACAAGGAATTCGCTACAGAGTGAAAAAACCGACTGAGTGCTGTAAAATGCCTATTCAAAAAAGCCAAAGAACAAACGGATGTTGATAAGCTACCATGTTTAGAACAAGTCCTCTACGAGGAAGAAAATTTATGTTAATTATTAATACTTTTTAGTGAACATAGTAAGTGAAGCGATCATGTACCGTAAAACCATTCAGGTTTCCCTTAAGATCGTTACGAAAGGAAAAATAATGTTTTCAAGGCAGAAGAATACTATTTCTTTCAATTATTGATTCATTTAGATTCAAATGACTATCTGCCTGAGTTTGACACTTCTGAATAGAAGTTCAAATCAATATCAAAACGCATGTTATCACACCGTGAACACTAAAAAAAGTATCCCTTCGGTACAATATCCAGGGAAAGACGAGCGAAAATAATTATATCGGGGCAAAGAACCAGGATTTGGAAAGTGTCTGAGTCAAATTACCGGAATAATAAATCTAGATTTTCCGAGGGTATTGAAACATTAATTTTTGCAGGCCACCCTTTACACGCTATAAGATTCTGGAAGACTATTGTCCGGGGGGTGCTGCAGAGATGACCTGCATCGACGTGTAAGGCCTTGGATTGATAAGATCATCAAAGATTATTCAAAAAGAATTACTCCCACAATGCTAGCAAGGAAACACCTTCAACCCCCGCTGGAAAGAGGAAGGCAGTATACTTTATAGAATACTGAACTGCGGAGAGAAAAAAGACATTCGTTCTTTAGGACATAAATTCACTCATTTTTATATTAATTCCTTCTTATCATATTCTATCAATCACTCTTTATTTCTGAAGTCGTTAATGAATATTGAATCTGGAGCATTGCTAGTTTCATATAAGTGCAAGGAGACTTTCAGTCTTGAAATTAGAGCCAGCATTTCTGATGATTTGGGAATGATTCTGAGGATTCCGTTCACCTACATATGCCGATTGTGGACGTTCTAGAAAACAACGAGTATCTGTTTCCGGCTACTGCTGCTGACCAAGGATCCACGAGCTGCACAAACATCTTGATCCTAACGATGTGCAAGCAGAACGGTGACGTAAAAGATTCACGTTTCTCACCTCTGATTTTCTGAGTGTTAATCAAAATTCGACTCAAACTTTTGTTTATGCACACTAGATCTAGTAATTTAAATTAATTAATTTCTTTAGTAAATAATAATGGTTAAATATGTATTTAATTGAATTAAATTATTTTTCATTTTTTCAAAGTTTCTATATTAATAATAAATTATTAATATTAACGATGTTACCCCCACACTACGTCACAACACACCCAAATTTACTTTTTGATGATGTATACATGTTTCTACACACACTTGTTATGATAATCAGACAGAAGAGATGATTCAAGTGTTTCCTCCTAATAAATATAATTGACTGTTTCTGTGTATTTTTCTATAGGCATGTGTTTACTTCAGGTATCAGCAGATTTCTTGGCTCGAATGAGGTACTGATTCATTGTGGTGCTTATGACGTCATAAATGATGGGATGTGAGAAAGTTAATTTTAAAAAACCGCGACGTTTGCGCATACTTATTTGTTGACAAACAGGTTGCTGTAGCATTAAATAAAGTTGTGGAGTTATGTAAATGAATTCTGAGGCATCGCAAGATAGTTATTTATATCACGGGTTTTCACACATAATTCAATGTGTAAGTGCACTATGCAAAGAATAGGCAAGTATATACGACACTATTGGACTTGAACAACAAGAGTCTGTTGTTATTCGGCAGTATTGATATTTTTTTCGAGGGTGAAAAGCAGAAATCTGTATGAAACGCCGGGGGGTCCACACTTCTACTGTTGTGTGGAGCTTGCACCTAGGCATTGATTCATCCCAAAACCACGATTGCATTACATCGCCTGATAGGCCTTCCATTCCTTAGTGTACTGTATTATTCAGAATTGTTCATATCATCTTTCTTTCTTCTCAAGACTATCTTCACAAATAAAGAAACATTTCTCCAGTTGGTCTGACTTTGTGACGGTGTTCTCGAGCGTAATGCGACCGAGCTCATTTTGAAGCATCCTTTTATCCAGTGTCCATCTATAGCATTGGAAAACCGTTTTGTGGGTGTCGTTCTTTTCTTTGCAATATTTAAAAAATGGTTCTGCACATTTTGCACTTTCGCTAGGTATCTCTAAAAAAAATACCCGTATCCGGACAGGAGTATTAGAATTTTCTGTGCTTGTCCATTTCGGGAATCAGTCTCCTCGTCCATATTCCTTCTGCCCATTGGCTTTCTAGGCATTGATTCGTTTGTGTCGAGTAGCTTGCTTATCTGCTTCCCTGTTCATTACCTCGGCTTTTTAGCAGGCATCTTGGCGTTCTAGAGCGAGAAAATCGATCGGAACGGTTTCAGCGATCACTAGCACCGCCGTGGTATGCGCATGTAATCCGAAGTGCCCCTATTATCCAAATCCTTACTACTCTTTTCCTGTTGTACAGATTCTGGCCATATTTCTCTTCCGATTGCGTTGTGGACATTAGTAGCCGCCGCTTGCTTGATAGCGGGATCTATCTATTGGTCAATAATCTGATTAGTGCTTTTGACACAACAATGGCCTCATCTTATATGGTTGCAGAAGTTAGGCCTGATATCAATGGAAATTCACGAATATTTCAGGTTGTTGCTTGTCATTACAACTGTGTCGTGGTATTCGTACTGATTCTATCGTGTGTATTCGCTTTTTCGATATAATAACGATCTTTGTTTTTTTGTATCGCAACTGAAATAAATTTATTTCCCATTTTTGTTCTGATTCGTCTCATAATCTGGTTGACTTTCCTCTGGGCTTCCTTTAATTCCTCTGGCTACCATGATCACAGTTGGTCTGAGAATTGATACTTGCGCTGATCTAACAGTTTTTTGTTTTGTTTTATGACCGTTTTCGATGTCGTACTGCAATGTTCTCCGTCGTAAGTAATCCTCCAGTTTCCTTAACAGATACCCTGGGAGCCTGAATGTGTCTCTAAATGCGTGGATTGCATCGTTCCATCTCATCGAATTGAACGAGTTTTTCCAGTCAAGAATGATCAGGGTGATCTTCCTTGAATTTTAATTCCTAGTTTGTTCCTTTTGAAACAACCTCGTGACTTTTTCAATGGTTTTAATCGTAAAGTGATCCTACCAGAAAGCATGTTGATTCAGTTTTATTTTTTGAGTTAACAGGCTACATGAGGGTGATCCTGCAACTGTCAACTCTCCTTTAATAGTATAGGAAGGGAATTGAAAAAGGGGGATGCAGAAGGTAGCCAAGGGTTGACTAGGGCTATACTTTAAGGATCCCACCCGGTGTTTTGAGCCCCAGCAGTCACTGTGGGGAGAAATGCCTGCGAAAGAAATCTCCCACAGGTATTCCTATCCTATGTTGATTCAGTGACAGGTCGTCTACAATTCTCGTCTGGAGGAGCTATTACAATAGTTTGCCTGCTGTATCAAGCATACAGAGGGGTGAAATACAGACGATTCCTTCCTAACACATATTCCTTTTTGGATTAAGACGAGCTGTGCTGTTTTTCCGTATGTTGGGAAAAACTCTATCTCTTAGACAGCGGTTATACATATCCAGAAACATCTGTGGGCTGTTTTCGGTAACCGTCTTCACAGCTTTAGCAGGAATGCCGTCTGGCCCCAGTGCGACGTTGTTTATTAGTCCATTTGTTGCCATGTATAATTATTCCTCCGAGAAGTAATCCTTTGATAAGTGTTGACTTTATTAGTTTGTTCTTTTCTTAGTGGGTGGTCCGGGAAACTGATTGGATAATTTGTTCCATGGTCTCAGCATACGGAAGCGTGCTCTGTAGCGCGCCTATTTTTTCGTTACGATTTGTTACTCTAAGTCCAAAAGTTCTCATCAACTACTTTTATCAGGTTTTGCCATATACCGAATTTTCTGTCCCTTATGACTTTCTTTAGAGTATTCTTGACCTTCTTGTATTCAGCTGCTAGAGTTGACTTCTTTGCCTCAGATCCTCTGTGCTTTACGTCCCAGACGTAAACAGATTCCTGTTAGTTCCATTATTTCGGGGATCCACCATTAAACTGCTTTTCGGTTTCTTATAGGTGTGGCCCAAGTCACTTACACGTAAAATGCCCCCTCGATGAGCCACATTGCCTGCATGGTTCGTGTATTCGCGGCCTCTCTGCCTTCTAAGTCACTATACCTTACTTCCACAACTGTTGTGCCATCATTCAATATTTGAAATAATGTCTTTGTATTTATTTTTTTGAGTTTTCTTTCGTCGTTGACTGTTTGAGGTTGATTTTTTCCCCACCAACGTATTGTGCATTAAATTTAGTGTATCGGTGTTCTCTTGCAGTTAAGTTATCGATATCATTGGAATTATGGTTTCAGATAGAAACGTCACTTCTAGGTTGGTGGAGGACAGAAGGGCGCTGCGGGAGTTTTCTCGCAGGCGCTTCAGCCCAGAGTGACTGCAGGGCTCACCTGATCATGTCGGGAATGCCTCGCACTCTCTCTGGGTACTTTTTATCAAAGTTCTCATACGCCGAGACACCTTCACCTATTTTAGGAGGTATATGTACCGGGGTCAAAGACCATGGGCATATGGCAAGAGCTGTCCGCTGATCCCATTGGATCAGTCGGCCAACTGCCTCCTGAAACTGGTGGAGACACGGAGAAGGGAATGCTGCGACCCCACAGCAGACTCGTCTCCCGTCATTCGGAAGGGCGTGAGAATAGTACCCAATGCCCGACCTACCTGATGCAGGTTTTCTAGGGTTTTCCCTGCATCTATTTAGGTGAAACACCGGGTAGGATCCTTAAACCATAGCCCGGGGGCCCTAGTTAACCCTTTTTGGCATTATCCTGCTCCATTTCTACAATCGCGAGTTTTTGTTCTCTCGTGTTTTGTTACTTTCATGTATCATCTGGAGATCCGGCTTGATGGCCCCTGCTACTTATTCATCGGTGCTCAGACTGTCCCGGTCACGTATATCTACTGTTGTTTTAGCAGACATAATTTTAATGTTCGGTTTTGCTCCGAGCGTCGTCTGCAGTTTTTCATTGAAGACCTCCCTTTTCTCCGCTGTTGTGGCCTCCTTTGTGGTACTGCTGCTTTGTAGGTTTGGCGTATGGAATGGATGTTCACCCCACTCTCTTCGGGATTGACGTTTGTGCGGATATTTCCCAGAACATTCGTAAAATATGGTTATAGAATCATTACTGTGGATCTATTGTTCTTCTTTTGGTTTGCGGATGGTCTCTTCGAGTTGTTATTATATGATTGTTGTTCATTGGTCTTTTTCATGTTTTGAGTAGATTGTTCACTCCAACTGTCTTGCTTTCTGGACTTCTATTAATATTAATGTTATTTATAATTTAAATAATCTCCCATGTCTACTATATTACGAATAATAATGTATTATTGAAACTTTATATCCGCCTCCGGGAAAATTGCCGTTTTTAATATTAAATATATATATATATATATGCAACATACTGTGAATACCATGAAGATTTCAGGCAATGTCATCTCTTAATTAAAAGTGAAAAATTTATATGTTTATAATGGGAGCCGTTCAGGCTTTCAGGGAATGTTGCCATAAGTGATAACTCTTACTGCAGAACACCTGCGTGAACGATAAGTGAAAACGAATATGATTCGACGGCACAAGGTCAAAGAAACTCCCATTTGAAAATAACTAAAGAATAATTTTTAAAGTATTTGGATATGAAAGACAATCACGACTACTTGTCAAACAGCGTGTATATTAAATCGTGGCTAATAATAAACAAGCTGACGATTCTCTAATAATTAATATATTGTATGATAAATATCGTCGACAGACAATTAATTTAAAACCTTCTAAACATAGACCTTTATCCCATTGAACATCACATTTTAATAATATTCTCAATGTTCCGTTGCGACTGTAACTTATTAGCTTAATTTTCACTATTTTTGTCACTATGTACATTTTTATTCTAAAAAAAATTTCAAATTTAATTCATTTTTCTTTACAGTTTTTATTACGTAGCATGATTGATTATGAAGTATATATTCACCGTACTTTATTGTGTGTTAAAACAGTAAGAGCTATCAGAATATCGGCATCAGTTTAATATGGCGTACTAAATTAATAACTGGTTTGTAAAATAAGGTAAAATAAAGTTGAAATTATAAAAGCGTTTGTATTAGAAGAGATATGACAAATGAAGTAGTTAGTAAACATGAATATTTAACTGATAACACGATATTATTGCAAACCTTGAAGTTTTACCAGGCGTTGAATAATCGTAAAAGCTTTAAGAACAATCAACACATATCAAGTGACGTGCTCAAAGTTTATTGGCTACTTCCATTTCTAAAAAGAGGATGTTTATTCTGAGTGTACATACATGTGGGCAAGCACCCGCTAAACTTATACATCTAAATTTGCTCCTGGTGGGCGCGTTGGCTATCAACTGTAGCGGCTCACAAATATGTGAGTGATTAACAGAGCATCGCCAGGAATTTCATATCTCGATGAAACTCGAAACATGTGCGCGTTTTATAATGATTTTTTAATGAATAACAATGATACATGAAATACTCTAAGTCTTCTGGTGGACGTATGAATATTGGTTTTACAATTTATTTACTTATTTTGTAAAATTTAACGCATTCACCACATGAATTTTGGATATAGTTCAAGTTAATGAAAGTATTTAATCTGTTTTAATCTTTACTGTAAGTATATTTATTAAAATTTAAATAAGCAGCTACTTACAACAAATCCGTCTCTTAACATTTCATTCCATATTTAATAAAAGAAAAATACATACGCTATTTAAAATATTTGTACATTGATCTGCTCCGACCAGCCGTATGGACAAACAAATTGACATTGGTGGTTTGGAAAATTACACCAATTAAATTAAATAACATACCGCGACACTACTCCTTTAAATTATGAAAAAAAGTATTTATTCCTGAATTAAAAAGTATTTCAAAACCCCAGTGTCAATGCGAGAAAAATGGGCGTATAATGCGGTTGGGCTCTTATTATACGATGACTAGTTGTCTGCTTCGTCTCGGTTGGTCGTGCTTTGGTGACGATAGATGACGACGCCAAGACCCCAGTGCAGTTGTCCCCTGACGGCCCCTAGGCTCCCAGATCACTGAAATCGGTGGCTTCCACCTCGAATCATCTCCCAGAAAAACCCTACTGCCCAGGAAAATGTTTTCAGGCTCTGGACTTAGACTGTCCAAACTCCAGAGAGAACTCTTCTCTCTTCGGTTTGTCAACTCGGACAACATAGAGACTATGGACGTAGACCGTCCTCTCTCCAGTGAGAACTCCTCTCTCCTTTGATTCTCTACACGAGTTGTCCCTTCGTCTTTTTTTGTCACAACGCTATTTCCTGATCCTGTCTTGACAACAAATCACAGTTCTAATTTGGATGGAACAGTTGCCCGCGGAATTGATAAATCCTCGCCATTCTGTCCATTGGCGGAGAGAAATAATATATCCGGGGAAACGCCCTTCCAGATCTACGAAAATCTTCGCACCTCATTGTCATCGCGGATTTGAAATTTAGAGTGCTAAAAGCCCAACTGTCGCTCAGGTCAGATATTAGCCCACCGTACTCAGATTTCTTTTTCCTTTCCTTGCGCAAAATGAAGAAAAGATGTATATTTCAATGCGACCAGTCGAGTACTAAAAGGAATCTAACTATTCTGAAATAAACACTTACTATAAATTAATATTTACTTAATATCTTAATGTCTATCACATATGGTGCAAGGCTTTCTTTTACGTCTGAGAGAAAATTATATAGAATTATAATCTAATGACTGTTGTTCTATTTTAATATATATTTTTTCTTTAGTAGTTAACACGACGATGAAATGACATAAATTGGTGATTTAGTGTTTTACAAAGATATGAAATACACACACAAATGATTGTTGCTACAGATGAAACAATAGAACAATACTATGTAAAATAATGTTTGGATAGTGCTGTAATTAGCGTAGGCGGCTGGCAAAACATTTTTTGATAAATAGCTCTTGGGTTTCCAGCCGGGTTAAATTAAGCCTACATCACGACTTTCAATTGGTGGAATCCCATAACTGTTTATCCAGAATATACACTAAGAAAATCTTCGATATTTGAAAACTTTCTTGTTTGATATGACAAACATTAATTGGGTAAGTGAACCTCAGTTTAAAGTAATGAATTCAATTTTTGATAGGGAAGTACTATTGATAGCGCGAGTCGTATTTGAATCCTACTTCCATCAACAGTTTCTCTGTAGGACACATGAGCATGGCATGGACGCACTCTTACCCAGGAGATGGGAAACTGTCCTAAATGATCAAAGGCATATCGAAGCAGTGAAGTATAGCCTGAGTAGCTATTTCAGTGAAAGGAACCTACTGGTGACCAAAATTGAAATTAGATACTGAAACGTTTGTTTATGACCTTCTGCCAACATGAAAGTAAACACATCAGAGAAGTCAATTGAAATGAAGCATTGAAATGTTGGGTTACAGAAGAAGTTTGAAGATGAATTTGACAGACAAAGATAGAAATAAAGTTTAAGAAAAGATAAAAGAGGAGAAAAATATTTGTAGTCCCGCTGGCAAAAATACATGTGAAGTTGGTGGCGACCAGTAGTGGATTCAAATAAGTATTTTTTTGAAGGATTGATTAAGATAATAATTAATTAATCCAGCAGAAAATAATTTTAGACCGTATTGTCGACATCGGTTACCTTTTATTACAAATTAATACATAATAATGATTTTTTATTAAATTTTTATGTAATCAGGTACACAATTCCAAACAATATAACTATCGTTATCCAAAAATACAAACTTATTTCGTTGAGTAAAAGTTGATTCTTAGTCTGCTTGAGAGATTTCATATCTGCATGATTTATATATTTAAGAACCAAAAGGTATTCCTGTACTTGTAATATAGGGATTATAGTAGTGAAACAGTGCCCGATATTTGTATCGAAAAGAAAAATAAGAGTTTCTCTAAATTTCGTGGTGATTTGTTCTATTTAATTTTCCATGCGGATTTCAGCATATTGTCCGGGACGAAGTTGGGGCCCGACGTCATGGTCTTTCGTATCTATTATGTTAATGAAATTTTAATCGAATAAAAAAAATCCGAAATTATGGTAGGTATTATAAATAGAATTTAACACTCCAACTCTTTTCAAAGAAATTTATTTCTCTATTTTTAGGCTGCTTTCTTGTTTCCTATAGCACTATTTATATTGGATTTTTCTGCGTTTGACACCACTTCTTCTCTTTGGTATGTGCTTTTCCGTATTTTGAACTGAATCAGGTTATGATCACTGGTTGTGAAGTTTTTACATACAGTACAGTTTATTGACTATCGTGACGTCAATATTTGATTTAACCCCTATTTTCAAATGTAAAGCGATAATTTGGAGCATTTACTACTTCTAGTTGTAGTAGATCTGAGAGTGCTTAGCCTCTTTCATCTGTTGTGCGGCTGTGCCATAGCGCAGATTTAGCGTTAGCATCCATAGTGTACACAATGGGTAAATGTGGATATGTTTGTGTTACATTTTTGATGCGGTCTAAATAGGCTTCTATAGTTTCCGTGAACTGAAAATATAAATTGACCAACATTATGTTCCCTACATAGCTCTACACACATCATATGTTCATCACAAAGCTGTCTTATTTTGATCACACTTATTTCAATTGATTGCTGCCGCTGGACTGTCACCCTGCAGCATTATTTTAGCTGTAGTCGGCATACCAGGTACGTGTCCTTGTTTTACATACGGCTCTTGTATACATACAATATCGTAGTGCATTTCGTCAACTAGTCTTCTCACCTCCTGCAAGACCAACGAGCTACGCATACCATTAATTTGAACAATTTTGATTATATTACTATCCTTTTCATCTTTTCTGTTCATGGAGTATTGGAAATATAAAATTCATTTGATCCAGCTTTACTGAATTGAACGCATTTCTTCCGTATGTTATTACGTAGTTCTCGTACAACTCTGCAGGGTAATGTCTTCCTCCCTACTTTTAAATGTCTCATTTATTATTTCCCATAGTTCTTCAGGTCTTGTGGGCAGCCCATCTATTTTTATTTGTAATCGGTCCACCGCTTTGGGGAAAGGAAAGATTATGTTTTTGCCATTTTCAAGCAATGTTTCTCACCACATGTTTTAGACGTCTCCGACTCTAAGATCCGTTGTATGTGGTTTCTGTTAATATTCGTTGCGAGTGGTCCTGTGTAGAGCATATCAAAACAAAAAAGGAGGCAGAATGACATACATATCTTATCAAAATATTTGCTGTAGCTTCTTCTGGATTCACAAAGTTTCAGTACCCACGTTCATGGATTGAAATAAATCAGATTTTTTGTATTTATTGATGGAAGGATATGTTTTCCGATTTTAATCAGGAGAATATTATCGAAGATGAAAATTATTCTGATATTAAATTAAACTTGTTCTACAGACTTTTTGGATAGTTTAGGATATTGTATAATTGGATTTATATTGCCAGTCGTTTCAGCTTTTCTGAGCGCGTTTGGGATACTGTATGACGAATTGCTACTTGCTAAGAAATATAGATATATGTGTTGCAGTTCATTGTTGAGGGAATTTGTATTCGTTTGAACAGATCGATTATTTTTTTGCTGCGTCGATACATTAGGAGTAGATTCTTTTAAATTGCTCATTCGATTCTATTCTAGGTTGACCACAAATAACTAGGATAAGTAAGGGGGGAGGGGGAAAGAAGAATGAGTGCACACAAATATTAAGAAAAATATATATAATAATGTAATGTGTAGTAAAACCTCCTTTACGGGCACCGATTTGCAAGTTATTATATTTTAAAAGAGGTACCTTTCGGCAGTTTGTAATGGACGACGTGTAGAAAAACACAAATATTATATTTATTATCGCCGTACTTTGTACGGAAAATAAGGATATTATAAATAGTGTATAAGTAGGATGAATATGGTAGTAAAACTGCCGAAAGCTATCTCTTTTAAAATATACTAACATGCAAAACAGTGACCGTAAGGAGTTTTCATTACCCATTACATCAACATTTAAACGGTCAAAGAACGCAATGCATATATAATAATTGAAAACTAATTTATTAATGAAAAAATAATTTTAAATCTTTTGTATATTTTTGTTACTTGCTTGATTTTTACGACATGAATAGTATAGGTTAAAATATGTATTATAAACGAAATATGGGATGTTAATAATCTAAAATTAAATAAAAATGTACTATATTCTATAATAAATTAAAAGAAACGTTAAAATTTTGATGTCCGAACATTGACACGAAGAGACCTTTCGCAAATTTAGAAAAATATCTTAAAAATGCGTACCTAGCAAATTAAATTGTTGATTCCTAAATAGAAATTCTACTTCCTATACCACTATGATTCGATGTAGTGATGTATGAACGATGAGAGTTTCTTCGGCCATCTATCCAGATGTTGTCATCTTGTCGTCTCTAGCCGAGAACTCTAATTTTCCCTCTGTAATTGATACTTACTCTCTACGAAAAATTCTCTAATTTTACATTCGTGAAAAAAGAAGCAGTTCCTTCTAAGTATATATTGGCGAATAAACGGCTTCACAGACCATGAAAACAGCGGTTAATCATGGCACTGACCTTGTCCTTGCCGTTCTTCCTGGATTGTTTGAAACGAAACATTCAACTTACGTTATGCATGGAATAATTTTCAATGTTATCCGGAATAAAATTTATTATACACATTCAGTGGGAAAATAATAGAAGCTTTTTAAATGTGGTGATATAGAAGAATGCTGAAAATCAGATAGATGGATAGGATAACTAACCAGGAAGTTCTTAGCAGAATATGAGAAGAGAGAAGGATTTAGAGAACTGTGACTAAGGCAAGGGATAGATTAACAGTCCACGTTTTAAAATTTAAGGGTCTTGTACAGTTAACATTAGAGGGAATGTGTGTGGGGTAAGAACAGAAGAGGGAGACAAGGGCGGAATACGCTAAGCAGATTAAAGAGGATGTGGTACATGGTAGCTATGTAGAAATGAAAGGCTTGCCCAGGAATGTTAGCATGGAGGGTCGCACTAGACAAGTTTTAGGACTTAATACCACAACAACAACATGCATTGTACGTGATCTTGTAAATTAAAGCTGTTAACGTTTATATGTGAGCGGTTTTGTGGTTTTAGAATTTAAAATATTATACAATAGTTGGAATATAGCTATGTGCATCGAAAGGACAAAATGCGCTGTAAATAATATGTTAACTATGAATAAAGAGAAGTCATGAGAGACTACCAAATTAAATTTCAGTTTCTGTCATGGTTATTTTAGCAATATTACCATATTGCCTGCTTAAGGAGCTAATCCTAACACTTCAAGGTAAGTGTTAGTGTTTACTTTTTTCTAGGAGAGTGCCGCACGTAAATTTTCCATTTCCAAACAGGAGACGAATTTTTCTTCAACTCGTAACTCACTCTCCAAAGTTATCCAACTACACGTTAAAAGAACATGAGAAAACGTCTAGAAGCCTGTGATGTATTTTTTGTGTGTATGGGCAGCGTTACAACTCTTCCTCGACCTTCTTCGAAAAATAACATAAAGGAACTTTTAGGGATAGTGGGGGTCACCCGTCTGTAATTCAAGAAGGATTTTTTCCGAAGAGTTGAAAGCTAGGCGTGGATAATTTTAAACTGCCACTGCACGTAACTAATGCAAAACACGCATTCAATGGCACTTGTTTACAGTCAGTATCTAAAATTGCCCTATTGTCTGAAATTGTGCAAATACCAGCCAATGGGTGCCGTTTGGAATTGCACCCTGTTAGCTGTTGGTAAAGAGAGGAGGAATGCTCTGGAGCATATGAGGTGGCATGGTGAGATGTTTTGAGGCAAAAATCTCAGGGAATTGCGTGTCACTGTTGAGAACTGGGTAAAGCAAGTAAGATGTAGAAATTTTAGTATAAGTTTCTACTATTTTCGTCCTAACGCGTCATCCATGCAGCGAGATCATCTGATGCAGTAAACGAGAATCGCTTTTGAGCGCCTTCAAATCGTCAACCCTAAGCAGACTGAAGCATAACGCCACCTGAGAATTCAGATGCATTCCTCTATGGAATTGTCTAGTAATTATATAGTTGTATAAATCAACATTACTTTATCACAACAACTTTACTATTGAGAAATGAGTTTAAGAAAACTCCTAAGGGCATGCTCACCAATTATATACACTTGTTGTGCCTTACAGGGAATTGTCACATATAAATTACAAATCAGTGTGGCATCTCACTACCATTAATTCCGGTAAATTATTACACGCTTCCAACTACCATGACTGAGCATGACTTGCCATCGACTTTTTTCGAAAATTAAGCATACGTCCACCTGTCTCAAAGTAACTACCAACAATCCTATCTAGGCGTAACTTCATGTTGCGTTACATTTATGACATATGTGTGTAACTATCCACAATGTTCTACATATTTTAAAATTATGCTCAGTGAAATTTAGTCAATGAAAGCTGCATATTAAATCATAATGATTCTAAGGATTATTAATTAATCAATTTTAGTTTGATGGTATTTACCTCAAAATTACTGTCATTTACAACTACACATTAAAATAGCCAACACCAAGGTTATTATTTACAAATTACACATCTACAAACAGTTTCGCTTTTCTCAATTGTAGAAGTGAAATTAGTATGAACTTTTAAAAAACATGTTGCACAATTCAAGCAAAGTTAACAATATAATTTGCTTTTCTTTACGCCTTTTAGTAAAACAGCCTGTTTTTTAAGGTTCGTATTAATTTTACTTCTGTACCTGAAAAATGCAAGAAAGTGTACAGAAATGTAGTGCAAATATATTTCTGATACATCACCTAGTCTGGTTTTGGCTGATTTTTATTAATTGTTTATTTTAAATTGATAATAACTAATTAGTGTTTTCTACTGCCCTTTCCGCTTTCGCATCGGTACGACAATATGAAATACAGACAAGCTCTGCCGGTCTAAAATATTTTTGGATAATGGAAACTATCTCCGATTTACTGACAATGTCTTGAAAAAAATTAAGTCTACACTGTTTTGCTTAACATTTCTGTTTTTCGGTTTCAATTGCATTATTTTTATGATTGCCATTAAGCCAGTGAAGGTAATTGTAATTAATTTTGTAAATTCTTCTTCACGATAAAAAATTATACTTGTTAGATTAAGTATTTTAAAAAGCTTTGTAACTTTATTATATGTTGAATTTATAGAAACACAAAATTTATCGGTAAGGAATTTTAATGTGACATTATTTACTTACATACGGATCGTCAATCGAACGTAATATATGGGTCTGTTCTAATGTAAAAGATTCATAAACAGATTAAGCTGTTTTATGAGTTTATGGAAGGCCTAGTTGTTAATGATACTTAAAATAAAAAATAAAATATTAAGATTGCAGATATCGAATGTAGATGTCCTGCAAAATTATTAATGGAATTATTCATAATATATTAAATAATCACAGTGCCAATGTGTAACTACATTGTTGCTTTCTTTTGTAATGTTTCTTAATTTTGTTTAGAGTTGACGTCCTATACAGAGAAATGTTTCCACTCACCTGATGAGATCCTCGGAACGTGGAGGAAACATCGTGCTTTTGTAATGCATTAATTTACAATTTAAGGAATTATACTTTCTCTATTAGGCCACAGTTGAATTCGGAGACTTTTCCTTTTAATATGTGAATGGTATTTACTTTTTCCTGAGCCAATATAAAATTTATGTGCGTCTGTTTAGGCTGTAAAGCGGTTTGGTGCGAGAATACTAAGTGCCTGTAGCTGAAGCGAGGAACCTGTTTGTCGAGTTTATTGTCCGGTCGCGGCTTTTTGTAACAATGTGGATCCCTCGCAATTAAGACGTCTGTTTGCCTCCCACTTTCGCACCACACTCGTTACCACGTTAAGCGGACACGTTTATGGTCGCGTTGTGGGGCCTGGCCTGTGAAGTGGCCTGGGCCTAACGAGACCAGACTTACCGCGCCGCTCCGGCGGGCCGCTCGCCTTTCTTTTTTACTGCTGCCTTCATTTCCCACTTGGTGGGCAGGCAACCCACGAACAGGGAAATAATAAAAAGACACCAGATAAGGTGAAATAAAGCCTTAAAAATTCATCGTGTCGTGTTATACAACGATAGTAAATGTCGTCATCAAACGAAGAATCTCATTAGTGCTACTCATAATGATGAAAGATACAGAGCCGCCGGAAACACTGGTCGGGATGGACCTAACACGAGGATAGTACACATCTACTTAGAGGCGAGAAATAAATAGCCTCCCCATAAAATGAGTATTGACTCTTAAAGCCGGTGGGCAGACCGATGGGGCGTTCCGTTTTTCGTGGACGGCCTGGCGGTCTTTTTGAAGAAGACTAAAATGGTACTTGGCAACTCAGGACAAAAGGATGAAGGCTGACCGCCAAAAGTATAATCACTGCATTTTTTGCTTACCACCGGCATGGGATTATGAGAAGAATTTAAGGTAATGTTACAGAAACAAATACTATCTGGCTTAGACCAATTATTTGTTAACATTCACAATCAGGTATTCAAGTTACTTGTTTTGTATAATGTTCTCTGCAATTAAAATAACATCAATAAAATTCTGAGTTGATCATTGTTTTAGATTCAATGTCATTACTTCATTGAAATCCATAAATCTGGGTTTTCCAAACTGTGTTCCGCGGAACAATAGTATTCGGCAAAATAATTCTATCTATACTATGGATTATAATCTTCTTGTTCGTTGGCTCTGCAAGTCATTAAGGGTCTTGGCCTACCAGGACGACTGCGCACTGTCAATGGATTATAATATCTTGTTATAATATCACTTAATCAGTTCGTAAGACGAAAACTCCGTTTACATCTGACGGGAGAAAGTGAAAAAATTTCTCACACATTTCATTGTTTCTAGCTTATTTTGGAACCGATTCAACAAAGTTGAACGCTACAATTTGAAACAGGGGTAACAATAACGTGTGCTGCAAACTAGAATCCTGAGATAGAGATTGCAAATAATATTTATTTTAAAGCTTAAGTCAGAAAATTATAACTGAATATTTTAATTAACTTGACATTGAGCACTTATGGCCAACTAATAAACCAACCTTATAAATTATATTAATTACACTTTGCTGGTTCTAAGACATTTTAAGACTTTAATTTCAAAATGAGTTGTTGGCTTCTTGAAGGCACAAAATAATACACGACAAGATTTTGTTGAAGTTTTAACAAATCCATCATGGTTAATAAATGTTGCATATATGGCAGATATGTTTACAAAGTTCAATTAATTTATTATTACAGGGAACAAGAAAGTATTACAATTTTCAGTAGAAGAGATAAAATTAAATCTTTTGTTAAAAGATACTATTTCATATTTTTTATTGGGCAGCTATATACAAAGAAAACACTAATACAATTACAAAAAGAAAATACATTTCACCCTAAGGAACAATTTTGAAGTGTAGATTTTGATCTAACCTAACCTAACCCTGCAATGAACGGTCAGAATTGGACTGTTAGCTTCAACAATTGTTGAAATGATTTCGTGACACAACCGGCATGTAATAAGAGGACGAAGTCATTAGCTTTTGTTGTAGAAAAGCACTAAACGTAGCGAAAGTTTAATTTCTCAACTGTTTAATGAATTTTTGGAATATATTAAAATTAATAAACTCTTCTGTGCAAAAGTAATAATTTTTCTTTCTATTACGTCACTCGCTGCGTGCCAAGCGTCGCCCGGGTATTTATTTATATTTCCACGTCAAAATCTACACTTCAAAATATATATTAATTATATCATGTGGACTGATACTTATAAAACTTTTGCATATTTATTAAGCAATTAAAAACTATACTCAATTTAGGATTGGACCATATTTAGAATGATAGAAGGAAAGAAGGAACTTACATAATCAAAATATTAACAGAAACCTTCTTTGGGCAGTGAACTACAATACACAGAACTTGAATGGCAATGGTATGAATAGTTAGGAACGCATAATGGCAAACATTGAGTCGACGATCAGATAATATCGTGGTATATTTTAGCGCCTGAAACGAGGAAAAAAGACCCTAGATATTCCAAAATCGGCAGGAAATGTCTTTCGGTGACCACCCCTAATCACATTTCACAGAAATCGGATGAATGGTTTAGGAACGCATAAGGGAAACCTGCCAGTTTCTTCGAACGGCGCTCGGTATATAAATCCTAGAGTACACAACATTTTTTGTATTATATATATATATAGTGATAAAAAAGACGGATTTTGTGATACTGTGGCGTTATGAGGCGCAGTTCGGCCAACAGCAATGGCTAGTCGGCTGAAAGATGGTGATTCCCCGCGGGAGTGTCCCTCCGAGCGTGTGTAAAAAATGACGATGGTGAACCCCCGCGGGAAACCCCCGCGAACTTGTGTAAAAAAATGAGGGCGGGGAACCCCGAAATTTTGTGAAATAGGGGAATTCCCGTCGGAAGATTTAAAAGGGGAAGCCGATGGGTGGCTCACCCCCAGGAGGCAGACGAGTGGAGGAGATGACGGACGTGGTCCGAGGGTGAGAAGTGAGACGAGTGGAGGAGAGGACGGACGTGGGCAGAGCCAAAGAAGTCAGACGAGTGGAGGAGAGAACGGACGTAGTCCGAGCAGCCAGAAGTGAGACGAGAGGAGGAGAGGACGGACGTACGGAGAATTGAGACGAGTGGACGGACTGTATCAGGATGGAAACCTAGATCAGTCAGTAATAAAAGAAGAGGAGGTGCATGATGAAGAGTTGGGGGGCAAAATTTTATGGTCAGAGACTTGTGGTATGTTTGCCATGGATCTCAAGGGGGGACACTGCATTGGCACCTCTTATTTATGAAAAACTTGACGTATTTTTCTTTATTACAAAATTTTTAAATCTTCATTAGTTATTCACAAGTCAAATTGCATGACTCATTTGGAAGTACAGATTTTATTGGGAAAGGGAAAAAAGACACAGATTATAGGAAAATAAAAGAAACATTCAGAGAGAAGACAAATATTAGTCAGAACAGCAGGTGGGGAGCCAATTCTAGAGTAAGAAGAAAAAGCGAAAATATGGAAGGGATATCAGAGTGGAAATCTACATCAGTTAGTAATAGAAGAAGAAGAGGTGGATGCTGGTTGGGGGACAGAATTTTAAGGACGCAGTTAGACAGGGCCATGGCTGACAGACCTGAGCAATTGGAAAGCGCCAGGAATTGATAACATTCCAGGGGAGTTGATAAGATCATCAGGCGAAAATGCAAATTGCTATTCAGGATAGTTTGTGAAATCTACGAAACAGGAAAAATACTAGAAGATTTTAGTAAAAACATAATTATGCCCATATCCATACCGAAGTAGATTGGGGCTGATAGATGCAAACAGAACAGGACAATTAGTTTAGTATCTCATGCATGAAAACATGAACGAAAACAGTACATAGAAGGATGGAACGTCAAATAGAATGCGAGTTATGAGAATATAAGTTTAGTATTAGGAAGAAAGTAAGAACTAGAGAAGCTATGTTGACTTTTCGACTAATTTTAGAAGACATGATAATAAAATCCAGGCCTACGTTCATGGCATTGTAGATTCAGAAAAAGCGTTTCATAATGCGAACTGGAACACACTATTAAGAATTTTGAAGAGCACTGGAGTAAAATATAGAAAAGGAGGCACATACATAGTCTCCACAGAAGATAGGCAAGAACGGAATTTAGAATAGAAGATCTAGAAAAGAAAGCAGCAATCAAGAAAGGAGTAAGGTAAGGATGCAGTCTGTCGCCCATGCTATTTAACTTATATATAAAATATGCGATGAAGAAAGTTAAAATACAATATGGAAAAGGAATCATATTACAAAGAGAATAAACAAAAACCCTACGCTTCGCATATGGTCTTGCACTATTAGGAGAGTCAGAAGAAAACTTGGAAACCATAATAAATGGCATGAATGTGGTCCTTGAGGAAAAAATGACGATTAATAGAGGAAACCCATTGTAATGGATTGTAGTATGGGTAACAGGGCAGTAACAAAGGGTGTTAGATTGGGAAGGGATATTTTGAAGGAAATTAAGGAATTATGCTACTTAGGAAGCGTAATAACTAGGGATGGTAGAAGTATAGCAGACATAAAGAGTAGGATAGCACAGGTAAAGAAGGCTTTTACGAAAAAGAGGAATTAACTTACGGGTAATATAGATATGAATATTAGGAAATCGCTGCTAAAATGTTCGTAATGGAATGTAGCGTTATATGGGTACTAAACTAGTACGGTATAAATTGCTGAAAAGAAAAGAAAAGAATAGTAGCTTTTGAAATGTGGTGCTATAGGCGAATGCAAAAAATCAGATGTTGTATAGAAGCACTAACGAGGAAGTTATAAAGAAAATAGGGGAAGAACGAACAATAATATGGAGAACGTTGACCAAGAGAAGGGATAGGTTAATAGGCCACGTTTTTAAGACACGAAGGTCTTGTGAAACTATTATTTGAGGGAAGTGTGTGTGGTAAAAACAGCAGAGGGAGGTAAGGATGGAATACACTAAGCAGGTTAAGCAGTATGTGGGATGTGCTAGTTATGCGGAAATGAAAAGGTTTGCGCAAGGTAGGGTTGCATCACACCAGTCGTAGGACTGAATACCACAACACAACACAATTTACACGCTAACATAACTTATTATTTAATATAATAGCACCTTGAATGTCTTTTGTACGAGGCAAGGACCGTTTCATTCTCTATTATAGCAGAATGAAACGCGATTTAGTTACTTCCTAAAATCTCTAACACGTCAAGCAAGTTGGCAGCCTGCCTGCCATTGCTCATGGGCACTGAAGGATCACAGAGTAATGTACATAGAGTGGAAAAAAAATAAGTAGAACAGATGAGTATGCACTGTAACACACTATACCGTATAATGTTCTCTTCTTTTCAGCATGCCAGATTTTAGAACA